>CM055120.1:355368992-355956492 GCA_029206835.1 Rana muscosa
TGCCCTCAAATTAAAGCTGAAAGTCTGCAGTTAAAGCACATCTTGTTTATTTCATTTCAAATCCATTGTGTTGGTGTATAGAGCCAAAAAGATTAGAATTGTGTCGATGTCCCAATATTTATGGACCTGACTGTATATATAATTTATTTATTTTAATTTAAAAAAACAAAATGATATTTATATATATATATATATATATATATATATATATATATTATAATATATACAAGACATCTGCATACAACATTTAAAAAAATAAATAAAAATTAACTCAATAAATGCTGATTTTATAGGGCAACTATGAAAACTGAATGGAATTGATAACATTATTCGTAATAACTTTTGCCCTAATTATTTACTTGCTGTTTCATATTTTTAATAATAGTATTTTGTATAGAAAATATTGTGGTGATATGCAGCTGAAGGAACACAATTTAATTTTTTTCCTTTAGCTCACTGAAAGCTGATTTTAAAAGGGCAACTGCAGTTCAATTTTTGGGCACCAGTTCTCAAAAAGGATATCGGGGAACTGGAGAAAGTGCAGAGAAGGGCAACCAAACTGATAAGAAGAATGGAGGAGCTCAGCTATGAGGAAAGATTAGAGGAACTGAATTTATTCACTGTTGAGAAGAGGAGATTAAGGGGGGATATGATCAACATGTGCAAATATATAAGGGGTCCATATAGTGAACTTGGTGTTGAGTTATTCACTTTACGGTCAACACAAAGGACAAGGGGGCACTCTGTACGTCTAGAGGAAAAGAGATTTTATCTCCAAATACGGAAAGGTTTCTTCACAGTAAGAGCTGTGAAAATGTGGAATAGACTCCCTGCAGATGTGGTTCTGGCCAGCTCAGTAGATTGCTTTAAGAAAGGCCTGGATTCTTTCCTAAATGTACATAATATAACTGGGTACTGACATTTATAGGTAAAGTTGATCCGGGGAAAATCCGATTGCATCTCGGGAGATCAGGAAGGATTTTTTTCCCCTGCTGTAGCAAATTGGATCATGCTCTGCTGGGGTTTTACACCTTCCTCTGGATCAACTGTGGGTATAGAATTGGGTACATGGGATTGTACGATATTATATATTTTTATTTTTATTTATTTTTATGGTTGAACTGGATGGACTTGTGTCTTTTTTCAACCTGACTAACTGTATGTAACATAATAAACTATTATTATACAATTATTATTAAAGTTTTTGCTGTCCTGAATTATTTGATTATCGTTGCATATTTTGTATTATTATATTCCACTTGATACTTGAAAATTGAAATCTAGAAACCTGTGATGGTAAGGGACTCGAGATACCAGAATGCCCCCACTGAACTAGTTCAAAGCACAGTAGATCCTTCTTAGGACAGAGGTTATTTACATGTCCCATCTCATCCCATTTCCCCAAAATAAGAGAATAATTCTTATTTCAGGGGAAGTGGGAGAAATTACTGCGCTAAACCAATGTGAATCAAGCAGCTAACACTAAAACAAACAAAGTCCAAAATACATGTGAAAACAAAGTGTAGCGCTAAAGTTTTGTGAAACAATATGATATGACATAGGAAATATTTATATATAAACAAGTGATATGTAGACACAGTAACGTGTATAAAGTTATGATGCAGTCCAAAAGCAATAAATATAAAATTAGAAACAATAATGTGGTGAACTTCCACTAGGTAAATGTCCACCCAATAGTTAAAGTGGATGTAAACCCGAAAATATTTTATTTATTTTTTTACTGTCACAATGTAATGTATCCAGCTCTGAGCAATCCTCTTATTGTTCAGTGAGATAAAACGGACAAACAGAGTTACCTTTGTCCGTTCCGCCCCCTTGCTGTGAGTGACAGGTTATTTACATATCTCGTGCACTAAGCCTGAGACAGGCATTATTTTTTAATTCCCACCCCCACTCCTTTTCTGAAGTCATGTGGTTACTTTTCTGGATTTTGACTGGATGTTAGTGATCATAGCAGAAGGAATACACAAGAGAAAATGCATGTTGACAAGGGGAGTGTAGAGGTGGGCGGGGAGTCTACTGACATCACAACTCCACCCACGAGCTCCAGACAACAGATCCACCCACAGAATCTGCAGTTTTTCAGGTCTCATAACAGACAGAGGGGAGACATTTGACAGATAAGGATACATGCAGGAGGCATCTATATCCTTATAGATCAGCACTATGGCAGTAGTTTAGAAAGGATGAGAGTTGGTTTACATCCACTTTAACTCAGAATCTTCTTGGGGGTGATCCTGATGTGGTGAAACAAAGATGGAAGCTGGCCGTAGGTCTGTCAGAAACACAAGATATCCTATCAAAGAGATATAAATATGCACTCTTTCCAGACCAGGTGGACCTACTTGCCAATGGCAGTGGGTCAATCAAGCTTATATTGGCCGAAGGCCTGGGGGTCCGATGTTATACTGATGGAACTCGTACCCAGAAGCGGATCAATCCAGGGACACACTTGTCAACGAAGATGGATCAGTGGAACTGGAACCTGGGCTGGGACCCAATGATGGATTTGTCTGGAGACTAGTGCTGGTCAAAGGAGTGCTCCCAGTCAGGCCAGGAAAAAACTATCCGCACACCTCCTACCAGCAGTGCGATGTCAATCAGGATCACAGTCGCCAGACAGATCCATCATTGGGTCCCAGCCCAGGTTCCAGTTCCACTGATCCATCTTCGTTGACAAGTGTGTCCACTGTCCCTGGATTGATCCGCTTCTGGGTACCAGTTCCATCAGTACAGTGATTGGCAGGTCACACATTTTTTCACTATTCCATTCGAATCACTCATTCACCAGTCAATCATTGAATCATTGAATTATTGTTTTCACGTGGTGTCAGATCACATGATCTTCCTTTTTTTAGGGTATATATTAGTTTAACTTTTGTGCATTGGGTAGCTATGAATAAGCACTAGCACAGTGCGAAACATGTTAGCCAGATTTTTTTGACCTGTGTACCGTTGTACAGTGTGCATTTTGGATTTCCTATTTTAATAAAGGCTTTTATCTTTGGAGTGCTGCAGTCCAGAAGACTTTTTTGTTCCTGTTTGCTGTTAGTAGCATTGTCTGCACCCTTGGCTGCTGGGAGGAGGTGATTGGAGGATTCCCACACCTGAGCGGCTCCCTTTTTTTCTCCATCAGTACAACATCGGACCCCCAGGCCTTCGGCCAATATAAGCTTGATTGACCCACTGCCGTCGGCAAGTAGGTCCACCTGATCTGGTAAGAGTGCATATTTATATCTCTTTGATAGGATATCTTGTGTTTCTGACAGACCTACGGCCAGCGTCCATCCTTTCACCACATCAGGATCATCCCCAAGAAGAGTTAACTATTGAGTGGATTTTAACCTAGTGGAAGTTCACCACATTGGTGTTTCTAATTGAATATTTATTGCTTTTGGACTACATCCTAAATTTATACACGTTACTGTGTCTACATATCACTTGTTTATATATAAATATTTCCTATATTACAATGTCATATTAATTCTTATTTCAGAATAGTGGACAGAGCCATATAAATCATTTATATTATATAAATAATACTGTTATGTCCTGTAACTAACTGTGCATCCAGAACTGCTGGTGTATATTACAGATGCAGCTTAATATTTTAGAGTCATCTATTATAAACTGCATACAGCTGTTCCGGGCTTCTTGGTTATCATCAGTGGAGTGTATAGAACAAATGGCTTATATGCCCACTATCCGTAAATGCTTCTTCTAGAGCAGTGGTTCTCAACTCCTGTCCTCAGGACCCACTAACAGGCCAGATTTTAAGTATTACCTTGGTGAGATGCAGACTAGAATACTGCAATCCCTGAGCAGCAAATTATATCACCTGTGATGCATTTCAGTTATCTTGCAAACCTGGCCTGTTGGTGGGCCCTGAGGACAGGAGTTGAGAACCACTGTTCTAGAGATTATTTGTGCATTGGTGAATTTGATTAGCATCTCTACTTAAAGGGGTTGTGAAGGTTTATTTTTTATTTTCTAAATAGTTTTCTTTAAAGGGGTTGTAAAGGAAAAATTGTTTTCACCTTAATGCATCCTAGGAATTAAGGTGAAAAAACATCCGACAATACCGCCCCCCCCCCCCCCGAGCCCCCATTTTACTTACCTGAGCCCTCGAAAGTCCCGTGCTCGGCCCCTACATCCTCCTCGCCATTCAGCCTGGCCGTTGATTGGCTACAGTGGATGGATTGAAAGCAGCGCAGCCATTGGCTGGCGCTGCTGTCAATCACATCTAATGATGCGGCACGCCGGGGGGCGGGGCCGAGTGATACAGTGAGCGGCAATAGCCACAGGCTGTATCACTGGAGAGCACCCGCAATCACTCACCACCATGCGAGCTCGCTTGCATATAGGTGGTGAGTGATTGCGGGGAGGAGGCGAGACAGCCGCCGAGGGACCCCAGAAGACCAGGATCGGGGCCACTCTGTGCAAAACGAGCTGCACAGTGGAGGTAAGTATAACATTTTTTTTTTATTATTATTTTATTTAAAGCTTTAAGCTAGTGCATTGTTGGTTCACTTACCTTTTTCCTTCTATTTCCCTTCTAAATGTTTTTTCTCTTTGTCTGAATTTCTCACTTCCTGTAAGCTTGCCCCCATCATCCGAGCCGTTCTGGCTAGGGGTTAGTCAGCATGCTCGCCACCTCCCTTGGGGCTACATCCCTGCGGGGAGACGCTCTGTACATTCACAGGCACGGGAGGCTCCGCGCAGGGATGTAGTCCCAAGGGAGGGGGCGAGCATGCTGACTAACCCCCAGCCAGAATGGCTCGGATGATGGGGGCAAGCTTACAGGAAGTGAGAAATTCAGACAAAGAGAAAAAAAAATTAGAAGGGAAATCAAAGGAAAAGGTAAGTGAACCAACAATGCACTGGCTTAAAGGAACCTATTTAGAAAATAGAAAACAAACCTTTACAACCCCTTTAATATTAAACTCCAGCTAACAATCATTTTCCTGTGTTAAAGCAGAACTACAGCCTCAAATAACAAGTTAAAAATGAGTAGCCTGTTAAAAGAAAAAAATACAAATGGGCACCTTTGGCTGCAACGTCTAGTTGTCCATCGCAGTATCTCTTTGCTGCCATTAAAGTGTTACTAAACTCAGGTCCCTACATTCACTATATCTAGTCTCCTACAGTACACAGAACATGGAAATGCAATTATTTTAGTAAATATAAACTGCTAAACACCCCTCATCAACAGTTAGAGCAGTCTTGTGACATCTATCAGTATCTAGCCGAGCACTGGTTAAAGCTTGTAGGAGGAGTTTTCATTCTCCTCTGATTGTCCTATGAGGCTGCAGGACCCTTGACTTTCTGTCTGGACAGTGCTGATTGGCCCTGTGCTGATCACATGTACCCCCCCCCCCCCCCCAAAAAAAATACTTTCTAGCACTACACACCAAACTGAGCATGTGCCGAGTGCCTTCAAGGCTGTATTCTATCAGCAGATGGATTGGGGCCTGTGGAAGAAGGAGATGATCAGAGGAGACAGGATCAAACAGCCTTTTTACACAATGCACAGGATTAACCCCTTAGGTTCCACAGTGAGTATAACAAGCATGCTTTACTGCATATACAGACTGACGCCAAGCACGTGCACTCAACTTCTTTGGTCGATCATTGCGACGCCTGTTCTCAGTGGAACCTGTCCTGTTAAACTGCTGTATGGTCTTGGCCACCGTGCTGCAGCTCAGTTTCAGGGTCTTGGCCATATTCTTATAGCATAGGCCATCCTTATGTAGAGCAACAATTCATTTTTTTCAGATCCTCAGAGATTTCTTTGCCATGAGGTGCGATGTTGAACTTCCAGTGACCAGTATGGGAGAGTGAGAGCGATAACACAAAATTTAACACACCTGCTCCCTATTCACACCTGAGACCTTGTAACACTAACGAGTCACATGACACCGGGGAGGGAAAATGGCTAATTGGGCCTAATTTGGACATTTTCACTTAGGGGTGTACTCACTTTTGTTGCCAGCGGTTTAGACATTAATGGCTGTGTGTTGAGTTATTTTGAGGGGACAGCAAATTTACACTGTTATACAAGCTGTACACTCGCTACTTTACATTGTAGCAAAGTGTTATTTCTTCAGTGTTGTCACATGAAAAGATAGAATAAAATATTTACAAATATTTGAGGGGTGTACTCACTTTTATGAGATACTGTATATATATGTGTAGCGGGTGGTTACATTTAGGGGAGGCATCTGAGTGATAACAGGCTCAGATGCAGCAATTGTTAGGGTTCATGGACCAATTGATGCCAGTGGAGGATATCAGTGGTGTCCAGTTCCCTGCGGCCAATAGGTGGCACTGTCGCCATGGGCCAGGGTTGAACCACCATTGGACGTCTGTGCTTTTTTCGTCCTCTCGCGGCGGTGGTACAGCGAGGCGGGGAACCCGCTGTGCCTGCTGGGAGAGGGGATAAACGGGGCGGACATCTTCCGCTCGGGGTCCACGCCCAGGCACCTTCAGCCTTGGGGTGAGTGCTGGTGGTCTCCGGGCGCCCTCGGCCCGGAGACTGAGCTGCGATTCCACCCCAGACACCTTTGGTCTGGGGGTGAGGTACTCTCCGGAGGCCTGGGGCCTAGTACCTTCGACTGGGTCCCGCATGGGATGGAGGATTTCTAGGGGCCCACCGAGTGAGGGGACCCGAATCCAGGGCGAGGGGGACCAGAGAGGTGACCTTCCCGAAGACCCAGCGCAGCATTGGCTGGTGATGGTTGAGGCCTCTGGTGACCGTCCGGATGGATGTCTCTCCCTGACAGGGGCCGCATCTCAAGAAGGTAGTCCACGTTCTCATGGTCGGTGGCAGCGGCCCAACTGAAACCCAGGTCGGTGGCAGAGACCTCAAGTCTAATTCACCCGGTCGGTGGCAGCGACCACCCTCACGGTCGGTGGCAGCGACCGTGCGCCAAGCCTGTTGGCGCACACCGAAACAGGAGAGTAACAAGTTCATGTTTGTGCCTGGACCTTCCTCTTCACCTTGTCTGTTCGTTGTCTAACCAGTCTGCTCTAAAAGGACTATTTATTGCTCTGAAGAATAAATAAGTGTTGGACTTTCAATGGTGTGGAACTTGGCTTTCTGGGAGTTAAAAGGGCATTCTCAAGGGAAGTTTTTGGCTCTGGACAGGGGCACAGACCCAAAGGTAAATGGTTATAGCTCACACCTCTACACACTAGAGGATACGAGCTGGTGGTGCGTCACACTCTCCTCCCTGGTCCCCTAGACGAGAGCCATTGACATTGACAGAGAAGGAGGGAGTGAGAGGTGAGGTCGCTACATATATATATATATGTGTATGTGTATATATATATATATATATATATATATATATATCAGAGACCCTAGAGACTAAAATGGCAGTCACTGCAATATTTTATGTCACACTGTATTTGCCCAGTGGTCTTTCAAACGCAATTATTTTGGAAAAAATACACTTCAATTAATTAAATTGAAGTTCAGTAAGGGGTGCTCTAAGAGTTCATTGGAGGGAAGAAACACAAACTCCTCCACACAGCACACAGAAACAGAGCTGAGACTGACAATCACAGGCTGTGTGCTAGAGCTTCCTCCCCTTTCACATTTTTATCTCTTGGTGCCAGGAAAACTTGTCAGAAGTGATTCATGCAGGTAGCAAACAAACAAAGCATCAGAGAGAAATGACAGTGCTCAGAATTGCAACAAGTACACACTATAGAGGATATATATTTTGTTTGTATTTCATGCCAGGGGTTTACAACCACTTGTTCATTTTATTCATTTTTTTTTAAAGGTTACGAGTTATTTATATTTTTATTTGTATAAAAATCTCAATTTAAAAAAATAAACATTTTACAGGGTACATTTATAGCACTTAGTTCTCAGAGGATACTGGGCTTTCTAAAAAAAAAGCCCAGTATTGCAAGCATGCTTCTCATTAGTAAATCAATAAAAGTGAATCTTTTCTTTGCTAACATGTGTTGTTTATACTCGACTTTGCTTCACTTCCTCTCTCCACACATTGGAGTACACAAAAGTAAATCTGTTTGGAGCTTTCACAGGTCTGGTGACTTTTTCCACCCCTATGTGACAGCGCTGGGCCTGATAATTGCTTGCTTAGGTAGTCAGTGCTGCTTTGCGAAGGGAAGAAGAGAGTTGCATCCTCCCACATACTGGACATTTCACAACAACCAAGCACAGTGACAGAACAACAACTCAAGGGAATTTAAGAAAAAGCAGTTCACTTAACCCCTACAGCAGCATTCATTGCAGTATTATGCATTGCCAGGCTTTGTTTTATAACTGAATGGAATTATACAGGGCAATGTACTAAAATGATGCATGTAGCAGTTTTTTCCATGATATTGCAAAGCAGCCTGGCAGTGGAAATGGGTCTTATAGAAAAAAATAATTTTAAAGTGACATTAACCACTTAAGCCTCGGACCATTTGGCTGACTAAAGACCAGAGCACTTTTTGCGATTCGGCACTGCGTCTATTTAACTGACAATGGCGTAGTCATGCAACGTGGCTCCCAAACAATTTTTTTTCCCCACAAATACAGCTGTCTTTTGGTGGTATTTGATCACCTCTGCAATTTTTATTTTTTGCGCTATAAATAAAAATAGAGCGAGAATTTGGAAAAAAAATCAATATTATTTACTTTTTGCTATAATAAATATCCCCCAAAAATATATATATAAAAAAAAATTCCCTCAGTTTAGGCCGATACTTATTCTTCTACATATTTTTGGTAAACAAAATCACAATAAGCGTTTATTGATTGGTTTGCGCAAAAGTTATAGCGTCTACAAAATAGGGGATAGATTTATGGCATTTTTATTAATATTTTTTTTTACTAATAATGGAGGTGATCAGCGATTTTTATCATGACTGCGACATTATGGCGGACACATCGGACACTTTTGACACCATTTTGGGACCATTGTGGTTTTTATAAAAATGCACTGATTAATGTAAAAATTACACTGGCAGTGAAGGGGTTAACCTGTAGGGGGCGCTGAAGTGGTTAAGTGTGTCCTAGGGATGTGTCCTTTCACTGATGGGCACTGATGAGGCTGCACTTTAAGGCACTGATGAAGCGGCATTGATGGGCACTGATGACGAGGCACTAATATGCAGCACTGATATGTAGCACTGATGGGCACTGATAGGCGGCACTAATAGGTGGCACTGATGAGGATACGCATTACTGATGGGCACTGATTGGCATCTGTGATGGGCACTGACAGGCATTACTGATGGGCACTGATTGCAATTTGTTATGGGCACTGATTGGCATCTGTGATTGGCACTGATTGGCATCTGTGTTGGGCACCTCTGATGGGGGCTGCGCTGATAATCAATGTGCTGATTATCATTGCAGATCCCCCCTGTCAGGAGGGCCGCTGATCGGCTCTCCTCTGCTCGCGCCTTGTCAGCGCGAACTGAGGAAAGCCGATTACTAGCACTTTCTGGTTACTGCTATGATCAGCTGTGACTGGTCACAGCTGTTAACGTGGTAAAGAGCCTACGTCTTTTTAATAATGTAATTGTATCTGACAATAGTAGATGGAACTGCAGATCCCACTGCAGCCTGAAGATGGTAGTGTTGGTCTGGAGGGTGTATGCTTTTATTAGCTCTGGCATGCATTTACTCACTGACACATGACAGAGAACCACCCTGATAGGTTCTAAATTGTTAGTGAGAACCGAGCAATGTGTCCGCTGTTGTCTCTCAAAATAGTTACATCTTGTTGGGAAATGTTAAAGTTTAACTAACCCCTACTAGGGATGAGCTTCGAGTTCGAGTCAAACTCATGTTTGACTCGAACATTGCCTGTTCGCCCGTTCGCCGAACAGCGAACAAATTGGGGTGTTCGCGCCAAATTCGAAAAGTCTATGGGAGAAATCTAAAGTGCTAATTATAAAGGCTGTAATTTACACAGTGGAGGAAGTTCCCCATCAGGTTCGCTCAGGCCAATGACGTAGGCGGGGTCTGACATACCGAGGGGGCGGACCTGATGGGGGAATCTCCTTCACTGTGTAATTCATGAATAGACCCGCCCCTTCTCATGTTCCGCATCAGGTCCTCAGCCTAACACCTAGTCATTGGCTGAGCGGACCTGATGGGGAACTTTAGATGGGGCGGGTCTATACATTTAATAGACTGCGGAGGAAGTTCCCCATCAGGTCCGCTCAGGCTCAGCCAATGACGGACAGCGCTGGACATCAGATCGCCGCGGGACACTAGATTTCATCACTGGAATGTTTATTTTTATTTTTTTTAATAAAGGACTTTTCCAAGGTGTCGGTGTGTGTTTTTTTACATTTTTTTACACTTTCTTTGTGAAATGGTAGGCCTTACCAATTCACATAGGGGGGGGGGGGCGGGATCTGGGGGTCCCCTTTGTTAAAGGGGTCTTCCAGATTCCGATAAGCCCCCTGCCCGCAGACCCCCACAACCACCGGGCAAGGGTTGTGGGGATGAGGCCCTTGTCCCCATCAACATGGAGACATCCTCCCCATGTTGAGGGCATGTGGCCTGGTACGGTTCAGGAGGGGGGGCGCTCTCTCGTCCCCCCCTCTTTTCCTGCGGCCTGCCAGGTTGCGTGCTCGGATAAGGGTCTGGTATGGATTTTTGGGGGGACTCCACGCTATTTTTAAAAAAAATTTGGGGTGGAGTTCCCCTTAAAATTGATGCCAGATCTGAAGGGCCTGGTATGGATATTTGGGGGGACCCCCACGCTTTTTTATTTTTTTATCAATGACTTTTCTATGTATTGCCGGGAGCCGACAATTCATTAATAGCCGCGAGTGAGTTTTAAATTACTTTTTTTCCTTCAAAAATGACATTTTGTGCAGGGACAGTTCTAAGCACGGGAAACATGCGCAACTTTACATGCATATCATACACACCCCCCAGGTATGAAATTTAAAGGAAAATTTCACTTTTATTTTTTCATTTTAAGCATTATTAAAATCACTGCTCCGGTAAAAACGTAATTGAAAAAAAAATTTTTTTGCATTGATACATGTCCCCTGGGGCAGGACCCGGGTCCCCAAACACTTTTTAGGACAATAACTTGCATATAAGCCTTTATAATTAGCACTTTAGATTTCGAACGTTCGAGTTCATTGTATTTAATAGGGTTCTAAAGTTCACGCGAACATTCTGTCTATTCGCAGGTTCTGGTGCAAACCGAACAGGGGGGTGTTCGGCTCATCCCTGACCCCTACTATTCTTTTTAGCCAAGGAAGCTACCATCTTAAGCAGGCACATACACAGTTGAATTTCGAACGAATTTTCTTGTCAAAATCAGAAAGTTCGTTTTTTATGTGATCCGATGATGCCACCATTGATTTTCGAAATTCGGCCGACCAAACCTTCATGTTGCCGGGAATATTCTTTTCTCTCCGGGAATATTCTTTTCTTGCACATGCGCATATTTTTTTCTATTACATTTCTAGCACGATTCTCCCATCATTAATCAGAAAATCGTTTGTGTTTCAAAAAATTTCCAACATGTCGGATTCCTCAAATTTGATTGCCGCACGAAAATTGGCTGTTGCTGCAGCCCACTAACGGTGCGAAATTCGTACGAAAATTCTTTGATACGATTTTCAAAAGAAAATTCTTTCGAAATTCGAACCATGTCTTTAGTCTTTCTTTGATCTTCAACTGCCATGATGCTGCACATGTGAACAGTTATGACCCCAGCCATTTGATGGTTTGACAGTTTGGTTGAGAAAACAAGCCAATCAGACAGTTATATTCCCGGCACGGGCTGGACTGTAACTGTTTATATAAACTGTTAAATTTATGGTTTTAGTTCCGTTTTAATATACAGGTTACAGAGAGGAATTAGTTAAATGCTCATTCACTTTTGACAAGTCTCACCACCCTCTACCAGTTACTTGAAACAAGACACCAACTGGCACTTGTTAGAGTAGATAAGACCATGAAGAATAGCATACCTCACAACTTTTTCAGATAGGAATGAGGGACACCTACTAGCAAAAGCATGTAGGCATAGGACACATCCCCTGCCACACCCCCTTAAAGGAGAATTAACCTAAAAAAAAGATTAGTTAGACCCACAAGGACTTACCACTACTATTCCATTATATTGGCTTTTGAAATTTACAAATGCAGCAATTTAGAAATTGGATGAAAGGTTTAGCACTGGGAAACACTTTTTGAAAGACAAAAAGTACATTTTATATACAACTATATAGATCAGACCAAAATGAGGGACAAATGAGGAGGAAAGGGGGACAGAGGGACATTGTTCCAAATCAGGGACAGTCCCTCAAAATCAGGGACAGTTGGGAGCTATGAGAAAAGGGTTGGGCTTTTATCCTTTAATTCAAAATGGAATTCTGTATTCCATATCTACCGTATATTCCGGCGTATAAGACGACCTTTTGTACTTAAAAATATCCCCCAAAAGTCGGGGGTCGTCTTATATGCCAGTACCTGTATGCAGTCAGTCAGTCAGACTGCGGCCCTCCATTGTTCAAAAGCTGCGCCTCCTCCTCGTCCTGTTCCGTGATAGGCGGAACACTCCGCCTATCACGGAGATCCTCTCATCCTCGGTCTCAGACGAGAGGACCTCCGTGATAGGCAGAACACCGAACACAGGCTCTGCTGGGAAACTGAGTGTTCCGCCTATCATGGAACAGGACGAGGAGGAGTCTGACTCTGCATTCAGGGATAAGATCTGGAGATCGGCACAGTGAGGTAGGCAATGAGCACAGTGGGGTAGGCAATGAGCACAGTGAGTTATGCAATGAGCACAGTGAGGTATGCAATGAGCACAATGATGTATGCAATGAGCACAGTGAGGCATGTAATGGGCACAGTGAGGTATGCAATGGGCACAGTGAGGTATGCAATGAGCACAGTGAGGTATGCAATGGCACAGTGAGGCATGTAATGGGCACAGTGAGGTATCACAGTGAGGTATGCAATGGGCACAGTGAGGTATGCAACGGGCACAGCGAGGTATGCAATGGGCACAGTGAGGTATGCAATGGGCACAGTGAGGTGTGTCGGAAGGGGGTCGTCTTATACGGCGAGTATATCCCAAAACCAACCTTTTAGCTGGAAAATTAGGGGGTCGTATTATACGCCCAGTCTCCTTATACGCCGGCAAATACGGTACTCTCTTCTCTGGTTCCAGCATGATCAGGGCAGGAAACTATATAAGAAAATTATACCAATTTATATAACTGTGCATTTTTTTGTAGAGGTTGCTGTATGCTGCAGTGTGGATGAGTGGGATCAAGTTATAGTGATGAGAAAATGCATGAAAACTGTAATAAAATGAAAAGATACATGGGTGCTGCCAGTGCAGTATTGCCACTGCTGCCCTTCTTCTGAAAATGCTAGCTGCCTGTCTGTCCCGGCCTAAAAAATCTCCTACGTCAAACAAGCATGCAGCAAGTGAAGTTTGTGTAAAGTCATACATTACTGATCTGTATTTTTTGATGTGGGTCAGTGACTCCATAAATATAGAGGCTAGAGGAGTAGTAAGAGAATGAATTGATTACAAGTGCCCTTAGGTGGTAATCAGCACCTCTAGTAGAAAATGTGCCACGTCCTAATAGTAATTGAATAAGGAAATTTATGGAAAAAATTTACTTTATGGGCACGTAGATATAAAAATAGCACATTTTAATGTTTCACTTGAATACATTTGATCGATAATTGTATCTAATGGTAGAATACAACAAATACAAATATTAAAAAAATTAACAGATCATGTGGAGAGTTCCAAGGAGAATATCTCAAAATAGAAACTTCCTGCAGTGATGTCGACTAGACAGATACCACGCTGAATAGAGATAGCCCCTTGGATTGGAATCCACGAGATCTTGATGGGATAAAAATTAAGCTCAAGCTCTACATGTTTCGCGATGTCAATATCATCATTGCTTCCTCAGGAGCTTCTGGGTTTTAAAGAAAATACATTTATTAGATAGTCAAATAATCAAAATACAGTATAATAAACATATTCAGAACAATAAAGTTTAATGTGAAAACACTCACCACTTAAGTGGTGCAAGTTAAAGAAGTATTTGGACAATCAGCCCACCCTAGCTCCGCGGCACCGGCACATGAAAGGATAATGGCCCCAGATGGATCATGGGACTGGACCCCCTGAACCCTCAGGCACACGCAGCAAAGCCACATAAATGATGTGGACAGGTATGGGGATGCGAAAAGATAACTGTAGTAAAAAAGGATTTAAATGTGCAAAAGATGCATCATTGATATGTTAGGTCAAAAATCGACTGAAAAACCAAACAAATAAATTAGAACTTACTTTTAGAACGTATAGACAGAGAATAAGGGGTCACTTGACCCTAGGCTGGATGTGGTATAATGAACTTGGATACAGGATTGACGCTGAAATGAGGAAATAACAATTCAGCCTAAATTGTCTATTAGGTCTCAGTGGCCTAGCAATTAAATGTAGGGGCATATATTATAAATTATAAAGCTACCAATAACGTACCTTAGGGATAATGTAATGACCAGGATAATATGGACTTCTGGACTGAGAAATTAAGCGGTAATATAGCACTAACAAATTTCTTGTATATGATCCAGGTGTGTAATGATGCACCGCATAGACCATAAAAGGGCAATTGGGTATCTATTGGATCAGAAAATAAAATAGTAACAATATATCAGAAAAAACTGACTATGTTTTAATTCAATGATATATAACACGAAATTGCAGTGTACGTATACCTTGTTGTTTGGTGGTTAATAGCCAAGAAACACCAATGCGAATGATCCCAAAGACCTCGCTGCTAGCCTGAACTGGCTCTTAGAAAAAGCAAGCTGCCTAGATCAATCTAATAGACAAAGGGTGGAAACAGCGTAAGAATAGATACATGGGTATGGAGTACAGCGATACGCTGAGTCAGATCCATGAAAATGAACATACACGAAACAGGAACCAAGAATCATCCACATCCAGCCAAATTCCGTCTGCCAAGTGAGTGGGGCGACTGCACTCCTCAACCGGCAGCTGAGGAGTGAAGATCCCGGCCCCACTATATAATACTATATATATATTATATAGTGGGGCCGAGATCTTAATCTTCTTGCCTATAAAGTAAATTTTTTCCATAAATTTCCAGAGAAGTAGTAAGACAGCCAGGCAGGTAGTATGTTCAGACTGAGAAGTTAGCAGTAGCAGCCTACATGTTCTCTTAGGGCTCAATCATATGTGGTGCCGCGATCCTCAGAGGGCATTGGATAGCCAGTGAGGAGGCGATATTTCAACATCTGATTTAACCCTATAAATGCTACACTACCATGTCACAATTGCATGCAGTTGCCAGAGGGTTGTAGTGCAGCCCCATAGACCAACATTAGTCGTATTGGGCAACACCCGCCAAAAGCGATATGCTGTTTAATTTTTGCAGCAGCCACAAAGCACAGCATCATGGCCACAGCATTTGTATAGCCATGAGCCGCTCTATGTTATTGTTAAGGCAGGTGGATAGGAGGTGGGAAATCTGTGGCTTGACTGCCAGGTTTTACTGCCCCCTGACCACATTTGTAAATTAAGTCTTTAAAGTGGTTGTAAACCCTAACATATACCCAGTGAAGGCACTAGGTAATACACAGAGATGAAACAAATCATCCTGCATAAGTTGTATCTGTCTATCTGCAGCCTTCTCTTCCCTACATCTATTAAAAGTCCAGAATTTATAAGCTTGTCTGAGAGTTCAGAAAAAGGGGGTGGAGAGTTGAAGTTACACTCTGCAGAGCTCAGTGAGGAGAGCTCTGAGAGCTCATTGGAGGGAAGGGATACACACCCCCTTTACGCAGCGCACAGGAACAGAGCTGAGGCAGTCAATCTGCTGGAGGTCCCTCCCCTGTCACCACACCAAATTTTCACAGGCTCCCAGAGTCAGAAAACAGTCCACCACTTTGGGGGTTCTTTTCTATTTTATTGAGGGGATAAAACTTGGATGGGGAGAAGGGGTATTATGGGATGCCCACTTGACTTCAGGGACAACTTTCCTATATACAGTCTATATACACTCCTCACTTCCTCCAGCAGACTTGCTTGTAGAACACACTTGACAAAAAGATGATCCTGACACAGCACTTAGTCAGATCTTAGAGCAACAGCCCATTATAGGCAGGAATCCGAAGCTAGGGGGCACCCTCAAGGGCCACCGACAGCCTCCTCAGCACTCCTTCTCCATCTTCCACCCGACCGCCCCTCCTGGTATGACCCATGAGTATTTATGAAGTGCCTGCCCCCTGTCAGCCCATTTTGCTGGGGATTGGCTCTGGGCTGGCCCTCATCAATACTCCAAGCAGCTGCTCCTAGACTTCACCTTCTACTTCTGGAAGCTTCTCCAAAGTTCCAGAGAGCAGGGGGAGTTACCAGGGGTGCTGCTTGCCAAATCATCCAGCCTCCCTGAGTCACTCAGCCCTGACCCAGATTCAACCCAGGCCTGGCTCTGAGCCAGGCCAAATTTTCCTACACTAATAACTATGTACACTAGCACCTATCTAGAGGGTGCTACATTTTTAATCAGTCCAGTTTGTTTAATCTTTTTTTAAATCTGCAGCTTTCATCAAAATAGGAGCTAGTTATCTGACCATGACCATTGTTCATACACTTCCTGTTCTAGGGTGAGGACTCTGTCCTCATTAACCAATCATGCTCCTGTGTTGACACCCTTTAATACAGGGTTCTATGAAGACGGCAAGTGGTTGTTTCAGTACACATTGGGGTTGATTTACTAAAGGCAAAAAGACTGTGCACTTTGCAAAGTGCAGTTGCACTCTGCAAGAAAAGTTAGTCCAGAGCTTAGTAAATGAGCAGAAGCTCTGCCGAATTCCATCATCCAATCATGTGCAAGCAAAATATGCAATTTTTTTTTATTTACTTGCACATGATTGAGTTCCCTTTGCAAAGTGAAGCCTTTAGTCATTTACTAAGCTCCGGAGCAACTGCACTTGCAGAGGGCACTGCAAAGTTCACAGTCTATTTGCCTTTAGTGAATCAACCCCATTGTGCAGACATAATAGGAAACCTTCCTTGAGATATACTATAAGCCATCGCTGGAGTCTAATGCCTTGTACACATGACCGGACTGTCCGTCAGAATAAAGTCAGACGGATTGTCCGACAGATGTCCGACAGAATTCCACTCAAGCTGTCTTGCATACACACGGTCACACAAAAGTCAGACCGTCAAAAAACGCGGTGACGTACAACACGTACGACAAGCCGAGATTAATGAAGTTCAATAGGCAGTTGGGGTCTTCCGTTTGATTCTGAGCATGCGTGGTTTTTAGTCCGTCGGAATTGCATAGAGACGAACTGACTTTCCGATATAAATTTTTGTCCGTCGGAAAAAAAGAGAACAAGTTCTCTAAGTCCGTCGGAATTTCAGAATGAAAAAGTCTGATGGGGCATACACACGAATGGAATATCCGATGAAAAGAACCCGTCTGACTTTTTCCATCGGAAAATCCGGTCGTGTGTACAAGGCATAAGTAGACATAAAGTGGCTCCAAAGAGGATGCAGAGGATTGGCAGTACTGAGATGTATCAAAGATTAAAAAAAAGGTGAAAACAATATTTTTTTCTTTTCTAGTGCTTTGGAAAACTTAATGTAAATCAGTTAAGGTTTATAATTACGTTAAGAAAAAATTATACCTAGGTATGTAAGGATGCCTGTTATAATTCCCTTCAGACATGTCACTCTTAGGTCCTGTAGAGGGCGATATCCGTCACTTTACGCCAGCTTCTGTTGATTCTCTTGACACCATTGCCGTTGTTGCTGTTTATGACTGGAACGTTATTGTTTTTCTGCAATAACGGACAGATGTGACAGCGCAGAGTAATAAGGAGCAACACATCTCCTATAACCGATGTCAGGAGTAAAGACAGTTTGCATTCCACAAAACCAGCTGCAGGAGACATCTTGGAAACTCAGGGGTACAGGCCAAGGTCAAGATCACTTTTATTATTATTATATAGCCCATCTCTAAGCCAGGAACGCAGACAAGCAAAGTGATTTATCTGCTTTTATAAGTTGCGGGTACTGGGATTTGACTTGCGGTCTCCAGAAAACTTTACGCTGTCATTGCTGCACAACAGCCAGCATTAACCACTTCTATCTTTGTCGCCGGTAGCTGTGTGCTAAATGCCAGGACTGTCTGTTTAGCTTTGTCAACTTTTAAAGGGCAGGTTCACTAACTGGCGTTCAGAGGGTGGAGCTGAGTGTAATGTGTACACAACAGTCACTTTTGAGTCCCCCCTCGGTCTACCATTTTAAGGTATAATGTCAAGGAAGTCTGGGTCATGTTAGCCTGCAGCTCCCTCCCTACGATCGCCAAAGATGTTCCTTTTGTTTCTATCGATCCAACTCTTGGGCCCCGTTGACACTGAGGTGACAGCAAAAACTCCAACAGCCAGCAGTATTAATGTGATCTTGGCACATCTTCCATAAGCTCATAAAGTGTCAGTTGTGACCTTAATTTTCCCAACACACAGAAGAGCTGAAGCTGGAAAATTCCAACCAATAGAAGTAAATAGAGTACTTAAAGGTTAGTTCACCTTTGCAAGAAAATTTCCAATACATTCCAGTGCCCCCAGAACATTAAAAATCCCTGCTAAGGTTTTGAATAATCAGCTTTCTTTCAATGTCATACCATCAAGTCTCTCCCAAGCCTTTCTGAAAAACTCCTGGATAGTTGACCTTACCCCAGTCCTACCTAGATCAGTGGTCATCAACCCTGTCCTCAGGGCCCACTAACAGGCAAGGTTTTATGTATTACCTTGGGGAGAAGCAGACTAGAATACTGCAATCAGTGAGCGGCAAATTATATCACCTGTGATGTATTTCAGTTATCTTGCAAACCTGGCCTGTTAGTGGGTCCTGAGGACAGGGTTGATGACCACTGACCTAGATGACAGGACAGGCTGGACATTGCGTGAACATCTCAGGTTTACAGGAACAAACGTGTTTTTTTTTTAGTGAGCGCTCATTTCTTCAAAGCTGAGGGGTGTGCGCCCAACATCTTGGCAAGGTGGGAGTGTCACTTGTCTAGAAGTTTTTCTGAACAGTGTTTTTTAATGGTCTAAGGCAGGGGTGTCAAACTAATTTTCATCATGGGCCGCTTCAGCATTATGATTGCCCTCAAAAGGGCTGGTTGTATCTGTAAGATTAGATGTCCAGCGCATCCCCTCCCCTTACATTAGATCTTAAGAGCCAACCCACCATCAGAATTTGAGTCCCCCACTCTCCCTTACATCACAGTGCACCCCCCCTTTCCTTATGCTGCTGCTGGGAAGAAGCTGAATGCATTGCTTAAAAGCAGAAAGTAAGGGTCTTGAGGAGGACCAGAGGAGGGCTGGAGCTCTCCTGCAGTTGCAGGAGAAGTGCGAGGGCCACATAAAATGGCCTGGAGGGCCGGATTCGGCCCGCGGGCCTTGTGTTTGACACCTGTGGTCTAAGGTTTTTGTAAATTGATTATCTATTCAATGTTACCTTACATTAATTTTTATGCATCCAATATCCGATTGATATGGGAATGCCCTTATGTTTTTTCGAGCAGGTGTTAGGGGGTGTTTTGGACCCCTGAAACATATTGGCTACTGCCCCTCTTGGCTTTCATTGGAATAAAGTTGTATCTGGACTAGTGATGAGCCGAACACCCCCGGGTTCGGTTCGCACCAGAACCCGCGAACGGACCGAAAGTTCGCACGAACTTTAGAACCCTATTAAATACAATGGATGCGAACGTTCGAAATCTAAAGTGCTAATTATAACGGCTATTATGCATGTTATTGTCCTAAAAAGGGTTTGGGAACCGGGTTCTGCACCAGGGGACGTGTATCAATGCAAAAATAAGTTTTAAAAACGGCCGTTTTTCGGGAGCAGTCATTTTAATGATGCATAAAGTGAAAAAAAAAGTCAAATATTCCTTTAAATATCGTACCTGGGGGGTACCTGGGGGGGTGTCTAAAGTATGCCTGTGAAGTGCCACGTGTTTCCCGTGTTTAGAACTACTGTCCCTGCACAAAATTACATTTCTAAAGGAAAAACAGCCATTTAAAACTGCTTGCGGCTTTAATGTAATGTCTGGTCCCGGTAATATGGATGAAAATCTTTAAGAAAAATGGCATAGCTACCCCATCACAGCCCCCCCCCCTTACCCCAGCCCATTACCAGCCCCTTTGGGTCTTGTATGGATATTAAGGGGAACCCCGCACACAAAATAAAAAAGGCCCTATATACTCTGAACAGCCATATACAGGCGGTGCATACAAGACAGGGACTGTAGGTTTGTTCTTATGTAGAATCTGTTTGTAATTTTGAACAGGTACATTGTTTAAGTGTAGCTCCAGCCAAAAAATCTATTTTTAAGCTTTTTGGAAAACATAGAGAAGGGTTATCACCCCTGTAACATTTGTTTTGCTGTCTGTGCAGTGTAGACCTGTTCAGAACAGTTCACCTCACTTTCCGTCCTAATGACAAATGTTTTTTGAAAATTTGGGGTTTTTATTGAAACAAGAATTGGTGATAAAGCATCAGTGGAGAGGAGACACTTTTTTTCCCATATTAACTCTTACAGGAGAGAATTTGCCTTCCTAGGGGTAGACTTCCTGTTGTATCCTTCTGTTTGCAAGGAGGAGTCGTTTGTAAGTTGGATGTTTGAAAGTAGGGGCCTGCCGTATATACTCAGCTGAAATTTGCCCCTTACATGTTGGTGTTGCCACAACACTGTGAGCCCTCACAGTTACTCTTGGTGGGCGCATGAATGGGCCCTGCTGTGAATTATTAGATCAAGAATTGTAATTACATGCCCCTGTTAAACAGGGGCAGAAAAATTGGGCCTTAGGCACTGGTGCCACAACACTGCAACCCCTCACAGATACTGTACTTGGAGCACAGCAATGAGCCCTGTTGCAAAGTATTGCATCAAAAATTTTAATTACACGCCCCTGTTAAACAGGGGCTGAAAAAT
Source organism: Rana muscosa (assembly GCA_029206835.1). NCBI lineage: Eukaryota > Metazoa > Chordata > Amphibia > Anura > Ranidae > Rana > Rana muscosa. The sequence continues at coordinate 355,390,032 of CM055120.1, forward strand.
TGGGCCTTAGCCACTGGTGCTGGTGCCACGACACTGCAACCTCTCCCAGATACTCTAGTTGGAGTGCAGGAATGAGCCCTGCTGCAAAGCATTGCATAAAAAATTGTAATTACATGCCCCTGTTAAACAGGGGCAGAAAAATTGGGCCTTAGGCACTGGTGCCACAACACTGCAACCCCTTACAGATACTGTACTTGGAGCACAGCAATGAGCCCTGTTGCAAAGTATTGCATCAAAAATTTTAATTACACGCCCCTGTTAAACAGGGGCTGAAAAATTGGGCCTTAGCCACTGGTGCTGGTGCCACGACACTGCAACCTCTCCCAGATACTCTAGTTGGAGTGCAGGAATGAGCCCTGCTGCAAAGCATTGCATAAAAAATTGTAATTACATGCCCCTGTTAAACAGGGGCAGAAAAATTGGGCCTTAGGCACTGGTGCCACAACACTGCAACCCCTCACAGATACTGTACTTGGAGCACAGCAATGAGCCCTGTTGCAAAGTATTGCATCAAAAATTTTAATTACACGCCCCTGTTAAACAGGGGCTGAAAAATTGGGCCTTAGCCACTGGTGCTGGTGCCACAACACTGCAACCTCTCCCAGATACTCTAGTTGGAGTGCAGGAATGAGCCCTGCTGCAAAGCATTGCATAAAAAATTGTAATTACATGCCCCTGTTAAACAGGGGCAGAAAAATTGGGCCTTAGGCACTGGTGCCACAACACTGCAACCCCTCACAGATACTGTACTTGGAGCACAGCAATGAGCCCTGTTGCAAAGTATTGCATCAAAAATTGTAATTACACGCCCCTGTTAAACAGGGGCTGAAAAATTGGGCCTTAGCCACTGGTGCTGGTGCCACGACACTGCAACCTCTCCCAGATACTCTAGTTGGAGTGCAGGAATGAGCCCTGCTGCAAAGCATTGCATAAAAAATTGTAATAACACGCCCCTGTTAAACAGGGGCAGAAAAATTGGGCCTTAGCCACTGGTGCTGGTGCCACGACACTGCAACCTCTCCCAGATACTCTAGTTGGAGTGCAGGAATGAGCCCTGCTGCAAAGCATTGCATAAAAAATTGTAATTACATGCCCCTGTTAAACAGGGGCAGAAAAATTGGGCCTTAGGCACTGGTGCCACAACACTGCAACCCCTCACAGATACTGTACTTGGAGCACAGCAATGAGCCCTGTTGCAAAGTATTGCATCAAAAATTGTAATTACACGCCCCTGTTAAACAGGGGCTGAAAAATTGGGCCTTAGCCACTGGTGCTGGTGCCACGACACTGAAACCTCTCCCAGATACTCTAGTTGGAGTGCAGGAATGAGCCCTGCTGCAAAGCATTGCATAAAAAATTGTAATTACATGCCCCTGTTAAACAGGGGCTGAAAAATTGGGCCTTAGCCACTGGTGGTGGCACCCAGAAACAAAAATGTTCTTCCAAGCTATCATTATCAATCGGATCATTGAGGAGGAGGAGGAGGATAGTCAGTCAACATAACAGGACAGTCTCTCAGCATCAGCATCAGTCTTGAAGGGATGTGACATTTGAAAATAAATTAGTCTGTTATATCAGCTTCAGGTGTTTGGTAGCTGGTGGTGATCCAAGACTGGTTCATCTTTATGAAGGTCAGTCGATCAACCGAGTCGGTGGACAGGCGCACCCTGTGATCCGTGACAAATCCTCCAGCAGCACTGAATGTGCGTTCTGAAAGCACGCTGGATGCAGGACAGGCCAGTAACTCAATTGCATACTGTGCAAGCTCTGGCCAGTGATCCATCCTCAAGACCCAGTAAGCCAGAGGATTTTCGGTGGGGAAGGTGTCCAAGTCTGACCTTGCCCCTAGGTATTCCTGCACCATGTATATCAGACGCTGGCGATGGTTGCTGGAACCGATCATACCTTGGGGCTGCGGACTAAAGAATTGTCTGAACGCATCGGTCAGACGGCCACCTTCCCCACCGCTCCTTCTTTGACTGACCGAAGCCTCAGCAACTCGTTGTCCAGGACCAGGAGTTTGTAACCTCCCAGTCTCTGGGAACGCGTTGCACAGACCTTTCTGCAAGGCCTCCCAGAGTTGTCTCATCCTCTGCTCCCTCTGCGACGGTAAGATAAGGTCCGCAACCTTACCCTTGTACCGTGGATCAAGGAGAGTGGCCAGCCAGTAATGGTCCCTCTCTTTGATCCAAAGAATACGAGGATCCTTCCGCAGACTTTGCAGGATCAGGGAGGCTATGCAGCGTAGGTTAGCTGAGGCATTCGGTCCGGAGTCCTCTGGGTCACTAAGGACGACATGATCCGCAGCCACCTCCTCCCAGCCACGTACAAGTCCACTGGTTTCTTGGGACTGTAAATCATCCCTAAAAGACTGCTGCTGATGATGCTGAGTGCCAGGCTCCACCTCCATGCTGACACAATCCTCCTCCTCCTCCTCCTCCTCTTCCTGTGCGATGGGGGGGACAGAAGGAACACTGTCTGGGTAAAGGGGGCCTTGAGAGGCAAGAAAGTCCTCCTCTTCCTGCTTCTGTTCTGCCTCAAGTGGCCTGTCCATTATTCCACGCAGCGTACGTTCCAACAGGTGGACAAGAGGTACAGTGTCACTGATGCATGCACTGTCACTGCTCACCATCCTCATGGCCTCCTCAAATGGTGCCAGGACAGTGCATGCATCCCTGATCATGCCCCACTGGCGTGGTGAAAAAAATTTGAGCTCCCCTGACCCTGTCCTGGTGCCGTAGTCGCACAGGTACTCATTGATGGCCCTCTGCTGCGTGTGCAGCCGCTGCAGCATGGCCAGCGTTGAGTTCCACCTCGTGGGCATGTCACATATAAGGCGGTTCTTGGGCAGGTTCAACTCCTTTTGCAGCTCAGCCAGGCGAGCACTGGCATTATAAGATCTGCGGAAATGCACACAGACTTTCCTGGCCTGCCTCAGGACATCCTGTAAGCCCGGATACCTGCCCAAGAACCGCTGCACCACCAGGTTAAAGACGTGAGCCACACAGGTCACATGGGTCAGTTGTCCCTGTCGGAGGGCGGAGAGGAGGTTGGTGCCATTGTCGCAAACCACCATTCCTGGCTTAAGCTGGCGTGGCGTAAACCACCTCTTGGCCTGCCCCTGCAGAGCAGACAGTACCTCTGCCCCAGTGTGGCTCCTGTCCCCCAAACACACCAGCGCAAGCACGGCATGGCATCTTTTTGCCTGTGTACTTGCGTAGCCCCTGGAACGCCTACGGAGCACTGCTGGTTCCGAGGACAAAGCACAGGAAGAGGCCATGGAGGAAGAAGAAGAGGAGGGGGTGGAGGAGAGAGGTGTGTCACAACCAGTAGTAGCATTTTGGAGGCGTGGCAGCGGAACAACCTCCAACACTACTGCACCTTGTCCTGCATCCTTCCCAGCTGCCAAAAGAGTGACCCAATGGGCCTTGAAAGAAAGGTAACGTCCCTGTCCATGCCTGCTGGACCATGAGTCAGCGGTAATATGCACCTTACCGCTGACCGCCCTGTCCAGCGAGGCCAAGACATTGCCTTCCACATGCCGGTAGAGAGCCGGAATCACCTTCCGTGAGAAAAAGTGGCGTTTGGGAACCTGCCACTGAGGAACCGCACATTGCACAAACTCACGGAAGGGGGCCGAGTCTACCAACTGAAAAGGCAGCAGTTGAAGCGCTAGCAATTTAGCCAAGCTAGCATTCAACCGCTGGGCATGTGGATGGCTGGGAGTGAACTTCTTTCGACGGTCCAGCAGCTGGGGCAGGGAAATGTGCCTGCTAGAATCGGACGTCGGTGTACTGCTAGCAGAGTGCCCGCAAGTACTTGGCTGTGACACACCTAATTCTACACCTTCATTCCTCTCAGTGCAGGTTTCAGAGAGGACTGAAGGTATAGTGGGGTTGGAGATCCCAGCTGATGCGGTGCAAGGAGAGGTCCGCTTTGTTCTTTGGTGTGGGTCTTTAAGGTAGGCTTGCCAACGAGCTGCATGGCAGGTCAACATATGTCTGGTCAAGCATGTGGTGCCCAAGCGGGTGATGTTTTGGCCACGCGATATACGCTTGAGACATATGTTGCAAACAGCAGCTGTGCGATCTGATGCACTCGACTCAAAAAAGGCCCACACCAAAGAACTTTTTGAATAACGGGCAGAGGCAGCGCCCTGCACAGGCGGAGCTCTGCGGTGTGATTCCGTCGGTGTGCTGCCCTTAGGCTGGCCCCCCGAGGGCATCCTGCCTCATTGGAGATGTGCCTCCTCCTCATCCTCCTCCTCCTCTCTCCTATTAGGCACCCACGTGGAGTCAGTGACCTCATCATCCCCTCCCTCCTCATCACTGGAGCCAATCTGGCAGTATGCTGCAGCTGCTGGAACATGACTGCCAGATTGGTGTCCTTCTTGAGCATCCCCTCTCTCTGCTCTCACGCTACTGCCTTCCTCTAGCTGGGTATCATCATCAGACCCTTCGAAACGCTGGGCATCCTCCTGGAGCATGTACCCAACACTGTGCTCAAACAGTTCGGGGGACTCCTCAGGAGGACATGGTTGGTCTAGGGAAGGAGTGACTGATGATGACATTGATACCAGGGAAGAGGACGCTTTGGCAGCTGCTTTGCCAGTACCCTGAGCCTGGGTGAGAGAGGATGAGGAGGATGAGGAGGGCTTGGTCATCCACTCTACCAAGTCTTCGGCATGATGCGGCTCAACACGTCCAGCTGCCGAAAAGAAGGACAAGCGTGTCCCATGGCCACGTGCTGATGGCGATGCACCGCGTCCACGACCAGCACTGTTGTCTCTAGATACAGAGCCTGCTTGCCCTCTTTTATTGGCTCCTGACTGTCTGCCTCTCCTTGTTTGCCTTCCAGACATTCTAATGGCCTGCAGGGAAATGGGAAAACCAGCAATAAGGCCTAGCTTCAGGAATATATTTTGCAGGAATCACACTACGCCTGCTGTAAGTGCTGCAAATGCCTGTTGGTGTAACACACCAGGAAAACGCAGCAATACAGGCTAACTTCAGGTGTATAATGTGCAGGAGGCACACTCCGCCCGCTGTAAGTGCTGCAAATGCCTGTTGGTGTAACACACCAGGAAAACGCAGCAATACAGGCTAACTTCAGGTGTAATATGATCAGGAGGCACACCCCGCCCGCTGTAAGTGCTGCAAATGCCTGTTGGTGTAACACACCAGGAAAACACAGCAATATAGGCTAACTTCAGGTGTAATATGATCAGGAGGCACACTCCACCCGCTGTAAGTGCTGCAAATGCCTGTTGGTGTAACACACCAGGAAAACGCAGCAATACAGGCTAACTTCAGGTGTATAAGGTGCAGGAGGCACACTCCGCCCGCTGTAAGTGCTGCAAATGCCTGTTGGTGTAACACATCAGGAAAACACAGCAATACGGGCTAACTTCAGGTGTAATATGATCAGGAGGCACACTCCGCCCGCTGTAAGTGCTGTAAATGCCTGTTGGTGTAACACACCAGGAAAACGCAGCAATACAGGCTAACTTCAGGTGTATAAGGTGCAGGAGGCACACTCCGCCCGCTGTAAGTGCTGCAAATGCCTGTTGGTGTAACACACCAGGAAAACACAGCAATACGGGCTAACTTCAGGTGTAATATGATCAGGAGGCACACTCCGCCCGCTGTAAGTGCTGCAAATGCCTGTTGGTGTAACACACCAGGAAAACGCAGCAATACAGGCTAACTTCAGGTGTAATATGATCAGGAGGCACACTCCGCCCGCTGTAAGTGCTGCAAATGCCTGTTGGTGTAACACATCAGAAAAACACAGCAATACGGGCTAACTTCAGGTGTATAATGTGCAGGAGGCACACTCTGCCTGCTGTAAGTGCTGCAAATGCCTGTTGGTGTAACACACCAGGAAAACACAGCAATACGGGCTAACTTCAGGTGTATAATGTGCAGGAGGCTTAGCAACAATGACACTGACACTGTCCCCTGCCTATCCTTCTCTCTCCCTGCACACAAGGTTTATCAAAGTATATGACACTGACACTCTCCCTGCCTATCCTTCTCTCTCCCTGCACACAAGGTTTAGCAAAGAATGTGACACTGACACTGTCCCCTGCCTATCCTTCTCTCTCCCTGCACACAAGGTTTAGCAAAGAATATGACACTGACACTCTCCCTGCCTATCCTTCTCTCTCCCTACACACAAGTTTGAGGTACAAATAGCACTGACACTGTCCCTGCCTATGTAACTCTTTCCCTGCGCCGAAACACACTACACAAGGCCGCCACGCTGGCGGTCTTTTATAGTGTGGGCCGTGTGCTAAACCCCCTGAGCTATAATTGGCCACAGGCAACCTGCCTGTGGCCAATTATGGCTCTCCTAGCTGCCGGCACTGTGATTGACCAAGCATGCGGGGTCACAGTGCATGCTTGGCCAATCACAGCGCTGGGATTGCACTGCGATGGCGCAGTGTATTGTGGGCTGTTCGCGTCACTCGAATTTGGCGCGAACGGCCCAAATCGTTCGATGTTCGCCGAACGGTCGAACAGCCGATGTTCGAGTCGAACGTATGTTCGACTCGAACACCGAGCTCATCCCTAATCTGGACTTCTTAGCAGTGGTGGGGTGTTTCAATTTTCATTGTTGTTACATTACACTACAAGCCAAGGAGGCCGTAGAGATCCTCAGGGATGAAGAAGCCAACTGCCTGGGAACCAGATTATTTTTTACATCAGCAGAATCAACACTTTCTGTGAATTTCTATTGAAAAAAAAGGGAGGAGGTACAATGCCGAAAGAGGTATATCATCATTTGTCAGAAGGATGAGTATATTGCCAACAAATAAGTAGAATCAGTAATGGTAATACATAATTACAAGGTTACATGTGTTAGAACATAGTGAAAGAATAACAACAGCATTGCAAATAAGAGAGGGAACTGTCAAATTAATTGTGGGACCTCCAGGAAGGGGGACGTATCTCCCAAGCAACAAGGCAACAGTTGCCCTCTAAAGCGCAAAGAGCATAACCAGTCAAAAAGAAATAATCAACAGGAAAAAGAAGAAAAGCGGGAGAAAGGAAAAAAAAAAGGAAAAAGTAGGGAGAAAAAAGAGGGGGGAGAAAAAGCCATGACCCGTCCACTTTAAAGTGGAGGTAAATGCCCCTTTTGAACTTATACCTACAGGTAAGCCTATAATATCTTGCACTGTTAAGGAGATATTCACAAGCGATGCTGTCAGTAGGCTTGTGCAATTCGTTTCGTAACGAATTGAAATTCGTCCGAATTTAGCAACTTTCGGACATTCGGAAGCATTCGAATTTCCGAACAAAGCAATTACGAATAAGACCGAATCCGAAATAAATTATACCGCAAATAGCGAATGCCCGAATGTCTTCGGCATAATTCGTTATGAAAAAGTTACGAATGTACGAATCCATACGAAGCACAATAACACTCACTCTGCTCTGCTCTCTCACACCGTGCTGAACTCCCTCTCAAAATGGTGTACAGGGGCGGAGGTTATAGCCGCATGTAAAAAACGAAAGTAAAATACGAGATTTCGAATCCATTCGAAGCACAATAACACTCACTCTGCTCTGCTCTCTGCTTCTCCCTCACCGTGCTGATCCCTCTCAAAATGGTGTACAGGGGCGGAGCCTATAGCCGCATGTTAAAAACGAAAGTAAAATACGAGATTTCGAATCGTTACAAATAACCGCAATGTATTTAGAAAAGTACAAATCCATTCGAAGCACATTAGGCATAATAGGCAGCGTCGTTGTGAGAGAGACACGGAAAATTACGAATCAACGAACCCAAAAAAAGTTACGAAAGTAGGAGTTGTGTCCAGAATCAACGAAAAACAACGTACTCTACCGAAAGTACGAACCCAAAAAAAGTTACGAAAGTAGGAGTTGTGTCCAGAATCAACGAAAAACAACGTACTCTACCGAAAGTACGAATTATAAAGCAACAAAAAATTCAACGAAAAATGTCGCTTGCAAAAATACGAATGAGTCCGAACACGAAAAATCCCGTCTAGCAAAATTACGAATGATTACGAATCAACAGGACCGGAAAGAAACGAACCGAAACGGAACGAATTTTTCCGTTGTGCACAAGTCTAGCTGTCAGTGACGTAACCGGCGCATGCGGTCTAAAGGGACAGCATACCCGTGCCGTACCTTCAGAGTTTTATGCCAGAGCCGAGGGTAGTGACATCCCCGCGGCTCCAGTCATTTATACAGCCAGAGCCTGTGAACCCAGAAGGAAGACCGGGTGAAGATGGAAGCACTAGGGATCCATGACAGCTCTGCACGGGAGGGATCCACTTTACAGGTATGTGCCATAATGTACTAGCATGCAGTGCATACTGGTACATTGTGACTTACCCTGCAGGGGGGCCCACTTCATTTTGATTTCAGTGGAAGTTTACTACCACTTTAAGATAGCTCTGGACCCATAAGGTGATCTTATTGGTATTTTCCACCTTCCTCAACTTCTAATGTACTCCTTGTTCCTGAAAGTATGAACAATTTTGTTATAAAGGTGAACCAACCATTTAAACGAGCATAGTGCACAATGAAGTTTAAAGCCCTCAGTTTATATTAGCTAAATACATTTAAAGTAGAACTTTAAGCAATTTTTTTTTCTAATTTTGGATAGAGTAAGGGGGGGGGGATAACTGTCAGGTTTAATTGTTTTTGCCATCTGTGTCTCATTGGGGAGATTTCCCTTCACTTCCTGTCCCATAGCCAAACAGGAAGTGAGAGGAAATCCCTGCTAATTAAGGGAATTCCTTGGGGACCCCCAGGTCACTAGGACTAGTGTCCCCATTGAAAGATTTTCCCTCTATTATTTTTCTGGGGACAACCCACTTTTTTACTTTCAATGATAATGGCAAACAGGACAAATAGAGAGGGTGAATCTCCTTAATAGGTGCACAGACAGCAAAACAAACTGACAGGTGCTCCAATCCCTCTCTACTGGCTCCATCAAACTGCTATAGCAATTTCAAAGCCAAAGGATGGTATTGAGCATTCCTGAGGGGTTCTTCATCAAAAAGATGACAAGATCACTTACCCAATGGGATCTAGCTAAACTGATATTTCAATTTTTAGTGGGGTTGAACTTAAAAGCAGCCTTTTCTTTGCAAATGTTTTTCAGAAACAATTATGAACTTCTTGGTGCATAATCAGTAAACACAGACTCCTGTCTGTCCTCAGAGACCCAGTTAGTCACCCATTAAGTGCTCCATCTTGCCTCTTGCACAGCATGGAGAAGGTGAATGGGGAGTGGTTACAGCTGAGATGAAGGCTTAGTGCGTGACTTAGTTAAGGTTAATTTAGCACATACATTAAAAAGGTATCTGCTATACATTACTTTGGCTCGAAAAAAGCAACTTAATGATTTACCCTTAATGGGAAAACCACCTTCTTTCTTTATAACATGCAGACACCCTACTAATACTCCCTTTACAAAGTTCCCCTGCCAATCTGTTCATTTCATGGGGCCCAAGGAAATTTTCAGGGTATGGGTATAAGGGAGCATAGAACTTGTTCTCTTTTCTTTAGGATGGTGCTTGGACCTAAATGGCCAATTGCTAGCCCTAAACACCATCACCTGTAGGAGAAGAGGTAAAAAATACGACGTAGACCGAATGAGTTTACAGAGGCATTAGACTTAGGGCACCTGAATAAAAATAGTGCTGGAGTGGGTTGAAGCCTATCAAGAGAACCTAAAGTGCAACACCTCTGCTAAAAGGTCCAGATACAACTTTATTTCAATAAAAGAGTAGAAGTGAACTGGACCTTTGGTGTGGTGCTTCTATTTCCATTTTTGTTACGATACACTACAAGCCTAGGAAACCGTGGAAATCCTCTGGGGTGTAGAATCTGCCTGCCAGGGAACCAGATCATCAACATCAATACTTTAGGGATAGCAATACCAATGAGATAACCCTTCGGGTCCAGCACTATTATTACACTAAATGGTATTCACTTTAGGCCATTGGTAGGATAGGCACAATTGTTAGTAAGGCTGGCTATTGTGTAGAAATGCTTGCTAGTCACAGTGGACATGCACAATGGAAAAATCTGCAAATACGATTGCATAGACTGCAAAAAAAAAAAAAAAAAAATATTGCAATGGTATTATTTGTATAATATTTTGTGAGATTTCTCTAAATCAGGGGGGACTACCTAGTCGCAGTCAACAAGGACGTCTGAGACATTATTTTAGACAAGATGTTCATTAGTGCCTCTGATCTGGTGCAGAATAAGCCACATCCTTGCAAGAGATGAGGCAGAAAAACTCATGAAACCCCATAGGGTTCCATTTGAAGTGTGTAGCCTGAGATGTACATACACAAATAGCCAGCCACATCATAAGCCCGGAACATGTGGCTGGAGACCTTGAGGGATGCGCCATGTCTCTGAGGCCTCATTAAAATAGGAGCTCTCTGGCCAGGCGACAAGTCCGATTACTATGCCTGTTTACTGGGAAATGTCATGATTTTTCTTTATAGATGTCAAGATGTGCTGAGAAAGGGATTTTTAATTCATTTATTTTCTAGGGCAGCAGACGATGTTGAACGAAAACTTACATTTTTCTGCTCGTATTTTCCACTTATGGATTTTTTTTTCGCTGATCTTTGGCCTTGACTAGAGGGAAAATAAAGAATTTTAGTTGGATAGGCTAAAACTATATATATTCTTTAAACAATAAAACACATTTCTATCAGCGCAAATAATAATGTCCTAAGTCACTAAATAGTGATATGTGTAGTGGGTGATTTAACAAAATCCCACCAAAAAACCAAGAAGTGAAAAAAATGAAAAAATACCCCCCATTCTTTAAACATCTACTAGATTTTGCTTTGTTAACTGCACTCCTTCTTATTACATGTCAATTATCTCCTGCATAGTAGCTGAAATTTCAGATCTATGTGACAACCTGTGTGCAAGTACCAAATGCATATATGGGTAAGGAAGGCCAATGCAAAGGTGATTGACATCATGTTGACATATATCTCCTCTACTGGTAGGTTGGTAGCTAGTAGACATGTTTCTGTCAGAATACAAAATCAAATGAATTTTTGGTTATCTGAATAAAATAGTAACACATTTTATTGAAATTCTTTAAAATTTGTTTAATTTATTACTTTTCTAACAAATTCCAAATTTTCAGAATATTTCGAATTCGGATCAGTCGAAAAATGATCGACCAATTCGAATTCTGTATGAAGAAAAGCTGGTTGTTAAGCAGCGGGCCTGGAAGCCAGCCGCCGCGTCCCTAACAACCGATGACTCATCAACTGTCAGCGGGCTTCCCGCAGCTGAAATGTAAACGAAACAATGCCGGCTATAGAAAATTCTGTGGAAAAATACAGCATGGGGTCCCTACCAACATCTATACCTGGCCAGGAAAATGGCCTTAAAATATTAAAATATAATGCCTGGGTGGTCCTCTTAGTCTGCCTGTAGTGGTGCATCTGTACCATGGATAGAACCTGCCGCAGCAAAAATTAATAAAAAAAAAAAAAAAAGTCAAATCACATTGAAATTGACTCACAGTTGCAAAAAACGGCATGGGGACCCCCTATGTGAATGAGTAATGGGGTACATTGCACCTATACTCATTCACCAAAAAAGTTTTAAAAATATTTTGTATGCCGGGGTATGGATGGAGGGGGGGCAGGAATAAAGGTCCCGGGAGCCACCCCCTCTCTCCAGGCCACCCCCTATATGCATTGGATAGATTCATGCATAGCATGAATCTATCCATGGCCGCCACAGCCACCCCTATTCATGCGTCCGGCCCCTTTCAGGGCACCAGGCGCATGAATTACAATGGCCAGGTTTTTTTTTTGAAGCACCTAATTAGAGCCAGAGGCTTTAATAGGCTTCAAATTAGGGTGGGCTTGGGACGCAGCGACCGGAACCCATCCAAGTGTATTGCAACAACGAATGAACACTGATGCTCCTCCCGGACAATCAGGAAGCGGGTGTGATACCTGTAACCCGATTGGCTGAAAGGACAGGCGATCCAATTGGATGCCTAGGAGGAGGGGAGAAGACACATGGCGGAAGCGAGGAGGAGAAAACCCACTGGCCAATGCCTGGATGCTCTGTCCCCACCGATGCCTGGATGCCGGATCCCCACTGCTCCTTGGATGCCCGATGATGGCCAATGCCCAGTGCCTAGGGTAAGTGCCGGTGGATCGAGCAGCAGACAGCAGGGGGGGGTTGGTTTGAGTTGCTGTGCGGGGGGGTTCGGTTGTTTGCCGCCCACCATACAAAAAAACACTGGCCGCCACTGTCCCTGACCCTCTCCAAAAATGCACCGGCTGCAAAACTCATAGACGTGAACGTGTACCATAGGAAACCATGTTAGATGGACTGCAGTGTATTTATGCAAAATTCACTAAAAAAACACATAGGTGTGAACCTAGGGTTAGTGAAAATATACTATTTCCCTTTAAATCCTCATAAAAGGCTTTTCTTTTTAAACAGACCTCCTTCTGCAAGATAACAGCCAACTCATTTCGTTAGCACTGGAACAAACATAATTAGCTAGATTACAACTGAATGTAACCCCCCCTGTTAATCTGCGAAGAATGAAAGATTTTAAGTAAGAGAGGGGGAGCGACTAAATTGGCTGCCCTCCCTCCGAATTGATATTTATTTATGGATAAAGAGATCCCGCGTATTAAACAGAAAGATTATTTTATCCGCGTAACAGACAAATTAAACATTTGAATAACTTAATGTTGTGATTGTCACCAGTGTTTCTGGAGGTATCGGTGATTTGATGTAAGATGTAATCACTGTAATGAATAACCAAAGCACGCTCAGCTCTAACATTGCTGATCAATTGTTAATTCCAGTTTGGAATGAAGACGTGGGTCTACTATCAATCGCAGAATAAGCTTATGAGATGCTGGGGGATTTTTTTTGTGCTTTCTCTAATCACAGTTATATTAAAACTACATTTCAAGCCCAGCTTTATGTCTCAATATGAACGTTTTGCAAAGCAACGCTGGGCCAGGAATTGTTCAAGATGACCTAATCGATTACTGAATTTCATGGCTCTCCGTGGACGGTTGAGTTTATGGGAGGCTGCACGTCAGGTTAGCTTTTGCAGTAATTTAGTGGGTTATATGCAAAAAAATTGTTTCTGGTTATGATACTTTCTAGACTTCAATAACGTTTAAAGGGGAATTCCACTTTCATGAAAAAAATTAACTAAATAATATAGCAAAAAATATTGCTACACAAGCCATTTTGTAATTTAACCACCTCAATACCGGGCCTATTCTTGCACTTCTCTCCTTCAAGTAAAAATCATACTTTTTTGCTAGAAAATTACTCAGAACCCCCAAACATTATATATATTATTTTAGCAGACACCCTAGGGAATAAAATGTTGGTCATTGCAACTTTCTATCTCACACGGTATTTGCGCAATAATTTTTTAAACGCCTTTTTTTGGGAAAAAAAACGGTTTCCTGAATTAAAAAAATAACAAAACAGTAAAGTTAGCCCAATTGTCCAATTGTTTTGGATAATGTGAAAGATGATGTTATGCCGAGTAAATTGATACCTAACTTGTCACGCTTTAAAATTCCGCACACTCATGGAATGGCGCCAAACTTCGGTACTTAAAAATCTCCATAGGCAACGCTTTAATTTTTTTTGCAGGTTACCAGTTTAGAGTTACAGAGGAGGTCTAGTGCCAGAATTGTTGCACATGCTCTAACGCACGCGGTGATACCTCACATGTGTGGTTTGAACGGCGTTTACATATGTGGGCGGGACTTACGTGTGCGTTCGCTTCTGAGCGCGAGCTACTGGGGACAGGGGCGTTTTAATTTTTTTTTTTTTTATCACTTTAATTCCTATTACAAGGAATGTAAACATCCCTTGTAGTAGGAATCATTGTAAACAGTTCCTCTTTATGGAGAGATGCAGGGTCAATAAGACCCCACATCTCTCCTCCAGGCTGGAAAGCATGAGATCGGGAAAAAAAATTCACCGATCTCATGCTGACAGCCGCGATCACGGCTTTGTTTACTTTCGGGTACCCGGGCCTGACGTCATAATAGTCGCGCCCGGGCCTCTGATGGCCATAGAGATGACAGGTCACCAGAAATCTCTATGCTTCCCATCCGTCGCCGGCCGATTCGTTCTCTGGGCCCCAGATGGCAAGGGAGAGCCCTGAGAAGCATCGGATGGCGGCAGGAGGGGGGGCTTTCGCACCGCCACCTATAAGAATGATCAAGCGATGGAACTGCCGCTATGATCATTCTTATGGTGCGCAGAATCGCCGGCTGAAAAGAAGGATATCTGAATGATGTCAGTAGCTGCACCCATCATTCAGATATCCCCGACGTCATATGACGGCGTGCGTTATTGAGGCGGTTAAAGTGGAACTAAATTGTATCTGATCACCACAAAATGAAAATGTTATTTTTTTTTATTTTTTTTATCACAGCAAACTCACCCATCCATCTATCCATGTCTCCATGTTTTATTTTGTTGAGAAATCATTTTAAAAAACAGCCCCCAGCATTTCAGCCCTTGGCCATCTTAATTAAGGACATATGTGTGCGCAGCCTATTGCATTAGGGTGTGCACCCCAAAGCTCAAACACACGTGTGCGTGTCTATATACTGTATATATGGCCCTGGCACATTCACCTCCCTGCCATCACAGTGAAAGAGAAGTGCGTAAGCACGTCTCTTATGGCAGAGCCGGTAAAAAGGAAATCTTTCCCATTTCCCCACTACTACACAGAGCGATAATGCTAATGTGCACGAGGGGATTAGGGTGTTCCCAGGCACACCCGGCACACCCTGTGTGCACGCCTATGATTAAGGATAGATGATTCTTGTAGCATTTACTTCCTGGAATCCATCTGCCCTCAGCCCGGGCAGACAAGATGAGTGTGCTTAGCTGAGAAAGAAAGACAAAAATCTCCTGCGCTCTCGGTGTATCGTCAAAACACGGGTAGTGTGGTTCCGTCTAAAGGCAAAGTCTAAAGTCTTGCAGCCCTCCTCAGAACAATGGGTGTTCATGTGGCTAGAAAAAAGAAAGAAAAAAAGGAGGGCGCACCGACCTAGTGTATTACCACTTAGACGTTTTATTTAAAATATAAAAAAGCAGTAATCTTACTCACAAACGGAGCTTAAATAAAAGCTTATCGGACAAATCAGCTGGAAATTCTTTGGCACTTGCCGACTGGACTCGATGACAGAGAGGGTCGGACAGTACTTCAGACAACTGGATAGCTGACGCGTTTCTGGGGCGCACCCCTTTCCTCAGAGCCTAGATGGACCATCTAGGCTCTGAGGAAAGGGGTGCGCCCCAGAAACGCGTCAGCTATCCAGTTGTCTGAAGTACTGTCCGACCCTCTCTGTCATCGAGTCCAGTCGGCAAGTGCCAAAGAATTTCCAGCTGATTTGTCCGATAAGCTTTTATTTAAGCTCCGTTTGTGAGTAAGATTACTGCTTTTTTATATTTTAAATAAAACGTCTAAGTGGTAATACACTAGGTCGGTGCGCCCTCCTTTTTTTCTTTCTTTTTTCTAGCTGAGAAAGACCCTCCTCCTCTCCTCCAGATGAAAGAGAAAAAATGCCCATGAAGACTGCTGGGATGTATGACATCATTTTGACCTACACCTGAAATGAAATAGCAACTGAAGTAATGTAAAAAAAAAAAAAAAAAAAAAGTTTATAACAAAAATATATAATATGCTTTCCTATCTAGCTGACCTGGAAGAAAACTAAATAAGGTTTATTCTTCAAGAGTATGTAAACCCAACATTTTATATTCCTGTACTTGTATGAAAAAGCATCCTGTTCTCTTTGTATTGCTTTTTTTGTGTGAAGTACCATGGTATTCCTGCCAGTCCCTTTGCTTTCCTATTAAAAATTGACCACACTAGGCACGAGAGCACAGCGTGGATGGTTTTATAGCTATGCTGGGAACTCAGCCTGCTCTCCTTCAATGATGATCGGACTTGTGCTGACACTCTGAGAACAGAGGGAATGTGATCACTTATAAAAAAAGGGAAAAGAGGTATTGATCATGTGTTATAGACAGTGGGGAAAATAAATAATAGGATTTTTATAACAGCTTACCTGTAAAATCCTTTTCTTGGAGTACATCACGGGACACAGAGCGGCATAGTCATTACTATGTGGGTTATATAGATACCTTCAGGTGCTGGCACTGGCAACTTCCAAAACCGGAAGTACCCTCCCCTATATAAGCCCCTCCCATCCGGGAGTACCTCAGTTTTGTAGCAAAGCAATAAGTGTCCCCAAAAGAGGGGTGGGAGCTCTGTGTCCCGTGATGCACTCCAAGAAAAGGATTTTACAGGTAAGCTGTTATAAAAATCCTATTTTCTTTCTCGTACATCACGGGACACAGAGCGGCATAGTCATTACTATGTGGGATGTCCTAAAGCAATGCCCAATGAGGGGGGGGATACACCATACATAAGCTGAGCGCTATCAGGCATGAGGATCTTTTGTGGCCTGCAACACACTGCGCCCAAAGGCGACATCCTCCTGACTTCTAACGTCCACCTGGTAGAACCTAGTAAACGTGTGTACTGAAGACCATGTTGCGGCCTTACAGATTTGAGCCAGGGAGGCCTGGTGATGCACTGCCCATGAAGTTCCAACTGCTCTCGTGGAGTGCGCTCTAACTTTTAACGGAGGCGGTCTCCTTCTCAAGCCATAGGCTTGCATTATGACCTGTCGAATCCACTTGGCTAAAGTAGATTTTGACGCTGCCTGACCCTTTCTGGGGCCTTCCGGCAGAATAAACAAAGTATCCGTTCTGCGAATCTGAGCAGTGGCTTTTAGATAAGCTTTAACTGCTCTTACTACATCCAAAGAATGCAATAACTTTTCCTCTACCGAACTAGGTTTGGGGAAAAAAGAAGGAAGAACCACATCTTGGTTCAAATGAAACCTCGATACCACCTTAGGAAGAAAGGCTGGATGAGGACGTAACACTACTCTGTCCTTATGGATAACCAGATATGGCTCTTTACAGGGCATAGCTGCTAATTCCGACACTCTTTTAGCCGAACAAATGGCTACTAGAAAAATCAATTTCCTGGTGAGAAGAACCAAGGAAATATGCTGTAATGGTTCAAATGGTTGTTTCTGTAGAACCGACAGAACCAGGTTTAGATCCCATGGACATATGGGAATATTAACTGGAGGACTAATACGCATCACTCCTTGTATAAAGGCTTTGACTAGTGAATGCGAAGCCAAGGGCCTTTGAAAAAATATTGACAAGGCCGAAATCTGACCCTTGATAGTACTCAAGGCAAGCTTCCTATCTACAGCCCACTGTAGGAAGTCCAGAATCCTACCTTTTACGTACTTTCGTGGATGCCATTTCTTGGCCTCACAGCACGCGATGTACGCCTTCCAGATTCTATAGTAGATCTGCCTGGATACCGGCTTCCTGGCATTGATCATGGTAGATACCACAGGATTAGAGAGCCCTCTCTTTTTTAGAATGTGGGCTTCAATAGCCAGGCCGTCAAACCTAGGGCTGGTAAGGAAGGGTGGTATATCGGTCCTTGCGAAAGCAGGTCCGGACGATGTGGGAGAGTCCAAGGACTCCCCACTGACATTTTTACAATCTCCGCGTACCATGCTCTTCGGGGCCACGCTGGAGCCACCAGAATCACTGGTTTCTTTTCTACCCTGATTCTGCGGAGTAATCGAGGTAACAATTGTGGCGGTGGGAATGCATATATCAGCTTGAATTGATCCCAAGGGAACACTAGGGCATCCGAGCCGCAAGCTAGGGGATCCCTTGTCCAAGAGACAAACCTGTCCACCTTTGCGTTGAATCTGGATGCTAGCAGATCTACATCCGGTGTTCTCCACCGCTGACATATTGTCCGAAAAACCTCGGGGTGAAGGGACCATTCCCCTGGGCATAATTGTTGGCGACTTAGAAAGTCCGCCTTCCAATTCTCCACTCCTGGAATGAATACCGCGGATATGGCTGGGACATATCTTTCTGCCCATTTCAGGATGCAATTTACTTCCCTCTTGGCTGCACGACTCCTGGTGCCACCCTGATGATTGATATATGCCACTGCCGTGGCATTGTCTGATTGAATTCTGACAGGGGACCCTTGGAGTTTGGATGTCCATGCTACTAGGGCATACCGGGCTGCTCGTATCTCTAAGAGATTGATGGGCAGGGCCTTTTCCGCATCCGACCATCTGCCCTGGAGAGACCATTGCTCCAGTACTGCTCCCCAGCCTATAAGGCTGGCATCTGTAGTGACCACCTTCCAAGAAATCGGACTGAAGGATTTCCCTTTTTCCAGATTCTGGGGAACCAACCACCAACGGAGGCTCTTGCGAACGGAAGGGGACAAGGACATTGGTAAGTCTAGGGCCTGAACTTTCTTGTTCCAGGCTGAAAGTATGGCCCTTTGCAAATTCCTTGAATGGAATTGACCGTAGGGTACTGCTTCGAATGATGCCACCATTTTTCCCAGCAGCCTCATGCACAGGCGTATGGACGGCTGTCTTTTTGTACCCACTAAGTGGATCAAATCTCTCAAAGACAACACCTTTTTTCGAGGCAAGAATATTTTCCTCTGGCCTGAATCTAGCCTTAGCCCCAAGTATTCCAGACTTTTGACTGGTTTTAGGGCCGACTTGTCTCGGTTGATAATCCAACCGTGAGATTCCAGATACTTGATTGTCTTGTGAACGACCACTTCTAGTTTTTTCACTGAGTGGTCTATCAGCAACAAGTCGTCTAGATATGCCATTATCGTTACACCTTGCGTTCTTAGATTGGCCAATAATGGGGCCAGAATTTTTGTGAACACTCGTGGTGCTGTGGCCAGACCGAAGGGTAAGGCTCTGAACTGAAAATGGCGCCCTTCTACTGCAAAGCGTAGAAATTTTTGGTGGACTGGAAAGATGGGAATGTGCAAATAAGCATCTTTGATGTCGATCGAGGCTAACCATTCCTCCCCTTGTAGGGCAGTGGCCACCGATCGGATCGACTCCATCCAGAAAGTCCTGTTATGCAGGAATTTGTTCAGCCCTTTTAGATTTAATATGGGCCTCACGTCCCCGTTTGGCTTCGGGACTGTAAAGAGGTTTGAGTAAAACCCGAACCCCCATTCTTCCAGGGGAACCTCCATAATTACTCCTTGGAGCAATAGTTGTTCTAGTGCCAACAGGAGGGACTCTCTCTTCCGGGGATCCCTTGGCACGTTTGACCTCATAAAATGGGAAGGAGGAGAGTCTTTTAACTCCAATCTGTATCCCAGACTTACTGCGGAGAGCACCCATCTGTCTCTGATCGTGTCCCGCCAGGTCTCTGCGAACAACTGGAGTCTTCCCCCCACCCGATTGAGTGGGGGCAACCCTTCATGCATTTGGCTTTGGGGGAGGTTTTGTACCTCTCCTGACTCAGGGTTTTTTATTACCCTGCGATTGTCCCTGATTTTTACCCCCGGGATTTGACCGAGGAGGCCGTCGGAACTGTTTCACAGCCGATGCCCCAGGGACTGGAGAAGCAGGCCTCTTAAAAGAGGGACCTCTAACTCTGTTTTTAACCGGCAAGAGTGTACTTTTACAGTTGGAAATTTTCTGGATATATTTGTCCAGGTCTTCCCCGAATAAGCGTTCACCATGAAATGGGAAGCTAACCAGCAATTTTTTACAGGGAGCTTCAGCAGACCAGTTTTTGAGCCATAGAAGCCTGCGCATATGTACTACAGACAGCGTAAGGCGGGAGGCCTGATGGATTGAATCCTTTATGGCGTCAACCGCAAAGCATAAGGCTCTAGGTAGATCAGCTAGGGCAAGGGCCTGCTGATCTGGCAAGTCCCTTAAGACCTGTTTCAACTGATCCTTCACTGCTTGGCAGACCCCAATAGCTGCCACTGCTGGTTGTGTCACCAAGCCTGCTGTAGAAAAAGCAGATTTTAATAAGGACTCCAATTTTTTATCTATTGGGTCCTTGAACATTTGGACATTATCCACTGGACATGTCAGTGATTTATTCACACAAGAGATGGCTGCATCCACTGTAGGGACCCTCCATTTTTTTATGAACTTATCCTCCATGGGATAGACCACCGGAAATCTCTTGGGGGGAGTAAATATTTTATCAGGATGTTCCCAATCCTGGTACATGAGCCCTTCCAATAAAGGGTGAAGTGGAAAGGAACAGACAGTCTGGGGAGCTTTTAGCGACCCCAGCGAGGAGACAGTAGTGGTTGATGGTTCCGCAAGGTGCATTTTAAATGCTGATCGGACCATGTTAGTCAAAGACTGAACCCATAATCTTTCAGCTTGAGATGCTGAGAAAGGTTCCTCCACAGTTGATTCCTCTATAACAGAATCAACCTCCTCCTGATCCCCTTCAGGCAGGTCGATCCCTGTATGGGACTGTTGCTCCGCTAACAGGTACTCTGAAGGAGGAGACGGAGATCGGGCGTGCTTTCCCTGTGACAGGGAGGCAGCGATTAATGTTGACAATCTCTCTTCTAATCCTCCCAGAGCTGAGGAAAAAACCTCATCTGTTACATACACAGGAGCAGGTGAACTGAGGACAACCACAGTACCAGGTACTCCTGCGGGGTCTCTATGGTCACTAACCTCTGAATTTTCAGGGGAGACTGGTGCAGCAGAAGCATGCCCAAGATCCCCAGAGCCCGATGGAGACCCCTTTCGCTTCCTGGAAGATTTAGTTCTGGAGCTTCTGGACGGCATATTCCTAAGCCCAAAGCTGAGGTATTCCAGCCGTAATACACCCCTTTTACTGAGAATAGTCTAGCACAATTGCTGCTATATAACAGTTGGTGTCTACTAAAGTGCCTTTCTAGGGGATGCCTGCATCAACCGCCTCTGTGTGCCTTTTTACTGTTGCTAGCTCTGTCTGTGCACTTCAATAGCCAGCTGTGATTGCCTTTAAACATGCTGGACGCCCGCACATGCGCAGTAGCACCGCGGCGCACACCGAGCGTCATCCACCCGCTCCGCCCCTTTTTCCAGATCGCCTCTATATAGAGAGGCGCGTGCACACGCGCGCGGGCACGTGCGCCTTCGGCACCTTTTTTGAAAAAATAATGAGCTAGATGGGAGCCAGGGTCCCTGCGCAGGGCCCGGGGATGGATGAGCGCAGCAACAGGGCAGAGGAGACAGCTTCCCAAAGAGAACTTACCAACTGCCTGGATTTGACTTCGGAAGAAAAAAATCCACATTACAAGAAAAAGAACCATAGCGGCCTCTAGTGTTTAACACAGGTACCGCGGTCTTACATTTTTTTTTTTTTTTTTCTTGCCTACTATTAAAATTTTTACATTTTCTCAGTAGTAACAGGCATGCACAGAATATTAGCGGGAATACCTTAGGTAACAGGCAGAAAGACAAAATAGGTTTGGGGGTCCCCCAATAGAACCAAGTTCCTGAGGGCCCCCACTTACCTTTTCCTCGCCGCAGGACTCTGTTTGGTCCACAGAAGCCCAAACTTCACCTATCACGGCAGGCATTGTAATTAAACCTTCAGGGACCGGGTTCCCAAGGATTCCACTCCCCTGGACCTGGAAATACAGAAAACATCTTGGTCGTGGGTATGACCAGAGCTCTGGATCCCAGGGTCCAGCCCTCCTAAGAGAGGCATTACAGGCAAAACCTTGCTCTTCTCTTTTGCAAGGCCCGGGTACCGACCGTTTAGCTATGAAGCTTTTTTGGTCGGATCCGGAATAGCTTACTGAGGCCCAAAAGAACCTGTACGCAAGCTCAGTGAAAAACACATGTTACTTCTTGGCCAACACCTTAGACACTGGCAAAAAACTGAGGTACTCCCGGATGGGAGGGGCTTATATAGGGGAGGGTACTTCCGGTTTTGGAAGTTGCCAGTGCCAGCACCTGAAGGTATCTATATAACCCACATAGTAATGACTATGCCGCTCTGTGTCCCATGATGTACGAGAAAGAAATTTGATTGCCTGCAGATTTTGAAGGGTCTATAATTTGTATCATAGGTCTATTTTATATGATAGAGACAGAATATCAACCAAAAATCCAGAAAAAACACATGATACAAATGTAATAAATGGAGTAAAATAAGTATTTGATCCCCTACCAACCAACAATAATTTTGGCCCCCACAGTATGTGCTCATGTGGTATCCAGACTAGTCCTGTCAATTTAAAAAGGTGCTCCAAACGACAACTTATTATGTGTATAAAAGACACCTGTCCACAGAATCTATTTCTTCCATTCAAACCACCCCCCTCACATTTTTGTAAATATTTTATTCTATCTTTTCATGTGACAACACTGAAGAAATGTCACTTTGCTACAATGTAAAGTAGTGAGTGTGCAGCTTGTATAACAGTGTAAATTTGCTGTCCCCTAAAAATAACTGAACACACAGCCAATAATGTCTAAACCACTGGTAACAAAAGTGAGTACACCCCTAAGAGAAAATGTCCAAATTGGGCCCAATTAGCCATTTTCCCTCCCTGGTGTCATGTGACTCATTAGTGTTACAAGGTCTCAGGTGTGAATGGGGAGCAGGTGTGTTAAATTTGGTGTTATCGCTCTCACTCTCTCATACTGGTCACTGGAATGTTCATAATGGCACCTCATGGCAAAGAACTCTCTGAGGATCTGAAAAAAAGAATTGTTACTCTACATAAAGATGACCTAGGCTATAAGAAGATTGCTATGACCCTGAAACTGAGCTGCAGCACGGTGGCCAAGACCATACAGCGGTTTAACAGGACAGGTACCACTCAGAACAGTCCTCGCCATGGTTGGCCAAAGAAGTTGAGTGCACATGCTCAGTGTCATATCCAGAGGTTTTCTTTAGGAAATAGACACATGAGTGCTGCCAGCATTGCTGCAGAGGTTGAAGGGGTGGGGGGTCAGTCTATCAGTGCTTAGACCATATGCCGCACACTGCATCAAATTGGTCTGCATGGCTGTTGTCCCAGGAGGAAGCCTCTTCTAAAGATGATGCACAAGAAAGCCTGCAAACAGTTTGCTGAAGACAAGCAATCTAAGAACATGGATTACTGGAACCATGTCCTGTGGTCTGATGAGACCAAGATAAACTTATTTGGTTCAGATGGTGTCAGGCGTGTGTGGCGGCAACCAGGTGAGGAGTACAAAGACAAGTGTGTTCTGCCTACAGTCAAGCATGGTGGTGGGAGTGTCATGGTCTGGGGCTGCATGAGTGCTGCCGGCACTGGGGAGCTACAGTTCATTGAGGGAACCATGAATGCCAACATGTACTGTGACATACTGAAGCAGAGCATGACCCCCCCCCCCCTCCCTTTGGAGACTGGGCCACAGGGCAGTATTCCAACACAACAACTCCAAACACACCTTTAAGATGACTACTGCCTTGTTAAAAAAGCTGAGGGTAAATGTGATGGACTGGCCAAGCATGTCTCCAGACTTATACCCTATTGAGCATCTGTGGGGCATCCTCAAAGGGAAGGTGGAGGAGCGCAAGGTCTCTAACATCCACCAGCTCTGTGATGTCATCATGGAGGAGTGGAAGAGGACTCCAGTGACAACCTGTGAAGCTCTGGTGAATTCCATGCCCAGGAGGGTTAAGGCAGTGCTGGAAAATGATGGTGGCCACACAAAATATTTACACTTTGGGCCCAATTTGGACATTTTCACTTAGGGGTGTACTCACTTTTGTTGCCAGCGGTTTAGACATTAATGGCTGTGTGTTGAGTTATTTTGAGGGGACAGCAAATTTACACTGTTATACAAGCTGTACACTCACTACTTTACATTGTAGCAAAGTGTCATTTCTTCAGTGTTGTCACATGAAACGATATAATAAAATATTTACAAAAATGTGAGGGGTGTACTAACTTTTGTGAGATACATTGGGGGTTATTTACGACAGGCAAATCCACTTTGCACTAAAAGTGCAAATGACAAGTGCAAAGTGCACTTGAAATTGCACTGAAAGTGCACTTGGAAGTGCAGTCGCTGTAGATCCGAGGGGGACATGCAAGGAAAATAAAAACCAGCATTTTAGCTTGCACATGATTGGATGATAAAATCAGCAGAGCTTCCCCTCATTTCAGATCTACCCCTCAGATTTACAGCGACTGTACACCCAAGTGCACTTTCAGTGCAATTTCAAGTGCACTTTGCACTTGTCGTTTGCACTTTTAGTGCAAAGTGGATTTGCCTTTCGTAAATAGCCCCCTGTGTGTATATATATATATATATATATATATATATATATATATATATATATATATATAGATCTATATATATATACAAATGTTTTGCCTTTAATTTCTATTCTAAACTGAATGGGTTGTTTTACAAGGTGAAGGTTTACATATAATTTCAGTACTTACTGAGTCTTCACGAGTATGTAAATCCAACATTTCATATTCCTGATATGCGCCTGCTGTACCATGTACTTGTATGACAAAGTATCCTGTTCTTTTTGTATTGCTTCCGTTTTGTGAAATCCCTGGTGGTCCTGCTAATCCCTCTGCTTTCCTATTAAAAACTGACCACGCCAGGCAGGAGAGCACAGCTGTGCTGTGACATCAATGTGCTCTCCTCCAATGACCAGACTTCTGTGCACATGCCTCCCACCCCGCACAACAATTCACTGGAAAGTTAAGTGTGCTGCTGTTTCTCCTCCCCTAGCTCTCTGTTTTCAGTTGCATAAGGAGCTTAGAGGGAATGTGATCACTTAAAAAAACTGGCGAAAAAATATATTTATAATGTTTTTTTTTAACTATACACCAAAGTTTTGCCTTTCATTTCTATTTCTGTTCTAGTTTTACAAGATGAGGGTTTACATATGTTCTGTCAGTTAAAGTAAAACTAAACCCTCTTTTTTAATTTCAGATGAGGAGGTCCACACCTGCCTATTATGTGTAGTTGTCATCTTTAGAAAGTCCCTTTCCTCTTGCAGCTGAGGGTTCCAAGGCACTTATCCCTGGCTCTCCATTTGCTGATGTTCCCTTAGCTAGCTGTGTGCTAGAGAGACACCCGTCTCACTTCCCTGGGCTGAGCTGTGCGCATCTATGGACAAACACAGCATTGGAAAGCCAAGCCCCTGCTCCCTTCTCACAGCAGTTTGACTGCTAAAACTTCCTAATGCTCCACTGCCCTCTGGGTCTGCTGAGGATCCTGGAAATTCAGGGATCCCAGGCCCAGCAGCCGTAACAAAGACAGCAGGTGTTGGGGGGATTGGGGAAGACGCATAATAAAAGTACTAGGACTTTCTCTACCTTAAAGTGGGTTCTAAAGTCCCTAGGGTTTTCCCCTTAATGCATTCTATGGGGAAAACCTTCTGTGCCGCAGCTTCTCCCCAGCCCCCCCCCCCCCTTTTTCTTACCTGAGCCTGATCCGATCCAGCGATGTTCACGAGCGCAGCGGCTCCAACTGCTGTCTCTCTCCTCACTGGACAGATTGACAGCATTGGCCATTGGCTCCCACTGCTGTCAATCAAATCCATTGACACGGAAGCGGGGGGCGGGGCCGAGTTCCACTGTCTGTGTCAATGGGCACAGCAATGGGACTCGGGAGCGAGTCTGCACGGGTGCCCCCAGGAAAAGTGGCTTTGGTGGGGGACCCCGAAAGAAGAGGATCGGGGCTGTTCTGTGCAAAACCATTGTAGGTAAGAATCACATGTTTGTTATTTTTATTTAAAAAAAAAGAAGGTTTACAACCCCTTTAATGCCATGAATGCAATAAGGTAAAGAAGTGTAAACTTTAGAACTAGTTTAACTCCTTCATGCCTAAGCCTTTTTCTGACACTTGTTGCTTACAAGTTAAAATCTGTATTTTTTGCTAGAAAATTGCTCAGAACCCCCAAACATTATATATATATATTTAGCAGAGACCCTAGAGAATAAAATGGTGATTGCATGGTGTTGCAATTTTTTATGTCACACTGTATTTGCGCAGCGGTCTTTCAAATGCAATTTATTTTTGGAAGAAATACACTTTCATGAATTAAAAACAAAATAGTAAAGTTAGATCAATTTTTTTGTATAATATGAAAGATGATGTTACGCTGATTAAATAGATACCTAACATGTCATACTTTAATATTGCGCACACTCGTGGAATGGCGACAAACTATGGTACTTAAAAATCCCCATAGGCAACGTTTTAAAAATTTCTACAGGTTACCTGTTTAGACTTAGGCCCCTTTCACACTGGGGCGGTTTGCAGGCGCTATTTAGCTAAAAATAGCGCCTGCAAACCGAGCCTAAACAGCGGCTCCTTTCTCTCCAATGTGAAAGCCCTGAGGGCTTTCACACTGGAGCGGTGCGCTACCAGGACGGTAAAAAAAGTCCTGCTAGCCGCATCTTTGGAGCGGTGAGAGGAGCGGTGTGTTTACCGCTCCTCCACCGCTCCTTCCCATTGAAATGCATGGGATACCGCGGTAATACCGCCCGCAAACCGCGGCTGTAGCCGCGGTTTGCGGGTGGTATTAACCCTTTATTGGCCGCTAGCGGGGGTTAAAACCGCACCGCTAGCGGCCGAATAGCTCAACAATCCCGACGTTATAGCGCCGCTAAAAATAGCGGCGCTATACCGCCACCGCCCCCACCGCCCCAGTGTGAAACCAGCCTTACAGAGAAGATCTTGCACTAGAATTATTGCTCTCGCTCTAACAATCACGGCGATACCTCACATGTGTGGTTTGAACACTGTTTACAGTATGCATGCTTTCGCTTCTGCACGCAAGCACGAATCGATGGGGAGCTTTAAAAAAAAAATCTTATTTCTTTTATTTCATTTTTTATTTTATTTTTACACTATCCCCTTAAAAAAAAAAGTTTGATCACTTTTATTGCTGTCACAAGAAATGTAAACATCCCTTATGACATTAATAGGCAGTGCCAGGTGCTCTTTATGGAAAGATCTGGGGTCTATAAGACCCCAAATCCCTCCTTTGCACTTAAAGCGGAGGTCTGCCCACCCCACAAAAAAATGAAAGTCAGCAGCTACAAATACTGCAGCTGCTGACTTGTAATATATGGACACTTACCTGTCCAGGGAGCCCGCGATGTTGGCACCCCAGTTTAAATCAGCTGTTGGGTGCAGCCGCCGCCATTGCCAGTAAGGGAACCCGGCAGTGAAGCCTTTTGGCTTCACAGCCGGTTCCCTACTGCAAATGCGCGAAGAGCGCTACGCTTTCTAATTGGCCTGGCGGAAGGGGTGGAGGGGAACCGAGCTTTGCCGCGGCACCGTCTCCAGGAGTGGGGAACGGGACCTGTCAAAAACAGGTCCCTCCCCCCTGAAAGTGGGTGGAACTCCACTTTAAAAGCATTCAAAATGCCAAGTTTGGCAGTTTTGAATACTTTTTTTTAATTTGGCGCAGTAAAACGGAAGTGATGTCATGACATTGCTTCCAGGAAACTAGATCTGAGACCCGATCAAAGCCGATTCCAGCTTCATTCGGGTCTCCGGCCAACCAGCGGACGTGCCGGATGGCCGCTCGGGCCTCCCGGTGGGACAGGAGAGCCGGGGGCGAGACGCGAAAGGCGGCGGGAGGGGGGGGGGAAACGTCCCCTCCCGCTGCTTGTAATAACAGCTGAGCGGCTGCTTAGCTGCATCGGTTGTTATTAAAAGAAAGCCGACCGTCAGCTTTAAAAAACGGCACAACCCCTTCAAGCTGAAGGCCGCATATTTGTGTTACGTCGGCGTGAAGGGGTTAAGCAATGAAGGGGCCAAGGAGAAGACCATTGTTAGGCTGAGCCAGTCCTACTTAGCTATACCATTTCTCTCCAGAGACATATAACCAACCAATGGCGTTTGTGAACCAAGACCCATTTCAGTTGTGTATAGAACCTGACGATGTCCCCCTAAAGATCTGGGACCCACAATGCTATATTACAACGTGTACAAAATATGTCAAAGATAGAAATAAAACTAAAACTTTTCATGATAAATGTTCACTTTTGTCTTTTCGCCCTGCTCCACTTACCGTTCACCATCCTATAAAGTGCTGATTGCCGTACAGACACTGCTCCATTAACCCTCCTCCGCTGGTAACAGGACTTGTTCTGCAACAGACCAGACAATATTTCCCCCTAGCTTGGGAAGATAATCACTGGATGTGCTCCCTTTGTCATTACGAATATCATTATTTTCTGCATCATTTTACTGAAGGGAGCAATGTCTTGACATTTAAAAAACACACACTCATTAGTAACATAATCCCGGTATGCCTGGAGCGCAGCAATTAGATAGCGGGTAAACGCCAATTTTCATACTATTTTCAATTTTCCCGTCTGATATTATTTCACATTTCAGAGTTTGTAGCATCTCACATTAGCGGTGTTAGTCATATTTAGTTCAGCGGTGGTTTGTACATGGCATTATTGACGTGTAGGTGGCGGGCTGGGGGTTGGTGTAACAAGACTTTCTAGATATGTACAATGACAGCGAGATCTACGCACTGATTACCATTTCCCTAATGTTGTTTTCTCCAACCCAGTCAATTAAAACTATTGTCACAAAATATTTGAGTCATTTCTGTGTGTATTTTTTTTTAATCTCAGTTTTTGGTTCAGTTATTCTACTGGGAATTGTACAAGCAGCAAATTTGTAAACCTGAGACTTCCCGTTAATGCCCAGGGACTGAACTTTTTTTTGTGTGGGGGAGAGGGGGATTCAAAAGCATTCACATGATGCCGGGTTGTCTTAAAACCATGCATTGGGGCCCCTACCAGGGAGGCAACCTGAGGCTTGCATACGTGCCGTAGTAAAAAGTGGGTATGGCTAAATTATGATAAATATTGGGCAAGGCTTTTTAGTCTTATTAGAAACTAGGAATAAACACAACCAGGGAATAATCTCAAATTAAATTTACCCACTGTACACACTATACTGCCGTCTCTACACACTGCCCCCTGCATTCACTTGTAAGGGTAGGTGAAAGGAGCACCCGATATCCAATTAGAAGCAAAATGAAGGTGAATATGTAGTTGTTTTATTGAAAGCAGCAAAACATGATAAAGCCAACACGTTTCGGGGGGCTCCACCTTCTTTAAGGCTGCTGCTATATGTTAATGGTGAGTGGGGATGTATCCCAAACTGGTGTTTCTTGTGACACCAAAAACATGAAAGTGGCTGTTTGCTCTGGTGGTGGCAGCATATGGGTTTTGCTATGCTGTCACCACCAGAGCAAACAGCCACTTTCCCATTTTCTGTGTCACAAGACACATCAGTTTGGGATACATCCCCACTCACCATTAGCATACAGCAGCACCCCATAAGATGGGGGAGTCTTTGTTTCCCCGAAACGTGTTGACTTTATCATGTTTTGCTCAGTGGCGGCTAGTGCTCAAAACTTGGGGGTGGTTTAGATTGTGCCGTCCCCCCCCCCACGTGGCAGCGATCATCCCACCACCCAAACAAACCCCCCCAGATGGATGGAGATGCCTTACCTTTATGGAGGCAGGGGGAAAGAAGAGCCATGGCCGCTCTGACGGATTCTCCCAGCGAGCACACAGTGAGACATTCTTCTCCCGGCCGCACAGGAACAGGAAGTGTGTCTTGAGACACGATTGGCCAGGGAGTCCTAAGACTGCCTGGCCAATTGGGGCTTCCTGATTGGCCAGAAGGAGAATGAGGAAGACAATAACGAATATTCATTCGCTATTGTCACACAAGTGGGTGTGCCCAAGCCCACCCTTTTTTGAAGCCTATTAGAGCCTCTGGCTTAAAAAAAAATCATTGGAATCCATGCATCCG
The DNA here is from genome assembly GCA_029206835.1 of Rana muscosa. Taxonomy (NCBI): domain Eukaryota; kingdom Metazoa; phylum Chordata; class Amphibia; order Anura; family Ranidae; genus Rana; species Rana muscosa. The sequence goes on from CM055120.1 coordinate 355,419,796, forward strand.
ACGCCCCGCATGTAGATTAGGGGCCGGATGCATGGATGGGGGGCAGCGCCCCTGCGCCCCTAATGGATGGGCCGCCACTGGTTTTGCTACTTTCAATAAAACGACTACATATTCACCTTCATTTTGCTTCTAATTGGATATCGGGTGCTCCTTTCACCTACCCTTACAAGTATATGCAGAAACGACCTTGAGTCCGTACCCAGAGGTAGCAGCGCAAGCCCCTAAAAACCTTTCTGTTAAGGTGGGCCGGATTCATCCCGAGCAAACTCTCCCAATCCACCCCAACCATCACCCACTTACAGACCCCCAACTGAGTAAGTCAGTCCAGCGTGATCTCCAACCTTTAAGAGCCCCCTCTATACACTGACCTTCTTTTCTCCTGTACACACTGCTCCCACTCCTTTTTTACACTATCCCCTTTCCTGTACACACTGCCCCTATCATAAATGTCTCTTCTAGCCTTTAGAGGCCTATAGTTATGTATGTCTGTATGTTAATGTTAGGCCTTGTTCACACTGGTGTACTAAAGCATACCCCCCTGTGAGGGCCATGTTTGCCCGCATGATCATTAAGATGCATAGGTGTTAAGTGTATCCTCATTTAAGTCCCATTCATGTCAGTTAAAATGCAGCAGCTGCATGGACATAGATTGCCATGAGGAGGGGAAAGAACTGAATTTTCCCAGGTTGTACAGGACACAGCTTCATCTGCCATAAGGGAGCCAGAGAGTGCACATCACTGTCCAGTGTGCACCACCACTGCCGCATATGGGCGGCCTGATCAGGATCTGGATTGCTAAGTTTGGGGGTGTTGACAGACAGAGTCACATAGATGCAGAGCAGAGAGTGGAACAATCACTGTGTTTGACTTGACTGGGACTATTCTCAAGTGCTTCAATGGTACTACTGGGCCCCAACGCTAGCTGGCTGAAGAGTTAGGACTAAAGACTGTCCTTTTACAGCTGCTACAACAATAATGCACTTTAACACATCTAAGCACAGATGCCGCAATATTTGTGGTATGGTCATCCTTATACAGTCAGTTTCTTGCCTTGTTTTACCACGGTTGTATTAAAAGTATTGTACTGCGATAACTGTATGTTGTTGGTACTTATAATGATTGTTTAAAATATAACACTGCCAGAGGTGCTTCAGAATTTACAGTAATAGTTTTTTTTTTCTTTATCTTATCATTAAAACTGTGTTAATTAAATGTGATTGTTGGAAACACCCCAGACAAGTTATAAAACCGTCCAATTTCCGGGATAAATCAGATTGTAAATACTGAGAACATACTGTATAAATAAAGGCATGTCAAATAAAGAAAGGGATTCATGTACTGTATTAAACACTTGCCATCCCGCCACAGTACATGTACTGCATCGGGATGGCACAGGCAGGCTCAGTCACGTATATATACGTGATTGTATCTCTTCCGGGTTAGGAGCACATAGCGCACCTGCTCGGGTATGTAGCGTGCTCCCCTGGTGGACACAGCGGATTACTGTTACTGGTAGCTGGGTTTAATGTGATCGTTATGATTGGTCAATCCCTCTGTGACTTATTGGAGTGGGTTCGGTTCCTACGCATTGCTGCAAATTTGTGGACTATTTTAATGTGAGATACTCACGTATGTTTGTAAGTAGTTTTCTTTTATTCACTTTTAATAAATCCACCCAAGGATAATGCACGAGGCTGGTGCGCCTTTCTTTTTTCTCTTTGTCCCTCCTGGCCTAAGGTATGTGACAATTTTTCTGCTTTACCTCTGGGCCTGCTGGCTCGAGGCTGTGTTACTGCAGGTAGGCCCAGAAGTCTGTCTGGGGCCTACTTAACTGAAGGTGGTCCTGTGCTGTCTTGCCTGCGCGGAAGAAGCCACACAAACTGAGAAGGTTTCAGGGGAGGACCTTATTGGAGAGAACCGGGCTGAAGGCTGGTTTCTCAGGAAAGGCCTGGTGACTCGTTTGGAGGATGCACCTAAGTTAATCTACCTCACAGTACTGCCGGATGGCTTAAAGGTTCTGGTACTGTGCAGTTGTGCTACAACTAACTAACTGCTGGCTAAAAAATCCTGTGGCAGAGGATTATCCAGGAGTCCCACCGATCGTTAAGTCTGTGGCAGAGACTTGTTCGTGCTTCATACCAGCTGCTAGGTCTGTGTGAGAGGCCTATCCGGTTGTTGCAAGATCCGCTGACAGAAAGCTGTTTGTCCTTTGGATCCAAGAAATTAATCCGTGATCTGCAAATAAGGTTTTCTGAACTTCCCCTAAACCTCTATCCTTCTACTACTGCAAGTTTGTTTATTAAAGCATTGGAAAAAGACTGAAGTGACTGGCGCTCACATCTGTTTGAAACTTCCTAATATAGACTCTTAGTTCTGGGACGGTGAAAGGTGGGGTAACGGCAGGACCCAAATTTAATCCAGCAGCCCTCTAAGGGGTATTGCTACATAAGCAATAACAGTGTACTTTGATGACAGGATGTAAAAAAAGAAAAAAAAAAGTTAAAAAAATTGAATTAAATGTTTTTGTTTTTTTTAAATACTGTCACCAGTCAGTATTCCTGATCACAGCCACCCCAGTCACATGTTAATGCTGTACTGCACTGGTGACAATATGCAAAAAAATAATCTGTTTAATTTTTTAATTTTCCAATAAAACTTAAAAAAACTCACCATGCCTCTTACTAAATACTTTCTGGGGAGTCAAGAATTGAGATAGGACATCAGCGCATCAGAATTGATCAATTTTCTTAATATAAATATACCATACTTTGTAAATGCTAACTTTTACACAAACTAATTAATATACATCTAACGACATGTAGCAGAATACATTTTGCCCTAAATTTATGAAGAAATTTGATCTGGTTGGATATGTAGTATAACAGAAAGTAGAAATTATTGCTTTATTGTTTATATAATACCAAATAAAAATCCAAGTGGTGATCAAATACCACCAAAACAAAGCTCTATTTGTGTAAAAATAATGATAGAAATTCCATTTGTGTACAGTGTAGCATGACCGCGCAATTGCCAGTTAAAGTAGCGCAGTGCAGAATAGAAAAAAAATGCTCTGGTCATAAAGGGGTAAAACCTTCCAAAGCTCAAGTGGTTAAATACAGTCATATGTATCAACAACATACAATTATCAGAATAGAATATTTTTCATCATAGTGGTCATTTAGGACAGATTTCCAGAATACTACGGCTAATGAGTTAAAGAGCACAGCAGAAGTCACTGACGTCCTTGTTTGTTTGGTCTTATTTATCCAGGACCATCCTATGACTCATTCATTCTCATGATTATCAACAAACTCATTCGCTGCACTTATTGCCAAACACAACATAGTGAGCCATTCACCATGTCCTTATTTTACCCATTTACTATACAAAAGAAATCCATTGCCTAGCAAATTTGCCAATTTGGCTCACATGTAGTAAATGTTTACCTGATGGCTGCATAAAGAATACTACATGATACATATCAATAAATATACTAAATATACATATATATATATATATATATATATACATATATATACACAGTATCTCACAAAAGTGAGTACACCCCTCACATTTTTGTAAATATTTTATTATAACTTTTCATGTGACAACACTGAAGAAATGACACTTTGCTACAATGTAAAGTAGTGAGTGTACAACTTGTATAACAGGGTACATTTGCTGTCCCCTCAAAATAATTTAACACACAGCTTTTATTGTCGAAATTGCTGGCAACAAAAGTGAGTACACCCCTAAATGAAAATGTCCAAATTGGGCCAAATTAGCAATTTTCCTCCCCAATGTCATGTGACTCAGGTGTGAATGGGGAGCAGGTGTGTTAAATTTGGTGTTATTGCTCTCACTTTTTGATACTGGTCACTGGAAGTTCAATATGGCACCTCATGGCAAAGAACTCTCTGAGGATCTGAAAAAAAATACAGTAATTGTTGCTCTACATAAAGATGGCCTAGGCTAAAAGAAGATTGCCAAGACCCTGAAACTGAGCTGCAGCACGGTGGCCAAGACCATACAGTGGTTTAAAGTGGTTGTATAGTCATTTTTTTAACTTTTACCTACAGGTAAGCCTATAATGAGGCTTACCTGTAGGTAAAAAGAATATCTCCTAAACCTGTATGGTTTAGGAGATATTCCCCTTGCAATGAGCCGCTGACTTCAGCGGCGCATGCGCACCAGGGATTCTCAGGCTGAAATACCGGCAGACACCGGACCTTGCCGGAAAGAAGTCTCCAACGTGCATGCGCAGGAGTGACGTCATCGTGGCTCCAGCCACTCACAGCGCTGGAGCCGCGATACCCGGAAGACACGGCGAGGCAAAATGTCAGCTCCCTCGGCAAGGACCGGGTGAAATACAGACGCCTCGTTCTAAGGTAAGTATTTCATAATGAGCTAGTATGCAGTGCATACTAGCTCATTATGCCTTTTTCCTTACAGGTGTAGAAAAAAAATTAAAAAGTCAGCGGGTTTACTACCGCTTTAACAGAACAGGTTCCACTCAGAACACGCCTCGCCATGCTCGACCAAAGAAGTTGAGTGCACATGCTAAACGTCATATCTAGAGGTTGTCTTTGGAAAATAGACGTATGAGAGCTGCCAGTATTTCTGCAGAGGTTGAAGGGGTGGGGGGTCAGCCTATCAGTGCTCAGACCATATGCCGTACACTGCATCAAATTGGTCTGCATGGCTGTCGTCCCAGAAGGAAGCCTCTTCTAAAGATGAACAACAAGAAAGCCCGAAAATAGGTTGCTGAAGACAAGCAGACTAAGGACATGGATTACTGGAACCATGTCCTATGGTCTGATGAGACCAAGATAAACTTATTTGGTTCAGATGGTGTTAAGCGTGTGTGGCGGTAACCAGGTGAGGAGTACAAAGACAAGTGTGTCTTGCCTACAGTCAAGCATGGTGGTGGGAGTGTCATGGTCTGGGGCTGCATGAGTGCTGCCGGCACTGGGGAGCTACAGTTCATTGAGGGAACCATGAATGCCAACATGTACTGTGACATACTGAAGCAGAGCATGATCCCCTCCCTCCGGAGACTGGGCTGCAGGGCAGTATTCCAACATGATAACGACCCCAAACACACCTCCAAGATGACCACTGCCTTGCTAAAGAAGCTCTGTGCTTCTGAAGTAACTGCCAATTTCCTGGCTATGTAATTTCCCGAAACAAAATGTCTTTCAGACTCCTGTAGCTTTTAGGGCCCTTCTGGATAGTGCTGTGGGTGCTGAAGGAGGACTAAAACTGGGCCATATACAGTACTAGTATAATTTTTTTCGACAATTGTCATTTACAGAACATTAATTACATTTTCTAATCATTAGTGGGGTCAAATTGATGTTCATTTATTGACCACATTAATGAGAAAATTTCAAGGAGCAGGATGGAACAGTGAACAGGGTTTTTGTTCAGGAAAGTCCATTGGTTTCCAAAACTGAATGGTAAAAGAAAACTTTTTAAACAACATTCATCCAGTCAAATCAAATGTACTGATCAGAATGTTCATTCAAAAAAACTGTGTATGGCCAGGTTAATGATGGGGATTGATTCACCGCAAGTCTAGAAGGAGTTGTCCAGCAAGTATTATTAGGTGGGATTCTCTACAAATCGTAAATAACCATTCCAGCCCAGTAGCCATGTGGTGAATGTCATTACGTCATCTTTGTATTTTCTACGACTGTCTAGGTCCGGACTACAGGGATGAAGATAAAAGACATTGACAAGGGGAGGAAAGTGTGAGCTTTCTGTTGCAAAGTTGTTAATAATAAATACCTGGAATTAGGACAGCACTGGTCAATCTCTATACTATTGCATAGCTCTCAACTGTCCCTGATTTCGAGGGACTGTCCCTCATTTTGAATAAAGTCCCTCTGTCTCTCTTTCCTCCTTATTTGTCCCTAATTTTGGTCTGACCCATATAGTTGTATATAAAATTAACTTTTTATCTTTCAGAAAGTGTTTGTCCTGTGCTAAACCTTTCATTCAATTTCTAAATTGCTGCATTTGTAAACTTCAAATTCCAGTATAACGGAATAGTAGTGGTAAAAAAAAAGCACCTGTGTGTTTAACTAACAATTTTTTTTGTATATGTAGTGGGTATGTACTTTCCGGGGTGTAAATTTGAACTTGGCAGAGACATTAGTGATGTGTAATTCGCTGCAGCCCAGCAGGTGGCGATGTCGCTCTGGGCTGGGGTTGAATCATTGCTGTGTGCTGTGCCTCCTTTTTGTCCTCCCTCGGCAGCGGTATGGTGGGGCGGGGAACCCGCCGTGCTTGCTGGGAGAGGGTATAAAGGGGCCGGCCATCTTTGTCACGGGGTCGAGTCCCAGGCACCTTCAGCCTGCGGGCGGTGGTTCGTGTCGGTTCTCTAGGCGGGCCTAGGCCTAGAGGACAGCCGGAGATCGTGTTCCATCCCAGGCACCTTTAGCCTGGTGTGAGGTACTCGGATGGAGGTCTGGAGCTCAGTGCCCAACACTGAGTTCCGCGAGGGAAGGAGATCCTAGGGAACCCCGGGAGTGGGTACCCGAATCTGGAAGGCGTAATGGACCGGGGGGAGCTCCTCACTCGAAGACCTGGTGCAGCATATTGCCAGTGACGGGTGAGCCTCTCATCGGAGACCACCTGGAAGGAAATCCCCCCTCGCTCGGAGACCGCAACCCACTTTCAGGAAGGAAAGTGGAGAACACATTGTGTCTGGGCCTACTCGCATCAACACCTCCTTTTCTGTTCTGTTTCTACCAAGGGAGTTCAACTGATTGTGTTCATTCAGGAAGAATAAAGGAGTGTTGAACTTTAATGGTGTGAGGCTCATTTCCTGACAGACATTGTTCAAGGTAACTCTCGGTGGAGGCTCCAGGTGCACAACACTGACCCGAAGGTAAAAGAACTTTGCTTATATCACACTGACACCTGTGGTGAAAGCCTGGCGTAGTGTCCCCGCTCCCTTCCCCTCTGAAGGTACCCCTAGACAAGAGACAGACGAGCTGAAGAGAAAGAGGGGAGTGAGGAGGGCGCTACATATAGTTTTCTTTTACGGGGGAGTGGCAGGGAGTGTTTCCTATGCCTACATACCGTATATACTCGAGTATAAGCCGACCCGAATATAAGCCGAGGCACCTAATTTTACCACAAAAAACAGGGAAAATGTATTGACTCGAGTATAAGCCTAGGGTGTCCATGTGCATGCCTCACTGTGTTCATGACTAGACTGACGTTTAACATGGCAGTCTATGGAAGGGGGCCTGGCTTTGAAAAATCAGTGCTCCCCGGCCGTAGGTTTCCCAGTCAACAAACTTTGCACACTTGTAGAGGAGAAATGGGGCTATAGGTGTGCCAAGTTTTGGGTCCAGGGGACCTACGACCGGTCAGTACCGGGTCCCCAAAATCACCGGAGAAATTACTGTTTAACATGGGAGTCTATGGAAGGGGTGCCCGGCTTTGAAAAATCGGTGCTCCCCAGCCGTAGGTCCCCCGGACAACAATCTTTTCACACTTGTAGAGGAGAAATGGTGCTATAGGTGTGCCAAGTTTTGGGTCCAGAGGACCTACGACCGGTCAGTACCAGGTCCCCAAAATCACCGGAGAAATTACTGTTTAACATGGGAGTCTATGGAAGGGGTGCCCGGCTTTGAAAAATCGGTGCTTCCCAGCCGTAGGTCCCCCGAACAACAAACTTGTAGAGGAAGAGTGGGGCTACATGTGTGCCAAATCCGGGAGATTAGGTGAAAAAAGGTGACTGGAGTATAAGCCGAGGGGGGCATTTTCAGCACAAAAAAATGTGCTGAAAAACTCGGCTTATACTCGACTATATACGGTACTTTTGCTAATATGTCCATTATTTCCATCCATCTCAAAAAGTTGGAAGGTATGCTATTTGGTAGAATTAGCTGATAAGAAATAAAAAAAACAGATTAGCAGACCTGCCTTCTAGAACCATCTGCACCACACTGATTTCTTCTTCAAAGTCCCCACTTTGGCATTAGATGTGCTCTGGTGTCACTCCAGCCTTGTAATCTGCATAGACTGGCCTGGAAAATCCAGCTTGGCTTGGTCACCACCCCCTGCTAGGGGACTTTGCAGACTCCTGCGAGTATGCCAATAAATAAGCTAATTATAAGTCATTCCTCGTATTCATGTTTAAAGCTAACTTTCATTTTGAAATTTTGGATAGAGAAGGGAAAGGCTAAAACTAAAACCCTTATCAAGTTTTGTTTTGTGTTTATGTCCAGCTAAGGATATCGCTCATTATATTTTCTTTGCACACATTTCAGGACAAGGCCTGAAGAGGAAGGGGCTGTAGCAACTTCCCCCTGGTATCAGCATAGATGAGGACATATGTTGCCCACACACCTTGGATCCACAATCAAGGCTAAATGATTATTTAACCACTTAAGGACCAGCGCGCACACATATACGTCGACAGAATGGCACGGACAGGCAGATGGGCGTACAGGTACTTCCCCTTTAATCTGCCGCCCGTGTGGTCGCGCGCCGTCGGCGGCGCGCTCGCGACTCTTTCGCAAGCTCCGTGACCGTGCCCGTGGGACCCGCGGACTTGATGTCCGCCGGTGTCCCGCGATCGTGTCACGGAGCTGAAGAACGCGGGAGATGTCAGTGTAAACACAACATCTCCCCGTTCTGTCTAGTGACATGTCACTGATCGTCTGCTCCCTCTCATCGGGAACAGCGATCAGTGACGTGTCACTCGTAGTCACGCCCCCCTAACAGTTAAAATCACTCCCTAGGACACACATAACCCCTTCCTAGCCCCCTAGTGGTTAGCCCCTTCACTGCCAGTGTCATTTTTACAGTAATCAGTGCATTTTTATAGCAGTGATCGCTGTATCAATGACAATGGTCCCAAAATGGCATCAAAAGTGTCCGATGTGTCCACCATAATGTCGCAGTCACGATAAAAATCGCTGATCGCCGCCATTACTAGTAAAAATAAAATTATTAATAAAAATACCATAAAACTATCCCCTATTTTGTATACACTATAACTTTTGCGCAGACCAATCAATAAACGCTTATTGGGATTTTTTTTTACCAAAAATATATAGAAGAATACGTATCGGCCTAAACTGAGGAAAAATTTGTCTTTTTTTATATATTTTTGGGGGATATTTATTATAGCAAAAAGTAAAAAATATAGAGAATTTTTTTAAAAATTGTCACTCTATTTTTGTTTATAGCGCAAAAAATAAAAACCACAGAGGTGATCAAATACCACCAAAAGAAAGCTCTATTTGTGGGAAAAAAAGGACGTCAATTTTGTTTGGGAGCCACGTCGCACGACCGCGCAATTGTCAGTTAAAGCGACGCAGTGCTGAATCGCAAAAAGTGCTCTGGTCTTTGGCCAGCCAAATGGTCCGGGGCTTAAGTGGTTAAAGATATAACATTACAAAAAATGCAGGTGCAACATTTCAAGGCCATGTAAGATCTCTTTATCAGCTGGAGATATTTCCATTTACCTCCAGTCCTGAAGACACAACAGAAGATAAAAATAAATCTCCCCAAAATGAGGAGACTTTTCATTTTAGTTAGTTGCCAGCTTAACATTTCTCATCATTCGAAAATTTCCCCTCACCTCTTGCTCTGGTCACAACTCTGAAGGCAGCCATGCATGGATTAAAATTTGGCTAGTTCAGCAAGGACTGGCAGAATTTCAATTCATGTATGGGCAGTCTGGTTGTACAGAAGTTGTTCTACCAATCAACTTCTGTACAACGAGCCTGTCTGGTTTTTCCTGAACGATCAGTGCCATCGCTATAGCCGACAACACTGATCAGTGTGTTCTGACAGCGGGGAAGGCTTCTTGCCCTCAGAACACAATAGCTCAGTGGGAGTGATTTCCCCATCCACATTGAATGTGAGGATGGGGGAATCGGATCATTTCTTCTTTTTTTTTGTTCAATGGTTGAATGAAAACAAATATATATTAATTTATGGACAGCTTAATATTTTGAATTATCCATCACTTTTTTCTCAGTAAAAATGGTTGCAGAACAAAGAGGCTGAATCTTCCCAATAGTGACACCAACATCAAAAAAAATCATATAAACCAAACTAACTGAAAAACACAAGAACAGCGCCTCTGGGTGCAGACTGTATAAAAAGTTTAATCAAATGGAAAGGTTTAGAAAAACACTCATATTTAAGTGGTAAGTTTGTGCATGATAAGGTCCCAAACAACCAGGGTCATCAGTGATATCTGTCTCTATGGAGCCGATGGATGTGCCATCTCTGCAGTCGTTTCTGTAGCCACTAGATGGTATACAGCCGGCAGCAGTGGATGGACATCAGAGCGAGGCTTGAGGAGCAGACTGTAATCCAGGCGAGGAGAGATGATGTCACTGGAATACGTGACATTTCTCGAGCTGGCGTGCCGTGAATGACGTGATGGCCGCGCTCATTCTTCAGGCTAATTAGCAGGATGCTATTAGCCAGCAAGCATTTGCAGCACATCCTCGTTTCCCAGCCTGTGATGTGTCATCTGCATTACACCTGTGCATTACACAGAGTGCATTCCATTCCGGCCACTCCCCCTCCCCTTCCTCTCCTTATATCCTTCGTCACTAGTTCCTGCAAATTAGCCTGAAGAATGAGCGCGGCCGTCACGTCATTCACGGCACGCCAGCTCGAGAAACGTTGCGTATTCCGGTGACATCAACTCAATATTGAACCCTACAGACTAAAGCCTCGTACACACGACCGAGTTTCTCGGCAAGAACCAGCAAGAAACTTGCTGGCAGAGCTTTCCTGCTGAGTAAATCGGTCGGCTTTCAGTTTTCTCGTCAAGAAAACCGACAAGAATCTCAACAAGAAAAATAGAGAACCTGCTCTCTATTTTCTCTACGGGTTTCTCATCGGCCTGTTTCTCGACGAGAAACCCGAGTGTGTGTACACTTACCTGTCGCCGTGGAAACCCGCGCATGCTCGAAATGACTTTGACGCATGTGCGGTAGCTTCCTAGACTTAGGTAGGGTGTAGCAAGATGGCGGCGACAGCATCGAATGTGACGAGCGCACGCTCGTCGTAGTCGATGACGTCACCGCGTTCGCTCCATTCAAAGAACCGCGGGTTCTTTGAAATGAGCGTGTGTACACTCGGCCGGGACAAGTTTCTTGTCCAAGAATCTCGTCAAGAAAAACGACAAGTTTTTTCCTGACGAGATTCTCGGCCGTGTGTACGAGGCTTTAGACTGGGATGCCATTGAAGTTCATGTGCATGTAAAGGCAGGCATCCCCAAACTTTTGACAATATTGTGTTTATTGGCAGCCACTCAGGGAAATGCACTTGCAGCAGCAGAGAAGAGGTGGGTCGCTGCCTTCCTGTAGATAATCAGTCACTGGCCCACTAGCAATAATTCTAGGAAAATTTCCTCTTAGAGCAGAATTGAATGGCCAACTGCAGGAAGGGTAATGTGCAGCCACTTCTCCTGGGCGTGGCATCTTCTTCTTTGAGCCATTGGTCCACCACTGATGATGTAAACCCCATGCATATGCAAAATGCCTGGAAAGGACCAGGAGTGAGAACTAAACTGTGCAGTGTACACACACAAAAAATGCTAAATAAAAAGGGAAGATGTTTTGGCAAAAGGGACTTACAAAGCTCTGCCATTAGCATTTTTGGGGGGTTTATTTGAACATTGACTGCTGTGTGTTCCTCAGTCACGCATCACCAATACAAGTCCAACTCCATAGAGGGCACACCGGGATGTGGCTCCTCTACAATCTTAGATATCCAGGTTATCCAGATTTATACTAAATGAGTGACTGCCAATACATCACTTTGCCCAGGTGATGAGAACAAATTAAAAAAGGTGGAAAGTAGAACATGCTGCATCCTAAAATCTCAAGTACGGTGTTGGTGTTTTTAGGTGCCAACCGTGTGAACTTGTAGCAGTTATCTAATCTATTTTTAATGACCTATTTATTAAAGTGTGAAAAGAGCAATAAAGCTGAACATGAAAAACTTAAATAAAGTGTAGCGCAATCACAACCGTACTACAATACCATAAATAAATCAAGCAAAAAGTAATAATATTCTCCAAATAAAAAATTCATGTGAAAAATATATGCATATATACTGATACAGGCTGAAAAGCAAATAGTCCATGAACATAGGTAAAATATTTAAATAATAATATTTAAATAAGCAAAAAAGTAGGTACAATATCACAATAAGTGTCTTTTGTGCACAAGTTGTGCACAAGTTCTCAAAGTGAAATATACTGTAGAAAAAATGATTTTGCATGAAAACAGTGCTCCATAAAGTCAACAAAATCTTGCTCCAAACAATATCTTGCACCACAGTGTACCACCACCTCACACTCTGGCCCCTTACCTCACAATTAGACCTACACACTGGTACGGTCTAATAACGCTTCTTCCAATATTGGGTAAAATATCCACAGGTATCTTCAGACCCACTGGTATGATATATTGTATCGATATAATGGTGACAATCCCATCACCCCAAATGAAAAAAATGGGGAGACCATCATGTTGCAGTATCAAAGATGTCATTGTTTATTTAAAAAAAAGGGTTAAAATACTTACAAATGTAGTGTACTAGTGACATCCAGTGCACCAGGTGATTCACAAACAGCGAAAATTATAAAAATAAAGGTCCACTTAAGGATGAGCGTCCCTGGATGGATGCTGGAGTTTGCTGGAAAACACGAGCGAGCACAATGACAACACGACTTCCCTGCATCCAATTCGTATAGCAGGAGAATGTGACCGGCTCTCTATGGAGTCGGTTCACATATCTCCGGGGCGTCTTTGGTTCCGTTTCAGGGCCGAATTCAGGCAAAGATTCTGCTCAGATTCGTCCCTGAAACGGAGAACAGTGTGCGATCCGCGGCCGGTTTAGGTGTAAACCGAGCCGTATGAATACAAAGCACTTTCTGATTCGATGAGGTTGAGATCGTGCCATCACTGCCCTGCCACTTCACCTTGTCTGGATTTGTATTTATTGAAAAGAAATAGAAGGTGTTCTGTGAATGATGACAGTGCCAAGATATGCATACTTACATTGGTCCAAGCTAGACTATAGTAACTATGCAATAAAATTCATACCCAATCTTTAAACTTTGAGTAGAAGCTAGGCTTTAAATCGTATGTAGCGGGTATACACTTTCTGTGTATTTAAAACTGGCAGAGACACCAGTGATGTGCAGTTCCCTGCAGCCCCATGGGTGGTGCTGTCGCCTTGGGCTGGGGTTGAACCATTGCTGTGTGCTGTGCTATTTGGCCAGAAGGTTGCTGCTGAGTACGGATGGGAGTATCCATACTTGTCCAAGGAGTTGCTGTATGAGGTGGAAGTGTGCCGGAAGCACTGGTACAATGACTTTGTGTGGACCCACCTTCAGGTTCCACACGCCCGCAGGTACCTGGCATGCTCCCCCAAGGCCTCTCAGCGTTTTAAAGACTGCAAGGCAGAATGAATGTTGGGACGGCACATCCACGCGGACAAAGTGCTAGTCCGGCGGAAAGAAGGGGAGGATGTTGAGTATCATCTGGAGACCATGGATCAGCACTTGAAGCCACTTGTTCTGCCGCATCCCCGCTTCTATCTGTAGGAGGAAAGAGACTCCGTTCTTGTTTCTTATGCTGCTGAACTTTCTGGGGTTTGTTGTCCCTGTTGCCCAGAGGAATGAAGGACTGTTCCTGTTTTGTTCTTCAATTTTCCAACAAGAGATTATGGACTCTGGGGTAGATAGGGCTCAAGAGAAGAAGGAAAGTTCCACGAGTGCAGTTACCGCCACATTGTCACCAGGTGGCAGTGTTGCGCATCGTTAACACTTTTCACACACTCACTCTTTGGAGAAAAGGTATTTCTTCATGGAGAAGTCTCTTTCCTCTGACACGAATACATGTGTCAGGGTTATGTGTATTAATTTTATTTTTTCCCTCTGCAGGAGAGCATCTCATCAAGACCACTGAGTATGGGGTGGGTCTTAGTCAGGATGGGTGGGAAAAAAAAGTGTAATGTGAATATGTGATTCTAAATTTATGGTTAAAATGTTGTTGTTTCCCTTCCCTTTCATGTAAGGCTCAGACACAATTGCTTCAGTTGACCAAGTTTTCAAAAGTTTTATTTTGTACAATTTGTAGTTGGTTTCTGGACTGGGCTATGCCAGCCGTTGAGGGCATAGTTTGCTCCAGACACTGGGGACCAGTGTCAAATTACCAGGGGGAGAGTGTAGCGGGTATACACTTACTGTGTATTTAAAACTGGCAGAGACACCAGTGATGTGCAGTTCCCTGCAGCCCCATGGGTGGCGCTGTCGCCTTGGGCTGGGGTTGAACCATTGCTGTGTGCTGTGCTCCCTTTTTGTCCTCCCTCGGCAGCGGTATGGTGGGGCGGGGAACCCGCCATGCTTGCTGGGAGAGGGTATAAAGGGGCCGGCCATCTTTGTCACGGGGTTGAGTCCCAGGCACCTTCAGCCTGTGGGCGTGTGGTTCGTGTCGGTCCTCTAGGCGGCCTAGGCCTAGAGGTTGTTTGGAGGTCGTGTTCCATCCCAGGCACCTTTAGCCTGGGGTGAGGTACTCGGATGGAGGTCTGGAGCTCAGTGTCCAACACTGAGTTCCGCGAGGGAAGGAGATCCTAGGGGACCCTGGGAGAGGGTACCCGAATCTGGAGGGCGTAATGGACCGGTGGGAGACACTTGCTTGGAGACCCGGTGCAGCATATTGCCGGTGACAGGTGAGCCCCTTCCATCGGAGACCGCCTGGAAGGAAATCCCCCTTCGCTGGGAGACCGCAACCCACTTTCAGGAAGGAAAGTGGAGAGTTCATTGTGTCTGGGCCTACTCGCATCCACACCTCCTTTTCTGTTCTGTTCTCTAAGGGGTCCAACTGATTGTGTTCACTTTTGCATTGAGAAGAATAAAGGAGTGTTGGACTTTAATGGTGTGGGGCTCGTTTTCTGGCAGACATTGTTCACGGTAACTCTCTTTGGAGGTTCCAGGTGCAGAACACCGACCCGAAGGTAAAATAAGAACTTTGCTTACACCACACGGACACCTGTGGTGGAGGCTTGGCGTGGTGACCCCGCACTCTCTCCTCATAAGGTACCCCTAGACAAGAGAGAGACAAGCTGATGAGATAGAGGGGAGAGTGGAGGCCGCTACACGTATGTAGCGCTATCCCTGAAGAAAGATGCCCAGGAGTCCTTTCCGCAATAGTTGCCCCACAGCCAGGCACACGGTAGGAAAGCCTGCTGACAGTTCATCACTTGTCAAGGACGCGGCGGCCGGCTTCCCAGCCCGTTCCCTAACAACCAGCTATTCTTTACACAGAATTCAAATCGGTCGAATTCTAATCATTCTGAAAATTTGGAATTTGTTGGAAATTTTTTAAATGAAACTAAACTAGGAGGCATACCTGCCTTGGACTGCTGTTTGCACAAGTTCTAAAGAAGTTTTGGGGGTATGATGAGTTTCTTCCTTTAGGCCCAGGAGAAGTTGTCCTAACCACTTTGCCTTTATTTTCTAATTGTGGCTGATGCAATTCTCTTTGTTGCATCAGATTTCCATTCAGCTGTGTATAATTTGTACTGGATAAGGGCTGGATAATAAATGGCCTGCTGCTAAGAGTGTCCACACTAATGGGACTCAGCGCTGGAGACAAGGGAATTAAGGTGATATTGCATCATTAGGTTATTTACAAGTGATCTAGTGATCTACAGCTCATGATTTGTATGCCCATTAGTTTAAAGAGATTCTCCACATTTTTCAAGACATATACCTCCTGTTGGCGAAATAATTTAAACAGTGTACAAAGTCTGTGTTCAGGAAAAGCAGTGTTAATAATATGTAAAAATGTTGAGGTCCTTAGACTGGTCACAAATGTACTTTAAAGCAGAACATCCCCCCAAAAAACAGTGAAAGATAATTAAAAGCAGCTTTGATGGCAACTCATAGCTTTTGTGCAGTACTCGTTTTCTGCCTCAAGATGTCCTCTATCCTTTGAGATGAATAACAGCCAGCATCATTCAACCCACTTCCTCTGAGCCCAGGCCGTCTTGTAACAACCCCCTCTTTCCCCAGCCTGTGACTGAACAGTGAAGGAGAAGCAGCACACTGATGAGATCATCTCTCTGTCACTTTCCTTTCTCTTCCTTACTGCATGTGCCTTGTCAGAACATGAACATTTGGCTGCTTCTTCTTCTCCCAATCTGAGCTCTGCTGTACAGGGATTACAAATGGCTGATAAGTAAAGTTCAGTTAATTGTATTTGTTGTTTTATTTATTTTTTAAAAGTACATTAAGGTTAGAGTTAGAAGTGAATCTAAACCCAACGCAACTGACAGGCAGTGAGGAGTCTTAACCCTATTTTACCTCCACAATTGTATTGCATCGTGTATTATATGCAGTTGCAGGGCGTTTATGATATTTCCCCATTCACTTGAATGGGTCGCGTTCCGTGAGCTTGCCATACGCAGCTCTCATGCAGGGTTGGGACAAGGGGTGGGCAGGAGGGACAGCTGCCCTGGGCACTGTGTTATCATGTGAGGTGGAGGGGTGCTGTGGGGAGATTGATGGGGAGGGAATTTGTGTTCGGAGGGGCAATTTAGTGGGGCGTAAGGGGTCAAGAATTACTAAGAGTGGTGATTTAGGGGGATTTGTGTTGGGAGGGGGGATGGGGAAAGAGGATTTGTGCTGTGCTGACATGGAGCTCGTCAGGAAAGGAAAATTGCAGTAAGTATTTGATATTGAATTTTCCATTTTCCTGACAGCTCCATGTCAGCCTACTACTGGGAACTAACTAACTAACCAGGGTGGGATAATGCGGAAACAAAATAGGGTTAATTATGGCCGCTGGCTAACGAGATAACTGTTTTGCCAAAATTAACAGTTTTCAATAATGACGTATCTATGGCATACTGAGAAATAAAAGTTTGTATGGGTGACACGTTGCAGCTTGCATATTGACTTCATTGAATCTCAGGCGGTTGTGACACTTTCGAAAGGGCCAACCCCTTATCTTTGTAAGAGGGAGATCCCTTTCACAATCCAATAAGCAATTGCTCTGCTTGAAGCTCTGGCCCCCTTGTGTGAACCTCTGGGAACCACAAACAGGCAATCTGATGCCCTGAAAGTTGGGGTAGCATGGATATACATCTTCAGTGTCTCCCCGACATCCAAAGGACTTTGTCCATCTTCCAGGTGAAAAGTAGGCACATGATTTCTTGACTTAGATGGAATGTTGAGGCCACTTTGGAATAGAATCCAGCATCAGGAGCAGAATAACGCTGTCTGCCAGGAAGGACTTAGTGTATAGGGTTCTTTATACCCTATACAGACATGTATCTTGAGGCAGGAAGACAGACTGTCCACAATCACAGAACTTTGCCGTCAATTTAAGCTTCATTTTCTATGAACAAATGTAGTCAATGAGTTCTTCCTTGAAGGCCACATCATCTTCTAATGGTAAAGTAATGTATCTGGTCAAACCCATATGGGACACACCGACCAAAGGGGGTCACTCCAAATGCTGGACACCTCTCTCTTCACAAAGGCATAATTTTGACATCTGCTGTGAAAACATGCTTTTTTGCTCCATTCCTCTAGAATGAGCCTTAATTCAGTCACCATAGGAAAATTGCACAGTGGTCTTCTGAGGCACTTGAAAAATACCTTCTATCTTGAGGCATCTCACTGCAAAAACTGGATAAAGGTCATCTTCACTTGCATCTTATTATTTGGAAGAGTCTGAAGAAGGTTGGTTGGCCTGAGAAAACTCAGTTACCAGTTTTGGAAGGAAAACTGGACCTTGCTAGAACAGATGACTCTTATGACACATAATGCCGCGTACACACGACCATTTTTCTCGTCAGGAAAAATGTAATTTTTTCTCTTTGACGAGAAAAACGCCCGTGTGTGGGCTTTCCAGCATTTTTCCCGACGAGAAAAACAGCAAGAATCACAACGAGAAAAATTAGAACATGCTCTAATTTTTCTCGTCGTGATTCACGGCATTGTTTTCCGCTGCAGTTTTCCCATAGGGAAACACTGCCAGGGAGCCTACACACGGTCGTTTTTCTCGACCAAGAGATAAAATGTCATGAAAACCGGCCGTGTGTAGGGGACCAAGCCGATCCTCGTTTTTCATGTCGATTTTCTCGGCGGTGTTTTCACCGTCGAGAAAATCGATCAGGTGTACACGGCATAAGAGTCAACAACTTCGAACAACTCATTTAGAGTGTTTTGACCACATGCGTAATGAATCGTGACAACTTTTTGGTCCTCGTCATCTCCATCACTGACTGCTGGATTGTCAGGATTCATCCAGTCATGTTCACCCACGTCTCTCTCTCTCTCTGGAAGAGTCTGAAAGGGCTGCTTGCCTAGAAAGCAGATGGGCACTGTCCCCTACCTTCTGCGGTAGTGCTGGTCTTTATTTGGGGTTGGCATTTGTTTTTCTGCAGAAGGCAGGCAAAAAACATTGAGCTTGTTCAATGACTATTAAGCAGCAGTGCAGTGCCTCATCCATAAGGATGCTCAGCATCTCCGTAATATTAAGTCAAGTGTCCAATCCAGCCATGATATTGCACTGCTTCCCCATTGAGAGTAATTTACACCTCATATGCCGCCCCAGAGACCAGCAGAGGCAATCCCTGATAAACTATGCCTTTAGCATGTGAACACAGGGACCACATCCCAGTGGAGCAGGATGGACAGCCCGTACCTTATACGAGCTAGGTAGGAGACATGTGCCAATTTTCTGGATCCTGTCCCTTCACAGGGTGAGTGGAAACGACTCCTTTAGAGTGTATTGACCACATGCTTAATGAATGTGACAACCTGTTAGGTGTCGTCATCTTTATCCTTGGTTGCTTGAACAAGGTAACATTCTTACAGTCATATTTATCTGTATCTTCTCTTTAGAAGTGTCTGAAGAGGACTTCTCAATAACCTTTTTCACAGGCTAAGTGAAAACACTCCTTTAGAGTGTATTGACCACAGGCTTAATGAATGTGACCTGTTAGGTGTCATCATCTTTATCCTTGGATGCTTGAACAAGGCAACATTCTTGCAGTCAGGTTCGTCTGTGTCTTCTGGTTGGAAGAGTCTGAAGAGGACTGTTTGCATGGTAAGGCTTTGAGACTGCTCGGTAACCCCTTCACAGGGTGAGTGAAAACACTCCTTTAGATTGTATTGACCACAGGCTTAATGAATGTGACCTGTTAGGTGTCGTCATCTTTATCTTTGGTGGCTTGAACAAGGCAGCATTCTTGCAGTCATGTTAATCCGTATCTTCTCTTTAGAAAAGTCTGAAGAGGACTATTCAGTAACCCTTTTCACAGGGTGAGTGGAAAAACTTGTTTAGAGTGTATGGCCCACATACAGGGCTTGCCTGCCTAGGCATGAGTGGCACAGGCCCAATTTAGGCGGTGCATGATGCCTGCCATTCAAGAGGGACTCAATGGCGAGAGCCCATAGTTCACTTCCCATACACCTGAAAGAAAAACTCTTACCTGAACGGTGCCCCATTACCTTCTTTGCAATGACTGGCTACTAGGAGGAGGTGACACTCATGGCTTTGCAGCAAACCGGCAGCACGAAATACTGTACAAGGAGGTAACAGTACACAGTTTTACTGATTGCTGCACAAGGACTTGTCTCAGTAACAATCAATCCCTGACAAGCAGGAATACAGAGCAAGTCTAAAGAAGAACTCCACATTAGGAATAAAATACAACATGTACAATGCTACCAAAGTCATCTGGTAACTTAAGATAACTAAGATGTTTAACCACTTCAGCCCCGGAAGAATTTACCCCTTTCCTGACCAGAGCACTCTTTGCGATTCGGCACTGCGTCGCTTTAACTGACAATTGCGCGGTCGTGCGACGTTGCACCCAAACAAAATTGACGTCCTTTTTTCTCACAAATAGAGCTTTCTTTTGGTGATATTTGATCACCTCTGCGGTTTTTATTTTTTGCGCTATAAACAAAAAAAGAGCGACAATTTTGAAAAAAATGCAATATTTTTTAGTTTTTGCTATAATAAATATCCCCAAAAAATATTAATTTTTTTCTCAGTTTAGGCTGATATGTATTCTTCTACATATTTTTGGTAAAAAAAATCGCAATAAGCATATATTGATTGGTTTGCGCAAAAGTTATAGCGTCTACAAAATAGGGGATCGTTTTATGGCATTTTTATTATAATTTTTTTTTATTAGTAATGGTGGCAATCAGCGATTTTTATCGTGACTGCGACATTATGGCAGATACATCGGACACTTTTGACACTATTTTGGGACCATTGTCATTTATACAACGATCAGTGCTATAAAAATGCACCGATTACTGTGTAAATTACACTGGCAGGGAAGGGGTTAAACACTAGGGGGCGATGAAGGGGTTAAGTGTGTCCTAGGGAGTGATTCTAACTGTGAGGGGGCTGGGCTACTCTCGATCACAGGGAGCAGTAGATCACTGTCCTGTCACTAGGCAGAACAGGGAAATTCCTTGTTTACATAGGCATCTCTCCGTTCTGCAGCTCCGTGACACGATCGCGGGACACCGGCGGACATCGAGTCAGCGGGTTCCGCGGGCACAGTCATGGAGCACGCAGCGGGCGCTTCAAATGCTGCAGCCTCCCAGACCAGAGCTCAGACATTCACCTAAAGGGAATAGTAAATATCACTATTGCACCTTTTAACAAAAGTGGGGTACACCTCAATAGCACAAAGCAGGTAGCTTATGCAACCCCAGGCTATGGAGCTCAAAAAGGCATTCCAGCTGCCATATGGGAATCTATTCAATCTAGAGAAACACCACTGAATGAAGGAAGATGCAGCATGCATCACAGAGACAAAAAGGCAATAAAATCAGGCAGAGTTATATACCAGATAGCTGCAACCATGGTGTCACCTCTGGGAACAGCCGTCTGTATGCCTTTAGATGTTATTTCCTTTGAAAATATCTCATCAAAATAAAAATTTTGTTGCAGGGGATGCTCAAAATCCAATTTGTATATTAGTGCAAACTTCTGGGAAAATCAGTAAGCCAATCACACAAGCAGGAAATTACATATCTTGGGGGTGTTCTGTACACCATCTGTTTACGGAACGCCTACAGGTAGCCATATTGCATTACATTTTACAGAGAATTACAGTGCTGCAGGTTGAAAGGAAAGGTATTTACCGTAAAGTTTACCCCCCTTCATGACCAGGCCATTTTTTGCGATACAGAACTGCGTTACTTTAACTGACAATTGCGCGGCCGTGCGACGCTGTACCCAAGTAAAAGCGTTGTCTTTTTTTCCCCACAAATAGAGCTTTCTTTTGGTGATATTTGATCACCTCTGCAGTTTTTATTTTTTGCACTATAAACAAAAAAGGACAGACAATCTTGAAAAAAAAAAGAATAATATATTTTTTACTTTCTGCTATAAAACACATCCAATAAAAAAAAATCAAATTTCTTCATCAGTTTAGGCCAATATGTATTTTGCTTCATGTTTTTGGTAGAAAAAATCCCAATAAGCGTATATTGATTGGTTTTGCGCAAAAGTTATAGCGTCTACAAACAATGGGATATTTTTATTGATTTTTTTAAAAAAAAAAATTTACTGCAACATTACGGCGGACAAATCGGACACTAAGTGACACTTTTGGGGACCAGTGACACCAATATAGTGATCAGTGCTAAAAAATATGCACTGCCACTGTACTAATGACACTGGGCAGGAAGGGATTAGCATTACGAGCAATCAAAGGATTAAATGTGTCCCTAGGGAGTGCTTTCAGAGGCCTGATTCACACCTATGCAGGTTGCAAGTTGCATATTGCAGGTGCATTTTGCATTTTTCAATACACGCTTTTTATCCATTAAAGTCTAGGGCAGTGTTTCTCAACTCCAGTCCTCAAGGCGCCCCAACAGGTCACATTTTCAGGCTTGCCATTATTTTGCACAGCTAATTTCAGCAGTTTCACTGCCTTAGTGATTACCACAGCCGTTTCATCTGAGGGAAATCCTGAAAACATGACCTGTTGGGGCGCCTTGAGGACTGGAGTTGAGAAACACGGGTCTAGGGTACCAAAAACCAGAAAAAAGTCTCTGGCCCTTTCCAAAAAATGCACAGTGAACTACATCCATAGGAAACAATGTTAAATGGACTGTAGCGTGTTTCTGCAAAACTGAAAACACACTAAAAAATGCATAGGTATGAAAAGGCCTAAGGCTGGATTCACACCTATGCATTTTTTGTGCTTTTTTGCATTTTGCAGATTTGCACTACAGTCCATTTAACATGGTTTCCTATGGAACACTTCCTATTGGAAGACAGAGATCCGTGTTCCTGCTTAGTAGAAACACAGGATCTCTGTCTTTCCTACTAACAGAATGGCCTTGTTTACATAGGCAGACCGCCATTCTGCCTTTGCCAGGAACGATTGGCGGGTCCCGGTAGACATTCTGGCAGCCGGACCTGCTGATTGGCTCCCGCTGTGTCCAATCACCACCAGCAGACCCGGAAGTAAATCTACATGGGGTGGTCGGAAAGAAGTTAATAACATTCAATTACAATATGACAATTGTATATGCTATATATATATATATATATATATATATTATTGTTTGCTAATTTTATTCCTGCAAAACTGGGGTTACCCTTTAAATTTGAGATATACCAGTATTTTAGATATGCATTTTGTTATCATCCACTAGAGGGCGTACAAGACTACAATACCAATGGGTCCAAGCAAATTACTTTTATTACAACTAAAATTCATTTGAATTAGTAATGAAGAAAGGAAATGAATAGAATGGAATAGGTGAGAAGTGAATCTGAGAAGAGCAGTTAATCTATAGAGCAGGGAGACCTGAGATCACAGCAGCTGCGGTTTGGGGTGGGATGTAATTAGTGCAGCGTGTCTTGCAGGAGGTAATGAAGGCATGTCAGCCGGTGTTAATTCATGGAGTACTGCATCTATTTCTGCATACGCTACATGACCTTGTGTTCAAGGTTTTCATATCCACCGTCAAGCCCCAATGTGTCAGATGATAAAAACCACATTCAGAGAAAAGCCTACAGAAATGCACACACATGACATGCCATAACAAACCTAATTCTCTGCGTTATTTATCTGTAATGATAAAAATGTCACATCCGAGCTGATGGACCAGGGCAAACGCTGATAAACTTTTATTAGCATTTCCACCACAATTACAGCAATAGGAACCATTTGGAAATATGGTATCTTTTCTTTTGAAGAGAAGATCACACTGGGAACATTATTTAAAAGGTTAGCGAGTTCAGATAGTATTTTAGCTTAAAGAGAGACTTACAGTATGTGGGTTATACTAATATAACACCAAAGCAATCCAATACCCAGTATTTGCCCCCAAAAATTTGATGCCCATCCAGAAAACATTCAATCTTGTAAAATAAAAAAATAAAGCAAACCTGTCACTGCCTGTTTAGGATTACATTTATATATTTTTTTTTTTTACACAGGTGATTTCTGCACTGGATTGTTGCACTTTTTAATTATTTTTCACAGTGGTATTTTTATTATTTCACCTTTATGAAGAGTCATTTATGAATGTGTTTTGCAATTATCAATATTTGATGTTTTATGCACGCTATTTTATATATCGTATATACTCGAGTATAAGCCGAGTTTTTCAGCACATTTTTTTGTGCTGAAAATGCCCCCCTCGGCGTATACTCAAGTCACCTTTTTGTGCCTGATCTTCCGGATTTTGGGAACCTGGTACTGGCCGGCCGTAGGTCCCCTGGACCCCAAACTTGGCACACATGTAGCCCTTCTCTTACTCTACAAGTGTGCAAAGTTTGTTGTCCGGGGGACCTACGGCCAGGGAACACCTATTT
This sequence comes from Rana muscosa, assembly GCA_029206835.1. Lineage (NCBI taxonomy): Eukaryota > Metazoa > Chordata > Amphibia > Anura > Ranidae > Rana > Rana muscosa. The sequence goes on from CM055120.1 coordinate 355,443,675, forward strand.
TTCAAAGCCGGGCACCCCTTCCATAGACTGCCCTGTTAAACTGTAATTTCTATGGTGAATTTGGGGACCCCGTACTGCCGGTCGTAGGTCCCCTGGATCAGGAAATTGCCACACAAGTAGTCCCATTTCTCCTCTACAAGTGTGCACAGATTTTTGTCCGGGGAACCTAAGGCAAGGGAAGAACCGATTTTTCAAACCCAGGCACTCCTTCCATAGACTGCCCTGTTAAACTGTAATTTCTATGGTGAATTTGGGTACCCAGTACTGGCCGGTCGTAGGTCCCCTGGACCCGGAACTTGGCACACATGTAGCCCCATTTCTCCTCTACAAGGGTGGAAAGTTTGTTGTCCAAAGGGAACCTACGTCCGGGGAGCACTGATTTTTCAAACCCGGGCACCCCTTCCATAGACTCCCATGTTAAACGTCAGTCTAGGCATGGGCATAGTGAGGCATGGGCACAGTGAGGCATGGACATGGACACAGTGAGGCAAAGTGAGGCATGCAGATGGACACCCTAGGCTTATACTCGATACGTTTTCCCAATTTTTTGTGGTAAAATTAGGTGCCTCGGCTTATAATCTGGTCAGTTTATACTCGAGTATATAGGTATATACAGTAGTTTAAAATATTTTTATAGTAAGCGCTCCCTCACCCCCCCCCTTTTTATTGTTATACCTTTCAGTGTGTGAACACTTTTTAGGTGGCTGGGACTTTTTTAGTTTTTAGTATATTTTATCCCTTATTGGTTTGCGCATTAGTTCCCCCATTTTTCATACTGTAAAACACAATAATATCGGAAGTCAAGGCTAGATTTCCTTATGTAGTGTTTATGCTTCTGGCTTGCATTATCGGATGTCATGACGGATTGAGCCAAAAATGTCTGTTCTGATAACACCCAGGTTAAGCCCACGTTCACACTGGTGCGATTTGACATGCGATTTGACATGTCAAATCGCATGTCAAATCGGCGAAATTTGCCGCAAATTGCGGCCAATGGCACTGTCCTAATCGGTGCAACGCCGCATCTGCGGCGCTGCACCGATTACAAAAAGTAGTTTTTGTACTACTTTTTGCGATTTCAGCCGCGATTTACATTGACATCTGTTTCAGATGTCTTTGAAATCGCGGCTGAAATCGGGACTGCCAGCGGCAGCTGAACTCGCAGGCTTCACTCCCGCAGCCCCAGTGTGAACGTGGGCTAAAACTGAATTACAGGGGAAGAACAATTTCTCCCTCTGCAACGGGGGTGACCCTGCGCTGCAAGGTTTAAAGCTTAGGGAAAGAGGAAAAGAAGTTTTATTTACCCAATCCTTTGCCGCTCCTCCTTAGACTGCCACCGCACTTTAAGACCGGTCCCCGCAACCTCTTCGCCCCAATACTCCAGCAGCTGGTCCAGCAGCAGGTCTCCAGATGTCATCAAGTCCAATGCGGAACCCATAGCCCTGCATTGGATGTGAGGATGCTTGAGTGTAAGGGAGCACTAGCTTCTGCAGAAGTCGAGGATCGGGCAAGTAAAACTGCCTCTTCCGTTCCTTAGATCTAAACGAGCATTTAACTCTTGCAGTGACAGAGCAGCCCAGCTTTAAGGGAGATGACCAAAAAACACTACAGCGCTGACACTGTGCCCATCCTATAGTGATAGAATGTCACATACCAGGTTAAAATTAAGTATTGAAAGATACTCATATTCCGAAGGTATAGGAATAAAAATGTCAATTGGTAGAAAATGGCTGACACTGTGGTGCTGGCAAGGCTGCTTTCATATGTGGGCTGGAAATCCACAAACTGTAAAATAGGGCTGGGAGCTGTGTGGTAGTCCTTGGTGGAGAAAAAAAGCCAGCTGTGGTGGGTAGCAAGGTGAGCCTGGAGTTCATGCAGGGAGATCGGCGTCAGCCTGCCCTGTGTGGCCGTGATGGTATATCCAGAAATCTGATGTCCGCCCAAAGACGATGTGTCCAGCTGGAGTAGTAAGAGGAGCTGTCAGTCCAACCACTGTGTGAGCCAATCGGGACGCGTTTCGCCGGTCTCCCTGCATGAACTCCAGGCTCATCTTGCTCTCTACCACGGCCGGCTTTCTTCTCCTCCAAGGACTACCACACAGCTCTCATTACAATCCACTGCACACTGTTATCCTCTCTCTCCCCCTCACCCGCTTGTGAGTGTCCTTTGTTTTATATGGTATTTTACTTAATAAATTGTGCTACACTAGGCCAGTTTGGCATTTTCTTCCCTTCCAGCTTCAAGGGGGGATTTTTTACTGTCCCCGGAGTTGGGTGTAAGCAATACAAAGAGAACAGGATGCTTTTTCATACAAGTACATGGTACAGCAGGCACATATCAGGAATATATAATGTTGGAGTAACAAACGCTTTAATAGGTGTTCAGGTTTAAAGAGATGAGTTGGCAACCCTAGCTTTAAGGGTACACCTACCACAAAAAAGCTCCCTGAAGAACAACAAGGTAATGGGAACAAAGGGAAGAAGCGTGGGAAGTTTTCCCCAACTCAGCTCCCTTCCAACTGAGGACATCCTGGGATCCCCTGCCTAAACACCCCTCACAGCTCTGCCTGTTCCTATTTGGCCCACCAATCAAGAAAGTCTTTACAACTATATTTTCTTTTAAACTCAGGAAAAAACCCTACTAGACCCAAGCCCCTTTAACCACTGTCATGACTGCCCTCCGTCCATGTGTTTTATTCTCTTTACTCCAGTCAAAGGGTAGGAAAACTAAGATGGACTTTTAAGGCGCCAACAAAACACTCAATATAAAATGGTTACGCTTTTATTCTTACAATATGAATAAAATCAAAAAATCCATAGGTATATATAAATGAAACCTCCCTTAGTTGCGACCCCCCCCCCCCCCCATAGAATAACAGACACCACAACTAATCATTTCAGATTATGATACAAAGATGTGAATAAGGTGTCTTTCATTCTTTCATAAGCGAGGTAAGGGGAGCTAGGAAACTAGAACATAATTTAAAGAAAAAAAATCCAATCCAGAGTGGTCCGGCACAACAATCTAGTCAAGCACATGAATTACCATATTTAAAATCAGGGGAAAATCGTGGGTGTGTGTTATACGCCGATCCCCGCCGATCCCCCGCTGATTGTGAGGAAACGAGCGAGCGGAGCCGAGATACACAAAGCCGAAGTACACTCGGCTTTACTCGGCTCCTCTCGCAGTCACGCCCACCTCCACTGATTGCAAAAAAGGAGCGAGCGACGCTGACATACAGAAAGCCGAGTGTACTTTGGCTAGTCTCGGCTCCTCTCACAGTCCCGCCCCTGACTGTGAGCAGAGCCGAGTCTAGCCGAAGTACACTCGGCTTTCTGTATGTCAGCGGCGCTCGCTCCTCTCCTCTCGCAATCAGTGGAGATGGGCGGGACTGTGAGCAGAGCCGAGTCTAGCCGAAGTACACTCGGCTTTCTGTATCTCGGCTCCACTCGCTCCTCTCCGCTCACAGTCAGCGGAAATCGGCGCCAATTTTAAATCAGGGCCATTCTGAAAAAAGAGACTGGCAAGCCTGCAAAGGCACTGGGCAATGCTGAAAACGCACTGGGCAAGGCTGCAAAGGCACTGGGCAAGGCTGCAATGATTGACAAGGCTGCAAATAGACACTGATAAGGCTGCATTGATGGGCATTTAAATGTAATTTTTTTTCCTTAAACTTCCCTCCTAAAAGTTTTTTCCTTAGAATTCCCTCCTAAACTTGGGGTGCGTGTTATACGCCGGCACGTGTTATACGCCGATAAACACGGTATCTCTCCCTGGGGGCAGGAGGGAGAGATAATTCACACCCTTGACCACATTGTTGTGCCACCCCTTGTATGCCTATAAAAAGAATAAAAACATATCGATTTTATATTGAGTGTATTGTTGGCACCTTAAAAGGCCATCTTAATATTCATTGTTCGATATACTTTGTATTTCTGTTTATGCCATTTGGCCCACTCGTTGCCACTTTACATTACTTGATATATCTGTCATAATATTGTCTTGCTGTTTATGTTATCAATAAAAACATTTTCAACCCTAAAAGTCCACCTTATTTTTCCTACCCTTTGACTATATGAACCGGATGTTGGTGCCTTGGGCAATTCATTGGCTTTTTTAACTTTTTCTTCACTCTGGGCCTAACACTTACAGTTCCACTTCAACTTTGCAACAATACTTTACAGTCATGTGAGAAAGTCAGTACACTTCATTACAATTTTGTAACATGGCCCATTTCATATCCTTTCACAGCATTTCATTGGGATTTAAATGAGGGCTTTGACTAGGCCAGTCTTTAACCCTCCATTTCTTCTTTTTCAGCCTTCCTCCCGTAGATTTTATGGTGTACTTCAAATCATAATTGCATGGAAAAATCCATTTCCAATTCCACTTCACTTCCAATTTTGGACCGTATATATGTGTGTTAACGGGAGAATCTGGAAAAATTGTGCAGTTGCTCAAATTACTGTCAAGAACATCACTGAAATTATCCAAATTTTATTGCCTGCTGTTAAGCCCTAATGACAAACAGGGCTGAGAGCTGGAAGGACAGTAACGGCATGTTAGAAAGCAGATTTGTCGATGTTGTGAAGAGATGTGGAGTGTTAGACAAGTGACAGAGCCTGTGCCAGTCACAATCACCGCAGCTGTCATATGGAAGGCTGGAGAAGGACAACCATTTCTGGGTAACCTTGTCACTGGCAAGCTGCGCTGTAAATTTCTTTTTTTTTTGTGGAGTACATTGCTTTACTGCGTACTTTAGAGTAAAATGATTTTAAGTGATTTTAGTTTAAACAGACTTTGTAAATTAGTGCATTTTTGGTTTATTTGACAGCCCATTCAAATGGATACACTGCCCTAACACTATGAATGTTAACTTCCAACATAATGTTCATCAACTCATGTGCGATAAATGCCATCCACATATGTAAATGGACTCTGAGAGGTTTAATTACACCCAAATTTGTTGTGAAAATCAACAGATTTGGTTAAATGCATAGGAGTTAGGGGGAAGGCAGAATGAAGGTGGTATTTAGTAATTTTGAAGAGTACTTTGGGCTTAAAATGGCTTCTGAATGTTCTTGTGCCAAAAAAACATTTGCCTCATAATTATATTTTTTTTTTTTACATACAGAAAAAGCAGACCAAATAAGAAAGCAACCTCGCACAAGCAATCAAATACACCGGAAAAGAAAAAAAAGACACAAATAGAAAGAACACTAAATTAAACTAAATAGACCAAAACATACAAAATCTAATTGTGATTTATTTATTTTTTTCAACAAATCTTTGCAGAAGAAAAGTTAAAAACTACATTAAAAGTTTGTTGAAAGTTGCCAAAGACAAATATGGTCATTTTAAGGCGAAACACTTTAGCCTCATACACACGAACAAGAAACGACAAGAAAACTGCCGAGATAGCTTTCTTGCCGAGAAAATCGTTCGTGTGTATGGTTTCTCGTCGAGAAAACTGACCAGAATCTCTACGAGAAAAATAGAGAACCAGCTCTCTATTTTCTCGTCGAGATTCTCGTCGGCATGGTTCTCGACGAGAAAAGTGTGTGTGTGTACACTTACCTGTCGCCGTGGAAAACCGCGCATGCTCGAATTGACTTTGACGCATTCGCGGTAGCTTCCTAGGCATAGGTAGGGTGTAGCAAGATGGCGGCGACGGTATCGAATGTGACGAGCGCATGCTCGTCGTATTCGATGACGTCATCGCGTTCGCTCCATTCAAAGAACCGCGGGTTCTTTGAATGGAGCGTGTGTACACTCGGCCGGGACAAGTTTCTTGTCCAAGAATCTTGTCAAGAAAAACTATGTGTTTTTTCCTGACGAGATTCTCGGCCGTGTGTACGAGGCCTTTCGCACATTTCCAATACTCAAATACACATAAAAAAGGGGGAAAAAAAAGACACACAATTAAACAATTTAAACTAAATACACCAACAACACAAAAAAATCTAACTGTGGTTTTTCTATTTTTTTTATTTCAAGAATTTTTCTAAAGAAAAGGAAAAAAATACGCAAATCGAAAGAAAACAAAATTAAATAAGTTAAACTAAATATACCAAAAACACACAAAATCTCACTGTTCATTTTTTCTTTATTTCAAGTAATCTTTGCCAAGAAAATTGAAAAACTAAATTAAAACTGTTCACTTTGGTGAAACACTTTGCTGATTTCCAGTCCTAAAATTTAAAAATCACAGTTGACCTGCTGACTAAACTTCTGCTGCAGTTGTGTGTCTAAACCGGAGAACAAATATAAAATGTTACATAGCTTTCCAGTCCTTAGATGTGGTGGCTGCAATCGTTTCTGATTATAATAAATAATTTCTATCTTTTGCTGTGAAATTAAATGTCATTCAGTCAGGACTTAGATTTACTTTAAATTTCTTTGCTAAAATAGGTCAGCTGTTTACAGAGCTGTTTACATCCTCCCCATGTTGAGGGCATGTGGCCTGGTACGGTCAGTGGGGGGGTGCTCTCTCGTCCCCCCTCTTTTCCTGCGGCCTGCCAGGTTGCGTGCTCGGATAAGGGTCTGGTATGGATATTTGGGGGGAACCCCACACCATTTTTTTTTATTTTGGCGCGTTGTTCCCCTTAAAATTTGGATTTTGAGGGGGACCCCTATGCCATTTTTTTTAAATATGGCGCAGGGTTCCCCTTAACCACTTAAGCCCCGGACCATTTCAGGCCATTAGGACCAGGCCTGTTTTTGGGATTCGGCACTGCGCTGCTTTAACTGTAAATTGTGCGGACATGCAATGTTGTACCCAAATGAAATTTGCGTCCTTTTTTTCCCACAAATAGAGCTTTCTTTTAATGGTATTTGATTGCCTCTGCGATTTTTATTTTTTGCGATATAAACAGAAAAAGACCGAAAATTTTGAAAAAAAATGATATTTTCTACTTTTTGTTATAAGAAAAATCGAATAAACTCAATTTTAGTCATACATTTAGGCCAAAATGTATTCAGCCACATGTCTTTAGTAAAAAAAATGTCAATAAGCGTATATTTATTGGTTTGCGCAAAAGTTATAGCGTTTACAAACTAGGGTACATTTTCTGAAATTTACACAGCTTTAAATTTATGACTGCCTATCTCATTTCTTGAGGTGCTAAAATGGCAGGGCAGTACAAAACCCCCCCAAATGACCCCATTTTGGAAAGTAGACACCCCAAGGAAATTGCTGAGAGGCATGTTGAGCCCATTGAATATTTTTTTTTTTGTCCCAAGTGATTGAATAATGACAAAAAAAAAAAAAAATTACAAAAAGTTGTCACTAAATGATATATTGCTCACACATGCCATGGTTATATGTGGAATTGCACCCCAAAATACATTCTGCTGCTTCTCCTGAGTACGGGGATACCACATGTGTGGGACTTTTTAGGAGCCTAGCCACGTACGGGACCCCGGAAACCAAGCACCGCCTTCAGGATTTCTAAGGGCGCAAATTTTTGATTTCACTCCTCACTACCTATCACAGTTTCGAAGGCCATAAAATGCCAAAATAGCACAAAACCCCCCCAAATGACCCCATTTTGGAAAGTAGACACCCCAAGCTATTTGCTGAGAGGCATGTTGAGTCCATGGAATATTTTATATTTTGCCACAGGTTGCGGGAATATGACAAACTTTTTTTTTTTTGCACAAAGTTGTCACTAAATGATATATTGCTCAGACATGCCATGGGCATATGTGAAATTACACCCCAAAATACATTCTGCTGCTTCTCCTGAGTACGGGGATACCACATGTGTGGGACTTTTTGGGAGCCTAGCCGCGTACGGGACCCCAAAAACCAAGCACCGCCTTCAAGGTTTCTAAGGGCATAAATTTTTGATTTCGCTCCTCACTACCTATCACAGTTTTGAAGGCCATAAAATGCCAAGATGGCACAAAACCCCCCCAAATGACCCCATTTTGGAAAGTAGACACCCCAAGCTATTTGCTGAGAGGCATGTTGAGCCCATTGAATTTTTTTTTTTTGTCCCAAATGATTGAATAATGACAAAAAGAAAAAAAAATGTACAAAAAGTTGTCACTAAATGATATATTGCTCACACATGCCATGGTTATATGTGAAATTACACCCCAAAATACATTCTGCTGCTTCTCCTGAGTACGGGGATACCACATGTGTGGGACTTTTTGGGAGCCTAGCCGCGTACGGGACCCCAAAAACCAAGCACCGCCTTCAAGGTTTCTAAGGGCATAAATTTTTGATTTCACTCCTCACTACCTATCACAGTTTTGAAGGCCATAAAATGTCAAAATAGCCCAAAACCCCCACAAATGACCCCATTTTGGAAAGTAGACACCCCAAGCTATTTGCTGAGAGGCATGGTGAGTATTTTACAGCTCTCATTTGTTTTTGAAAATTAAGAAAGACATTTTTTTTTCTTTTTTTTTTTCTTTTTTTACATTTTCAAAACTTTGTGACAAAAAGCGAGATCTGCAAAATACTCAACATACCTCTCAGCAAATAGCTTGGGGTGTCTACTTTCCAAAATGGGGTCATTTGGGGGGGTTTTGTGCCATCTGGGCATTCCATGGCCTCCGAAACTGTGATAGGCAGTGAGGAGTGAAATCAAAAATTTACACCCATAGAAATCCTGAAGGCGGTGCTTGGTTTTTGGGGTCCCGTACGCGACTAGGCTCCCAAAAAGTCCCACACATGTGGTATCCCCGTACTCAGGAGAAGCAACAGAATGTATTTTGGGGTGTAATTCCACATATGCCCATGGCATGTTTGAGCAATATATAATTTAGTGACAACTTTTTGTACATTTTTTTTTGGTCATTATTCAATCACTTGGGACAAAAAAAAAATATTCAATGGGCTCAACATGCCTCTCAGCAAATAGCTTGAGGTGTCTACTTTACAAAATGGGGTCATTTGGGGGGGTTTTGAACTGTCCTGGCATTTTATGCACAACATTAGGAAGCTTATGTCACACATCATCCACTCTTCTAACCACTTGAAGACAAAGCCCTTTCTGACACTTTTTGTTTACATGAAAAAAAAATTTTTTTTGCAAGAAAATTATGTTGAACCCCCAAACATTATATATTTTTTTAAAGCAAAGGCCCTACAGATTAAAATAGTGGGTGTTGCATTTTTTTTTCCACACAGTATTTGCGCAGCGATTTTTCAAACGCATTTTTTGGGGGAAAAACACACTTTTTTTATTTTTAATGCACTAAAAAACACTATATTGCCCAAATGTTTGATGAAATAAAAAAGATGATCATAGGCCGAGTACATGGATACCAAACACGACATGCTTCAAAATTGTGCACAAACGCGCAGCGGCGACAAACTACATTCATTTTTAAAAGCATTTAAAAGCCTTTACAGGTTACCACGTTAGATTTACAGAGGAGGTCTACTGCTAAAATGACTGCCCTCGATCTGACCTTCGCGGTGATACCTCACATGCATGATGCAATTGCTGTTTACATATGACGCTAGACCGACGCTTGTGTTCGCCTTTGCGCAAGAGCAGGGGGGGACAGCGGTGCTTTTTTTTTTTTTTTTTTCTTTTTATTATTTATTTGCCTTTTTTATTTTATTTTTAAACTGTGCCTTCCATATTTTATTTTTTTACCATTTTTATCGTTATCTCAGGGAATGTAAATATCCCCTATGATATCAATAAGTAGTGACAGGTACTCTTTTTTTGAAAAAAATTGGGGGGTTAGACCCTAGATCTTTCCTCTAAGCATCTGACCACACCAAGATCGGTGTGATAAAATGCTTTCCCAATTTCCCAATGGCGCTTTTTATATCCGGGGGGGGGACATTCCCTCCCACTGCTTGTAAAAGCAGTCTAGAGGCTAAGTATCTGCTAGAATTGCTTTTACATGAAAGCCGGCTGCTGGCTGAAAAGAATGATACCAAGATGATACCTAAACCCGCAGGCATCATTCTGGTATAAACATTCAAAGTCCAGCAACATACCAGTACGTTGCTGGTCCTTGTTGGACATGTATTGTAATCTTTTTTTTCATACAGCCTATTGGCTGAACGAAAAAAAGAGATTGATTGGTGGGTATGCCCACCATTAGAATACCTCCCTTCATCCACCCACTTCTAATGATGGGCATATATGCCGAAGCATGGGGGCATCCTCCCGCAAAAAAGTTATGCCGCGTACACACGGTCAAGCCTTCGTGGGAATTTCGACCGTATGTACGCGGCATAAAAGGTTATGCCGCGTACACACGGTCGGACTTTTCCACGGGCAAGCCTCCGTTGGAATTTCGACCGTATATACGCGGCATTAGGAGCAAAATCGCTCCTCCGCCCCTGCTGCCCCCATGCTTCGGCATATATGCTCTTTTTTTTAACTGTGGTGGTGAAATCACCTCCTACAGCGTTGGAGTCACGGCTGTCAAGATAAATAGATCCGCGCTGCAACTGAATGGCGTACCTGCTAAGCAAATGGTGGTTAACATTAAAACAAAGTAACATTACAGTACAACAGTAAGACCTTACCATGCCATACCTGCAAAGCAAATACCAAAACAAAACCTAGTAAAAAATAAAAAAATGTTTTAACGCAACCTGTGCCTAAAATATATATATGCCGAAGCATGGGGGCATCCTCCCGCAAAAAAGTTATGCCGCGTACACACGGTCGGAATTTTCCACGGGCAGGCCTCCGTCGGAATTTCGACCGTATGTACGCGGCATTAGGAGCAAAATCGCTCCTCCGCCCCTGCTGCCCCCATGCTTCGGCATATATGCTCTTTTTTTTAACTGTGGTGTCACGGCTTTATGTATCGTGGGAGCAAACGCTGTTGCTGTCAAGATAAATAATTCCGCGCTGCAGTTGAATGGCGCACCTGAAAACAAAAAATTACATACCTGAAAAGCAAGCATGATAAAACATTGCAGAATAGAATACAGTAAAAAAGAGCAGAACAATAGAGAGAAAATAGAGAGAGAGAGAACAATAAAACGACAACTATTTTTGGTTTTTTTATTTTATATTTTTTTTGTGTTTTGTTTTTTACGTTTTTTTTTTTCTTTTTTACACTTTTTTTTGTAACTTTACAACTGTAATGGTTCGAGTCTCTCAAAATGTAATGGCATCTTGGGAGACCCTGTGTAAGTGTGTCCTTGTCTGTGAAATGCTGTACCCTACGCTAAAACTTCACTTTTGAGTGGTAGCGTTCAAAACATTCACCTTGGACTGGTTGATATTGATGGTTGCTATGGACTGGTTGCTATGGACGGTTGCTATGGACAGTTGCTATGGATGGTTGCTATGGACAGTTGCTATGGACGGTTGCTATGGACTGGTTGCAATGGATGGTTGCTATGGACAGTTGCTATAGACTGCTTGCTATGGATGGTTGCTATGGACGGTTGCTATGGACTGGTTGCTATGGACGTTTGCTATGGACTGGTTGATATGGATCAGGCCTGTCTCTGCGAACGCTGCAGTTATGTGTGTTGTGTTTGGTAAGTGACAGTGATCGATCGATACTGCACTGGGCTGGGCTGGGCGGAGGGGCTAAACGCAGGCGCTAGCAGGTATCTGGGCTGATCCCGCTAACACTGCGTTTTTGGGAACCCTAAACCGCTGGGGATGCTAGTATAGATCTGATCAGATACTATACCACTAAGGGGGGTGTATGCTTTGCGCGTGGGTGTTAGCGTTACTGGCACTAACCTAACACTGCCTGGGGCGACGCAGACCCTCTCTGGCGCTAAAACCTAATTGATCTCACCCGCCGGGCGATCAGGGGGGTTAAACCTTTATTGGGTTATATACGGCGGGTGCCCTGATGCTATAAAAAGCAAACTAATCAACCAGCGTCACCCGTAACCTTTATATGGTGATCACTGGTGAAAGGGTTAACTAGGGGCAATCAGGGGGTTAAAACCTTTATTAGGTTAAATATGGGGGTACCTGACACTATATAAAAACCTGACGGGTAACCTAAATAACTAAATAACTTACTGGCTAACCAGTGACACCAGTGACGCTTATACGGCGATCACTGGTGAAAGGGTTAACTCTAGGGGCAATCAGGGGGTTAAAATAATATATGGGGGTACCTGACACTAATAAAAACCTGCGGTGAACCTAAAAAAAAATAACTGCCTATCTAAAACACCAGCGACACGAATACAGCGATCGGAAAAACAATCGCTTAGTGACGCTGAAGTTAGGGGGTGAAAGGGTTACCTGGGGGGTGATCAAGGGGTTAAACCTTTATTAGGGGGGGGGTTAGGGGGCTACCCTGGACCTAAAGGGGCCTAATCCTAACTGCCCTGCAACTTTTTACAATCACAGATGACACTAAATGCAGTGATCAGTAAAATAAATGATCACTGCAATCAGTGACACTGTGATTGGGGGCTTTGGGGTGACCTGGGGGGTGATCTGGGGGTGACTGGGGGGTGATTTGTGTGCCTATGTGTACCTACGTGTCAGTGGACTGTTGGTGCACTAACCTGTGTCTTCTCTCCTCGGCGCTGCGGACGAAAAGACCGCGGCGAGGGAGATGACATCACTTCCTCCAGCCTGTGTTTACATTTCAGGCAGGAGGAAGCAATTTCATTCGCCGGGAGCGATCGCGAGGGGGGGGGCGGAATCGAGCGGCCGCCCCCTCATGCCTGATCACTCCCGAACACTTAACGGCCGCTCACTGCAGTGAAGGGGGGTCCGGATGGACCCCCCAACTGCACAAAGGCGATCACGTAGATCTACGTGATTCTGCCTGTCGGTGCCATTCTGCCGACGTAAATCGGCGGTGGGCGGTCGTTAAGTGGTTAATATCCATACCAGACCTGAAGGGCCTCGTAATGGAATTTTGGGGGACCCCCACGCATTTATTTTTTTGGTTCGGGGTTCCCCTTAATATTTATACCAGACCCAAAGGGCCTGGTAATGGACTGGGGGGGGACCTATGTAGTTTTTTTCAATGACTTTTATCTGTATTGCCGGGACCCGACAATACATTATAGCCGCGAGTAGTTTTAACCACTTTTGGCTGGTTAAAGACCAGGCCCCTTTTTGCGATTCAGCACTGCGCCGATTTAACTGACAATTGCGCGGTCGTGCGACATGGCTCCCAAACAAAAATTGACGTCCTTTTTTCCCCACAAATAGAGCTTTCTTTTGGTGGTATTTGATCACCTCTGCGGTTTTTATTTTTTGCGCTATAAACAAAAATAGAGCGACAATTTTGAAAAAAATGCAATATTATTTACTTTTTGCTATAATAAATATCCCCCAAAAATATATAAAAAAACTTTTTTGTTCTCAGTTTAGGCCGATACGTATTCTTCTACATATTTTTGGTGAAAAAATCGCAATCTGCGTTTATTGATTGGTTTGCGCAAAAGTCATAGCGTTTACAAAATAGGGGATAGTTTTATGGCATTTTTATTATTTTTTTTTTTTTACTAGTAATGGCAGTGATTATTTTCGTGACTGCGACATTATGGCGGACACATCGGACACTTTTGGCACATTTTTGGGACCATTGTCATTTTCACAGCGATCAGTGCTATAAAAATGCACTGGTTACTGTGAAAATGACACTGGCAGTGAAGGGGTTAACCACTAGGTGGCGCTTTAGGGGTAAAATGTTCCCTGCATTGTGTTTCTAACTGAGGGGGGTTGGGCCCTGTGTCACATGACACCGATCTCCGCACCGAGTACACGGAGCCGAGATCCGTGTCATTGTCACTACATACCTCCCAACTTTCAAAAGTCCCACCGCGGGACAATCAGATGTCCCCTCTCCCCTTCTAATTAAAGTTGTTGAGCGGGGGGAGGGGGGGGAAATCGTCCCCAAAAAAGTTGTTGAGCGGGGGGGGGGCGGATCGCGGGGGGGCGCCGATCGCGGGGGGGGGGCTTACCTGATGGTTGATGTTTCCTCCTCTTCATGCTTCCTGCAGAATCCGTTGGGAGGTATGTCACTAGGCAGAGCAGGGAGATGCTTGTTTACACAAGCATTTTCCTGCTCTGTGCCGCCGTGAGACGATTGCGGGATACCCTGCATTGATACATGTCCCCTGGGGCAGGACCCAGGTCCCAAAACACTTTTTCGCACAAGCAATCAAATACACTGGAAAAGAAAAAAAAGACACAAATAGAAAGAACACAAAATAAACTAAATAGACCAAAACATACAAAATCTAATTGTGATTTATTTATTTTTTTCAACAAATCTTTGCAGAAGAAAAGTTAAAAACTACATTAAAAGTTTGTTGAAAGTTGCCAAAGACAAATATGGTCATTTTAAGGCGAAACACTTTAGCCTCATACACACGAACGAGTTTCTCGGCAAGAAACGACAAGAAAACTGCCGAGAGAGCTTTCTTGCCGAGAAAATCGTTCGTGTGTATGGTTTCTTGTCGAGAAAACTGACCAGAATCTCTACGAGAAAAATAGAGAACCTGCTCTCTATTTTCTCGTCGAGATTCTCGTTGGCATGGTTCTCGACGAGAAAAGTGTGTGTGTGTACACTTATCTCTCGCCGTGGAAACCCGCGCATGCTCGAATTGACTTTGACGCATGCGCGGTAGCTTCCTAGGCATAGGTAGGGTGTAGCAAGATGGTGGCGACGGCATCGAATGTGACGAGCGCATGCTCGTCGTATTCGATGACGTCATCGCGTTCGCTCCATTCAAAGAACCGCGGGTTCTTTGAATGGAGCGTGTGTACACTCGGCCGGGACAAGTTTCTTGTCCAAGAATCTTGTCAAGAAAAACTACGTGTTTTTTCCTGACGAGATTCTCGGCCGTGTGTACGAGGCCTTTCGCACATTTCCAATACTCAAATACACATAAAAAAGGGGAAAAAAAAGACACAAAATTAAACAATTTAAACTAAATACACCAACAACACAAAAAAATCTAACTGTGGTTTTTCTATTTTTTTTATTTCAAGAATTTTTCTAAAGAAAAGGAAAAAAATACGCAAATCGAAAGAAAACAAAATTAAATAAGTTAAACTAAATATACCAAAAACACACAAAATCTCACTGTTAATTTTTTCTTTATTTCAAGTAATCTTTGCCAAGAAAATTGAAAAACTAAATTAAAACTGTTCACTTTGGTGAAACACTTTGCTGATTTCCAGTCCTAAAATTTAAAAATCACAGTTGACCTGCTGACTAAACTTCTGCTGCAGTTGTGTGTCTAAACCGGAGAACAAATATAAAATGTTACATAGCTTTCCAGTCCTTAGATGTGGTGGCTGCAATCGTTTCTGATTATAATAAATAATTTCTATCTTTTGCTGTGAAATTAAATGTCATTCAGTCAGGACTTAGATTTACTTTAAATTTCTTTGCTAAAATAGGTCAGCTGTTTACAGAGCTGTTTACATCCTCCCCATGTTGAGGGCATGTGGCCTGGTACGGTCAGTGGGGGGGGTGCTCTCTCGTCCCCCCTCTTTTCCTGCGGCCTGCCAGGTTGCGTGCTCGGATAAGGGTCTGGTATGGATATTTGGGGGGAACCCCACACCATTTTTTTTTTATTTTGGCGCGTTGTTCCCCTTAAAATTTGGATTTTGAGGGGGACCCCTACGCCATTTTTTTTTAAATATGGCGCAGGGTTCCCCTTAATATCCATACCAGACCTGAAGGGCCTCGTAATGGAATTTTGGGGGACCCCCACGCATTTATTTTTTTGGTTCGGGGTTCCCCTTAATATTTATACCAGACCCAAAGGGCCTGGTAATGGACTGGGGGGGGACCTATGTAGTTTTTTTCAATGACTTTTATCTGTATTGCCGGGACCCGACAATACATTATAGCCGCGAGTAGTTTTAACCACTTTTGGCTGGTTAAAGACCAGGCCCCTTTTTGCGATTCAGCACTGCGCCGATTTAACTGACAATTGCGCGGTCGTGCGACATGGCTCCCAAACAAAAATTGACGTCCTTTTTTCCCCACAAATAGAGCTTTCTTTTGGTGGTATTTGATCACCTCTGCGGTTTTTATTTTTTGCGCTATAAACAAAAATAGAGCGACAATTTTGAAAAAAATGCAATATTATTTACTTTTTGCTATAATAATTATCCGTTGGGAGGTATGTCACTAGGCAGAGCAGGGAGATGCTTGTTTACACAAGCATTTTCCTGCTCTGTGCCGCCGTGAGACGATTGCGGGATACCCTGCATTGATACATGTCCCCTGGGGCAGGACCCAGGTCCCAAAACACTTTTTATGACAATAACTTGCATATTAACTTTTAAAATTAGCACTTTTGATTTCCTCCATAGACTTTTAAAGGGTGTTCCGCGGCTTTCGAATTTGCCGCGAACACCCCAAATTGTTCGCTATTCGGCGAACGGGTGAACAGCCAATGTTCGAGTCGAACTCATGTTCGACCCGAACATAATGTTAATCCCTAATCCTATATTAAAAGTTTATTAGCAAAATTAGAGTTTTCTATTAATATTTTTATATATCAGTATATATATATATTAAAAAAAGTATTTTGAATAAACAAAATTAGTAGCGCTTCTGTGTATCACAGCACAAATCTAAATACAATAGAAAATATATATATGTCCCGTGAAAAAATACATATATGTGAAAAACTATAGAACATATACTCTAAAAATATATGTGCACATACAATAAATTAATAAGTGTCCGTGGTGTTCAAATAATGTTTTCAAACCAGTTGTGAAAAAACATTTAAAAAAAGTCCATCAGTGAGATAAGTGTTCCAATAATAGTGACTTCAACTAAAATTTGCATAAAAATCTTCCTGTGTTCTCTTGAATAAACCTTCACCACACCAGCGTGATTAGTGACTCCACTCCCTAAGGACTTGCACTCACCAATAGGATTTGCCTTGCACTCTCATGCTCGGCTTCACAGCTTAAACACCCCTCAGGGTATAAAAGATAGATCCAAACGATGTTGCTAGGTCAGTCAAGTTTTCCCACATGAAAAAGCAAAAAGGTCTTCAATAGTGAAGTACGTAAAAACTTTTATTAAACACAGCACAGGTAACCTTCAATAGTTTCACTCACATCTAGCAAATCAAAGTTAGGCACATCAGCAAAACCACTTTAAAACGCCAGACAGGCATACGACAGGTAGCCGCGATGTATTGCGGTCTCGGCGGACCAATCAATCATTTGTGTCTCACCCTCCTTCATATATGCCCGTCTCTCCACTCCAATCGAAAACACCGTGATCTTCCGTCCAAACACCGGACTGTAGATTCGATGAGCGGTCGAAAAAACCGAACGCCACACACTATAAAGAGCGCCGTGTAGCTTCTCCCAGACTAGTTTCCTCGCATAGGACTTCTTCCAATGGGATTCTATATATATATAGTCAGGAGAGGCCATGATCATAAAAAAATGATCAGGCTTTGAGGGTCATAGCTCGGTAACCTGGGGTCACAGAGACCCCAAATTTGGGGGGTAGGTAGCCCAAGTCCTCCTATCGCCTATTGTTCTGGAGATATGTGGCTCCTTGCGCAGCCTTTCAGAAGCTACATACAAAGCATCCAGTTTAAATACAAGCTGGCACACTTTGTTTGCAGCAGACAGAGAGGATAAGCTCACAAGGAGTCAGAAGCACTGAGCTCAATGGACAGCTTGGAGCCTTGGACCAATGGTAAAGCATGTCCAATAAAAATGCTGCAGTGGAGGCTCTCCTCTCACTGCAGTGTCTAAGAAGGGGGTGTGTGTTTAAAAGACAAATCCTCTCTTCCAGCTCAGCCCTCCTAACTACAAGGAAAAAAACATGGGTTTATGGGTATAAGGTTTACCCATAATCCCATGTTTTTCTTACCTTAAAAGGGAAAATCTGATGCTGCTGCTGAAAAGGTACTTTTTTAATCAAGCTACATAATATATTGTTATGCTATATGTTATAACATAATATTTTATTATTTATCTATTTACTGTGAAATTACTGGTTGGAAGTTATAACTTCAAACTTCAGTAATGTGTCCGTTAAGCCACCTGCTTGAGTACAGTTTTTAAAAATATAGTAAATTACCATAAAACAATATATAATAATTATTTGTATATTACTTACTTATGGTAATTAACCACTTGCCACCTAGGCCAATTCTGACACTTCTCTCCTACATGTAAAAATCATCATTTTTTTGCTAGAAAATTGCTCAAAACCCCCAAACATTATATATATATATATATTTTTAGCAGACACCCTAGGGAATAAAATTATGTTTGTTGCAACTTTTTATGTCACACTGTATTTCTGCAGCAATTTTTAAAACACTTTTTTGGGGGAAAAAACTATTTCATAAATATAAAAAAAAAAAACCAAACACTTAAGTTAGCTTGATTTTTTTGTATAATGTGAAAGATGATGTTACGCCGAGTAAATAGATACCTAACATGTCGCGCTTTATAATTGCGTACACTTGTGGAATGGCGCCAAACTTCAGTAATTAAAAATCTCCATAGGCGAAGCTTTACATTTTTTTACAGGTTACATGTTTAGAGTTACAGAGGAGGTCTAGTGCTCTAACGTTCGCGGCGATATCTCACATGTGTGGTTTGAATGCTGTGTACATATGCTAAAACAAGTCCTTATGCTGGTTAAATTAGTATACTATGAGAACTAATGAAGGTGCTATATATAACTAGTAGAACTACAATAGCCTACATAATGAGAATCTAATATGTAACTTGTGAATATTGCTACGTTTCCACTGAGCGGAACGGTTCGGGTCGGTACGGTTTGGAACGGTTAGAATGGTCCGGTCTATTCTCGTGAGCGTTTCCACTGCAAGTCGGACCGCCAGGGGCCATACAGATTTTAGAAAAAATGCCTTGCGTGATGTCACACTAGTGCGACGAGAAACGTGACGCAGCGTCAGTCAGCGCCAGCTACACAACAAAAACAATAATGAAGGTTATCCAGCAGCTTGTGTTTTCTCTACTGGCCTTTTGGTTCTTTGTAGTCCAAATACATGCCGCACTGTATGAGAGAAGGTTGCGAGCGGCAATGAGAAACACAGCATTCAAGAAAAGAAATTTGCTAGCTTGGATGTTTAGCCGGGAGGAGAAGTACACCTTTGTGCGGCAAAGACAAAGACGGCAGCGCTATAGGGTAAGCACAACTGACCGACTTAACTCAGACCTACCTGACATACACACTACCTACCTTAAATACACACACACACTGACCCACCTACCTGACATGCAAACACACACTGACCCACCTACCTGACTTACACATACACACACTGACCCACCTACCTGACTTACACATACACACTGACCCACCTACCTGACATGCACACACACACAATGACCCACCAGACACATATGTTATATATGTATAATGTTTTTTTTTTTAGTGATATGTTACCATCTGTGTTTTTTTTTTTTTTAGATGCTTCTGCTTTTGGCAAATCAGCGCCGCCGACCAGTCATTTGGGCTTTCCCCCGTGCCAATGAGTGGTGGGATGTGACCGTCCCGGGATTCACACACACACAGTGGGTGCAGAATTTTAGAATGTCTGAGGAAACCTTCTCATACCTTTGTACCAAGCTACGTCCAGCGATGGAGAAGCAAAGCACCAACTTCAGAGCCAGTTTGCCAGTGAGGAAAAGAGTTGCCATTGCACTGTGGAAGCTGGCTACCAACAGTGAATATAGAAGTATTGGTCATCTTTTCGGTGTCAGTAAATCTTCAGTGTGCCGGTGTGTGCAGGACTTCTGTAAGGCTGTCTGCACATTGCTAGCTCCTGAAATTGTGCATTTTCCGGACAGGGAAAAGCTTAAAGACATGGCTGAGTACTTTGAGAACAGGTGGGGCCTTCCACAGTGTGTTGGTGCTATTGATGGCTCACACATACCAATAATAGCACCACAAGAATACCACACTGACTATTTCAACCGGAAAGGCTGGCATTCTATCATCCTCCAGGGAGTAGTGGATGGCAAGGGACTATTCTGAAATGTGAATGTAGGAAAGCCTGGGAGTTTGCATGATGCTCGTGTTCTACGATTGTCCACATTTTGGGACTGGGTTGGCCAGGGAGGACTGTACCCTGGTTCCACTAAGAACATTTGTGGGGTCAATGTTGGGTATTATGTTCTTGGGGACTCTGCCTACCCTTTACAAATTTGGCTCCTGAAACCATTTCCTGACAATGGCCGCCTGACAACAGAACAGCAAACCTACAACAAAAAAACATCCAGGGCACGTGTCGTAGTGGAAAATGCTTTTGGAAGACTTAAGGGTAGATGGAGGTGTCTTATGAAGAGGAATGACAGTGACATTAAACTTGCCAAATCCATGGTGCTTACCTGCTGTGCTCTTCACAATCTTTGTGAAAGTCATGGAGAAGACTTTGACCAGGATTGGAATACATCTTCAGAAGAGCCAGTACCAGTAATAGCATCCCATGATATGGAAGAAGAGTGCAGTGAAATACGCCAGGCTCTGATGCTGCACCTCAATGTTTAAATTTTTACCATGATTTATTAAAAATTTTAATACCTTTTTGCTATATTGTTAATAATGTTTTATAATAAAAAATACATACTCAAAAAATTCGCTCATGGTTTTTATTTCACAAAAAACTCATCGTTCCATATATTCTGTTAAAGAAAACTAAGATTTTTTTTTTATAAAAAATTAATTAAAAAAAAATGGGTACAGGTCCTTTGCTACATGAAAGGCACTACGGTCTGGGTGGTGACCTGGGTTCACGACTGGCTGAAAGAACTTGAACAAGCTGACCTAGGACACCGAGGAAGGCCTGGTTGAAGGTAGACAGCTGCTCCATCTGCTGACGGGCGATTTCTGCCTCCTGGCGCATAGCTTCCTGTGCATCCTGACGCAGTGCCTGAAACCGCCTTTCAGATTCGTTCTCAATTCTTTCCAGCTGCCTTTCTTCTGCTGCCCTCATATCCTCCATGACTGTGCGCAGATCCAACTGCAAACGTCTCCTATGACCTATAATATACAAAATATCAAACTAGTGTTTTTGGTAGCATCTGTCAAAACAATACTGTAACCCCCTTTCTCATCTGCCACACCAGACTACATCACATTTATCTACTGCCCCACAACTGTAACCCCTGCACATCTGCCCTACTGCTCTTCTGCCCCACTGCTGAACCCCCTTCTCAGCTCTTACACCTCTGTACCCCCTGCACATCTGCCCCACTGCTGAACCCCCTTCTCACCTCTTACACCTCTGTACCCCCTGCACATCTGCCCCACTGCTGAACCCCCTTCTCACCTCTTACACCTCTGTACCCCCTGCACATCTGCCCCACTGCTGAACCCCCTTCTCACCTCTTACACCTCTGTACCCCCTGCTCTTCTGCCCCACTGCTGAACCCCCTTCTCACCTCTTATACCTCTGTACCCCCTGCACATCTGCCCCACTGCTGAACCCCCTTCTCACCTCTTACACCTCTGTACCCACTGCTCTTCTACACCACTGATTAGTTATTTTAAGAAAATGCACACATTTCACTATTATCATCATGTCTTACCATTGTGCCGGCGTGCATTGGGCGTACTCTGTGGTTGGGTACTCTGTAGTAGGCTAATCTGTGGTTGGGTACTCTGTGGTTGGCTTGATGAGATACTACTGGTGCTGCTGAAAGACGTTGAAGGTCCATCATCTGACAAGTTTGACGCATCATTGGAGAGTCCATCAGCTGTTTCTGAAAAAAACATTTGGTTATATATATTTTTTTTACAGGTTAGCATAGCGAAATCCTATGGCATCAAAAAAAATTAAAACTTACCAAAGGGGTCTACCATGGATTCGAGAATTGCAGTTGCAGAGTCCAGACCACCCTCCATGCCTTGGTTTGCCGGCCTATGTCCGTAAATGGCGTCCATGTCGTCGTACCACCTCCAAGTACTCCGACTGTTTCCACTACGGCTGTTGTCGTCCTTAATTTTTTTATATTGTCGTTTAAGCTTCTTAAGCTTTGCCCTGCACTGCCCCGATGTCCGTTCAAATCCCTCGGCTGCCATTCGTTGAGAAATATCTTTGTACACCTTTTTGTTTCTCACTGATCCATCAAGCTCACTCTGAATAACGCTATCACCAATAATCCTTAGGAAAGTAGATAGTTCCTCAGATGACCAGACCCTGCTGTTGTTTGCAGGCATCCTTCTCCTTTATATTGAGGGCGACAAGGTGCTTGTTTGCCGCTTTGCTTTGACGTCAGCATTGACGATTTTCTGTCCACCAATCAGTGGAATGTATCGTGTGACGCCAGTAGCTCCGCCCTAACCGTACCGTTCCATTTTCTATGGCCCCACGTCTGAAGCAGGACCCTGAATGGTGCGGTACGGTTCAGTTTAATGGCACGCTTTCATAATGGAAACACCCAAAATAGCGTACCGTACCGAACCGTACCGAACCGATCCGCGCAGTGGAAACGAGGCATTAGTAACCTGTGTGTATCTGGTTCTGATACTAAGTAGCCAGTGCCTCACCAGCCACTGACCTCACTGCATGTCCCTGATATGTACCGGTATATATATATATATATATATATATATATATATACAGTATATTTAAAAAATTTATATATATAAAAATATATATTGTACATTTTTAACAACAGTATATATATATTTATATACCGTTGTTAAAAATTTACAATAAGAGTTATCTAAAGCCATTATAGGTTTCCTTTAAGATATGTTTGTGAGAGAGACAGAATAATGCCAAGCAATTTAACTCTATCAATACCACATTTTATAGGCCTCCTTCGCACTGCAAATTGATTTTAATGAGGTAATTGTATCAATATACCTCCCGTCTTCAGCCAGTTAGTAACTTCTGAATCTCCTTGTTGAAAATGGACCATTAAAACAAATGTATTTATAGAAGAGCACTCTGTGTTGGGATTGTCTTCGATTAGAGCTTTCTCTTTGTGGCCTAGATAGTTTCCTATCCCACACTTAGATAAGAACATGGTCTGCTGTAATGTGCCATGGGGGCCACTCAGAATGCACCGAGGAAGTGAGAGGAGCACAGGAGAAAGGCTTTCTCTGAGAACAAACATCATTGCATATTCCTCCATTTTTGAAGAGGACCAATGGCCAATGATGTGCACATAAAATAACATGATTAATTAGAAATACAAATTTAAAAAAAAATTAAGTTTACCCCATACTGTTTTTCTCAAATGTTTTTGGCCCAGACAGAAGCTCTCTGTGGCTCCATCTTGCCTAATTTTGTTTGAGGGTTGTGGGTTTTTTTTTTTTTATTTGTATTCCAGTATGTATTCCTAACTTCTTAATCATTTTATTAATTTCAGCCTCCACCAAATTAAAAACAAAATTCACAAATTTTGTTAGAGGGTGGCTGTTGGTTCTCCATGGTCCCACTGTATGTAGGAACATAGCCGCCCTCTCTTGCGTTTCCGAGAAGGACTATGAACTATGGGATTTGTAGTGTGCATAGAGCTGTGTACACGACAACAACTAATGTACACTGACATTATTTATATATTTATTAGTAGCAGATTCTCTTTTTTTTGCTTGTCGACCGCAACCTGTAGATCAACATTTCCCACCTTAGTTCTCCATGCTGAGAGGGCTTTCATTCATGGCTCGTTCACACTAGCGGATGGGGGTGGTGAAACCTTGCCATTGAGGCAGCGGCCAGGGGTGTACACATAATCTAAAAACAAAGAGTCAACGCTTAAATGGTCAAAGGGCAGCAGCATGCAATTAGTGACAATATACAAAACACCAGTAAAACATATAAAAATAAAAAAGCAGCGCTATGTGAAAAAACAACTAAAAGAGTATACAGTATATATAATAAACACTCTATAGCAAGTGTAATAAAGTGCATAAATGATAAACATAGTGATAATCAAGTGAAAATAATCACAAAATAAAATTGAATAAAGTCCTTCTTTGTGATAAATGATTCCAATGTGGTAAATCAGCAATTTCAGTATGGCACCCTCTGTGTCTTGCCTTTTCCATATATACAAAATGCAAACTCACTAGAACAATTTGCTGATTATAGGACAGCAAGAAATGCATTCGATGGTCATGAGGATGCATGAGATGATCTATGGATGTGGACGATGTTACATTTATGTACGTACTTATATTTTTATTTTTTTATTTTTTTTATATTTATTGTTATACATATATTTACCCCGTTTTTTTTAATATATATATTTTTTTGTTAATATCCAGTGATATTCATTTTTTTTAAATAACATTTCTCTTCCTGGTCTTCTTTAAAATGGCGCCTGTACCAATTTTTGTCCTTTTGATCTTTTCAGTTATAGCGACAGACAGGAATTGGTATATTAGCCTATAAGAAAATGGCGCAGACACTGGAAATTACATCATGGGACCACAGGAAAATGGCGCCGGGACCGGAAATGTTGTTCCGCGACCCACACTGCCCTCAATCACTGGGCTTCCTTTGAGTGCTTCATATATAAACAATTAGAGTTGTTAATTTATTCATACTCCTGATGATGCGCGTGGCACGAAATGTCCGTAGAGCTTGACTGATATACCAGAGGTCCTGCCGCCATTCTGTGCTCAGTTTAGTGGCGTATTATGTAAGTTTATTTGTCTCATGTCCTTGAATGCACTTTATATGGATGACTAGCAGCTTGTTTTGTTTTTTTATGCGAGAGGTCCTGCCGCCATCCTGTGTTCAGTTTGGCGGCACATTATGTAAGTTTATGTGCTTCGTGTTTTTGTGTGCATCTTTATATGGACTGCTAGTATCCATTGTTGCACATTGAAAGTCCCATCGCCATTCCCTGTTATATGGGCTGGTAAGGTTTTTAATTCGTTTTTATACATTTTGAAATAAATACTACACTATGAGCATTTTTATCTAACGTTGGGTGATCCTTCTGTCTTTTCTGGCCAGACAAGAATAAGCAGTTTTTCCTGATGGCTTTACCAGCATGGTTGGAAGATCGTCCACATTCATAGATCATCTTATGCATCCTCATAAGGAAGATAAAATTGATCATTGAATGCATTTCTTGCTGTCCTATAATCTTGACAGCAAATTGTTCTGGTGAGTTTGCATTTCGTATGTTTGGAGAAGGCAAGACACAGAGGGTGCCATACTGAAATTGTATTCACTTGATTATTACTATGATTATTACTATGTTTACCATTTATGCACTTTATTACACTTGCTATAGAGTGTTTATTGTATATACAGTATACTTTTTTCGTTGTTTTATCACATAGCGCTGCTTTTTTCTTTTTATAGGGGTGTACACATGCCATGACAGACACATATTAACAAAAGTATGTAGACATAGAACATACACCATGCCAAACTCCCTCAAAAGAGTATTATACAAAAAAAATATATATATTTTTTTTACCACTACTATTCCTTTATACTATAAAAACAACAATTGGGTTGCACTATAATTAGAAAGTGCATAGTTCATTTTAATAATCATACAATCAAGTGAAAAATAAAAAATATATGATTTAAAGCCAGTGGCAACCGGTGGAATTTTTTTTGGCGAGCGGAAAACAGTATGCCATCCCGCCCAGCCGATCGGTAGCACTTACCCCTTCACCGGCAGCCTCCTGGTCTCCTGCTCTCACCGGATAATTACGGCTACAGCTTCTGTTTCCTCCTTTCTCCTTGGTGGCCAATCAGGAGTCTTCTCTTTTCTGCCAATCAGAAAATGGGTCTCACACCTGCTTCTGATTGGCCGGATTGAGAATCAGTGTTTCAACAGCAAATGTTAATTCACTGTTGTAACACACCTGAGTGGGCTCAGTTCGCATTCTCTGCCCACCCTATTTTGAAGCCTATTAGATCCTCTGGTTCTAATCAGGTGCTTCCAAAAAAAAAGCTGCCCGCTGTAATTCAAGTGCCCAGTGCCCTGAAAGGGGCCGGACGCATAAATAGGGGGTGGCCGCGGCGGCCATTGATAAATTTGTGCTATGCATGAATCTATCTAGTGCATATAGGGGGTGGCCTGGAGAGAGAGGGCGATGCCCGGGCACCGGCACTGTTTAAAACATATGTGCAAGTAAAAAAAATCCATAAACAATCCATAAAGTCCAGGAAAAAAAAGTGCTTTAGTGCAAAAAAGTTCATATAAACATTTAAGTGTTAACAAATTCCAGTGCTCCAAAAGTAAATGGAGAAGGATTCTCTACACCCAGAGAGTGCACACCCCACTCACTAAACGCTTACCAGCTATTAAGACCCCAGGATGGAGGTCAGGCTGCGCCTTATCCCAATATCCCTATGGGATGGATGGATGCCAGGAGCCAGGATTCCAAAATGGACAAAACCAAGCAAGGAGGATGATCCACGATCAACAGCTGGGACCCAAGGTGGAAGTATAACTGTGCCTAAACCCAATATCTCTATGCGATGGATGGATGCATAGAGCAAGGGTTTCAAGATGGATAAGCCATGCAGTCAAATGGTCCAGCAGTGCATTCAATGAGAAGGAGAAACAGAGGAGGAACTCATAGTGTAGTATTAAAAGTTCAAGTTTTTAATAAAGGTTAAAACTATATACAACAATCAGGAGTAAACTTGCATAAAATACAGTCAAACACATGCAGCACCCTGGTGGGCACGTTGGCATCACCGCTATAGCTACTCCCAACATGTTTTGTTAGAAAGAACGTTATCAAGGGGTAAAGGGGGTAAAGGGGGTCAAGGGGTAAAGGAGTAATTCCTTTATGATGGATTTTGAAATTTACAGATGCAGCAATTTAGAAATTGGATGAAAGGTTTAGCATTTTATATACAACTATATAGATCAGACCAAAATGAGGGGCAAATGGGGAGAAAAGAGGGACATTGTTCCAAATCAGGTAAAAAACAAAAAACCCCCTCAGAGGTGGGACTTTGAAAGTGACTGCAAAACACACAAAGTATATTGAAATTGTATAGATTTAATAAATAAGTACAAAAAGGACAAATGAATATAAATCACATGAATTGTGTACAAGTCCAGAAAATTGGTTGCGTGGGTAAGGAGAAAAATTGAAACATTGATAGTCAAACCCGACAGCTGTTTCGGTTACGCCCTTCTTCGGGGGAATTGTAGACATACAGTTCAATAAGACAGACAAACTAGTAATCTATCCAAAGAGAAATTAATATTTGGTGCACCGGGGGACCACATGCACGGCAGTAAATGTGGGGTGAAAAAAGAGAACACCCCACCAATGAGGGGGCTCCAAGATCGATGGGGTCCAATATCCCAACAACGGGGGTCCCCAGGCGACGACACGCAGACAGGCCAGAGAGAGACCAAGGAATCCGGTAAGGTAATTATCAGTATGGAAAAGTATTCCAGATCAGGGAGGTGTCTGGTGGAAACTTGAAACGGCTTCAAAAGTAGAGGGAGTCCTCAATACAAAAATTGCATCCAATATGCACTATTGTAGTGATGAAGCAAATATGTGCATCGTTTCAATCTGATTTAAATCCAGAGAATCTGTAGGGATCCCGGGTGTCCCAATGATCGCTGCGTGAGGTACCTCGTGCAGCGATCATTGGGACACCCGGGATCCCTACAGATTCTCTGGATTTAAATCAGATTGAAACGATGCACATATTTGCTTCATCACTACAATAGTGCATATTGGATGCAATTTTTGTATTGAGGACTCCCTCTACTTTTGAAGCCGTTTCAAGTTTCCACCAGACACCTCCCTGATCTGGAATACTTTTCCATACTGATAATTACCTTACCGGATTCCTTGGTCTCTCTCTGGCCTGTCTGCGTGTCGTCGCCTGGGGACCCCCGTTGTTGGGATATTGGACCCCATCGATCTTGGAGCCCCCTCATTGGTGGGGTGTTCTCTTTTTTCACCCCACATTTACTGCCGTGCATGTGGTCCCCCGGTGCACCAAATATTAATTTCTCTTTGGATAGATTACTAGTTTGTCTGTCTTATTGAACTGTATGTCTACAATTCCCCCGAAGAAGGGCGTAACCGAAACAGCTGTCGGGTTTGACTATCAATGTTTCAATTTTTCTCCTTACCCACGCAACCAATTTTCTGGACTTGTACACAATTCATGTGATTTATATTCATTTGTCCTTTTTGTACTTATTTATTAAATCTATACAATTTCAATATACTTTGTGTGTTTTGCAGTCACTTTCAAAGTCCCACCTCTGAGGGGGTTTTTTGTTTTTTACCTAATTTTTGGGATGTGGTGACTGTTAAACCAATACAATCTTGCAGATGTCAGTTCCCTTTTGTCCCCTTGTTCCAAATCAGGGCCAGTCCCTTGAAATCAGAGACAATTGGGAGCTATGCACAACCATATGCAATGCAGCGGCAATCAAGAGGTTAAAGCAGGCAGTGAGGAGGTAATACAATGCCTGCCCTAAATGCCTTTAAAATGTGGATCACTCTTCAGAGACCAAAGCTCATGTAAGCAAGTCCTTTGATTCTATTTTGACACCCGTGTGGGAGTCTAGCTCCAAGGTCTTGCTGTCTTAATGCAAAGAAAGAGTGCTGATTGGTTCCCAAACATGTCACTGCTATGACAGTGTTGTATCACCTCCTCACCACCTGCTTTAACTCCTTGGACCCTTCCCTAATGCCCTGCAGCCACGTACATTGCATGTGGTTTTGTGGTAGTCGCAGAGCAGCCCTCAGTCACTTGAAGGGGTCACATTCGGTGGTAACTACATGGGATATAATTCCTGCCACAGCATGTGTACACCTCCAGCCACTGCCTCTGCAACTAAAGGGGAAGAGATTGTGGGGGGGGGGGGGCGACTGAGGCTCAACTTCAGGGTTATACTGCCCCTCAACAGCTAGTGTGAACAAACCCTAGGGGTCACCATACACATTACAATCTGACCATATAATTTTTTTTAAATCAACCTAGATCTATGGAAACTATGTAATATCATAATCTACCTAAACTATCCAAACAATTCGTATCCATTCAGAAAAGCCCTTGAAGTGAAAATAGTTGGTAGATCTAAAGGAGATTGTACAGTCAATTTACAACGTGTGTGGTGAGCTTTAGACAACTAAGGGGTATTCAGCATTTGGGGTCACTAATGGAATCAATGAGCAAAAACTGATAAAAATCACGACTGGTCATCGTATAGCTGCAAAAGCAAAAAAGCAGTAAGGACCAGCAATTGTAGCACTGATTGCATTATTAATTCTACTTTGAAAAAATGGGAAATCCAGATGTTGGGGCTAATGGCGGTGAATATGGATCAATTGGTTAAACGCACGGGCGAACGCAGTGAATTATTTTTGCAAATGTGGCGAATCGATCATTTGCCTTTTTAATAATATGCTCCGTAATGTGTTCCTGTATGTGAACACACTCCATTTTCTTACACCTTAGGTGTACCAGTTAATAATTAATGGGATGTTTTATTGGTTCCAGGATATGGCCACACTACACAGCTTTAATATATATCTATTATATATGTATCCGGAGAAATCGTATTATGAGATTTTCCGAAAGGTCACTTGTCTCCTAATCCGAGGCAGCGTTCCTCTCCTTGCTCCCTCTGGTGGGGAAATTGGGAAGAGCAGGGTCTTGCTGAGTTTGCTTTGCCCGCTGTGATAGAAGAGCTGGGATCAATAAAACCACAAGAGGAGGAAATGCCTAAGGTGATTTCAGGGGGTTTTTAGAAATCACAACAGTGACAGTTGTACTAATCTCAGATTCCAAGGCAGCCTCTCCAGAGTCCCGGCAGCCAAGGCTGATTTCATACTTGTCAGTTTCTTCAAGCAGGGGAATATTTTTTTTCCCTCTTTTTAAGGACAAGTTTGCAACTGCCGTAATGAGAAGCAAAAAACAATTAACTCTTCTGAACCACTTTAATTTTTTAAAAGTTACCGATTCGGTTCATAAACACTTAAGATAAATCTATTTTTTTGTTTTTAAGTGGAGCCTTCATTAAAAAACACATTTCACATAAATCATTAAGGCAGGTAAACATTACTAAAGCACACTATAGTTCTGAGTATAAAACTACTTCTTTATTGCCTAAAAGGAAATTAAAAAAAATCTGAGCTCCATTATGTCACTTACTGACGCGGTCTCTAACAGGTGCATTGTGGGTGTTTGACATCATTAGAAAGGTTGAATGCAGAAAGTTGCAGAAAGTTGAATGCTTTCAATCATAAAGTGAAATAGGAGGAACTAAATCAAGTATGACTGCCTATGTATGTATGTACTTATTTTATTAGAAAGACACTGTTACCTTCATCATCTGACCTTGACCATCCTACATACCTCCCAACCTTTGAACTTTGGAAATTGGGACACTTGAAGGAGGATGTGGGCAACATGTGGGTGTGGCCAAACTCCTAATAGTGGGAAGGGCTTAAAGCGGAGCTCCGCCGAAAATAAAATATTAAAAGCCAGCAGCTACAGCTACAGCAGCTGCTGACTTTTAATATATGGACACTTACCCGTCCTGGAGTCCAACGACGTCCGCAGCAGAGGACGAGCAATCGCTCGTCACTCTGCTGCCCCACCACCATCCTCGGTGAGGGAACCAGGAAGTGAAGCCTTGCGGCTTCACTGCCCGGTTCCCTACGGCGCATGCGCGAGTCGCGCTGCGCCGTTCTGACTGGTCCCCGTGTGTTCTGGGAGCCGAGTGTCTCCCAGAACACAACGGGTACTCTGCGGGAAGTGACGTGCTTCCCGCAGATTTCCCGCAGAGAGGACTCCTGGAAGTGGGTGAAAATACCTGTCTTAGACAGGTATCTTCACCCCCCTCCCCCCTGAAAGGTGTCAATTGTGACACCAGAGGGGGGGAGGGTTCCGATGAGCGGAAGTGCCACTTTAGGATGGAGCTCCGCTTTAAGGAGTGTGGTGGACTGAAATGGCAGAGGAGAAGGGTCTGCAAGGCAGTAAACGGGGGTCAGCATGGCAGAGAAGAGGCATCACAAGGGCAGAGGATAGGGGGTCAATAGGACAGTGTAAAGGAGTAATCAGGATGGAAGACAGGGGGTCAGTAGGGCAGGGTACAGGTGTCAGCAGGACAGAAGACAGGGGGTCAGTAGAGCAGGGTAAAGGGGTCAGCAGGACGGAAGACAGGATGTCAGTACGGCGGAAGACAGGGGGATGCCGTAGGGCAAAGTACAAGGGTCAGCAAGATGGAAGACAGGGGGTCAGTAGGGCAGGATACAGGGGTTAGTAGGACAGAGGAAAGGGTGGTAAGTAGGGCAAGGTAAAAGGGTCAGAAGGACAGAGAACAGGGAGTCAGTAGAGTGAAAGACAGGGGGTCAGTAGGGCAGGGTACAGGGGTCAGCAGGACAGAACACCGGGGGTCAGTAGGGCAGGGTAAAGGGGTCAGCAAGACAGAACACGGGGGGTCAGTAGGGCAGGGTACAGGGGTCAGCAGGACAGAACACTGGGGATCAATAGGGCAGGGTACAGGGGTTAGCAGGACAGAAGAAAGGGGTCAGTAGGGCCAGGTAAATGGGTCAGAAGGACAGAAGACAGGGAGTCAGCAGGGTGAAAGACAGGGGGTCAGTAGGGCAGGGTTCAGGGGACAGAACACTGGGGTTCAGTAGGGCAGGGTACAGGCGTCAGCAGGGCTGAACACAGGGGGTCAGTAGGGCAGGGTACAGGGGTCAGCAGGACAGAACACTGGGGATCAGTAGGGCAGGGTACAGGGGTTAGCAGGAAAGAGGAAAGGGGTCAGTAGGGCCAGGTAAATGGGTCAGAAGGACAGAAGACAGGGAGTCAGCAAGGTGAAAGACAGGGGGTCAGTAGGGCAGGGTACAGGGGACAGAACACTGGGGTTCAGTAGGGCAGGGTACAGGCATCAGCAGGACTGAACACAGGGGGTCAGTAGGGCAGGGTACAGGGGTCAGCAGGGGGTCTGTAGAGCAGGGTACAGGGGTCAGAAGGACAGAAAGCAGGGGGTCTGATGGGCAGGGTACAGGGGTCAGCAAGACGGAAGACAGGGGGTCTGTAGGGCAGGGTACAGGAGTCAGCAGGACAGAAGACAGGGGTCTGTAGGGCAGGGTACAGGGGTCAGAAAGACAGAAGACAGGGGGTCTATAGGGCAGGGTACAGGAGTCAGCAGGACAGAAGACAGGGGGTCTGTAGGTCAGGGTACAGGAGTCAGCAGGACAGAAGACTGTAGAGCAGGGGTCAGCAGGACAGAAGACAGGGGGTCTGAAGAGCACAGATCAGGAGGACAGAAGACAGGGGGTCTGTAGAGCAGGGTACAGGGGTCAGCAGGACAGAAGACATGGGTCTGTAGAGCAGGGTACAGGAGTCAGCAGGACAGAAGACAGGAGGTCTGTAGAGCAGGGTACAGGGGTCAGCAGGACAGAAGTCATGGGGTCTGTAGGGCAGGGTACAGGGGTCAGCAGGACAGAAGACAGGGGGTCTGAAGAGCAGGGGTCAGCAGGACAGAAGACAGGGGGTCTGATGGGCAGGGTACAGGGATCAGCAGGACAGAAGACAGGGGGTCTGTAGAGCAGGGTACAGGGGTGAGCAGGACAGAAGACAGAGGGTCTGTAAAGCAGGGTACAGGGTTCAGCAGGACAGAAGACAGGGGTCTGAAGAGCAGGTTACAGGGTCAGCAGGACAGAAGACATGGGGTTTGTACAGCAGGGTACAGGGGTCAGCAGTACAGAAGACAGGGGGTCTATAGGGCAGGGTACAGGAGTCAGCAGGACAGAAGACAGGGGATCTGTAGGTCAGGGTACAGGAGTCAGCAGGACAGAAGACAGGGGGTCTGTAGAGCAGGAGTCAGCATGACAGAAGACAGGGGTTTGTAGAGCAGGGTACGGGGGTCAGCAGGACAGAAGACAGGGGTCTGTAGAGCAGGTCACAGGGTCAGCAGGACAGAAGACAGGGGGTCTGTAGAGCAGGGTACAGGGGTCAGCAGGACAGAAGACAGGGGGTCTGTAGGGCAGGGTACAGGGGTCAGCAGGACAGAAGACAGGGCGTCTGAAGAGCAGGGGTCAGCAGGACAGAAGACAGGGTGTCTGATGGGCAGGGTACAGGGATCAGCAAGACAGAAGACAGGGGGTCTGTAGGGCAGGGTACAGGAGTCAGCAGGACAGAAGACAGGGGTCTGTAGGGAAGGGTACAGGGGTCAGCAAGACAGAAAACAGGGGGTCTGTAGGTCAGGGTACAGAAGTCAGCAGGACAGAAGACAGGGGGTCTGTAGAGCAGGGGTCAGCAGGACAGAAGAAAGAGGGTCTGTAGAGCAGGGTACAGGGGTCAGCAGGACAGAAGACAGGGGGTCTGAAGAGCAGGGGTCAGCAAGACAGAAGACAGGGGGTCTGTAGGGCAGGGTACAGGGGTCAGAAGGACAGAAGACAGTGGGTCTGAAGAGCAGGGGTCAGCAGGACAGAAGACAGGGGGTCTGTAGTGCAGGGTGCAGGGGTCAGCAAAACAGAAGACAGGGGGTCTGTAGAGCAGGGTACAGGAGTCAGCAGGACAGAAGACTGGGGGTCTGCAGAGCAGGGTACAGGGGTCAGCAGGACAGAAGACAGGGGGTCTGTAGAGCAGGGTACAGGGGTCAGCAGGACAGAAGACAGAGGGTCTGTAGAGCAGGGTACAGGGGTCAGCAGGACAGAAGATAGGGGGTCTGTAGAGCAGGATAAAGGGGTCAGCAGGACAGAGAACCAGGGGTCAATAGAGCAGGGTAGAGGGGTCAGTCAATCTGTGTTCCTTTGGGGGATTCCCCTTCACTTCCTGTTCCATTGCCACAGCAGGAAATGAGAGGAGGTCCATCCAAAGTGAGGGAATCCCTGGTTGTTACCAGAACAAGTGTCCCCATTGAATGATTTTGCCTCTATTCCTGTTCTGGGGACAATCCAAAATTTGGGATTTTCATAAATAATGGTAAACAGGACAAACAGTGGGGATGAACATTATAGCCAGGGAACGAGCATCTTCATAAAGGGATCAGCGATGGCAGAACAAGACACCGCTCTCATAGCCTGAGCCTTTATTAATAGAATACATGCATTTGGGAAATTCAACTGGAGTTCCCAAATGACCTCCCTCCTGCCCCTGACAGGCGCTGCTATTTAAAAAAAAATGCATGTGTGCAGATGTGTCCAGTCATTAGGGAACTTACAGAAACTGAACGCGCTTGCACACAAATGCCCCTAGCTGTTGATGGATGGGCACTGTGCCCCATAGCATTTGTGCAGACATCCAGCATTCACATGCACACAATTTTACTTACTAACACACTGCCCCTGGGACAGCTGTGACAAGCAATTCCAGGAGGCAGCAGGGCCCAGCCTATACCAAAAACATGGTAGTAAAGAAAAATTCACCAAAAAAAAAAGTTGTTTAAAAAAATGTGCATTTATGGAAGAGGGAGGGACAAAGGAAAGAAATTTTGTTTAGGTGAATTTAGTCCACTTTAAAGAAAAAGATTGCAATAACAAAATACCGAACAAGCGGCTCTTCCCAAATCAAAGGTAATCAACCATTTAATTTATAAATTAAAGAAAGAAAATTATGTTTAGAACTAAAAATCAAAAAGGAAAACTTGAAAGCCTGGTAGGCCAATAACACACTGCACAACAAGCAGAACGTCTTAACGAGGAGAATACCAGCTTCTGCCTAATCAGCATTATCTCAGCTCTGTAAAAAATTTAAATTAGCCTCACGTTCCACAAATACACTTCATTAACTCAGTCAATACAACAATAAACTTGTGGTGTAAATATGGATAATTTCTTATTGAATTTGTATATTTAATTACCAAGCAGGGCTCTTCGAATTTTATCACCCCCAGTGCTAGCGCATAGATCTTCGCTTATCCACTCGGGGTGGTAGAATAGTAATTGGAAGGCACAGGAACAAATTGTGGTCTTATAGTCCAGTGTGTACAAAAGAGAAAAATAACGTCAGCCTACAACGTGTACAGTACATGTTTAACTGGTTCCCGACCGGCTCACGTAGATTTACTGCGGCACAATGACTCTCCTGGGCAAAATCCTGTATATATACGGGTTTCCATTTAAGAACTGCCAGAGGGCAGGCGCTGTCCCGCTGCACGCCGGGGGTACCCGATGCACGTGGCCGGCGGTTGAGATTGCCTCCGGCCACGCGCGATCACGTGCACAAGCGTCAGCATGGGGATTTGTGTGTGTAAAAACACATAAATCCCTGTGCAGTCAGAGGAGAGGAGACATGTTATTTGTTCCTAGTAAGTAGGAACAGCGATATGTCTCCTCTCCTACTCAGTCCTATCCCCATACAGTTAGAACACAGTGAGGGAACACACATTTAACTCCTTGACCGTTCCCTAGTTTTAACCCCTTCACTGCCAGTGACATTCACACAGTAATCAGTGCATATTTATAGAACTGATCGCTGTATAAATGTCAATGGTCCCACAAATGTGTCAAAAGTGTCCTATCTGTCCGTCGCAATGTCGCAGTATCGCTAAAGAACGCAGATCGCCGTCATTACTATTAAAAAATAAAAATAATAATAAAATGCCATAAATCTATCCTCTATTTTGTAGTCGCTATAACCTTTGCGGAAACCAATCAATATACGCTTATTGCATTTTTTTTTACCAAAAATATGTAGAAGAATACATATTGGCCTAAACTAATGAAGAAATTTGTTTTTTAAAAACATTTTTGGGGATATTTATTGTAGCAAAAAGTAAAAAGATATTGTGTTTTTTTCAAATGTGTCACTATTTTTTTGTTTATAGCGCAAAAAATAAAGACCGCAGAAATGATCAAATACCACCAAAAGAAAGCTTTATTTGGGGGAAAGAAAGGACGCAAATTTTGTTTGGGTATAGTGTCGCACCACCGTGCAATTGTCAGTTAAAGCGACGCAGTGCCAAATTGTTAAAAGTGCTCTGGTCAGAAAGGGGTAAAATCTTCCTGGGTTGAAGTGGTTGGTTTTAATCCTGTAAGGAAGGAAAAAATATGTACCGTATATACTCGAGTATAAGCCGAGTTTTTCAGCACATTTTTTTGTGCTGAAAGTGCCCCCCTCGGCTTATACTCAAGTCACCTTTTTGTGCCTGATCTCCCGGAATTTGGGGACCCGGTAATGGCTGGCCGTAGGTCCCCTGGACACACATGTAGCCCCACTCTTCCTCTACAAGTGTGCAAAGTTTCTTGTCAGGAGGACCTACGGGTGGGGAGCACCCATTTTTCAAACCCGGGCACCACTTCTATTGACTTCCATGTTAAACGGTCATTTCTCCAGTGATTTTGGGGACCCGGTACTGGCCGGTCGTAGGTCCCCTGAACCCAGAACTTGGCACACCTATAGCCCAATTTCTCCCCTACAAGTGTGCAAAGTTTTTTGTCTGGGGAACCTACGGCCGTGGAGCACCGATTTTTCAAAGCCGGGCACCCCTTCCATAGACTCCCATGTTAAACGTCAGTCTAGTGATGAGGCATGGGCACAGTGAGGCATGGACACAGTGAGGCATGGGCACAGTAAGGCACAGTGAGGCATGGACACAGTGAGGCACAGTGAGGCATGCACATGGACACAGTGAGGCAAAGTGAGGCACAGTGAGGCATGCAGATGGACACCCTAGGCTTATACTCGAGTCAATAAGTTTTCCCAGTTTTTTGTGGTAAAATTAGGTGCCTCGGCTTATATTCGGGTCGGCTTATACTCGAGTATATACGGTACTTGTTTTGAATTTATTTTTTTAACATGTCCTCAGATGCTTCCTGGTTGCTGTCCTAGGCCAAAATGATGTCATACATCTCAGGAGTCTTCATGGGCATTTTTTCTCTCCTCTGGAGAAGGGGAAGAGGGAGGGGGGGGGCGTTCTTAGTTAAGCTCACCCTCCTGCCTGCATTCCTGAGCTAAGGGCAGAAAGACTCAAGATGGGCGCAGCTAGAAATGTTTGGGGGGGGGTCTAAAGCGATGTTATCATGTTACCATTACACAGAGCGGCCCCAATCCTCCTCTTCTTGGGTCCCCCGTCTGAGATCTTAGCTCCTTCCCTTCTTTGTGTATCCCCATAGCAAGCCGCTTGCTATGGAGGCCCACAATGTCTGCACACTCCCAAACTTTGTGTCTATGGAGCCGCGCTCCACCCTCAACTTCCTGCTCACTGCATTTGATTGCCATTGGCAGCCAATGGCTCCTCCTGCTCCTCGAATTCTGTGTGAAGAGGAAGAGAGGAGAGAAGAGATGCAACTGTGCACAGTGTTGGATCTATTCTACCCTCTCTAATCCCTTCACACAGGGAAGGGTGGGGATGGGGCAGAGAATTTGTTTTTTTTAAATAAAAAATAAAATAAAAGATAGATAAATAGATAGATAGATAGATAGAAAAAATAATCAATGTTATACCTCATATACTGTATGTGCTCTGCTTTACTATTTTATTTGCAATATTCTCCATCTGCAAATTGAACATTGTCCTTTCCCGCTTCAACAAAACTCCTGGTATAGGACTGCCAAAACAAAAGTCTGCTGCAACTCTGCTTCCTAAAGGGCCGTACACACAGGTCGAATATCAGGCGGCATCAGCCGGTTCAATAGAAACCGGCTGACATTCAGCCCATGTGTATTGCAGCCGGTCCGACAGAAGCAGGACATTTGGCTGGCTTCTGTTGAAGGGGCATGCCCTAAAAAGGTCTGCCGGTCAACCCGGAGTGTTCTGATGGGGGGGCTGGCCCCCGTCAGAACACAATAGCTCAGCAAGGGAGATCGATGTACTAACGTTGGATAGTTAGTACTGTGGCTCCTCCTGAGCTGTTTTTTTTTTTTTTTTGTTCAGCCCTGCCTTAATCTTTAGGCTTTAGTCACTTGACCCCATCCCCCTCCTTCTCAGTGGGATTGGAGAGTGAAGAAGCAGTAGCTTATCAATAGGGTCATCCCTGTGCCCTACCCTCCTGTAAGTAATTCCCCTTTTGATTTGAAGCACTGTGCAATTATAGAGAGTCCTGGTGTGCAGATAAATATTGGAAACTCATATAAAAGCTGATTTCAGGTACTTATATTAGCAATGTTAAAAAAAAAGTATATACCGTATTTATCGGTGTATAACACGCACTTTTTTCCCCTTAAAATCAGGG
This sequence comes from Rana muscosa, assembly GCA_029206835.1. NCBI lineage: Eukaryota > Metazoa > Chordata > Amphibia > Anura > Ranidae > Rana > Rana muscosa. The sequence goes on from CM055120.1 coordinate 355,481,691, forward strand.
GAAAATCGTGGGTGCGTGTTATACGCCGATACTCCGTCGAATTCCCCTGCTGAAAACGAGCGAGAGGAGCGAGCGGAGCCGAAGCCGAAGTCCCGCCCATCTCTGACTGCGCCGCTGACATAGAGAAAGCCGAGTGTACTTCGGCTAGTCTCGGCTCCTCTCGCAGTCCTGCCTGTGACTGTGAGCAGAGCCGAGTCTAGCCGAAGTACACTCGGCTTTCTCTGTCAGCGGCGCAGTCAGTGGAGATGGGCGGGACTGCGAGAGGAGCCGAGTCTAGCCGAAGTACACTCGGCCCCGCTCGCTCCTCTCCACAGAAATCGGCGCCAAATTTTAAAAAACGCCGGGACTGACACGATCGCAAAGGCACTGGGCAAGGCTGCAGATGGACACTGGGCACGGCTGCAGATGGACAGATGGACACTGGGCACGGCTGCAGATGGACAGATGGACACTGGGCAAGGCTGCAGATGGACAGATGGACACTGGGCAAGGCTGCAGATGGACAGATGGACACTGGGCACGGCTGCAGATGGACAGATGGACACTGGGCAAGGCTGCAGATGGACAGATGGACACTGGGCAAGGCTGCAGATGGACAGATGGACACTGGGCACGGCTGCAGATGGACAGATGGACACTGGGCAAGGCTGCAGATGGACAGATGGACACTGGGCACGGCTGCAGATGGACAGATGGACACTGGGCAAGGCTGCAGATGGACAGATGGACACTGGGCAAGGCTGTAGATGGACAGATGGACACTGGGCAAGGCTGCAGATGGACAGATGGACACTTGGCAAGGCTGCAGATGGACACTGGGCAAGGCTGCATGCTGCATTTAAATGTAAGTTTTTTTTCCTTGAATTTCCCTCCTAAAAGTTTTTTTCCTTAAAATTCCCTCCTAAACTTGGGGTGCGTGTTATACGCTGGTGCGTGTTATACGCCGATAAATACGGTATATATATATATATATATATATATATATATATTGTGACAGCAGGAAGGTAAAGTCACCTGGTTGCATCCAGGGGGGTAGATATATTTCGCCCAGATTCAGGCTTTACGCCGATTTATACAACTAGGTGGAGAGTTGTATAAGGCTAGTGGGCTCATGGATGACTCATACCTCTAAGGAGAGGGCTGGGCGTCGTGCAGACAGGAAGTTGATGAGATCAGCTGAACCTTGTCAGCTCATTTAGGCCTCTATAAGAAATCCCAGCTTCATTAGATGTTAGCTCATGCCTGGAAGCAGACCTGTGTGGACTGTCTAGGGAGAGTGAACCCCTGTGCGGTGAGAGAAAGCCTGTGTGGCTATATTTTGCTTGGACATTTAAAACCAGGGACTAGGACAGCACTAGGCTGATCCCAGTCGTTAGTTAGGAAACCTGTAAGTTTAGTCAGAGGTCAAGTTGACCAGGATTTATTTTGTTTATGTTTTTTTTGCCTTGCTGTGTTTTTGTCACTGTAAATAGAAAATAAACCGCACCTTTTTGATTTTGAAAACCACAACCTCCGTCTGCTGGGCCTGTTTTTGGGTGGGGAGCCCATCCCGGGGGTCACACATACCCGCTGCCGAGCTAGCCCCCTCACAGTTGGTGGAGAACCAGTGGCAGTTTTTTTTTAAGCCAGCATGGAGGAGATACTGAAACAGCTGGCTCTAGCAAATGCCAATCAACAGCAGACAAATGCAGGTTTGCAAAGGAGCCTTGCAGCCCAGCAGCAAGCTCATCAACAGAGCCTTGCAACTTTACAACAGAGTCTGGAGGCTCAGCAACAAGCCCAACAGCAATCTGAGGCCCGCTTCATAGACCTGTTGCAGAAGCAAGAGCAGAGACTACAACAACAGATGGAAGCAGTAATGCAGCAACGTCCGCAGACCAGTGAGGAAAGCCGTCCCACTAATACCGCGTCCTTTGGGGTGAGTCGTTTATTGACAAAAATGACTGGAGAGGATGATCCAGAGGTATTTTTGACCACATTTGAAAGGACCGCTGAAAGAGAAAAGTGGCCTGAGGAGCAGTGGGCTGGACTAGTGGCTCCTCTGTTAACTGGTGAATCGCAGAAAGCTTACTATGACCTAGAGCCTAACCAAGCAAAAGACTATGTGATGCTAAAAGCTGAAATATTGGCAAGGCTGGGTGTCACCCTGGCTGTCCGGGCTCAGCGTGTGCATAACTGGACTTTCCAGCTTGGAAAACCCCCCAGGTCTCAAATGTATGATCTCATTCACCTGAGCAGAAAGTGGCTACAGCCAGAGACTTTGTCCGCACCAAAGATTGTGGAACGTGTTGTAATGGATCGGTTTTTGAGAGCTCTTCCTACTGCCATCCAAAAGTGGGTAAGCCATGGAGACCCAGAGACGGCCGATGGTCTTGTGGATCGTGTGGAGAAATACTTGGCTACAGAGAACCTGACGGCCTCTTCCAGAGACACTCGGACTTTCCACCCCAAGACCAGACCATCCCCAGGGGCGGATAAGAGGATTCCAAGGGGTGAGGGTGGAGAGAGTGAGAGGGTGGGAGCTCTACCCCAAGTTTGGCGAGAACAGCCTGGGAAATCAGCGGCTCAAGAGGCCGCAAGAAGGATCGTTTGCTACCGCTGCCGGCAAGCGGGACATATTGCAGCAAATTGCCCGGTTTTGGAGGAACCCATGCAGTGTGACTTTCTGACGGGCAGACGTCAGTCGCTGTGTGCGACAGTCGCATGCACTGCCATTCGGGGAACTGAGAAACATTTATGCAAAATGTGTATTAATGGTAGAAATGTTGTGGTATTGCTGGATTCAGGTAGCCTTGTGACCCTGATAAAGGCTGAGTTAGTTAAAACAGAGGTCTCTGGGAATAGCAAGGTAGCCGTTATTTGTGTGCATGGGGACACCCGAGAGTATCCAGTGACTACAGTGTGTTTCGAGACCCCCAAAGGTACCCTCTCTCATCCAGTGGGCTTAGTATCTCAGTTACCGCATGACGCCATTGTGGGAAGGGATTTTCCGAAGTTCTGGGAACTGTGGGATGATCCTGAGCCCCCCACTGGTGCCCCTATGTACCAGGAATGTGATAGCCAGAACTCCCCTGAGAGTGGTGAGGACTCTCCGGAATTTCCCTTGTCAGTATTGGCAGGGGAGACTCAAGAAACTGGAGAGGAGCCCACCTCCTCAGACGAAAACCTACCGTCTGTGGAGTTTTCTGATCTTGAGGTTCACAGGGAAAACTTTGCCACAGAACAGTTGAAAGACCCCGCCCTAATAAAGGCACGGGAAAACGTAGTGAAAATAGATGGCGAGTTAGTGAACCCAGATAATACCGGCACTTACCCATACTTCAGCGTAGAGAAGGACCTACTGTATCGGGTGGCAAAAAGGGCAGAAGAAACCGTTGAGCAGCTTGTGGTGCCCAAACCTTACAGGAAGTTGGTGTTGGAGTTGGCCCATGGGCACATTCTTGGAGGTCATCTGGGGACAGAGAAAACCCGAGAGAGGGTATTACAGAGATTCTATTGGCCTGGGGTGATGAAGGACATAGAAAATTATTGTTCCTCCTGCCCTGTGTGTCAGAGGTCGGCCCCGATGCCACATTTCCGTAGCCCGCTGGTCCCTCTACCCATCATTGAGGTCCCGTTTGAGAGAATCGCAATGGATTTGGTAGGTCCTATAATCAAGTCCGCTAGGGGGCACCAGTACATATTGGTTATAATGGACTATGCCACCCGTTATCCAGAAGCGATCCCTCTCAGAAATACCTCGGCCAAAACCATAGCCAAAGAGCTATCTCTTGTTTTTAGCCGGGTGGGTATTTGTAAAGAACTGCTTACGGACCAAGGTACACCCTTTATGTCCCGGGTTATGAAAGAGCTGTGTAAATTGTTCAAAGTGACGCAATTGCGTACATCTGTGTATCACCCCCAAACCGATGGGCTGGTTGAAAGATTCAACAAAACCCTAAAACAAATGTTGAAGAAAGTGGTGGATAGAGATGGAAGGGATTGGGACTGTCTACTTCCTTATTTGATGTTTGCTATTAGGGAGGTGCCCCAATCCTCTACGGGATTCTCCCCCTTTGAGTTACTGTATGGGAGACACCCAAGAGGGCTGTTGGATATTGCCAAGGAAACTTGGGAAAGTGAGAGTTCTCCCCACAGGAGTGTGATTGAGCATGTCGCCCTGATGCAAGATCGAATTGCACAGGTAATGCCCATCGTGAAGGAACATTTGGCCCAAGCGCAGTTGGCACAGCAGAGAGTGTACAACCGTGGAGCCAAGACCCGTACCTTTTCCCCGGGGGATAGGATATTGGTACTTGTCCCTACGGTTGAAAGTAAATTCCTTGCCAAATGGCAAGGCCCCTACGAGATAATGGAAAAAGTGAGCGAAGTGAATTACAAGGTCAGACAACCAGGAAGGCGAAAGCCCGAACAGATCTATCACGTTAATCTGTTGAAAGCCTGGAGGGATAGAGAGTCCCTAGTCGCAGACACTTGGTCACCAGCTCAAACTGGTTGCGTGATTCCTGAGGTTGGAATCGCAGCCACCTTGTCACAACCCCAACAACAGGAGGTTAAGGAGTTTGTGCTTCGCAACAAGGAGGTATTCTCTGAGCTGCCGGGACAAACATCTGGGGTAGAGCATGACATTATTACCCCGCCCGGTGAAAGGGTGAAGTTAAAACCCTATCGGATCCCAGAGGCCCGACGGGAGGCAATACGGGAGGAAGTACAGAAAATGCTGAACTTAGGGGTGATAGAGGAGTCCCAAAGTGATTGGTCTAGTCCCATTGTGTTGGTGCCTAAACCGGATGGGAGCTGGCGATTTTGTAACGATTTTCGTCAGTTGAACAAAGTTACAAAATTTGACACCTACCCCATGCCACGTATAGATGAGTTGATCGACCGGCTGGGAACAGCCCGATACATGACGACTCTTGACCTCACAAAAGGGTATTGGCAAATCCCCCTGGCCAAGTCGGCCAAAGAGAAAACCGCATTTGTAACCCCAGACGGGGCGTTCCAATATAAAAGAATGCCGTTCGGGTTACAGAATGCGCCGGCCACATTCCAGCGGAAAATGGACCAGATGCTGAGGCCCCATCGGAAGTATGCTGCGGCTTACCTGGATGACATAATTGTCCATAGCACAGATTGGGCCTCACATCTGCCAAAAGTGCAAGCAGTCCTGGACTCTGTTCGGGAAGCAGGGTTTACGGCTAACCCCAAGAAGTGTACCATTGGGCAGGAGGAGGCCAAATATCTTGGGTACACCATTGGGAGGGGAGTAATAAAACCCCAACTCAACAAAGTCGAGGCCATCCAGAGTTGGCCACGTCCCAACAGCAAGAAGCAGGTACGAGCCTTTCTGGGAATCGCTGGGTATTATCGGCGATTCATTCCCCACTTTGCTTCTAAGGCTGTGCCCCTAACCAACCTGACGAAGGGGAAAGGGTCGGTCATGATTAAATGGACCCCCGAGGCTGAGGCAGCATTCCAGTTCTTGAAACAAGCCTTATGTAGCCAGCCAGTGTTGTACTCACCCGACTTCTCTAGAGACTTTGTCGTACAAAGTGATGCGTCAGATGTGGGGTTAGGAGCAGTATTGTCCCAGGTCTGGAACGGGGAAGAGCACCCAGTCATTTACCTCAGCAGGAAGTTGAAGTCCCATGAGGTAAATTACGCCACCGTTGAAAAGGAGTGTTTAGCGGTGAAGTGGGCTCTAGATTCCCTTCGGTACTACCTGCTAGGTAGGCACTTTGACATGGTTACGGATCACGCTCCGTTAAAGTGGATGGCTCAAAACAAGGAAACAAATAGAAGAGTGAATAGGTGGTTCCTGGCCCTCCAGGAATTCAACTTCACAGTAAAGCATCGCCCTGGCGTTCAAATGGGGAATGTGGATGCTTTGTCTCGAGTACATGAATGCCTGATTGCTGGTGTTCCAACCCCGAGGTTAAAACAAGAGGGGGGGGTATGTGACAGCAGGAAGGTAAAGTCACCTGGTTGCATCCAGGGGGGTAGATATATTTCGCCCAGATTCAGGCTTTACGCCGATTTATACAACTAGGTGGAGAGTTGTATAAGGCTAGTGGGCTCATGGATGACTCATACCTCTAAGGAGAGGGCTGGGCGTCGTGCAGACAGGAAGTTGATGAGATCAGCTGAACCTTGTCAGCTCATTTAGGCCTCTATAAGAAATCCCAGCTTCATTAGATGTTAGCTCATGCCTGGAAGCAGACCTGTGTGGACTGTCTAGGGAGAGTGAACCCCTGTGCGGTGAGAGAAAGCCTGTGTGGCTATATTTTGCTTGGACATTTAAAACCAGGGACTAGGACAGCACTAGGCTGATCCCAGTCGTTAGTTAGGAAACCTGTAAGTTTAGTCAGAGGTCAAGTTGACCAGGATTTATTTTGTTTATGTTTTTTTTGCCTTGCTGTGTTTTTGTCACTGTAAATAGAAAATAAACCGCACCTTTTTGATTTTGAAAACCACAACCTCCGTCTGCTGGGCCTGTTTTTGGGTGGGGAGCCCATCCCGGGGGTCACACATACCCGCTGCCGAGCTAGCCCCCTCACAATATATATATATATATTAGGGCTGTTACTGATTAAAATTTTTGTGTTCGATTAATCTATTTTTTTTATCGATTAATCAACTAATTTTGATTAATTATAACGCACATACGGATCCAACTACTTTTAGCTGATCTCCTTGCAGGCTGATTCCCAGTGCAGCTACCAACCACTGGAAAAATCGATAGCAGGATACAAAAAACACACAAAGGCAGCGCTCGATGGGAATAGCATTAAAACTTTTATAGTCTTCAAGTAGGTAACAAAATAAATAATAAATATTGCACTGGAGATAAAATCGATGTAGCTACATAAACTGTAAAAATGGTGCAAGTAATACCAAACGGTAGAAAAAGCAGTCATAAAAACATGTAGCTAAGTATGATACTGGTATAAAAATGTGTACAACGATACCACTGCTGAATCCAGATGAGGAGGGGTTAACATCAGTCCGTCGGCATGTAGATGTCCCGTGAAGGGAACTATCACAACTCCCAGTGGGTGGCTGTAGAATCCCAGGTTGATAGAGGGAAGTCTAACAGCCCTTGCGTGTGGCAGATAGTAAGGTCCCGCCGGCATGCAGATATGAAGGCACAGCAAAGGAGCCCTTCAGATGGACACGGCAAGCCCCGCCAGTGTCTGTGACGTCACCGGATCTCCGACAGAACTCCCTGAAGACCCGGAAGCCGGCGGAGAGGTGAGTACCGATCAAAAGAATTTTGATCAACCAAAAAAATTTAGCGATTAATCAAGGAATTAATAGTTCATTTCCACAGCCCTAATATATATACACGAGGGATCTTTAAAAAGTTTCCGTACTTTTATGATTTTGTTGGAAATGGTGAGAGCGGGAGGACTAGTAATTGGTCGTGTCTGAGAGTATCATGTGACTAGCTGACCTTGCAGTTTAGTCCGAGTGATGTAAATCGTTTTTTTACTTAATAAAAAGAGTTTTAAAAAGGTGCGGAAACTTTTTGAAGAACCCTTGTATTTATACATACGGTATATAGAGAGATGCTATCCATGTGAAATGCCTTTGCAAACTAGAGGGTACTTTGTAATATTTGGCTCATCTGTTATTATGTGTGTTCACCATTATGTGGTAGGTACTCATTATCACACCTAAAATTGCACATTCACTGCATTGAGAATTTTGTGCATTTATTTTCAAAGGTCAAGTCCTCATAAATATGTTTTTGTGTGATATTGTTTTTTTTTTTGTTTGTTTGTTTTTTTATGGCTTGCTGCAGTTGAGATATGGTTAGAAATAACCAAAATTAAACATTTTACTTTCCTCCAAATCTCAATGAAAATCAGATTTCTGTGAAATGTTTCCATTTTAGTGAACTGCATTGTAGTTAAAGTAGACCCTTCTCCGTATAGTTTTTTTTTTTTCGCCTCAGTAAACAGTTATTCTTGATTGGCGAGAGGACCCTCATAAATTAGGCAGAGCTTGCATTTTTACTGCAGGGTTCAAACTAATGGGGAAGGTGAAGTTAAGGTTGCTTTTGGTGGTTTGGGTGCAAAGGGTTTTAATGGCCCTTAAGGGTTATGGAAGCCTCTCCAACTATCTTATATATGTTTTTGTGCCAAAAATAACCCTCCTTAGCCCCATTATTTTACATTTTACAGCAGACAAAAAACAGGCAGGGAAAAAAAACCCTGTCTAACTAAAAATTTTAATAGACAATACACAAATAACGATTACCGTATATACTCGAGTATAAGCCGAGTTTTTTAGCACATTTTTTTGTGCTGAAAATGCCCCCCTCGGCTTATACTCGAGTCACATTTTTGCGCCTGATCTCCTGGACTTTGGGGACCCGGTACCGGATGGCCGTAGGTCCCCTGGACCACAAACTTGGCACACATGTAGCCCCCCTTTTCCTCTACAGGTGTACAAAGTTTGGTGTCTGGGGGACCTACGGCCAGGGAGCACCAATTTTTCAAACTCGGGCACCCCTTCCATAGACTCCCATGTTAAACGTCAGTCGAGGCATGGGCACAGTGAGGCATGGGCACAGTGAGGCATGAACACAGTGAGGCATGGACACAGTGAGGCATGGACACAGTGAGGCATGGACACAGTGAGGCATGAACACAGTGAGGCATGGGCACAGTGAGGCATGGGCACAGTGAGGCATGGGCACAGTGAGGCATGGACACAGTGAGGCATGCACATGGACACAGTGAGGCACAGTGAGGCATGCAGATGGACACCCTAGGCTTATACTCGAGTCAATACATTTTCCCAATTTTTAGTGGTAAAATTAGGTGCCTCGGCTTATATTCGGGTCGGCTTATACTCGAGTATATACGGTAAATACACACAATAAAAGGAAAAAATACAATTAGGCCCCTTTCACACTGGGGCGTTTTTCATGCGGTTTAGCGCTAATAATAGCGCTATTATACCGCATGAAAAATTCCTGCCCTGTAGCCTTCAATGTGAAAGCCCAAAGGCTTTCACACTGAAGTGGTGCGCTAGCAGGACCGCTCCAAAAGTCCTGCTAGCCACTTCTTTACAGCGGTAAAGGAGCGGTGTGTTCACCGCTCCTTTACCGCGGATGCCCATTGAAATCAATGGGACACCGCGGTAATACCGCCCGCAAACCGCGGCAATAGCCGCGGTTTGCGGGCGGTATTAACCCCTTTTCGGCCGCTAGCGGGGGTTAAATTCACCCCCCTAGCGACCGCATACCGCGGTAAGAACGACGGTATAGCAGCGCTGCAAATCGCGCTGCTATACCACCACCGCTCCTGCCCGCCCCAGTGTGAAAGGGGCCTTACTGCCAATTTCTTATGTTTTCCCACAAGATGTAAGAGGAATGGAGGAGCTCAGCTATGAGTAAGGATTAGAGGAACTGAATTTATTCACTCTTGAGAAGAGGAGATTAAGGGGGGATATGATCAACATGTACAAATATATAAGGGGTCCATATAGTAAACTTGGTGTTGAGTTATTCACTTTACGGTCATCACAAAGGACAAGGGGGCACTCTTAACGTCTAGAGGAAAAGAGATTTCATCTCCAAATACGGAAAGGTTTCTTCACAGTAAAGCCCTGTACACACGATCGGTTTGACTGATGAAAACCGTCCGATGGATGGTTTTCATCAGACCAACCGATCGTGTATGGGACCCATCGGTCTTTTTTCCATCGGTTTTAAAAAATAGAACATGTTTTAAATTTTTCCGATGGATAAAAAAATGATCGAAAACTCCGATCGTCTATGGGCAAGTCCATCGGATCAAAGACCCACGCATGCTCAGAATCAAGTCGACGCATGCTCAGAAGCATTAAACTTCATTTTTCTCGGCTCATCAGAGTGTTTTACGTCACCGCGTTTGGAACGGTCAGTTTTTTGAATGATGGTGTGTGGGCAAGACTGATGAAAAACAGTTTCATCGGATTTCCGATGGACAAATCCATCGGACGAAAATCCATAGGTTATCCGATCGTGTGTACAGGGCTTAAGAGCTGTGAAAATGTGCAATAGACTCCCTGCAGAGGTGGTTCTGGTTAGACTTGTGCACTACGGAAAAATGTGTTTCGTTTCAGTTCGTTTCTTTTCGGTCCTGTTGAATCGTAATCGTTCGTAATTTTGCTAGATGGGATTTTTTGTGTTCAGACTAATTCGTATTTTCGCAAGCGACATTTTTCGTTGAATCGGAACGATTCGTATTAATGTAAGCCTTATTTTTAGTTGATTGATAATTCATACTTTCGGTAGAGTACATTGTTTTTCGTTGATTCTGGACACATATATAGTGCCGTCATACATGTTGTACGTCACCGCGCTTTGCTCGAGCATTTTTTTTCACGATAGTGTGTAGGCAAGGCAGGCTTGAGAAGAATCACGTCGAGAAAAACGCAGTTTTTTTCAATGACATTAAAAGCGGTCGTGTGTACGTGGCATTATTGTGCTTCGAATGGATTCGTACATTCGTAACTTTTTTCAGAACAAATTATGCCGAAGACATTGGGGCATTCGCTATTTGCGATATAATTTATTTCGGATTCGGTTTTATTCGTAATTGCTTTGTTCGGAAATTAGAATGCTTCCGAACGTCCGAAAGTTGCTAAATTCGGACGAATTTCGATTCGTTACGAAATGAATTGCACAAGCCTAGTTCTGGCCAGCTCAGTAGATTGGTTTAAGAAAGGCCTGGATTCTTTCCTAAATGTACATAATATAACTGGGTACTGACATTTATAGGTAAAGTTGATCCGGGGAAAATCTGATTGGATCATGCTCTACTGGGGTTTTCACCTTCCTCTGGATCAACTGTAGGTATAGAATTGGGTACATGGGATTGTATGATATTATATATATATATATTGTGACAGCAGGAAGGTAAAGTCACCTGGTTGCATCCAGGGGGGTAGATATATTTCGCCCAGATTCAGGCTTTACGCCGACTTATACAACTAGGTGGAGAGTTGTATAAGGCTAGTGGGCTCATGGATGACTCATACCTCTAGGGAGAGTGTGGGGCGTCGTTCAGACAGGGAGTTGATGAGACCAGCTGAAGCTTGTCAGCTCATTTAGGCCTCTATAAGAACTCCCAGCTTCATTAGATGTTAGCTCATGCCTGGAACCAGACCTGTGTGGACTGTCTAGGGAGAGTGAACCCCTGTGCGGTGAGACAAAGCCTGTGTGGCTATTTGCTTGGACATTTAAAACCAGGGACTTAGGGACTAGGACAGCACTAGGCTGATCCCAGTTGTTAGTTAGGAAACCTGTATGTTTAGTCAGAGGTCAAGTTGACCAGGATTTATTTTGTTTATGTTTCTTTTGCTTTGCTGTGTTTTGTCACTGTAAATAGAAAATAAACCGCACCTTTTTGATTTTGAAAACCACAACCTCCGTTTGCTGGGCCTGTTTTTGTGTGGGGAGCCCATCTCGGGGGTCACACACACCCGCTGCCGAGCTAACCCCCTCACAGTTGGTGGAGAATGCGGGCAGTTTTTTTTTAAGCCAGCATGGAGGAGATACTGAAGCAGCTGGCTCTAGCAAATGCCAATCAACAGCAGACAAATGCAGGTTTGCAAAAGAACTTCGCAGCCCAGCAGCAAGCTCATCAACAGAGCCTTGCAGCCCAGCAGCAGACAAACGCAACTTTGCAACAGAGTCTGGAGGCTCAGCAACAAGCCCAGCAGCAATCTGAGGCCCGCTTCATAGACCTGTTGCAGAAGCAAGAGCAGAGACTACAACAACAGATGGAAGCAGTAATGCAGCAACGTCCGCAGACCAGTGAGGAAAGCCGTCCCACTAATACCGCGTCCTTTGGGGTGAGTCGTTTATTGACAAAAATGACTGGAGAGGATGATCCAGAGGTATTTTTGACCACATTTGAAAGGACCGCTGAAAGAGAAAAGTGGCCTGAGGAGCAGTGGGCTGGACTGGTGGCTCCTCTGTTAACTGGTGAATCGCAGAAAGCTTACTATGACCTAGAGCCTAACCAAGCAAAAGACTATGTGATGCTAAAAGCTGAAATATTGGCAAGGCTGGGTGTCACCCAGGCTGTCCGGGCTCAGCGTGTGCATAACTGGACTTTCCAGCTTGGAAAACCCCCCAGGTCTCAAATGTATGATCTCATTCACCTGAGCAGAAAGTGGCTACAGCCAGAGACTTTGTCCGCACCAAAGATTGTGGAACGTGTTGTAATGGATCGGTTTTTGAGAGCTCTTCCTACTGCCATCCAAAAGTGGGTAAGCCATGGAGACCCAGAGACGGCCGATAGTCTTGTGGATCGTGTGGAGAAATACTTGGCTACAGAGAACCTGACGGCCTCTTCCAGAGACACTCGGACTTTCCACCCTAAGACCAGACCATCCCCAGGGGCGGATAAGAGGATTCCAAGGGGTGAGGGTGGAGAGAGTGAGAGGGTGGGAGCTCTACCCCAAGTTTGGCGAGAACAGCCTGGGAAATCAGCGGCTCAAGAGGCCGCAAGAAGGATCGTTTGCTACCGCTGCCGGCAAGCGGGACATATTGCAGCCAATTGCCCGGTTGTGGAGGAACCCATGCAGTGTGACTTTCTGACGGGCAGACGTCAGTCGCTGTGTGCGACAGTCGCATGCACTGCCATTCGAGGAACTGAGAAACATTTATGCAAAATGTGTGTTAATGGTAGAAATGTTGTGGTATTGTTGGATTCAGGTAGCCTTGTGACCCTGATAAAGGCTGAGTTAGTTAAAACAGAGGTCTCTGGGAATAGCAAGGTAGCTGTTATTTGTGTGCATGGGGACACCCGAGAGTATCCAGTGACTACAGTGTGTTTCGGGACCCCCAAAGGTACCCTCTCTCATCCAGTGGGCTTAGTATCTCAGTTACCGCATGACGCCATTGTGGGAAGGGATTTTCCGAAGTTCTGGGAACTGTGGGATGATCCTGAGCCCCCCACTGGTGCCCCTATGTACCAGGAATGTGATAGCCAGAACTCCCCTGAGAGTGGTGAGGACTCTCCGGAATTTCCCTTATCAGTATTGGCAGGGGAGACTCAAGAAACTGGAGAGGAGCCCACCTCCTCAGACGAAAACCTACCGTCTGTGGAGTTTTCTGATCTTGAGGTTCACAGGGAAAACTTTGCCACAGAACAGTTGAAAGACCCCGCCCTAATAAAGGCACGGGAAAACGTAGTGAAAATAGATGGCGAGTTAGTGAACCCAGATAATACCTGCACTTACCCATACTTCAGCGTAGAGAAGGACCTACTGTATCGGGTGGCAAAAAGGGCAGAAGAAACCGTTGAGCAGCTTGTGGTGCCCAAACCTTACAGGAAGTTGGTGTTGGAGTTGGCCCATGGGCACATTCTTGGAGGTCATCTGGGGACAGAGAAAACCCGAGAGAGGGTATTACAGAGATTCTATTGGCCGGGGGTGATGAAGGACATAGAAAATTATTGTTCCTCCTGCCCTGTGTGTCAGAGGTCGGCCCCGATGCCACATTTCCGTAGCCCGCTGGTCCCTCTACCCATCATTGAGGTCCCGTTTGAGAGGATCGCCATGGATTTGGTAGGTCCTATAATCAAGTCCGCTAGGGGGCACCAGTACATATTAGTTATAATGGACTATGCCACCCGTTATCCAGAAGCGATCCCTCTCCGAAATACCTCGGCCAAAACCATAGCCAAAGAGCTATCTCTTGTGTTTAGCCGGGTGGGTATTTGTAAAGAACTGCTTACGGACCAAGGTACACCCTTTATGTCCCGGGTTATGAAGGAGCTGTGTAAATTGTTCAAAGTGACGCAATTACGTACATCTGTGTATCACCCCCAAACCGATGGGCTGGTTGAAAGGTTCAACAAAACCCTAAAACAAATGTTGAAGAAAGTGGTGGATAGAGATGGAAAGGATTGGGACTGTCTACTTCCTTATCTGATGTTTGCTATTAGGGAGGTGCCCCAATCCTCTACGGGATTCTCCCCCTTTGAGTTACTGTATGGGAGACACCCAAGAGGGCTGTTGGATATTGCCAAGGAAACTTGGGAAAGTGAGAGTTCTCCCCACAGGAGTGTGATTGAGCATGTCGCCCTGATGCAAGACCGAATTGCACAGGTAATGCCCATCGTGAAGGAACATTTGGCCCAAGCGCAGTTAGCACAGCAGAGAGTGTACAACCGTGGAGCCAAGACCCGTACCTTTTCCCCGGGGGATAGGATACTGGTACTTGTCCCTACGGTTGAAAGTAAATTCCTTGCCAAATGGCAAGGCCCCTACGAGATAATGGAAAAAGTGAGCGAAGTGAATTACAAGGTCAGACAACCAGGAAGGCGAAAGCCCGAACAGATCTATCACGTTAATCTGTTGAAAGCCTGGAGGGATAGAGAGTCCCTAGTCGCAGACACTTGGTCACCAGCTCAAACTGGTTGCGTGATTCCTGAGGTTGGAATAGCAGCCACCTTGTCACAACCCCAACAACAGGAGGTTAAGGAGTTTGTGCTTCGCAACAAGGAGGTATTCTCTGAGCTGCCGGGACAAACATCTGGGGTAGAGCATGACATCATTACCCCGCCCGGTGAAAGGGTGAAGTTAAAACCCTATCGGATCCCAGAGGCCCGACGGGAGGCAATACGGGAGGAAGTACAGAAAATGCTGAACTTAGGGGTGATAGAGGAGTCCCAAAGTGATTGGTCTAGTCCCATTGTGTTGGTGCCTAAACCGGATGGGAGCTGGCGATTTTGTAACGATTTTCGTCAGTTGAACAAAGTTACAAAATTTGACACCTACCCCATGCCACGTATAGATGAGTTGATCGACCGGCTGGGAACAGCCCGATACATGACGACTCTTGACCTCACAAAAGGGTATTGGCAAATCCCCCTGGCCAAGTCGGCCAAAGAGAAAACCGCATTTGTAACCCCAGACGGGGCGTTCCAATATAAAAGAATGCCGTTCGGGTTACAGAATGCGCCGGCCACATTCCAGCGGAAAATGGACCAGATGCTGAGGCCCCATCGGAAGTATGCTGCGGCTTACCTGGATGACATAATTGTCCATAGCACAGATTGGGCCTCACATCTGCCAAAAGTGCAAGCAGTCCTGGACTCTGTTCGGGAAGCGGGGTTTACGGCTAACCCCAAGAAGTGTACCATTGGGCAGGAGGAGGCCAAATATCTTGGGTACACCATTGGGAGGGGAGTAATAAAACCCCAACTCAACAAAGTCGAGGCCATCCAGAGTTGGCCACGTCCCAACAGCAAGAAGCAGGTACGAGCCTTTCTGGGAATCGCTGGGTATTATCGGCGATTCATTCCCCACTTTGCTTCTAAGGCTGTGCCCCTAACCAACCTGACGAAGGGGAAAGGGTCGGTCATGATTAAATGGACCCCCGAGGCTGAGGCAGCATTCCAATTCTTGAAACAAGCCTTATGTAGCCAGCCAGTGTTGTACTCACCCGACTTCTCTAAAGACTTTGTCGTACAAAGTGATGCGTCAGATGTGGGGTTAGGAGCAGTATTGTCCCAGGTCTGGAACGGGGAAGAGCACCCAGTCATTTACCTCAGCAGGAAGTTGAAGTCCCATGAGGTAAATTACGCCACCGTGGAAAAGGAGTGTTTAGCGGTGAAGTGGGCTCTAGATTCCCTTCGGTACTACCTGCTAGGTAGGCACTTTGACATGGTTACGGATCACGCTCCGTTAAAGTGGATGGCTCAAAACAAGGAAACAAATAGAAGAGTGAATAGGTGGTTCCTGGCCCTCCAGGAATTCAACTTCACAGTAAAGCATCGCCCTGGCGTTCAAATGGGGAATGTGGATGCTTTGTCTCGAGTACATGAATGCCTAATTGCTGGTGTTCCAACCCCGAGGTTAAAACAAGAGGGGGGGGGGTATGTGACAGCAGGAAGGTAAAGTCACCTGGTTGCATCCAGGGGGGTAGATATATTTTGCCCAGAATCAGGCTTTACGCCGACTTATACAACTAGGTGGAGAGTTGTATAAGGCTAGTGGGCTCATGGATGACTCATACCTCTAGGGAGAGTGTGGGGCGTCGTGCAGACAGGGAGTTGATGAGACCAGCTGAAGCTTGTCAGCTCATTTAGGCCTCTATAAGAACTCCCAGCTTCATTAGATGTTAGCTCATGCCTGGAACCAGACCTGTGTGGACTGTCTAGGGAGAGTGAACCCCTGTGCGGTGAGACAAAGCCTGTGTGGCTATTTGCTTGGACATTTAAAACCAGGGACTTAGGGACTAGGACAGCACTAGGCTGATCCCAGTTGTTAGTTAGGAAACCTGTATGTTTAGTCAGAGGTCAAGTTGACCAGGATTTATTTTGTTTATGTTTCTTTTGCTTTGCTGTGTTTTGTCACTGTAAATAGAAAATAAACCGCACCTTTTTGATTTTGAAAACCACAACCTCCGTTTGCTGGGCCTGTTTTTGTGTGGGGAGCCCATCTCGGGGGTCACACACACCCGCTGCCGAGCTAACCCCCTCACAATATATATATATATTTTTTATGGTTGAAGTGGATGGACTGTCTTTTTTCAACCTGACTAACTATGTAACTATGTACACAACTTCCACTCAGGGTTCACACTTGTCAATGATTCATCCGGCTCTCTCCATGTCTGGAAGGCTATAATATTATATACTTCTTATGCCCTGTACACACAATCGTTTTTTCCGATGAAAAAAGTCTGATGGACTTTTTTCATCGGAAAAAACGATCGTGTGTGGGCCCCATCGGACTTTTTTCCATCGGTGTAAAAAAATAGAACTTGTTTTAAATTTTTCCGATGGAAAAAAAACGATAGGAAATTCCGATCGTCTGTGTGGAACTCCAACGGAGAAAAAACCCACGCATGCTCAGAATCAAGTCGACGCATGCTCAGAAGCATTGAACTTAATTTTTCTCGGCTCGTCAGAGTGTTTAACGTCACCGCGTTTTGGACGGTCGGAATTTTGTCTGATGGTGTGTAGGCAAGACTGATGGAAGTCAGCTTCATCGGAATTCAGATGGGAAATTCCATCGGATTTTATTCCATCGGAAATCTGATCGTGTGTACAGGGCATAAGAGGTGTCTGATACCTTTTATGCCGTTTATGACACAGGATTGTTTTACTTTTATTATTTTTAACATCTATATATAAAAAAATGTGGTGTTTTTATATTCAGTGTGCTGTTTATTCCTGAAATTAATATTGCACCTAAAAAATCTCAATCTTGTTGTGATATTTTTCTAGTGATTTTTTGGCATTGTGGTGCATCCCTTGAGAATTAATTAAGAAAATAAGAAAATGTATAACTCTTGGGTGAAACCCTAAACTAAATACACTTCCAAAGAAAAAATGTCTTAATAAACAAATAGATTTTTTAAAGCAAATTTTGTCTATGCAGCTCATTTAGCAAAATGTGGTTTACTACAATCTCATCTCTGTAAAAAAATAGTAACACTTGTTTTCGCTCATTGTAATAATTGTCCCCTGGAATATGCCATTCAAAAAATGCATGCTAATACGTACCTCGGAATGTATAAAGCACAATGTAACGCAAGGGAAAATCCACTGAAAAATGTATGTGACAAAATGTATGCCCTTTAAAGAAGTGTGAAAGGGCGCTTACCGCGCACAAGCAAATGTGTTAATAATCCGTTTCTAATACTAAGGAAACAACATGTACACTGTACAGTAGGTTATTTGTCAAGTCCCTTAAAAAAACCAACCAGCTGTGAACTTGAATAATGATTTTTTTTTTAAGGGCTTACGTCTGCGCCGTGCAAATTACTGATGGTAATCTTGCTTACAATTTGCATTTAAATATTTTTTTTCTGTCCCATCTGAGATTGAATAGACTACGCGTGTGACTAGAACAGAAGAATTCCCAAGTAGATGATGGAACACAGGGATTGGGTTAAACAGAAGAAACAAACTACCCATAACCTATCACTATCACTTATTTTTTAAAGGATGTCTAAGGAAATGTTTGAAAATTGGAAGCTTCTGAATTCAATATTTATTACCATCTGACAAGTTTCAGCTACTTTTTTTGTAAAAGGAAAAATGTTGATCATATGACCTGCTACCCCAAATACAGGGCCTTGAAAAAGTATTCACACCCCTTGAAATTTTCCACATTTTGTCATGTTACAAACAAAAA
The DNA here is from genome assembly GCA_029206835.1 of Rana muscosa. Classification (NCBI taxonomy): domain Eukaryota; kingdom Metazoa; phylum Chordata; class Amphibia; order Anura; family Ranidae; genus Rana; species Rana muscosa. The sequence goes on from CM055120.1 coordinate 355,499,847, forward strand.
GGTAAATGTATTTTATTGGGATTGTATGTGATAGACCAACACAAAGGGGCACCTAATTGTGACGTGGAAGAAATTTTTTATTTTTTTAAATAAATATCTGAAAAGTGCATTTGTATTCAGCCCCCTTTACTCTGATACCCCTAACTAAAATCTAGTGGAACCAATTGCCTTTAGAAGTCAGCTAATTAGTAAATAAAGTCCACCTGTGTGTAATTTAATCTTGGTATACATGCCTGTAAATACAGCTGTTCTGCAAAAGCCCTCAGAGGTTTGTTAGAGAACCTTAGTGAACAAACAGCATCATGAAGGCCAAGGAACACACCAGACTGATCAGGGATAAAGTTGTGGTGAAGTTTAAAGAAGGGTTAGGTTATAAAAAAAATATCCCAAGCTTTGAACATCTCACAGAGCACTGTTCAATCCATCATCCGAAAATGGAAAGAGTATGGCACAACTGCAAACCTACCAAGACATGGCCATCCACCTAAACTGACAGGCTGGGCAAGGAGAACATTAATCTGAGAAGCAGCCAAGAGGCCCATGGTAACTCTGGAGGTGCTGCAGAGATCCACAGGTGGGAGAATCTGTCCACATGACAACTATTAGTCGTGCACTCCACAAATCTGGCCTTTATGGAAGAGTGGCAAGAAGAAAACCATTGTTGAAAGAAAGTCATAAGAAGTCTCGGTTACAGTTTGCGAGAAGCCATGTGGGGGACACAGAAAACATGTGGAAGAAGGTGCTCTGGTCAGATGAGACCACAATTTAACTTTTTGGCCTAAAAGCAAATAGCTATGTGTGGCGGAAAACTAACACTGCACATCACCCTAAATTCACCGTGAAACATGGTGGTGGCAACATCATGTTGTGGGGATGCATTTCTTCAGCAGGGACAGGGAAGCTGGCCAGAGTTGATGGGAAGATGGATGGAGCCAAATACAGGGCAATCTTAGAAGAAAAACTGTTAAGCCTCGTACACACGATCAGATTTCCATCGGACAAATCCGTGGATTTTTGTCCGAAGGGCGTTGGCCGTGAACTGGTTCTGCATACAGGCGGCAGAACTTTTTCAGCCAACATTCACAAAACTACGTGTTTTTTTCTGCTCTTTAGCGCCACCCTTTGGGCAACTTCTGCTAATGTTGTCTGATGGTTAGCATTGGTTCGGAGCATGCGTGTTTGTACTTTGGATTTTAGTCCGACGGACTTGTGTACACGCGATCGGATAATCCGACGGAACACATTGCTGTCCGACAATTTGAGAGCATGGCTATCCAACATTTGTTGTCGGAAATTCCGACAACAATTGTCCGATGGAGCATACAGACGGTCGGATTATCCGACAAAACCCTTCCATCACACAATTGTTGTCAGAATATCCGATCGTGTGTACGGGCCTTTAGAGTCTGCAAAAGACTTGAGACTGGGGTGGAGGTTCACCTTCCAGCAGGACAACGACCCTAAACATACAGCCACAGCTACAATGGAATGGTTTAGATCAAAGCATATTCATGTATTAGAATGGCCCAGTCAAAGTCCAGACCTAAATACAATTGAGAATCTGTGGCAAGACTTGAAAATTGCTGTTCACAGACGCTCTCCATCCAATATGACAGAGCTTGAGCTAATTTGCAAAGAAGAATAAGCAAAAATGTCACTCTCTAGATGTGCAAAGCTGGTAGAAACATACCTAAAAAGACTTGCAGCTGTAATTGGAGTGAAAGGTGGTTCTACAAAGTATTGACTCAGGGGGGCTGAATACAAATGCACGCCACACTTTTCACATATTTATTTTGAAAAAAACATTTATTATTTTCCTTCCACTTCACAATTATGTGCTACTTTGTGCCATCACATAAAATCCCCAAAAAATAACTTTACGTTTTTGGTTGAAACATGACAAAATGTGGAAAGTTTCAAGGGGTAAGAATACTTTTTCAAGGCATTGTAATAGGGTGTCTGTACCCAGCATGTACACTCACAATGTGGACGACCTGAAAGGCCTATCTGATAAGGAAAGATCTACTGTTATCATAGGAGTAGAGGTTTGTTTCTAGATTCTGAGCAGGAATGACAACACAGGTCCTATGTTTTGTAATTCTTCCACATGTGACAGTAATAATGTAGCTACAGCTAAACCTGCTCTCACCCCCATTCTAAGCTTATTCTATTTAACTATGTGTAGTGGGTACTTGAAATTAGGGGGAGCATCTGGGTGGTAGTGTAACCCAGATGTCTTGATTGTTAGGAAATTCAAGGTTCCCTTTGTGAATCTTGGAGGACTCTGGTGGTGTGAAGTTCCCGCCGGGCTATAGGTGGCATTGTTGCTTTGGACCGGGGCTGAACTCACACCGCAAGATGGTACCTTTTTGTCCTCCCCTGGAGCTGGTACAGCGGGGCGGGGAACACGCTGTGGCGCAAAGGGAGAGGTCATAAAAGGGGCGGACGCCCTGATCACGGAGTTAGCGTCCGGAGTCCTGGTCACCAGTCATCTCTATGACCGTCGGAGACTGGGCGTGATGTGATGACGTCACGCCCGGGTCCTCAGATGTAAACAAAGCCACCATTGTGGCTAGTAAACATGAGATCAGTGGAAAAAAATTCACTATCTCATGCTTTCCAGCCTGGAGGAGAGATGTGAGGTCTTACTGACCCCGCATCTCTTCATAAAGAGGACCTGTCACACACCATTTCTATTACAAGGGATTTTTACATTCCTTGTAATAGGAATAGAAGTGATAAAAGTGATTAAAAATTTTTTTTTTAAAAAAATACATTTTTTATTTTTTTTTAAACGCCCCTGTCCCCGGTAGCTCACGATCAGAAGCGAACACACACGTAAGTCCCACCCACGTATGTAAACGCCGTTCAAACCACATATGTGAGGTATCGTCGCATGCGTTAGAGTGCATGCAACAATTCTAGCACTAGACCTCCTCTGTAACTCTAACCTGGTAACCTGAAAAAAAAAATTAAAGCGTCGCCTATGGAGATTTTTCAGTACCGAAGTTTGGCGCCATTCCATGAGTGTGCGCAATTTTAAAGCGTGACATGTTAGGTATCTATTTACTCAGCGTAACATCATCTTTCATATTTTACAAAAAAATTCGGGCTAACTTTACTGTTTTGTTATTTTTTAATTCATGAAACCATTTTTTTTCCCCAAAAAAGGCGTTTGAAAAATTATTGCGCAAATACCGCGCAAGAAAAAAAGTTGCAATGACCGTCATTTTATTTCCTAGGGTGTCTGCTAAAAAAACATATATAATGTTTGGGGGTTCTGAGTAAATTTCTAGCAAAAGAATGATGATTTGTACATGTAGGAGATAAGTGCCAGAATGGGCCCAGTATTGAGGTGGTAAAAAAAGCCCGGTGTTGAAGTGGTTAAGTATACAAATCTTTTCTTTACAGGGTTAGATAGGGTAGGCTTAGCATGGAGGTGGGAGTAGGTGTTGCCTTAGTTAGATTTTGATTGACCTTCCAATTTAAAACCCAATTTCAGGTTCCATCCACTCCATTTCCTGCTGCAACCCCCCGAGTACCCCCTTTGACATTTTTTTTTTTTTATCTTGATACATAGATTTTTTTTTCATCAGGTAACTGGTCTGGTCATGTGACGTCATCGGTCCACTTTATTTATTCTTTTTTTTAACAGTGCATTGGTTCTGAATGCTACAGAGAAGGGAAAAAACAGCACTGGAGCATAGAGAGGGTAATTACTCTGATACTTTTGGCTATAAATATGAATTCAGATTAGTTGTCAGTGGTACTGAGCTTTTTTTTATTGTACAATATTACTCAAATATGTAGTAAACTGTTATTTTGTAGGACAAAGAGAATTAGGCTCAATACTCAAGCAGGAATCAACAATCACCGTTGAATATGTTATGTTCTATGTAAGGAAAACTTTACATATGTGCGTGAGGTACACCATCATAAAACCATCATAGTGCAGCCAATAATTATGACCAAAGATCACAAACCTGGAAGGAGATGGGGAAAGATGTTGGTGCCAGTGGGGAAGTGAGTTTAAGTAAGTCCTAAACAGACTTCTTCAATAGGCCAGAGCAATACACAACAGCAAATCAGAGACTTTCTCTTGCCTATCTGAGTATGGTAAGTTTAAATGTTTGCTGGTTTGAATACAATTTAGATTTGCATTTCCTGAAAATGTTGGTAAAAATGTTAAAGATTTAATGGAAATTTTGATTAAATGCACTGGGGTCAATTCTATTGGAAAGGAGACCCAGAGGATTTGTAGAGCTTTGGTTGGAAAAGGCCTACATGTTAAGTGCTATCCAAAGCTCATTATTAAGCCTCGTACACACGACCGAGTTTCTCGTCAAAAAACAACAAGAAACTTGCTGGCAGAGCTTTCTTGCCAAGTAAATTGGTCGTGTGTATGCGGCTATCAGGTTGCTCGTCAAGAAAACCGACAAGAATTTCGACGAGAAAAATAGAGAACCTGCTCTCTATTTTCTCGTCAGGATTCTCCATTTTCTCGTCAAGATTCTCGTCAGCATGTTTCTCGAAGAGAAAAGTGTGTGTGTGTACACTTACCTGTCGCCGTGAAAACCCGTGCATGCTCGAAATTACTTTGACGCATGCGCAGTAGCTTCCTAGGCATAGGTAGGGTGTAGCAAGATGGCGGCGAAGGCATCGAATGTGATGAGCGCACGCTCGTCATAGTCGATTACGTCACCGCGTTCGCTCCATTCAAAGAACCGCGGGTTCTTTGAATCGAGCGTGTGTACACTCAGCCGGGACAAGTTTCTTGTCCAAGAATCTCGTCAAGAAAAACGACGTGTTTTTTCTTGACGAGATTCTCGGTCGTGTGTACGAGGCTTTAGTCTTAGCTGTCCACGGGTCTTTATGTATGTGAGATAACTGATGCTCAGGACTGTCTTTCTTTGGTGTGGATGCCTGCTGCTTTGTGAAAAGGCTGAGTTCTGACACAACAGTAAAAAGGTACATAAGTTGCTTCTTTGTTTTAAAGAACTGATAACTAGACATCCTATTAGTCAGAAACTGCCCTGAGCTTTATTAGTAGCTAGGAGCAGATGTTTTCTTTGTTTTTGGGTATGGACCTGCTGAACAAAGACTTTCTGCATTAAAACTGTGTTTGTGTAAAAGTGCAGGACAACCCTGCTTGGATTGTTTATGGGTGTCCCTGTCTTGTGCATAGTCTACTAGTTGAGCCTGCCCCCCTATTACAATAAATAATTATCAACAAATCAGCTACAAAAAAAATAAATACAAAGAACATTAGGGGGTCTGTTTATTGATAAAAGATTGCTGTGCAAATGTGACAACCACTTGCACAACCGCAACAAAAAAATCACCATATTTTGTCTAAAATATTTTTTTCTTATGATTGGTAGTGCCTTCTGGTGACCATAATATGGTAGTTTCCTGATTGAGCTATTTCAAGAAAAATACAGTGTTGTGGCCACTAGATGGCTCTTACAATCATAGGAAATAATCACATTATACAAAATATGTCTTTGAAGCTGTGTGAATATTTGTCTCATTCGCACAGCATATTTTTAAATAAATAGACCCCATGGCGTTTTTTCATAAAAGTTTCCACACACCTTTTATACAGGCTTTACACTTTTTTTACAGTTGAATCCAATTAGAAAAATGTGTAATTCTTGGGTAAAAGTTGTGTGAATCTTATGTAAAAACATTTTATAAATAAACCCCTAAGTGCCGGTTCACACTGGGGCAACACGACTTCCAGCGCAACTTTACAAGGCAACTTGGAGACGACTTGAGCGCCACTTCAGCGCTACTTGGAGCGACTTCAAGTCGCCTCTAGGACAGGCGACTTTGCCAGTGGCCAATCACATAATAATCTGCTCTGTGGGAGGAAGGGGTTTGCCTTAGAAAATTATTTTCACTTCCTGGAAAGTTGCTTCAGTTAAGACAGGGGATCCGACTTGGAGGCGACTTTCATTGATATCAATGGGTACAAGTCGCCTTGAAGTAGTACAGGAAACTTTTCTGAAATCGGAGTGACTTCAGTAGTGTACATTAGGACGGCTCTCATTGACTAAAATGTAATTTCTCATGTTGCGCGACTTGGGGCCATATGAGGCGACCCAAGTCGGATCCCATGTCGCGGTAGTGTGAACCGGCACTAAATTAAATAAAGTAAAATAAAATAAATACATCCCCTTAAAAAAAATTACACACTCGAAATAAAGAAAACTCTTTTCATCTTTTTACGTAAATCCAAAATAAATATATACTGTATACCAGTCTCAGAAGCCTCCCGAAGAAGCTGCACAGAGCTCCACAATGTTTCCAGGCCAGTGAAGCTGAGCCTATTACTATAAAGAGAACTGTGATTTCCCAAAAGGCTAACAAAGGGACACTTACCACAACTGATGGACACTTCTAGGTACATGTCTGAATCTCCTAGGGCAGCAGAAACCCAGGTTGCTTTGTGATGGAAGCAACAGCCGACCTTTGTGGTTGCATAATCTGGTCATTCCCTCCTTCCTCTTGCATTTGATTATTAGTTAGTAAGGCCACCCAGTGATGGGCCAGCCAAAGTATATGGGGTGGTAGGGAGCAGGCCAAAACGGCTGACCACAGGAGATGGTTGCGGTTTCCATGAAAGAGAGACCTGGGCTTCCAAATGAGATCCAAACAATCATGTGTGCTGTAAATGCCTGCCTCTTGGAGTTTGCTGGTTCTCTTTACAAATTAATTCCACCTTTAAGACATTTTTTCATGTAACATTTATATAAAGGGCGTGATATGAAACTTACACCCTTCAGACCTCCACCCTCGAACTGCCCCTTTCTCCTTAATGTGAATTGCGGGGTACTTTTCTCTGCAGGCTTCTGTTGATTTTTGATTTAAGAATTTGGTTAGCCTTTGCATTGCTAGAGCCACATCAACCATTCACATATCCATTTACACGGATCTGTGATTGGAGGCATACAGGCCCCTTCTGCCCCTGTGGCAGAGGGTCTCTTAGTTCTCCATGGATCACCAGTGCAGTGACGTCATCACACTTGTAGTCCATTGTTTTTTTCCTCCAACTCCATAACTGAAGGACCATATCTCCGCATGCACCTAGGGCTGGAGCAATTGTCTGCAGGTGCCTGAGCATTGTACTTGCAATCCACTCCTCACAGGTTGAATGCTTTGCAGGCTCCAATGCAAAAAAAATAATAAATGTGCACTTTTGCTATTTTGCAATATTGGCACAGGTGGAACATGCTTTTAAAAGAGAAGTGCAGGACTGTAAAAATATAAACATACATACTCACCTATGTAGATGAAGCATTGATCCAATGCTGCAGCTGTCCCTTGCTGGCTCTTCACTGAGAACTGAGTTATCAAACACCGCTGATCTCTCAGCTCTGTGGTCCATTCTGAGCACAGAGCATTGACTATCAGTCACTGCTCTGTGCTCTGCCCCTGCCGCGCTCACTAGAGCAACAGACTGAGGAGGGGGTGGGAATGGCTGGCTCAGGCTCTCAGAGGTGCGCTGAGAGGCTGAGCCATCCACCGGTCAGGAATCTGGACGGATCCCAACAACAGGTTATGTGGGCTTTAGCTTTGCTAAAAATAATGTTTCCACCCTTGTGCTAGTATGAATCAAAAACGAATGGCTTTCACCTAATGCTTCTGAGATAGGTATTATAATTTCTGGGTGCAGCACAAAATCACAGCTTTCCAATGCCTTAAGGGTAGATTTAGATGTGCATCTTAATCTCCCTTGCCTCTAAAACCCAAACTGCATTTGGATCATACTCCAGCGGCTACTCACAGGCAAGAAGTAAGCAATGCAATGCCTCCTCACCACCTTTTTTAACCCCATTTTTGCATACAGGCGCACGCAACCTTGTGCACTGAACATGGTTGCGGGGTGCTTCCCCATTGACTTGACACACGAAGCATAGCAGCCATGGCATCAAAACATCCCCGACCCCTGTCTATAGCAGGGGGGAGGCTCAACTGCACATTTTTGCCACCCCCGGCCACAAGTCTAAACAAGGCCTAATTGTTTTACCTGTGTACAGATGCTGCATTGCCACTTGCACTGCTAATCTTTTTCCTGGTAGCCTGCAGCTAAGGACCTTTGCTCTGTAAAGAGGCAGCACACTCACTGCAATGGTCCGACCGGCCTCCTGATGAGACCGGCCCATAGCTCTGCATCCAGCAGGTAGCATGAGCTTAGCTAATTGCAGAGCTATAGGTCAGACTCATCAAGGTTCTGACTGCTGCAGATAGACCACTGCTTCCACATACAAAGCAAAAGTCCTTATCTAAAGTCTGCTGGTATGGGACTGGCTGTAATGTGGCATATGAACACAGGTATGACAGCTAAGACGATAAAATGCTGTTATTTTGCTACAACCTGAAATATTGAATGAATTGTCCATACGACTTCAATTAAACCCTAAATAAAATAAAATAGTAGGTATCAGTAAAAATCCAACCCTAGGAAGAAAGTCTGCACTACGTAATATTTTTAGCAAGGGTGCACAGGTAATTACTCACTAATAATTTTTTTCTTGTTTAATATATAATTCAATTAAAACCACTCACTCAAGTCATTGAAAAAAAAAAAAAAAGATAGAACGATACTTGTCTCCAGTACCAGATGTTAAGCTTGGCAGATTTTTAAAATAGGTCTGCAAGTTTTTTTAACAATGGCAGCTATAAATAAAACGCACAATGCAAAAATTGAATACCGAATGTACTGTACACTCATTGAAGATATCCTTGAGCATGTACGTGGATGAGTTCTGCTTTTAAGCAGGTTTTAATAATTCACTCAATGCGATTCATCTAGATGGTTATTGGATTCTACATGATCATTAGGGTTTTGCCTTTATGTTTTAACATTCATTTGTGAGGCATTGTTGACGGATGTGAAACGCAGCATTTGAATTTCTCACTGGAAAGGGGAACGTGATGTTTATTGTTGCTTTTGATATGTGTCACATTGCTTTGCTTTTATTTAGCTATGTAAGCTGATATGAATGCATCTCAAATTTAGTCACCAATGCCAGATTGACACTTAATGGCTAGTGCAAAGAACATTAGGAATGAAGGGAGCAGCACAGAGTCCCAAAATGTATAAATTCAAAAAAAAAAATTCCTTTTTGTTGGCTCCCTCTTCTGGTCACATCCGGACATGCATGGCTAAATTCAGCAAGTGAACTGTGGGAGAAAGTGGGTGCAAAGAATGCTAATGGGAATCAGGAGACTCTTTATGGTTCGGGAAAAATTGAATCATCTCTCCTTTCTCTTGTTTGATGGTCTATACACTTGAAAAGGATAAGGTAGACACAATACTGCATTCAATAACACAATCTATCTTTAGTGTTTTTATTAAAAAATTCCCATGACCAAATAGAAGGAGCTTGTGCAAAAAAACTGCATACGTAATAAATAGGGATGTTGGCAGCTATGTGACATACAATGTTTTATTGCACCCATATAACTTTGCCTAATAAGCTTGTATAAAAGGGCAACCTGAACTGATGAAAAAACGTAAAGCGGAACTTCGCCAGAAGTGAAGATGCCTCCTGGGTAGCTCCACCTGCCCTCGGGCACCACCATTATGGCACATGTACAGATGTACCCCAGGCCTTCGGGTCCTGGAAGAACTCGTCTGCACATCTGCAGGTTGAGGTGATTTTCCTTGCACGCGCAAAGACGGGTAAGGTTTCCCTGGCACTCCACTCACCACAGATGAAATTTAGCTCCATATGTTTGTTCCCTTTATCCACCCCAGCAAATATGATAGGAGTAATTTTTTTTTTGGGGGGGGGGGGTTCTGTTCTGTGTCCTTTGCCAGCAGCCCCCTGGGAGACCCTGTCACATATCCCAGAGGCTGCAGGAGCCAATTCACAGAATTAGGGGGGCTGTGGGGCCTCTGCCATTATTGGGGTCCGGTCTGCCTGAACTTGAAGGAGGTAAGTGGTTAAAGAGGACCAAGACGGTGGGAACAGTGGATTGCTACAGGACTATGCTGAACCCGCTGGGTAGGTGAGTGTGTTTTTTTAATTCAACCCAGCATAACATGTAAGGAAAGCTGAACTACAGGCAAAAAGCTAGATACACATATGCAATGCATATGTTTTACCCGCCAAAGTATTTGTATTTCTGTCCATCTACTTCTGCAATTCATACAGCTCTGCCGCACAGCAATGTCCTGGCTAGCAGGGAAGGAGACCTAATTTTTCCTCTGCTGCAGCTCAGTAGTACTTATAGGTCTCCTCCCCACCCCACAGCCTTGTGACTGGACAGTGAAAAAAAAGTGGTAGACTGATGAATTCATCTCCCCTTCAGTCTTCTCTCTCTCTCTCTATCAGAATTTTCTTTCCACTGCAGCAGAACTCATTTGCTCCTTGTGCTACTTGGCCCTTTGCCTGCTTAACTCAAGTTCAGACATTTATTTGCTTGCATTAAACAAAAAAAATACAATACCTTTAATGATGTATAAATGAATACAGAGCTGCATTTGTGTCTTTAATACCTGCCTGGAGTTAAACTGATCTTAGATTGTTCTCAAATCCAAGACATTCTGTTTGTTTCTGAGTCTCAAGTCTGGGCACATGACCCCCTATGTAAACTGAGATTTCTATGGTCTCTCTCACCATTCCACTCTTCTACTCTTTGCACTCTGTTGTTAAATGTGTCCTTTAGTGTCAAAAACTGTTACGTGTGGCCAACTTGGTGTGAAATATTTTTTTTCATACCAGTCTTCCCCCTACCAGCTGTTATATTTTAATATATATGTTTCCACCGTACAGGTCAACAGTTATTCCCTGATTTATAAATATTTCTTATTTATTTTTTTCCAAGTTGGTATGGGTGTACTTATCATGGCAGCATTTTCGGTTTATATAAAATGAGCTGTCGCTAAATGTATGTTCCCAAAAAGTTCCCATTGCAATGATACTAACACTTTATTGTTCCTTACTTTAACCACTTGCTGACCAGCGCACGCACATTTACGTCGGCACAGACAGGCAAATGGGCGTATACAGGGCCGGATTAACATAGGGGCTATTGGAGCTGCAGCTCCAGGCCCCTTCCTCAAGATAGGCCCATTTGCCCAAAAAAAAAAAATCAAAAAAAAAAAAAAAAAGATTGACTTCGAGGATTGTAGCTTGGCGACCAGGGGCTACAGAGACCCCATTTTTGGGAAGTTTAGCTGAAGACCCACCCCACCACTGATTAAATTATGGGACTGCTATCATTTATGGTTCCAGAGATACGAGGATGCTTGCGCAGCCTGTCAGAAGCTACATACAGAACGGCCAGTTTAAATACAAGCTGACACACTGCAGCAGAGAGGATGAGCTCACAGGGCTTATAATAATTATTTGTATATTACTAAGACTGCTTTCACACTATGCCGCCCCGAGCGTTGGCGGTAGAATAGCGGTAAAACGCTGCTATTTTACCGTCGGATTTGCGGAACATTTCGGCCGCTAGCGGGACGCTTTTAACCCCCGCTAGCGACCAAGAAAGGGTAAAAAAACGCCCGAGATGCGTAGCTACAGCGGCGTACTGCCAGCGGTACGGCGGTGCTGCCTATTGATTTCAATGGGCAGGAGCGCATTAGGAGCGGTGAGTTCACCGCTCCTAATGCGCTCCAAAGAAGTTGCTGGCAGGACTTTTTCTGACGCCCTGCCAGCGCACCCCTCCAGTGTGAAAGCAGCTGTTTAAGGGCGGATTGCAGGCGCTATTTTTAACGCTATAGCGCCTGCAAAACGCCCTCATTGTGAAAGGGGTCTTATAGTAATTAACCCCTCGCCACCCAGGCCAATTCTGAAACTTCTCTCCTACATGTAAAAATCATCATTTGTTTTTTGCTAGAAAATGACTCAGAACCCTCAAACATTATATATTATTTTAGCAGACACCCTAGGGAATAAAATGGTGGTCTTTGCAACTTTTTATGTTACACGGTATTTGCGCAGCAATTTTTCAAACGTGTTTTTTTTGGAAAGAATCTGTTTCATTCATAAAAAAAAAAAAAAAACACTAAAGTTAGCACGATTTTTTTTGTATACCAAGTGATGCTTTACATTTTTTTACAGTTTACATGTTTAGAGTTACAGAGGAGGTCTAGTGCTAGAATTATTGTTCTCACTCTAACGATCGTGGCGTATGTAACCTGTGTGTATCTGGCTCTGATACTAGCCAGGGCCTACCCAGCCACTGACTAGTATCTCTCCCCAGCCTGTCCCCACACACCCTCTCACCTGCTGAACTGTGGATGGGGGAATCACTCCTGCAGTGTTATTGTGTTCTGCCTGCGAATACAATGATCAGTGTTGCTAACTATAGCTGGCAGCACTGATTGTTTTGGGAAAAACCTGACAGGCTGGTTGTACTCCAGTCAGATAATAGATTGACTTGTGTAAAACCAGCTAGCCCATACAAAGATCGACTATGGCTGGTCTCTGCTTAATTGGCGTAATTTCAATGCATGTATGGCTCGCTTAACCACTACGCAGTCACTAAAAAACCTTCAACAAACCTTTACATTTTCCTTCCCAGATTCCCTTCATCCTCCTCACCTGTACATACTCTCCACACTTCTCTCCTGTACATACTGCTCACTGTCATACCCTCCACACTTCTCTCCTATACATAGTGCCTGCTGTCATACCCTACACACTCCTCTCCTGTACATAGTGCCCGCTGTCATACACTTCTCTCCTGTACATAGTGCCCACTGTTGTACTCTCCACACTCCTCTCCTGTACATACTGCTCACTGTCATACCCTCCACACTCCTCTCTCCTATACATAGTGCCCACTGTCATACCCTCCACACTCCTCTCCTATACATAGTGCCCACTGTCATACCCTCCACACTTCTCTCCTATACATAGTGCCCACCGTCATACCCTCCACACTCCTCTCCTGTGCATACTGCTCACTGTCATACCCTCCACGCTCCTCTCCTATACATAGTGTCCACTGTCATACCCTCCACACTCCTCTCCTATACATAGTGCCCACTGTCATACCCTCCACACCTCTATCCTGTACATACTGCCCACCATCATACCCTCCACACCTCTATCCTGTACATACTGCCCACTGTCATATCCTCCCCACTCTTCACTGTCATACCCTCCACACTTCTCTCCTATACATAGTGCCCACTGTCATACCCTCTACACTTCTCTTCTGTACATACTGCTCACTGTCTTACCCTCCACGCTCATCTCATGTACATACTGCTCAGTATCATACCGTCCACACTCCTCATGTACATACTGCTCAGTATCATACCATCCACACTCCTCTCCTGTACATACTGCCCACTTTCATAAACTCCTCTATTGTACATAGTGCCGGCTGTCATACCCTCCACACTCCTCTCCTTTACATACTGCTCGCTCTCATACCTTCCACATTCCTTTCCTGTACATACTGCCTATTGTCATACCCTCCCCACTCCTCTCCTGTACATACTGCCCACTATCATACCCTCCACACTCTTCTCCTGTACATACTGCTCACTGTCTTACCCTCCACACTCATTTAATGTACATACTGCTCAGTATCATACCCTCCACGCTCCTCTCCTGTACATACTGCCCACATTCATAAACTCCTCTATTGTACATAGTGCCAACTGTCATACCCTCCCCACTCCTCTCCTATACATACTGCTGGCTGTTATACCCTCCACACTCTTCTCCTGTACATACTGCCCCCATTATACCCCCCACACCCCTCTCCTGTACATACTGCCCACTATCATACCATCCACACTCCTCTCCTGTACATACTGTAACCCAACCTTACCCTTCACACTCCTCTCCTGTACATACTGCCAACTATCTTTCTCTCCACATTCCTCTCCTGTACATACTGCCCCCATCATGCCCTCCACATTCCTTTCCTGTACATACTGCCCCTTATCATACTCTTCACACTCCTCTCCGGTACATACCACCCTCTGTCATATCCTCCACACTCCTCTGCTGTGCATGCTGCCCACTGTCATACCCTCCACACTCCTCTCCTGTACATAGTGCCCACTGTTAGACTCTCCCCTTTCCTCTCCATTACCTGCACATACTTCCCAGTTTTATACCCTCCATACTCCTCCCCTGTGCCTCTCACCCACAAAAACAGTTCTTTAAAATTATACTGAATATCCTCAATGTTACCAGCTCTAGAATGGGCACAATTTTGTTAGTTCAACTAAAGGAAATCTTCTCAGTCCTCATATTTGTTCTGCCCCATTATTAGTACTCATTTTGTTTTGTGATTACTACTGTGATGTATAGAGGAACATAGGGGATCTCAGCTACTCTAAATATAGCACTGGTGAAAAAAGTGCCCCTTAAAAATATTTTTGAAATGTTGGCAACTATGCACTTAGGCACTGACCAAGGGCCACCGGGTCAGTAGGGGGCCCCAATGGGAGGCTCCTGGGATCCTGTGATAATAAAGCGGTAGTAAACGTTGCTAACAATACTACTTTTTAGAGGCCCTGAGGTAGGTTATGCCATTGTGTACAAATATGTACAGCATATTAGCACATTAGGGTACACTTAAATTGTCAGACTGAGCCCTCCAGTGCTGCACTGTGATCAATCCGTCGGGTCCTGGCGCTTCCATTTTCACCCGGTCTTCCTTCTGGGCTCTGTGCCTTCAGTCACTTGCCTTGGCTGGGCTGCGTTGATGTCATTCCCATGCATGCTCATGCGCATCCTCTCTCTCTCATCCCCCCCCCTTTCTCTCTCAGCATCCCTCTCTTACCCCTCACCCCTCTCTCATCATCTCTCTCTCTCTCTCTCTCTCTCTTTCTCATCCTCCCTCTCTCTCTTTAATTTAATTTGTTATAACAAAAAATTGTTTGCATATTTTATTTATTATTTATAAAAGGCCCACCAAAATCCTCAGCACCAGGCCCATGGTGTTTTTAATCTGGCCCTGGGCGTATATATACGTCCCTTTAAATGTGCCGCTGTGTGGGCACGCACATGCCCCTGCCGCAAGCTCCGTGACCGTGCCCGCTGGACTGCGGACGCGATGTCTGCCGTTGTCCCGCGATCGAGTCACAGAGCTGCAGAATGGGAGGATGCCTGTGTATACAAGGCATCTCCCTGTTCTGTCTTGTGACATGACACTGATCGTCTGCTCCCTGTGATAGGGAGCAGCTATCAGTGTCATGTCACAGTAAGCCCGGCCCCCACACAGTTAGAATCACTCCCTAGGACACACTTAACCCCTTCCTTGCCCCTAGTGGTTAATCCCTTCCCTGCCAGTGTCATTTACACAGTAATCAGTGCATTTTTATAGCACTGATCGCTGTATAAATGACAATGGTCGCAAAATAGCATCAAAAGTGTCCGATGTGTTCGCAATTATGTCGCAGTCACAATAAAAATCACTGATCACCCGCCATTACTAGTAAAAAAAATAAAATTATTAATAAAAATGCCATAAAACTATCCCCTATTTTGTAGACGCTATAACTTTTGTGCAAACCAATCAATAAACGCTTATTGCGATTTTTTTTTACCAAAAATATGTAGAAGAATACGTATCGGCCTAAACTGAGGAAAAAAAAATAGTTTTTTTATATATTTTTGGGGGATATTTATTATAGCAAAAAGTTTAAAAATATTGTTTTTTTTTCGAAATTGTAGCTCTATTTTTGTTTATAGCGCAAAAAATTAAAACCGCAGAGGTGATCAAATACCACCAAAAGAAAAATCTATTTGTGGGAAAAAAAAGGACGTCAATTTTGTTTGGGAGCCACGTCGCATGACCGCGCAATTGTCAGTTAAAGCGACGCAGTGCCGAATCGCAAAAAATGGCCTCGGTCATTTGGCAGCCAAATCCTCCAGAGCTGAAGTGGTTAAAATTTATTTTTGGGCAACTTAGCTTGAGATAATAGGTCTTAACAGCTCTCCTTACATCCCAATTGCACTTCACATGTGTGACATGTATCTGATCTTATGTACTCTAAAAATAAGCTGTTCAATTGACTCACCATTGTGACAGCATTTAACCCATGGCCAAGCATGGGTAAGTTTGACGTATTGTTCTCCAGTGCTTTAAAGCCAAGCCTCCTAATTGTATATGTGTGTATGTCCACAAAGGATGTGCTAGGCTTATAGCATCCAAACTGCCAGCTAAATACAATGAATTTGTAAATTTTTACTATTATACCTGCCAACATATTGGTGTTCTGGCAGCTAGCCTTATTATTGGCACACCACATCGACTGAAAGATCACTCACCTGCTCCACCTCTACATACCTCCCAACATTTTGAGATAGAATTGAGGGACACCTACTAACAAATGTATGTAGGCATAGGACATGCCCCCCTGCCACAGCCCCCTTAAAGGAGAACTAACCAAAAAAAAGGTTAATTAAATCCACAAGGGCTTTTTTTTACCACTACTTTTCCTTTATATTGACTTTTAAAATTTACAAATGCAGCAATTTAGAAATTGGATGAAAGGTTTAGCACTGGGAAACACTTTTTGAAAGATAAAAAGTGCATTTTACATACAACTATATAGATCAGACCAAAATGAGGGACAAATGAGGGGAAAAGAGGGACGGAGGGACATTGCTCCAAATCAGGGACAGTCCCTCAAAATCAGGGACAGTTGGGAGCTATGCCTTTATGCTTCCTGGAACTTTTTCTTACCTGTTTCCCATTATAACCAATGGTGAAAGAAAAGCCAAAATTTTGGGTTGTCTCCAGAACAGAAGTAGAAGGAATATTATCCAATGGGGACACTCAGTTGACCCTGGTGAGAACCAGTGATTCCCTTACTTTGGGGGGATTTTCTCTTACTTCCTGGTTTGGCTATGGGAAAGGAAGCCATTCGAAGTCTTCCCAATGGGATACAGATGGCAAAAAAACAAAAACTGGCATTTTATAAACCACCTTTCTCTATCCAAAATAAAGAAAAAATCCTTCATTTCTACTTCTTGTATGGCAGTGTACATTGGAATATACTGTATATAAGGAAAGCGATATCAGGAGAGGGTTCAGATTTTAAAAAGCCAGATTTTAGAATAAGCCAAAAGCCAACAATTTTCTGGGTTTAGAGAAAAGCTCAATTCACCGGGGCTCCAAGAATTAGAGAAATTATAAATAAGTTCTATTTTTTGGTGCTACTAACATAAAATGTGGTTATAAAGCCAACTTCAATAGCAGCCCAAATGTAGTAAAATGATCCATAATTATGAAAGAGTTGTTTGTGTCTCTCTTGTAGCTCTGATGAAGGAGGTATTTTCTGACCTCTGAAAAACATTGACTTTTGGTTTATTCTACCACTACCTTTTTTGCCACTACTTACAACTGGTTACACTGGAGACTCCACTTCTCTCCATAGCAACCTTGGCTTATGAGTTAACTCAATTATTCTTACCCAGTATTTGGAAATATATATATTGTAAATATATATATATGTGTATATATATATATATATATATATATATACATACACACTATATTACCAAAAGTATCGGGACACCTGCCTTTACACGCACATGAACTTTAATGGCATCCCAGTCTTAGTCTGTAGGGTTCAATATTGTGTTGGCCCTCCCTTTGAAGCTATAACAGCTTCAACTCTTTTGGGAAGGCTGTTTACAAGCTTTAGGAGGGTGTCTATGGGAATGTTTGACCTTTCTTCCAGAAGCACATTTGTGAGGTCAGACACTGATGTTGGACAACAAGGCCTGGCTCGCAGTCTCCGCTCTAATTCATCCCAAAAGGTGTTACTATTGGGTTGAGGTCAGGACTCTGTACAGTCCAGTCAAGTTCCTCCACCCCAAACTTGCTCATCCATGTCTTTATGGACCTTGCTTTGAGCACTGGTGCACAGTCATGTTGGAACAGGAAGGGGCCATCCCCAAACTGTTCCCACAAAGTTGGGAGCATGACATTTTCCGAGATGTCTTGGTATGCTGACTCCTTAAGAGTTCTCTTCACTGGAACTAAGGGGCCAACCAAACCCTGAAAAACAACCCCACATCATAATCCCCCCTCCACCAAATGATTTGGACCAGTGTACAAAGCCTACCAATCGACTTGTGTACAACTGTCCTGTCAGATTTTCCCTGTTTGATCAGTGCTATAGTCAGCAATGCTGATTGATGTATTCTGACAGTGGGGAAGTCCCCCCACTGTCTAAAAACAATAGCTCAGCAGGGAAGATTCCCCCATCCACATCGAGTGTGGGCCATGGATCCTGCATTAGTCTGGATGATGTCAGGAGGACCATAGAACACTGGACCATGAGGGAGAAGACGCTGCAGGGACTTGTCTAGCAGCATACAGGAGTGGAGGATAAGGGTAAGTAAATATCATTTTCTATGCCCCCTAAATAGGTTTCCTGGAGTTCGCTTTAAGAGCTACTGTAAAACAATAATAACATTCTTTAGTTTAATAAAAGTTAACCTCTTGGCTATCTGTGCTTGAATGTCATTCTCTCAACTCCCTTTCTACAGAGGTCATATGATCATTGCCTTGGCATATGCTCATGTGACCAACACCACAGAGAGCCCCTAACACCAGATTCTGCAGCAAAGCATTTCAAAACGTATTTTTGCATTTATGCACTTAGGAAACCTGTGAGAAGAGAAACCTAGGTGCTACTATTCTTGATCTGGTTTTAAAAGGTACATGCCACATGTCTGTCAGTCTAATACCGTTTTTACTGTCTAATAAGCCTCTGACAAGGTGTGAGCATGCAGCCAAGCAGAAAAGTTTGAACTTCCACTCTGTCTGCTTATTGTAGGTCAATGACTCACTATGTACTGAAGCCAGTATCAGAATAATGGTTCTGTAGGTTCCACTTTGGTTAAGATAATGGTTATTTCAGCATAGCACAGCACAGATCTATATTAATTGATTTGGGCTAGATCTGGAATTCATGTATAAAAGGAGACAGTTAAAACATGAACAAAGTTAATACTGATAACTTAAAGTGAAACTGACATGGCCTAATCAGGTATTGACTTCTGGTCAAGTCAGCACTAAACAACCCTAGGCCAAAGCCTCTTACTTTCAGCTGTCAAACAGCAGATCCTGGCTGGGAGTAGCTCTGCCATTACAGGAGCTCGGTATGGCCTTAGATAGAGGACCCTATGTACAGACTGAGCCCAGGATCTAAGACAGCCTTACAAGGACACAGATGTTGATTTGTAGATTAAAGGAGGTTCTTGCATGTTACTTGCATGCTTGGCAGTATTGTTAGCGTGGGTGCTTTTAAACGCATGATCACTTTAAGTACATTTCCTTTTGTCACCAACAAAGTTCAAGTTACCATAGTGGCTATCAAAAAAAAGACATTTATATAACAGCTGTTACTTTTATTTTTAAATAGGACTAACATGAAATATACATAATACATATATAAAAGTAAAAACTGTTCTACAATCATTTTCTTTTCATTAAAAAAAAAATCACTTTTACTAACATTGATTTACCAATTAACAGTTTGAAAGACAACAAGTGACTGTGTCCCTCTGAGAATTCTCCAGCAGTGAATGCTTCAGTGCCAGTTTAAAATTCTACATTTAGTGATTCCAAACTTTAAATAAATTATAAGCCATGTGTATATTGACCAGAGTTGACAGCTATCCACTTACCAATGAAGGTAGTGGCTCACTCATTTGTGCTGTCAGTAAAGATGACCGAATTAGGTTACAATCTGTATCTTCACTGAACACTGCTGGGAGACAGATATTGGCACTGACTCTGCCTATAAGTCTAGCAGGATCCAGCGATTGTGCAGTATCTAGCTGATAGACGATGCAAGCACACAGATAGCTGGACTAGAGGCCTCTTTCCTTGAGAATTGCCATTGGGTTATCTGGCTTGCATGAGCACGTTTCCTATCCATACACTGCTGGCCTTATGACCCAGCCTTGCATATATCACAGCAAGGGGCAAAATAAAGCTTTTGTAGAGAGAACTACAAAAAAAATAAAAAATAATCTCAGCATGAACTTTGCAAATAAACTCACATTGCTGAGTTCTTTGTAGGGTAAGCTAAGTCAAATCAGTGCAGAATGCTGTTGAGACAGAGTAATCCTGATGAACTTGTATGCTGCTATTTCACAGCAATCATAGATTTAGTAGCGTGGTCAAAAATGCAGGCATGTTATGACTACCCTGTAGGACCAGGGGCTGCTGGCATGACTATAAACTTTAATTATTTTTAATATTGATGCCCATACATGGGAGAGGGGAGGTGAAAACCAGATGCTGCAGGTGCTAGAAGGGTGGGGGTTAAAAATAATAATCGGAACAGTTTTTCTAATCTATGTGAACAGTCAGTCCCCCCATGGCCAATGGACATCTGCTGGAGCCTTTGGTGTGAGTTCATTAACCAATCTGTCCAAAAACATCTGGATCAGGTGACTGCCACCTCAAGTCTATGTAGAGCTTCACAGGGCCATGAAAGATCTATTAATGTTGACTTTTATGACTGTTTTAGGCAATCATTTGACTGTGTGTATGTGTGAGAAAAGGTATAAGAATGGAATTGTTGAAATCATTGTTAACCAAGCTAGTTGGCAATTTTAGGTCATTCTTCAACAGACCAGGAAAGTACAGGGATAAGTCTATTGAAACCATACAGAGAACAGAGAGATAGAGGGAAAGAAATCGTAAGCTATAGTTCTGTAGTATTTTGCTGCCTACGTATGCACTTTGTTATGTATGAAACAAAAGAATATATCTACAGAGGGCCCCTATGAATGAGTAAACTTTACACCAATATTCTCAGCAGTATGACTGATGCAATCACCACTTGTCTATGATCAACCAGTAAGGTTTTTCTGTATGGTGGTTTAAGGGACTGATTTAGGAAAGTTACCTTTTCTCCTTAGGAACACTTCTAGAACCACATATGTACCACCATCAAGAGTTAGAAAGAAAATCTAAAGTAGATCCATTCTCAGCATAGAGAAGCAGATTGCTCATTGCCCTTCATCATAGAGACACCTTTCCAAGGATGGCCATACATGTCAACGAATTGTAGACAGATGATTTAGCAAATTATCTTATTAGAGGTTCAACATTGTCAGCCGATGGAATTTGACAGAACATTTGGACCAGTTGTGTAGGATTTCCCGAAATGCCTTAAATATTGGATGTGAATGTCCAATTAGGGATAGATTGATCAGAGGTATACAAGTTATTTTCAAATGATCAGATTCCTATATTTGACAATATTTGCCTACACTTAGACAATTATTAAATTTCACTATAAATCCAGACAAACCAATTTAGTCACCGACAGCGAACACGACATTGGAAATGTCAATCTATCCACATTTTGGTATTTTCACATGAGACAACCTTGATGAAAGGCAATAAAAAATAAACCTTTTCTTCCCTTTTCTGCACACTTTTTTTCCCATAAACTACTGGGTCAATGACTGCAAACTCAAGGACAGCAAGTCTATTCTGCGCTGCCTTCACCGCTCATACACGTGAACCACATCAATCAAACAATAGCTTCATTTTTTTTTTTCCCTGCCGCAAAACAAAACACATTCCGAGAGAATAAGAATTCTAAATATAAATTGGCCCACATCTGCAAAATGAATACCTTGCACAAGCAGCCTGTGTCACGCTGGAAAATGAATATGTAGTGACCTTTCCAATGCCATGCTTCCCATTATGCTCAACTATTAGAAAACACGTTTCCTTTTTAATAATGAGGTATGCTCCTACTTTCAAAATATATTTTCAAGGATTCTGTTTGTTTATGCATGGTGCTCATGTATACAAGTATAGCCATATAATTATTAGTGTATGAATGGATGGAAGAAGATAGATAAATAGATCTCAAATAGATAGATAGATAGATAGATAGATAGATAGATAGATAGATAGATAGATAGATAGATAATATCAGATAGATATAGTATATAAATGCACATGCTCATTAATAGTATTACATCTATTTTTATATAGGATTTAGCCATGCCTATTTATATTTTCACATTATAAATATACTTATTATACCTATATGTGTGTCTGCGTTTTTGTGTATGTATGTATATATAAAATGTTAATGCACAAACTTTCATGTAAGTTTTTTTGTAATGCACACATGTAAAAAGAGCTAAATATCTTATCGTCGTTCATACTGTTAGTTTATTTTTGTGTGTATTTTATAAAAAACACACACATGCACATTATATACACTATAGTGTACATGCCTGAATAAATGTTAAATATTTGAAATGCAAATAATAGTCAAATACAATATATGACTTTAATAAGATGGACACAAATTGCCTGCAACTCTGTTCTACATACAGTCTAAAGAACATATTCAAATATTGACTTACACATTCAGAAGCTAGCCTTAAAAATATTAATTATGTTTAATCAGCCTGTTAACTGAAGCCATTAATCTATCACTGCGCCGATCTGATTTAATTATGAAATCTAGCAAGCTAACATGTGTGCTTATGGCATAATCTGTCATAATCAGTGTTTGTACCTGAGACAATCAAAGTGTGCACAGTGTCTACAACTTTGTCTTTATTACATTGCACAAAATATCACAAAAAGTTGCTAAGATACTGCTTGATTATATATTGGAAAATACATACTTAGAGGACTCCAGCTGGCACACTGTAACTGAATGTAGACCTTGAGTCTTAAGGATGGGGCATACTTGAAAAAGCTACTTGTTCACTGTAAGGGCTAATGACTTAGGTGACAATGTGTTTTAATGCTGCTTTTAAAACTGTATTTACATAATGACACATAGATTAAATTGATTATTATATCTAGAGTGGACCTTGACCATTGTGGGCTTTTTTATGCAGGTCCCTTTTAGAGTGGATGACAATGACAGAGAGATGAGTGGAGAGAGTGAGAGAAAGCGAGAGAGGATAATGGGGGAGATGGAGAGGAGGATACGAGAGGAAGAGAGGGATAGAGAATAAGAGACCAATAGAGTGGGAGAAAAAGACACAAAGGGATACATGGTATAGGAAGAGTAAGTAAAAGAGGGAGACAATAGAGGTAAAAATAAAGAACAAGAAGAGGATAACACTAAGGGAATGATAGAAAGGCAAAAAATGGAAAGAGGAAGAAAAATGAAGGATGAGAGCAAGAAGAGTGAAGTGAAAAATGAAAATAATAATGGAAATAGGACAAAAAACAAGCAAAGAGAGTGAATTGGAGAGAGGTAAGGAGATAACAAAAGGCAGAGAGAGGGTAAAAAGAGAGAAGTAGTAAGACAGAGGTAGAGTTAGAACCAAGAAGAAGAAGGGGTACAGAAGAAAGTAGAAGGAAAGAGTGCCTGTGTTAGAGGGGACAGAAAGGAGCACTGAAACCTTATGATTATCCTAATACTACAAGGAGGTATAGGTGTATATGAATAGGGGTGTCTGAATTCTTAGTACTGCCATATTCTCCATGCCAAAGGACTTCAACTGTCTCTTTGGTTTGTAACTGATAGAATCTCAGATTGAAGTGCCACACCAAAATTTTGCTGTATTCCAAGGTAAGATAAAAAAAACGTTATCACAAAGCCAACTAATTTCAGGGGTTAGAGAACACCTCCTTCATCAGGGCTGGAAATGAAAGGTAATATATACTGGATTTATACAAAATATTTTTTTTGTAACCAAACTGTCTAAAAGCAGAGTCCATGAGCTGAGGGGGGACACGGGAAGAGAGAGGGGAGGGGGCAGAAGGGAGCAGAGAGATAAAGTGCCAGTGAGAGAAGGGGACAGATGGGAGCAGAAAGAAAGGGTGCCAGTGTGAAAGAGAATGAAAGGAAGGGAGGGATATAAAAGAGAATTGAGTGAAAGAGTGCCAATATGGAGGGGGTAGAGAGGAAAGGGGGCTGGCAGAGGGGAGCAGAGAGAAAGAGTGGTGGTGTAAGATGGGGCCAGAAGGGAACAGAAAGAAACAGTGCCAACGTGAGATGGGGACAGAAGTGAAGATGAGCAAATTTGATACAGTGAGAGAGAGAGGAAGAGAAACAGATCAAACTTTTTTATTATTATTACAAGCCTATGGGAAATAATTGAGTGTAGACGCTAGGCAGCATTGGATCACTTTCAGCACTAGCTAGTGGTCAGCGACCAGTCTATCTCAATCTACCATACTGTACACTCCTACTGCAAACCTCACAGTACTTACTCCATTACAATAGATATCAAAGCCAACATATATAATCTCCTCATCCAGCAGCTGTTCTGAGCACTTCATCTACCTCTATAGACTAGAGTGCAAATCAGAACACAATGAACAGAGCGCAGCTGACCTGAGAGAGCATGCCTTGCCATCTGATTCCCTTTTATCCAGCTGACTCAATAGCAGAGTAGACCTGTCACCTCGCAAGGCTGCCACAGATACAGTTGATCTATAAAAGGATAATGAAAGTGATCCTAGAGGCACTTTCCTTGTGAGCGCAGAGAATGGGTCAGCTATCCTGGAAGCAGCTCGTCCATTTCATCAGCCTAGGGACTGTACAGCTGGTCCCAGTACCTGAGGATAAAACCTCCAGCCTAAGTTAAAGGGGCATCACTGTATATATTGCTAAACTTATACAATGGGTTAAATAACTCCTATTCCACTATAAATCCTGATGTAGTTACCACAAGCAGTAGTCCATTTAACTTTAGTGCAAAGCTCCTTAATTGCAAACCACTGCTAGCTATATACATTATATACATATAAAAATGTATACATATAACATGCTGAAGAATGCAGGAGGCAATAATGATGTTGTGTAGTAAAACATAGCAACCATGCAGATTTTACACTACACAAAAAAAGATGCTTTGTGATGGGTTTGAATACTTTTCACTTTTTACTATAAAATAAGTGCACCAAGGCAACACAGATCAAGCAGACTGTGAGCATAAACAGCTTGACAGTTACTTAGCCTTCTATCTGCTAACGAATATAGATGCTTGTTTATGATTCAAGGGAACCAACCTAAGGGCATGGAAGTCAGCTACAAATATAAAGTACCTTCACAAAGCATGTATCCTGCCTTGTATCACTAGGGTCTTCGGTTTGAATCCCAGCCACGACACTATATGCATGGAGTTTGCATGTTCTTCCTGTGCATCCTCCCACACTCCAAAGACATGCTGATAGGTTAGTTGGCTCCTGTCTAATTTAGCCATAGTATGTGTATGCATGCATGTGAGATATGGACCTTAGATTGTAAGCTCCTTGAAGACAGGGACCGATGTGAATGTACAATATATATGTTAAGAGCTGCGTAAATTGTCAGCGCTAAATATCTGTAATGAGTAAACAAAAATAAATGTTCCCAAAATAAAAATAAAACATCTACCTAGGCACACACAAATCTATGTATCTATATATTAACATATTGGTCACACTTCATTGCCATACTGCTTTGGCAGACTGCTACTATAAAATAAATGATACCCTATTGCTCTAAACACCAGGGTATGTTTCTGATACTCATTAATGAGAGACAAAGCCTCCTCCATCTACAGAACAAGTCCAGTTGACTGTGACTAACTACAACGCACTGCTTCTATAGAAGTGAAGGAGTTAAGTGCATTTTACAAGCTGTCCTTTATAGACCTATAAAACTTATTTTAACTCCCTGCAGACTTTGCAGAGATGGTGTATGGATACCTTAGTACAGTATATACAGATCCCCATGGGCATTTTTGGGGTCTTTGGAGAGCAGGGGCATACAGATTAAAATGTTGATAGACTGCTAGAATACCACGATGACTACTTTGGATCAGATCTAAGACTAATATAATCTTAACAAAAACATGAATTGATCTAAAAATTATATATGATTGCAGCATAAATAACAGATGGTTTGAAAAGTAGGTATGTAGTTCCAAAATGATATAATGCACAGAACATATCATGCCCATATCTCAAAGGAGACCCGGAGCACTCAATAGAAGACCTGAGCCCAAAAAAGAGAACAGGGGCACACATTGAGGGAATACCATGATGACAACTTTGGATTAAATCTAAGACTAATATAATCTTAACAAAAATATGATTTGATCTTAACACTGTACAATATTGCAACATAAATCACAGATGGATTGAAAAGTAGATATTGTATAGAATATATAATCTCCATATATCAAAGAAGACCTGGAGCTCTCAGTAGAAGACCCAAGGCAGGTGCCCTGGTGTCAGAGTCTAGCAACACCCCTGCAGATCCCCAAAACTCACCAATGAAGGGGTCGAGCTTTGCTCCTCATCCCTAACAAAGGCAACCTTCAGCCATGCAGCCGTCCAGCTATCAGTCTCGTTCAGCGGAGCTGTCCAGCGTCCAGATGGTGCTGAAATTCATTTGCCGGCTTTAATTCTCCTGAAGCTTACCGGGGTGTCCATGCTGTAGGTGGATCAGAAAGTTGGGCTCATCCAAAGTGGTCCCTCCATTCCCCAAGACTGATGATAATAAAAAAAAGTAGAAGTGATAAAGGTGTATAGCCCAGGTGTAGCATGCACCGTCTAGATAGAAGGCACAGGCAGCAGTGCTGACAAGTTAAATGATGATCACCAAGAATTATAGCAGGCAGGTGTGAACTAGTTTCTGTGCTGTAAGAGAAGGAGCCTTGCAGTGAAGTGGTCACAGTCCTCAGTGTGTGCTGCAGATCAGACAGCTGCCCCTGTGCTCCTGGAGTAGAGATGTCAGTTACCAGCAGCAGCAGAGAGAGCCACAGACAGATGCTTTGCTTTGAATCCAGAGTGACACTAACAAGGCTGCTGTGCACATAGGAATGATTGGACTAGACAAAGATCAGTCTGCTGTTAGGGCTCCTCCTTGCAGCCTCCTGCCCTCCCTTTCTACACAGTGTCATGTTCCCCCTTTCACTATCTCAGGCTCAGATACAACCTCTTGCCAGTGCTGATGTGCCTCTGAGCTGGTATGCATGGTCCTGGGGATGCAAACCATTTGTACCACCAAACACTACATCAAGAGGATTCCACAGACTATTGCTGGAGGTCTTACTGTCCCCTGTCTCGTTTTTTTTTTTAACAGGCATGCTAATGCAATTAAATTAATGATCCAGAAAACAAAAGTGCAGTTTGGAGACACTGGGGCCGATTCATTGTCTACATTTGTGATTTTAGAATGCCCTTGTTGCCGCACTGCACCTGTCAATCTTGGCAAGTGCTGCTACAATAAAGATCGCACCTTCTGTACACATGGGGAGGCTTGGATACAATGGTGAAAGCAGCTTTTGGCATTCTATGTTTAATAAAGGAAACCTGCATTGACAGAAATACATAGGCTGCCACTGCTGACCTCCCTCAAGAAATGCTAGTTCCCTGGCTCTCTCTGGCTCCAGTACTTTCTCAGGCAGTGACCTGGAAGAAGCATGCAGTATAGCAAGTTATGGTGAACCCTGATTTCTGCATACTTGCTCAGGGTCAATACCTTAAAGTGTCTGTAAACCCAGAATTTTTTATTTTTTTTTAAACCTGCAAGACAAAGCCATAATGAGCTAGTATGACTAGCATACTAGCTCATTATGCATTACTTACCTTAGATCGAAGCCCCCAAAGACATCCTCGTCTCCCCCTCCGGCCGCAGACATCGCTCCGGAAGGTTACTTCCGGGTATTGCAGCTCCGGTGATGTGATTGGCCTGGAGCGGCAAAAACATCACTCCGTGCATGCATGCGGAAGCCGTAAAAGCCGGCATTATCGATTCATAAAACCGGCATTTACAGTGCGCCTGCGCCAATGTCTACGGCGCACATGCGCCGTAGACATCGGTGTACTATTTTTGGCAAATATCTCCTAAACCATGTAGGTTTAGGAGATATTGCAAACACCTACAGGTAAGCCTTAATCTAGGCTTACCTGTAGGTGCAACTAACCCCAGAGGGTTACAACCACTTTAAAG
This sequence comes from Rana muscosa, assembly GCA_029206835.1. Classification (NCBI taxonomy): domain Eukaryota; kingdom Metazoa; phylum Chordata; class Amphibia; order Anura; family Ranidae; genus Rana; species Rana muscosa. The sequence continues at coordinate 355,527,748 of CM055120.1, forward strand.
TGGTTGTAAACCCACTTATGTAACTTGCACCTACAGGTAAGCCTAGATTAAGGCTTACCTGTAGGTGCAAGAAAGATCTCCTAAACCTACACGGTTTAGGAGATATTTTACAAAAAAGAATGCACCGTTGTCTACGGCGCATGCGCGCCGTAGACAACGGCGCATTCATAGGGTTAATCCCATTCACAAATCCGGCATAGCCGGATTTGACGGCTCCCGCACGCATGCGCGGAGTCACGTCTTTGCCGCTCCGGCCAATCACAGCGCTGGAGCGGCGCTGTGATTGGCTGGAGCGGCGATACCCGGAAGTAACATTCCGGCTATCGCCGCACCGATGGCTGCGGCTGGAGAGGAAGACGAGGACGGCTTCAGGGGCCCCGATCTAAGGTAAGTGATGCATAATGAGCTAGTATGCTAGTCATACTAGCTCATTATGTCTTTGTCTTGCAGGTGGGTTTAAATAAAAATAAAGTACTACAGGGTTTACAACCACTTTAAAGTGATTGTAAACCACGGCTGTTGTAAAAAAACAAAAAAACACCTGCAAGGCAATGGCATAATGTGCTAGTTTGCAACCCATACTAGCACATTATGAAATACTCACCTTGGAACCTGTACTGTCATCGCTGAGAGGGCTGACATCTTCCCCCAGTCTTTCTTCCAGATTCGCCCACTCCGACTATGCGATTGGCCGGAGCTGCGATGACGTCATCCCGGCGCATGCGCGCAGGAACCCTGGGTTCCGGCATGAAGCTCTGAAGGTCCAGCAAGGTATGCTGGACCTTCAGAGCCCATGCGACAGTGATGTAACTGGCTGCATGCAGGGTGAATATCTTCTAAACGGTGCACCTTTAGGAGATATTAATTTTACCTACAGATAAGCCTTATAGCAAGGTGACTAGCATTTTCAGGATGAGACGTTAGCAATGAAAAACTCCTTGTTTTCTCTGTACAGTTTTGCACATGAACATTTTCCCTTAGAGTCCCCTAGAGTAAAGCTCCTAGGGGTTGATTTACTAAAACTGGAGAGTGCAAAATCTGTTGCAGCTGTGCATGGTAGTGAATCTGCTTCTAACTTCAGGTTTTTCAATTAAGCTTTGACATAAAAAAGCTGAAAGCTGATTGGTTTCTATGCAGAGCTGCACCAGATTTTGCACTCTCCAGTTTTAGTAAATCAACCCCATGGTCATAAGCGTGCGCACAGGGTGTGCCAGGTGTGCCTGGGCACACCCTAATCAACATATGCTTGGCAGATTCCCCCTGCTGCTTGGCTGCAGATAAAGGGACTGGGGGATCTCTGTCCTTAGTCCCTTTCTCTATCTCAAAAGTGAGACATCAGTATTTCACCAAAGCCCCCCAATGGGGCTCCTACATTTAAAATATAAAAATAAATAAACAATAATAATAAATTATTATAAAAAAAAAAACATATTGTAAAAAAAAAGTTAAAAAGTAATAATAAAAAACTACTGACACCAATCTCTGCCCTTCTGACACTGTCCACTGCTCTACTAACATCATCCATTGCCCTACTACCCTATATATACACGCACACATGTGTGTTTAAGCTTCGGGGTGCACACCCTAATGCAATAGGCTGCGCACACCAATGCCCATGGTGTTTTACCATGCTCAGAGAACCACAGGTGATGCATTCAGGTGGCCATAGAAGTGCATGGTTAGATACGCTTGTAATCGTGTGAACACTGATGCTCTTTTGCATTAACGTCTGCCAACATGTGCATTTATGACATAGTTCCCAAACGCAAAAGTTTTGCATTCACAGAAATACATCATATGTGCATGTGTGAGTAAATGGCAATGTAAAAGAGCATCAGCTTTTACATGAGTACAAGCGTGTACAGCTACATGCTTCTATATCCACCTGTATATAGCTCTCTTGTGCCTCTCACTGTCCATGTGCATGTACCCAAATGAATCTCCATCCATCCTGCACCTATTTTTATGTAATTCTATACATGCATAGCTTAATTGTAGCTGTCTTCTAGTCAGTTTGGTGGTATTAGGGGTCCTACCTAATCCCTGCATTGGCAGACAGCAGTCCTTACTGTAGCATTGAGGGGGCGCTCAAGTAATGACATATAAGTACAGTTCCATTCATTGCTGTAATACAATGAACCCTGGTCCCTGGACAACACAATGAAACATCACCCGAATGTGTCTGTGATATCTTGGGTTCATGGGATGGGAAGAAGATGAATAATGATGCCCTAATTATGTGATAAGGAACTATGGCTGCCCCAGGGAAGTCAAAGCAGGTTTGTCCTGCCGTTAAATTCAACAGACAGCAAAATAAACAATGTTTCAATTCAGAAGGGCTTTGCACAGAAGGTTCAGAGCATAAAAGAAACAAAACATCTGCTTGTCTAAGCTACAAACTAAACTAAGGTCACTCAGTTCCTAAACTAACAGAGAGCCCTCATCAGTTCCCCAAACAAACGGGCAGCCCTTGCGCCTTTTTAGTGCTTTGACAACATTTTCGCATGAGAGAGAGAGAGCAAGAGAAAACAAAACATCAGTTAGCTCCCACAGGTCTGTGCACAGCTGAGGCTTAATATGAGGTCTGACTACCAGATAAGACATGGACCTAGAAATGGAGTCTTTATCCCATCCAAAACTCTACAAAGTCTCTGGACTCAAGGACTCAGTATAGAATCTATTAAGACAGCCCTCACTATGTATAGAAACCTAGGTGACATATATATACACTAACCACAATCTTGCCAGCCAGTGCTCTGTGTGTATATATATATATATATATATATATATATATATATATATATAGTGCTCAGTATAATTGAGTACACCTCTTTTGAAAAGTAAGATTTTAATCAATACCTCAGTGAACACGAGAATAATTTCCAAAATTTTGAAAAAACATTGTTTTATAAAACATTTGTTTAGCTCATTACATGAAAGTAGGGTTAAAGTTAGTGTAAAGGTTCAATTTTTTTCTTTAAATAACAAACATGTCATACTGTACTTACTTGCTCTGAGCAAGGGTTTTGCACAGAGCTGCCCTGATACTTCTTTTCTGGGATCCCCCGGTGGCGCTCCTGGCTCCCCACGGAGAGCCGATTTTCATGGGGGACACAGACAGCAGGACTCGGCACCGTCAGCAGGTGGGAAGTAAATTATGATTTTAGTTGGGTGCCAGCAGGGTAATGCATTAGGGTAAATATATTTACTGTATATATATATATATATATATATATATATATATATATATATATTTATATATATATATATATATATATATATATATATAAAATAAATATATGTGTATATATATATATATATACAGTACACACACACAGTATATTTCCACCTGTCGTTCTTTGCTGTTCGGCCCAGCCAGCTATTGGCACTGTCTTTGCAAGCAAACTGTCACAGCTGGCTCCTCTTCCTACTGCACATGGGTGCAATGACGCCATTCAATTACCTCTAGATGTAGGGTTGATTTACTAAAGGCAAAAATAAATTCTCACTCACCTGGCTCCTCGACCCATATAAGTATACAGGTCACAAAACGCTCTTTACACCACATTTACTGTTGAATCCATCCATCCATAGCTCCCAATGGTGTTGGTGAGACAGTTTCTCGTAAAAGTACCAGCGGGTTCCCCTTTATTAGGCATCATTTCCAAGTAGCTCATGGAGAAAAAGAAAGGAAGCCCCCAATAGTGCAGTAGTTTTTATGATCAAATAAGCAAAACCACACTAAAATGCATTCACATAGGTATATGAGTCACAGACTGATTACCAGCACAATATAGATAGATTTCCGACAATCAGCTCTGGACTGGAAGTGACGTCACTTGGCACCGCCCTACACGTTACGCCACTAACCCAAGGGGTTTTTGGCTTTTTTTGGTAGGGGGGTTTAATAAAAGCACAACCGTACTAATGTTAGCCACAAAATAACTTTATCTCATATTTTTTTATTAACACTGAAGAATAAAATATAATGGAACTAAAGCATTATTTAATGGATCTTGTAGTCTTTTATTTTAAATACATACATTTGAAAGTGACAGCTTACTATAAATCAATATGTGGTTATTTTTTAATCCTTATGTCTATATACAGCTTTTACCAATAGCCGTACAATAAAAAAAAGCATAATTTTCCTTTGTAAATTATTAGTATCTGCTCATCTTTACATTTAAAAAAAAAAAAAAAAAATGTAATGAAGAGCTGAAAAGATGAACCTAAAAGCATACAAATTACACAATTTGACTCTGATGTAGGTGTAAACTACCTCTGATAATTCAATTACCCATGCAATATTAATAACATACTGCTGTTTTAATTAATTTCATCATTTTAAAATCAATTCACCTTTCTGGGATTCAAACTCATTAGCGTCAGCCAAGGAGATAAGTTGACTCTCAAGATGTAGATCGTTCAGGGTAATGTGTTAAAAATGTGCTGCTTCTTTTGTTGAAAGCAACCTTTCTCATTATTCTACTTAACGTGTCTCTCCCATCTCATAATTCTGTTTTCTGCTAACAATCATATTGCATTACATTGAACACTTTGGGCTGGAGAAAGCTGGTTTCCAGTCCGTTAAAAAGGGACAGTGCACAATATTGGTATATGTAGTATGTTATAAAAGAGACCATGTCTTTTAGTATGTGTTCAGCCAAGCTTTACTTGCAAAATAAGATAATATACTGTAGTGTATATATAAAATAGTACTATAGATATTTTTTTTTTTCATTTTATATTTAGGCTCCATGCACACTAGCATTTTTTTAAACTCCTAGAAGCTGTTATTAGCATTTTTGTTTTTCTGCTCCTAGAAGCTAAATAGTGTTATCCTTTGTGTCTATGCACACTACTTTAGGCTATTAGCATTTTTTGAGCTTCAGCGTCTAGGAGCAGAATCTTTTTTTTGTGTAGAGTTTCTCGGAGCGTTTTTTCCAGCAGAAAAAAATGCTGAATGCTTCTAAATGTTCCTAAATGCTTCTAAATGCTACTAAAATGCTACTAATGCCCTGTACACACTATCGGATTTCCAATGGAATAAAATCCGATGGAATTTTCTGTCGGAATTCCGATGAAGCTGACTTCCATCAGTCTTGCAAACACACCATCAGACAAAATTGCGACCGTCCAAAACGCCGTGACGTAAAACACTCAGACGAGCCAAGAAAAATTAAGTTCAATGCTTATGAGCATGCGTCGACTTGATTCTGAGCATGCGTGGGTTTTTTCTCCGTTGGAGTTCCACACAGACAATCGGAATTTCCTATCGTTTTTTTTTTCCATCGGAAAAATGTAAAACATGTTCTATTTTTTTACTCCGATGGAAAAAAGTCAGATGGGGCCCACACACGATCGTTTTTTCCGATGAAAAAAGTCAATCGCACTTTTTTCATCGGAAAAAACGTTTGTGTGTACAGGGCATTACAGTTTTTATTTTAGTTTGAATTGAAAACCAATCCAAATATAGACATGTGCAGTTCGTTTAGTTCCGAATTGAAATTCAAACAAATTAAAATGTTAGAATTACATTAGTATCGAATTTTAACGAATCTGAAATAAAGGGGACATTTTTTTGAATCGATGCAAATAGTTTTCGGACTTGAATAGTTTTCAAATTCGAATAGTTTTCCTATTTCCAAAGAGAATAAAATAGAATAGAAAATAATGGAATATAATAGAAAAAATTAGAACAGAATAGAAAAGAATATAACAGAAAATAAAAGAATAGAATATAAGAATATAATAGATTAAAACAGAACAAAATAGAAAATAAAAGAACAGAATACAATTAGAATAGAATAGAAATGAAAAGAATAGAATAAAAAATATATATATATAACCATCTTCTGAAATTCAAATTTCAAACAGAATAAATTTGAATTTGAATACATAAGAAAATAATAAAAAATAATAAAATAGAAAAATAAGAATAGAATAGACTATAATAGAATAAAAAAGAATAGAATTAGAAAAACAATAGAATATAATAGAAAGAATATAACCATTTCCCAAAATTCTAATAGAATCAATTAGAATTTGAATAGAATAGAAAAGAATAGATTAGAATAGAAAATAACAATAGTATAGAATAAAATAGAAAGAATATAACCATCTTCCGAAATTCAAATTTCAAATAGAATACATTTTAATTTGAATAGAAAAGAATAGAATAGAAAAGTGTAGAATATGATAGAATATAATTGAAAATAAAATAATAGAATAGAAAATAATAGAATAAACAAATAGAAAGAGAATAGAATTAAAAAAACAACAGCATAGTATAGAATATAACCATTTCCCAATGGTCAGGGGTGTCCTGTTTCCATACCAGAACTGTGCATGCCCCACTCACAGCTGGTTTTTAAAAAAAGGCACTAACTCTAACTCCTGCATCAAAAAAGAAGGGATAACAAATAAAGGGCACTACACCTGCCAACACTCTCTCCATAGCTTAAAAGAGAAGCATTTTTTTTTTTTGTAGAATCATAGTTACCTAGCTGAATGCAGCATCGCTCTGATGTGGCATTTGTACCCCGCAGGCTCTAACACTCAGAACTGAGCGATTAAACACCTCCGACCGCTCGGCTCTCACAGCTCCGCCAGCTGATTGTTGGTGACTGTCAGTCACCAGCTCTCTGCTCGGCCCCCCACCTGGCGCTCACTGGAGCGCTGGGCTGTGGAGGGGGTGGGAGAAGTTGACTCAGGCTCTCAGCAGCTCGCTGAGAGCCTTAGCCGGGTGCTGACCCAGGCAGGTGGGCGGATCCCAGCTCTGTGATGTCAGCAGACAGGTCACATGAGTGCTGTAAACGGGTCACAGGAGTGCAGAACGAACTGCAATTCTGTGATCAACAGGGAAGTACAGCCAAATGAGCTTTAGTTGTTCTTCTCCTTTAAGATGCACATGTGACAAAAGCTAAGAACAGGCACATCCAAAAGTATCCCTGACTTCTCTGCTTACTCAGTGAGTGTTAAAGCCAGAAACAGCCTGGAAACTAGCCCTTTCATAAGGAGGTGGGCAACAATAAGCCTCTATATTTCTCACAGGTTTTCTTTAAAGTAATCGTAAAGCTTTATTTTTTATTTTTTTTAAATGAGGAACAAGTCATACTTACTTGCTTTGTGCAATAGTTTTGCACAGAGCAGCTCCAATCCTCTTTTTCTGGGGTCCTCCACTACGCATTCCTGGCTCCTCCTCTTCAGCGACTGCCCACCATAGAAAAACAACTTTCTATGGGGACACTCATGCAGGCTTGATTCCGAACCCCGCTGTCTGCATCTATAGACACAGACAGCGTGGCTCAGCCCGACTTCCCTGCTCAGTTATCACAGAATTAAATTGGCAGCAACAGGAACCAATGGCTCCCACTGCTATCAATCTGCCCAGTGAAGAGGAAGAGAGTGGAGAGAGCCCCTGCTCTAGTGCAAAATCTGGATCAAGTATAAAGGGGTGCTGGAGGGGATCCTGGTACAGAAGGCTTTTCACCCTAATGCATATAATGCATTAAGGGAAAAATACTTCAGGCATTACAACCAATTTTAAAATGAACCTGTGCTTTGCCCATGAACACCTGGTCCTGGTTTAAAAAAAATATACAGTGGAACCTTGGATTATGAGCATAATCCGTTCCAGGAGAATGCCTGTAATCCAAAGCACTCACATATCAAAGCGAGTTTCCCCATAGAAGTCAATGGAAACAAAGATAATTTGTTCCGCATTGACTTCTATGGCATGCAATACCGCATGTGGCCAGAGGTGGGGGGGGCACCAGAGAGCCTCGGAAATACTCGGGGACAGCTCGGCTGATCTCGGAAACCCTTGGAAAGGTTTGAATACACTCGGGAACTGAGTATTTCCGAGTGTTTCTGAGTGATTCCGAGTATTTCCAAATGGCTCGGAACGGCGTTGAAACAATACGAGTGTCACCAGCGTCCCCGCACCTCTGGCCAAATGCGGTACTGCACACCCCATTAGCTTGAATTCTGCTTGTTTTGTGAGACAACACTCGCAAACCGAGTCAGATTTTTTTTTTAAAAAGTTGCTCATTACTGTATTCAAAACGCTTGTTAACCGCGTTAATCGTAAACCAAGCTTCCACTGTATATATTTTTTGTTTTTAAAGAAAGGTGGCAGATTTTCTTCACCTGGGAGAGGGGGCGTGAAGCAGAAGTGGAGGGGGGGGGACAAATATGGCACAGCAAGTATGTAAGTCAAAGTCAATTTTACAATACTTCAGTATAAGTGCTCATTAAAAACAAACTTTTGTTTTTCTATATAAAAACATTTTATTGTTATTTTGTACCATAATTCTTCGTTAAGTAGAGATGAACATTTGATATAACATGACTTCAGTGTCAAATGACAGCAGAGTCTGCAATCTGATTACACTAACATTCCAGTCTAAAAGGGTTTCCCGTACCACTTTGTTAGATTTCCACAGCAACATCTAGCTGTACCCTGCACTCAGCTGTATTGCTGTAGAAGCAGTCAGTAAATGCAGGGTGACAGGTGGTGGTACCCTCTGTAAGGACTTTATAACATCTTCTTCCTAATGTTGCCTGAAGCACAATGCTCGGCTTATGTCATGGTGCTAGAGGATTGATGTTACCTACAGGGATCAGCCTATAAACCTGGGCAATGGTGAATCATCTCATAATTGATATTTTACAATATATACTTTATTTCTAGTGGTAAAACCTCTATCTAAAGTTTATTATTTCTCAGGAGATTTGCCAAGATTGCTTTGTGTCAGTTACCTCCTTTGAGATAAAGGGGGGAGAATGACAGAAAAAAAAGAATAGGAGGGTTGAGGGAATGACAAATGGAGAGGGAAGGGAAAAGAGGGAAAGAAATGAAGAGATAGAGAAAGAAAGAAAGAAACAAACAAACAAACAAACAAACAAATTAGTAGTATAGAGAGAAAGAAAGAAAGACAGAAATATAAGCAGTATAGAGAGGGGAGAGAAGAAAGAAAGAAAGAAAGAAAGAAAGAAAGAAAGAAAGAAAGAAAGAAAGAAAGAAAGAAAGAAAGAAAGATTAGTAGTATAGAGAAGGAGAGAGAAGGAAGAAAAGAAAGAAAGAAAGAAAGATTAGCAGTATAGAGAGGGGGAGAGAAGAAAGAAAGAAAGAAAGATTAGCAGTAAAGAGAGGGGGAGAGAAGAAAGAAAGAAAGAGAGAGAGATTAGTAGTATAGAGAAGGAGGGAGAAGGAAGAAAGAACAAAAGATTAGCAGTATAGAGAGGGGGAGAGAAGAAAGAAAGAAAGAAAGAAAGAAGCAAAGAAAGAAAGAAAGAAATATTAGTAGTATATAGGGATGAGCCGAACACTCCCCGGTTCGGTTCGCAGCACAACATGCGAACAGGCAAAAAATTTGTTCGAACACACGAATACCGTTAAAGTCTATGGGACACGAACGTGAAAAATCAAAAGTGCTCATTTTAAAGGCTAATATGCAAGTTATTGTCATAAAAAGTGTTTGGGGACCTGGGTCCTGCCCCAGGGGAAATGTATCAATGCAAAAAAAGTTTTAAAAACGGGCGTTTTTTTGGGAGCAGTGATTTTAATAATGCTTAAAGTGAAACAATAAAAGTGAAATATTCCTTTAAATTTCGTACCTGGGGGGTGTCTATAGTATGCCTGTAAAGTGGCACATTTTTCCCGTGTTTAGAATAGTCCCTGCATAAAATGACATTTCTAAAGGAAAAAACGTAATTTAAATCTGCTCGCCGCTATAATGAATTGTCGGGTCCCGGCAATACAGATAAAAGTCATTGAAAAAAACGGCATGGGTTGCCCCCCAGTCCATTACCAGGCCCTTTGGGTCTGGTATGAATATTAAGGGGAATCCCGAACAAAAATGAAAAAAAAAATTGTGTGGGGGTCCCCCCAAATTCCATACCAGGCCCTTCTGGTCTGGTATGGATATTAAGGGGAACCCCATGCCAAAATAAAAAAATGCCGTTTGGGTCCCCCTAAAAATCCATACGAGACCCTTATCCAAGCACGCAACCTGGCAGGCCGCAGAAAAAGAGGGGGGACGAGAGAGCGGCCCCCCTCCTTAACTGTACCAGGCCACATGCCCTCAACATGATGGGACAAGGGCCATATCCCGGGACGAGAAAGGATTACATTGCTGGAATTTTTTTCAATTTTTTTTTAATAAAGGACATGTCCCAAGCTGTGTCTGTGTGTTTTTTACCATTTTTTACACTTTTTTGTGAAACGGTAGGTGTACAATGTACCCCGTTACCAATTCACATAGGGGGCGGGATCTGGGGGTCCCCTTTGTTAAAGGGGGCTTCCAGATTCCGATAAGCCCCCCGCCCGCAGATCCCCACAACCACCGGGCAAGGGTTGTGGGGATGAGGCCCTTGTCCCCATCAATATAGGGACATCCTCCCCATATTGAGTGAGTGAGTGAATAACTTGTATAGCGCTACAAATGCGAACTAAATCGCCTCAAGGCGCTTTGCATCCAGTGACATCCTGACCCTTCAGAATAGGTGGGTCTTAAGTTTTTTCCTGAAGGCCCGGTGGTTTTCTTCCATGCGGATGTTGGTGGGTAGAGCGTTCCATAGCCGTGGTCCTTGGACTGCAAATCTTCGTTCTCCCTTTGATTTGTAGCGGGACTTGGGGATGTGAAGGAGGTTTTGGTTGGTTGATCGGAGATTGCGATTGGGGGTGTAGTGTTTTATCTTCTCGCATAGATATTGTGGAGCGTTTCCCTGTGTGCACTTGTGGGTGAGACAGAGGGTCTTGAATGTGATCCGATCCTTTACGGTTAGCCAATGAAGGGTCCTTAGTGATGGGGTGATGGATTCCCAAGGTTTTTTTCCCGTTACCAGCCTGGCAGCCGTGTTCTGGATGACTTGTAGGCGCGAAATCTGGTATTTGGGTAGTCCGAGGTAGAGGGCGTTTGCGTAATCGAGTCGGGAGTTGATAATTGTTCCAACTACTACTGCTGTATCCTCTTTTGGGATGAAGGGGATGAGTCTACGTAGTAGACGGAGGAGATGGTGAGCTCCGCTGACTACTGATCCAATTTGTGCGTCCATCGACATCTCCGAGTCAAAGATGACTCCAAGACTTTTGACTTTGGTGCTCGGGGTAACGGTCTGTCCAAGGATAGTGGGGAGTGTCCAAGAAGTCTTAGTTTTTGTCTTTCGGTTTGCGTGGAGGAGAAGGAGTTCTGTTTTGGATCCGTTGAGTTTGAGGGAATTCTCAGTCATCCATTCATCGATCAATGTGAGACAGGTTTCCAATCCGTGATATTGGTCTTTTTTCCCGGTGATACGAAAGTAGAGTTGGGTGTCGTCAGCATATGAGTGGTAGCACAGGCCCTGTTTGCTGATGATTTTGAGGAGTGGGCGGAGGTAGATGTTAAAGAGCACGGGTGACAGGGGTGATCCTTGGGGGACTCCGCAAGAAATTGTGCGAGTTTCAGAGGTGAAGGCTCCTAGTTTCACTGTCTGGGAACGATTGTCTAGGAAGGATGCGAACCAGTGTAGGTCAGGGTCTGCGACTCCGGCTACTTCTTTAAGGCGAATGAGTAGAGTTTTGTGGTCTACTGTGTCGAACGCTGCACTGAGGTCCAGCAGCACCAGGAGACATGATTCTCCGTCATCTGCTGCTTTGAGGGTGTCATCCCATATTTTAAGAAGTGCTGTTTCTGTGCCATGGCCTGGGCAGAAGCCTGATTGTAGTGGATCCAAGAGTTTGTGGGTGTCCAAATAGAGTTGTAGCTGTTGTACTACTGCTTTCTCCATGATCTTGGAGATGGTGTTGAGGCTTGTTACCGGTCTGCGGTAGTTTGGGTCTTTGGGGTCCAGGTTGGGTTTCTTTAGGAGGGGTTTGATTATGCCTTGCTTGAGAGAGATTGGAACAATACCTTCTTTGAATGATTGATTTACGAGGTGTGTTATGGTGGGTGCTAAAATGTCGGTACATTCTTTCAGAAGTTTTGTAGAGATTATGTCATTTGGAGATGTGCTGTCTCTGAGGCTTCTGATTATGTTTTTGGTGGTGTCGATGGTGATCGGGACCAGCGAAAATTTTGTCAATTGTATAGTGTTCATATTGATTTCCTCTATTTGCTTTGGCAGAGCAGGGTTGGTTGTTTTTTTCTGTTGAATTGATTCTCGAATGTTTTTCGATTTTGTCAATAAAAAAGTCCGATAGCTCATTACAGAACTCTTGTGTTTCGTTTGCTGAAGGTTCTAGGCAGGTGGGGTTCATAGTTTGAGTTACTAGTTTGAAGAGTTCACGAGGTCGGTTTAGGCCTTTTTTGATGGTGTTTGAGAAATGTTGAGGGCATGTGGCCTGGTACGGTTCAGGAGGGGGGCCGCTCTCTCGTCCCCCCCTCTTTTCCTGCGGCCTGCCAGGTTGCGTGCTCGGATAAGGGTCTGGTATAGATTTTTAGGGGGGACCCCACAACATTTTTTTTATTTTGGCGCGGGGTTCCCCTTTAAAGTCCAAACCAGACCTGAAGCGCCTGGTATGGAATTTGGGGGGACCCCCACGCAATTGTTTTATTTTTTTTTGGTTCGGGGTTTCCCTTAATATTCATACCAGACCCAAAGGGCCTGGTAATGGACTGGACTTTTATCTCTATTGCCCGGACCCGACAATTCATAATAGCCGCGAGTAGTTGATGACTTTTTTTCCTTTAGAAATTTCATTTTGTGCAGGGACTGTTCTAAACACGGGAAAATGTGCCACTTTGCAGGCACCCCAGGTACGAAATTTAAAGGAATATTTCACTTTTATTGTTTCACTTTAAGCATTATTAAAATCACTGCTCCCAAAAAAAACAGCCGTTTTTAAAACTTTTTTTTGCATTGATACATGTCCCCTGGGGCAGGACCCAGGTCCCCAACCACTTTTTATGACAATAACTTGCATATTAACCTTTAAAATTAGCACTTTTGATTTCTCCCATAGACGTTTAAAGGCTTTCGAATTTGCAGTGAACACCCCAAATTGTTCGCTATAAAAATGCACTGATCAATGTAAAAATTACACTGGCAGGGAAGGGGTTAACACTAGGGGGCGATCAAGGGGTTAAGTGTGTTCCCTAGGTGTGTTCTAGCTGTAGGGGGAAAGGGGTCCCAGGAACAGGACAGAGATCACTGTTCCCGATCACTGGGAACAGTAGATCCCTGTCATGTCATCTGGCAGAATGGGGAATCGCCTTGTTTACATAGGCAGTTCCCCATTCTGCCTTTCCTCACTGCGATCGCGGGTCGCCCGTGGACATTGAGTCCACCCGACCCTTGGGCATGCTCCCGCAGCTTGCAGCGGGAGCAAAACCAAGCTGCCGGCGGCATGCGCCCGCCCGCATCTTCGCTTGCGCGAGCCGCCGTACAGGTACGGCGATTTGTGCAGTGCTGCCAACCTGCCGCAGTATATCAGCATGAGTTGGTCGGCAAGCGGTTAAGCTTTTACAAAAATATGGAAGCTGATTGGTTTCTATGCACAGCTTCATCAGATTTTGCACTCTCCAGTTTTAGTAAATCAACCACAAAGAGTAATTGTAACTTTTAGTTTACCAAACAGGTGTAAAGTTGGGAGCAATAATGCAAGACAAGTCCTTGTTCGCAAAGAGCATGCATACACTGCAGAATAATACAAAAGGTTATGACAGCTGCTCAAACATGGACTCTTCCCGGCAATGATTTTGTGCCTCAATCAGGGTAACATGCCTGCATAGCATAGTCTCTGGAAGACTCTATAGCAACAGAGAGTCTAGCTGAGAATCACTGCTTCAATTAAACAGTTCATTAAACAGTTACTTGTGCTCATCCTAATAAACAGTTCCACTTTCATCAAATTCCAGGGTAGCTCTACTAACACAGGTGAACAATTGGAGGGATCCAAGGCCCAATGACACAGGGGAGCCACCCCACTGAATCTGAAGTACTCTAGTCCCCACAGTGGCTGGGTCTTATGGAGAAGTTGGGTGCTATTAAGCTCTGGCCCAGCAGCCTGCACGCTAGTTCCGACAGTGGAGGGCCTCTCACCTGGCTGCAAATCACTTGTCCAACTACCTCTGCCAAGTTGGAACCCCATGAGCTGCGAATATCAGACATTTAGCCTGCAAAAGGGGCATAAGTCCATCAAGATCAACCTTCCAAAAAAAATCACAGTTTTCCCAAAGGACAGCAGCCCTGAATGCCAGCCTCACTATAGAGCCTTTTTGATGTTTCTTGATGAGGGTTACCTTTTAAGAACATAAAAGCCAATGCTTCCATGTATTACACTGATGATGACCAAAAAGGCTGAAACAGCTGTATACTGTCCGGAATAAATGGCTTTATAATATTAGGTTGCATCTATGCTGTAAGCCAGTGAGTGATTCTGGATGTTGGTCAAGGCTAAAAAAGGAATAATTTGCATGGATCTGGCCACTATCTTAAATGAGGAATATTTTTTTTTTTTGAGTGTGTGTGTAGGGGGGAATTTGTGATTGAATTGAGACATATTAAAGTCTTCTGCTTTAATATGCTTTAATAAGGCTCCACTGCTTCAGTAGAGGGCTTTTGGGGTCCTTTCAGCCCACCACACCATAACCTGTCTGGTTAAGACCCTTTGAATGTCTGTGGTCCATCTGGATGCAGTTGCAGTACATGGCCACTGTATGGATACCGTACAAAATAACATTGGGGACTCTTCTAGCAGACTGAGAACCGGGCAATTTCTGTGCTGCTAATAATATTCAGTTTTGCTATTTACCTTGAAAAATAGTAAAACTACATTGTAAATTATATGCACTTCAAAATAAAATATACTTTGGAAAAAATAAGCAAAGCCCGGAAATTGTCTGCTTTTCAGCCTGCGTGAGTTTCATAAATGTCCCTATAGCATTTACATACTCAAACAGCTTTTTTTTTTTATCAATGCGCCCGTGCTGCATTGCAGTACAGTGCGCTTAACCCACTGCGAGCAAACCTGATAGCACTTCCTGAACTTAGCCACGATGAGAAGCTGAACATATACATGGGGAAGCTTTAAAGGGAAGACTAAATTGATAGAAAAACTGAGGCTACTATTTTTGACTTCCTTCTGTAAACGCCAGCTGCCTTGCTGATCATCCAATGGCTTCAATATGTAATGAGTCACTTAACCATAGTAGGCATGGAAATTAGGAAAGTTAGAGTCAAGTCAGATCTTCTAATTGACATACTTATTCGGGGCAAGTGATTCCTAAAGTACTGACGCTATTGGATAACCAAAGGAGCCAGGCAAATTCAGAAGGAGAGGTCAGCAATGGCGGTCGGTATACTTTCTCACTACAGGTTTCCAAAACAACTGTTGAGATAAAAAAAAAGTAGCCACCTAGGGAGTGCATTGTTTTAGAAAGCCAGTCATTACATTGGGGTTGATTTACTAAAACTGGAGAGTACAGCTCTGCATAGAAACCAATCCGTTTCCATTTTTTTTTTTGGTCAATGCTTAATTGAACAAGCTGAAATTGCAAGCTGGTTGGCTGCCATGTACAGCTGCATCAGATTATAGACTTGCATTGGGAAAGGCACAATGGTGGCCAAGCCACTATATGAGCACCTGCCATGCATCTTTCAAGACAGCCTACTTCCAGAGAAAACAAGGAGAGAATAGATCTCACACATCACATGACTAACCCAAAGATAGTCTTGGACCATGGGGAGGCAAAGGACTTGGGGGAGATAAGAAACTGGTGTTGGGGTTCAAAGCAGATGTACACATTCACTTTTAAATGCTTGGGGATAATGCATGGAACAGTATTAAATCTGATGCTTTATTAATAATGAAAAATACCTTTTTTCCTAGAGTTTGCTCATGGTCATGTGACTGATTTTTAACTTCCCATAGCTGCACCTGCTGGAGTAGGAAGTGGCAAGACTTCTCATGACTGCATCATTTCTGGTGACTTCACTCACCTATCCCTGGGTCCAACGCCTTCTTCCTTCTCTCAACAGGTTTGCAGGCACACCCTGTATCTGGAATCCAATCTGAAGCTGCACTTGGCTGCGTTTAACCACTTCCCTAACGAGGTATAGTCATATGACGGCTGCAGGAACCCTCCGTCCCTACGGGCCGCCGTCATATGATGTCTTTGGCTTACCGAGCCTCTAGGGAGCGCCCGCGATTGCCTGTCACACAGCAGGGGCATGGATCTGTGTGTGTAAACACACAGATCCATGTCCTGTCAGGTGAGAGGAGACCGATGGTGTGTTCCCAGTACTTGTGAGTCCCCTCCCCCTACAGTTAGAATCACTCCCTAGGTAACACAATTAACCCCTTTATCGCCCCCTAGTGTTAACCCCTTCCCTGCCAGTCCCAAATGTGAATGGTCCCAAGATAGTGTCAAAAGTGTCCGATATGTCCGCCGCAATATCGCAGTCATGATAAAAATCGCAGATCAGAGGGGAGGGGTGGTGCTGCGCTGTTACTAGTGATAGAATCAAATAGTAAAATTAGATAACTGATATCACCAGAATTAGAGTGCAACAGAATGCTAAACGCATGAATGCTAAACGCATAAACATAAATCCAAAAAACAATAATAACAAAGTGCAGCGTGCATATGAAACTCAGACTCTGGAGTATACATAAATATCCATAGAGGCTGTGCAAAATAGCAAAATAAATGTGCAAAGTCCAATATGTAATCCTGTGCAAAGTGCAATTGGATTTATGTTTATGCATTTACAATTCATGCGTTTAGCAATCTGTTGCACTCTCATTCTGGTGATATCAGTTATCTAATTTTACTATTTGATTCTATCACTAGTAACAGCGCAGCACCCAACCCCCCCCCCCCCCCTGCTCAATCTCACATTAACGGGTAGGTTTGACCCTTTCAGTGCCTGCATCAGTTCCACTTTCTTACTTTATTATTCCACATGGTAGCGCGGGAATAAACATATTACCTTAAAAAAAAAAAAAAATGCCATAAATCTATCCCCTATTTTGTCGACGCTATAACTTTTGCGCAAACCAATCAATATACGCTTATTGCGATTTTTTTTACCAAAAATATGTAGAAGAATACATATCGGCCTAAACTGAGGAAGAAATTATTATTATTTTTTTTTTTAAAATGGGATATTTATTAAAGCAAAAAGTAAAAAATATTGTGTTTTTTCCAAAATTTTTGCATTTTTTTTGTTTATAGCGCTAAAAATAAAAAACGCAGAGGTGATCAAATACCACCAAAAGAAAGCTCTATTTGTGGGAAAAAAATTATCAAAATGTCATATGGGTACAGTGTTGCATGACCGCACAATTGTCATTCAAAATGTTACAGCGCTGAGAGCTGAAAATTGGCCTGGGCAGGAAGGGGGTGAAAATGCCCAGTATTGAAGTGGTTAAAGATGGTGGCCGAGCATTGTCACCCTTAAAAAGGATGTTCTAAGGATGAAACTTTGTTAAGGCTGCTTTTTTTTAACAAATCTAAAGAAAAAAAGAAAAAAATCTAAAGATATTAGGCATTGCAGGGTACATGTGCATTGATAAGTCCAGGTTTAGTTGTTGGGTTTCCATACGCTTTAGGATGATTGAACAATCCTATACAATATACATAAACATTTACAGGAAGAATCGCTTCAATATTACCAGACTCTTTCAAGGGCATTTTTTACAACTTTTTCAGATGAGAAATTTGTTAATTTTCATGGAAAGATCTTTGTCTGAGGAATCAGCCACAGCTCTGGTGAACATTGTCTATTTCTGTAGTAAGCCTTGGCCTTTAGAACCAGCTTATGCATTAGATATTCATTGCAGTTACGTTATCAGTAACAAAAGTAAAAGCAGTATGGATTTCATTGCTTCCACTGATATTAGCAATCAGTTTGAGGCTTTGTGTTGTCGGTGCCGGGGTCTGATCACTGCTCTCATTGTATCACATTCGGTGCATTTCATTCATCTTGTGTTACCAGAGTTACACGCAGCCACAATGTAGCAGGAGTCAGATTTTGCCTCCAAGAGAGCCCTGCATTTATTTTTTATGTTCAATGCTCTGGATCGCGTTTCAAAGGGCAAATCGGATATCATCATTTAACAAACACAGACCTCACCTTTGTGCGCCCATGCTTTTTTACCTCTGGGTTCCACTACACGTAGGTTTATTTAACAGCACATTGCAGAGAACAGTTCAGCACAGTAACCCACAGCATTCAATTAGAAATCAGTTTTTAAGTGGATATTAAAGTGGTTGTAAACCCACTTTGTAAACAAACACCTACATGTAAGCCTTGATTAAGGCTTACCTGTAGGTGCATGAAATATCTCCTTAACCTACACGGTTAAGGAGATATTTGCATTTAAATCCGGCGCCGCTGACGTCATGCGCATGCGCACTAGCGGGCCGGCTTAGTAGCCGGATTTCTGAATGGAGTTAGCCAGCCCGAGCGTGCATGCGTGTGACGTCATCGCCGCTCCAGGGCCAATCACAGCGCCGGAGTGGCGATACACGGAAGGCAGAGGGGAGCAAGATGGGGTGGCGACGGAGGTGTCCGAGCACCACTGCGGGGGCTTCGATCTCAGGTAAGTGATTCATAATGAGCTAGTATGCTATGCATACTAGCTCATTATGTCCTTGTTTTGCAGGTAGTATAAAAAAAAAAAAGCACAGCAGGGTTTACAACCACTTTAATGTGGAATTCCACTTAGCCTAGCCTTAAAACTGTCCCCTCCTCCCTCATATTATTTTCAGGCCACTGTGGTCTGGTCCTGTGATCCCCCCTGAGTCAGCCATGGGCAGCTGGAGGGAAAAGGAAAGAGCCCTAGACTGCCGCACTCTGTATGAACGATTTATTTACAAAATTAAAATCGAAAATCAATCCATAAGTTCAAAAAAGTCCAAGAACAAACAAAAACAGAAAACTGACATGCAGGGGTGGAAAGCTGACGCGTTTCACATCTAGGATAGATGCTTACTCATAGCAGCTGCAGGGGAGAGAGTGCTCCAGCAGCAACTGGTAAAGCCTGGAGCGGTGACATCACCCATAGACTTCAATGGCCCATCCATTGTCGGCACTCCCACCTCGCCCCTGCAGCCATATCAGGCTGACAAAGGGGAACCAGATTAGGTGACTGGACTGGAGCAGCCTGAAAATAGGTAAGTATATGCTTATTTGCACTGTTATTAAAGTGGACCTTTAGACCCCTTTCACACTGGGGTGCTTTACAGGTACTATAACGCTAAAAATAGCGCCTGCAAAGCGACCTGAAAGAGCGGCTGCTGTCTCTCCAGTGTGAAAGGCCCGAGGGCTTTCACACTAGAGCGGTGCGCTAGCAGGACGGTAAAAAAAGTCCTGCTAGCAGCATCTTTGGAGCGGTGAAGGAGCGGTGTGTATACACCGCTCCTCCACCGCTCCTGGCCATTGAAATCAATGGGCACCGCGGCTATACCGCCGGCAAAGCGCTGCTGCAGCAGCGCTTTGCAGGTGGATTTAACCCGTTTTCGGCCACTAGCTGGGGTTAAAAGCGCCCTGCTAGTGGCCAAATACCCCTGCAAATATGATGGTAAAGCGCCGCTAAAATTAGCGGCGCTTTACCGCGGACGCCCCAGTGTGAAAGAGGCCTTATTATCTTGCAAAATTACAACCTTATATACAATACTAACAGATGGTAATACAGATGCTTTTTATATTTAGAATTTATAGCTAAAGGGCTGTGGTCACCTCACCTACACTATGGCTAAGCACTTGTGGACCACCCTCCAAATCTTTGAGTTGTTTCCAGTGAAGGGTACTATTTAATCTACAGCATACAAAGACATTTTAGACGATTGTACGTTTCCAACATTGCAGTAACTGTTTGGGGAAGACCCTTTTATGTTCCAACATGACTGTACCCCTGTACACAAAGCCAGCTCCCTAAAGACATGGTTTGACAAGTTTGATGTGAAGGAACTCAAGTGGCCTACACAGAACTCTGACCTTATCTCTACCGAACACCTTTGAGATGACTTGGAATGCCAGCCAAGTTGTCTTGTCCATTATCTGACCTCACAAAGGCTCTTTGGATGAGAGGGCACAAATTCCCACAGACACACTTCAGTGTCTTGTGGACATCCTTCCCAGAAGAGTGGAGGCTGTTATAGCTTACAAGAAAGGGCAACTGCATATTAATGCCCATGAGTTTGGAATGGGATGTCAACAAGTTCATGTAGGTTTAATGGTCAGGTGTCTACAATTCTTTGGATATATAAGGCTTCATCTGGAATAACTGTTCTCAAGTCCTTCTGGTTCCAGTCACATAAGTTATTCTTCTAAAAAGACTCCATCTTGTTTTTATTAGCATGTTAAGGAGGACATAAATAAGACAATTTCACTCCCAATCCAATGACACAATGCTTTGGTTAGAGATTTTCCATTTTGTTGAAATTTTCTGTACAAAAGATTTAAATTTTGTGTCTTCGTTATAGATTTTCCCTCACTTTCTGTCTAGAGCCTAAGGCATACCCCCCAAGTTTTTGAGATGGGAACGAGGGACACCTATTAGCCAAAGTATGTAGGCATAGGACACACCCCCTGCCACGCCCCCTTTAAGGAGAATTATACAAAAAAAAAAGATTAGTTAAACACACAAGTGCTTTTATTTTTACCACTACTATTCCTTTATATTGGCTTTTGAAATTTACAAATGCAGCAATTTAGAAATTGGATGAAAGGTTTAGCACTGGGAAACACTTTTTGAAAGGTGAATAATGCATTTTATATACAACTATACAGATCAGACCTAAATTAGGGACAAATGAGGAGGAAAGAGGGACATGGGGACTTTGTTCCAAATCAGGGACAGTCCCTCCAAATCAGGGACAGTTGGGAGCTAAGCTAAGGGCTCATTCACACAGGAGGCCAGGGGGCAGTAAAAGCTACCGATTGAGTTAGGATTTTGCCGCCCCCAACCACCCACCTTAACACAGAAATTCAGCTGCTCAGGGCTTTACACACACCATGGCCGCAATGCTTTGTTTTGTGACACAAAAATTAAAGGACATGTCATATTCGGCAGGCATGTGTGAACGAACCCTAACAGAGACCCACATACCAGTAAAGGCCTGACATAAGTTCTAGCTCTTCAGCATTCTGCCTGATACTAGAAAAAAAGTTGTAGGTTTTAGCTGGACATACACCTTCATTTAATTACACTCACATATACAGTACAATATATATATATATATATATATATATATATATATATATATATTGTTATATATATTGTTATATATATATATTGTTATATATATATATATTGTTATATATATATATATATATATATTGTCAAGAGTATTGGGACACCTGCCTTTACATGCACATTACTTTAATGGTATCCCAGTCTTAGTCCGTAGGGTTCAATATTGAGTTGGCCCACCCTTTGCAGCTATAACAACTTCAACTCCTCTGGGAAGACTGTCCACAAGGTTTAGGAGTGTGTCTATGGGAATGTTTCACCATTCTTCCAGAAGCGCATTTGTGAGGTCAGGCATTGATGTGGCCGAGAAGGCCTGGCTCATAGTCTCTGCTCTAATTCACCCCAAAGGTGTTTCTATCCGGTTGAGGTCAGGACTCTGTGCAGGCCAGTCAAGTTCCTCCACCCCAAACTCGCTCATCCATGTCTTTATGGACCTTGCTTTGTGCACTGGTGTGCAGTCATGTTGGAACAGGAAGGGGCCATCCCCAAACTGTTCCCACAAAGTTGGGAGCATGAAATTGTCCAAAATGTCTTGGTATGCTGATGCCTCAAGATTTCTATCCACTGGAACCAAGGGGCCAAGCCCAACCCCTGAAAAACAACCCCACACCATAATCCCCCCTCCACCAAATGATTTGGACCAGTGCACAAATCAAGGTCCACAAAGACATAGATGAGCGAATTTGGGATGGATGAACTTGACTGGCCTGCACAGAGTCCTGACCTCAACCCGATAGAACACCTTTGGGATCAATTAGAGTGGAGACTGCGAGCCAGGCCTTCTCGTCCAACATCAGTGCCTGACCTCACAAATGTGCTTCTGGAAGAATGGTCAAACATTCCCATAGACACACTCCTAAACCTTGTGGACAGCCTTCCCAAGAGAGTTGAAGCTGTTATAGCTGCAAAGGGTTGGCCAACTCAATATTGAACTGTACGGACTAAGGCTGGAATGCCATTAAATTAATGTGCGTGAAAAAGCAGGCGTCTCAATACACTATCATTTTTTGGCTCTGAGGAAGAGGATTCGCCCTCGCAACGCGTCAGCCGTAGCTGTAATATCTGTCGTCTGGACTCTCTGGTTATCTGGTTCCAGCAGGAGGCAATCTTCTTTGATGGAATGGTGTATGTGCCTATTATTATACTTGCTTTGTGAGTATTTATAATCTTTTAACTTACTTTTAATAAACCTAGCCATTGGTAATGCACTAGGTCGGTGCGCCCTCTTTTTTCCTTTTACATTTTAGTCCTAAGAATACCAATTATTCTGAGGAGGGCAGCAAGATTCCTGGTCATTCCCTTTCCTACGGAACACTCTGGTTGTGTCACTAAGAGAGCAAACTTCCGAGCGCAGGAGACTGTTTGTGTGTCTCAATACTTTTGACAATATAGTATATATATATATATATATATATATATATATATATATATATATAAGACCATAGTTCCACATTATTAACCACTGAAGCCTCGTACACACGGCCGAGAATCTCGTCAGGAAAAAACTTGTCGTTTTTCTTGACGAGATTCTTGGACAAGAAACTTGTCCCGGCCGAGTGTACACGCGCTCGATTCAAAGAACCCGCGGTTCTTTGAATGGAGCGAACACAGTGACGTAATCGACTACGACGAGCGTGCGCTCGTCACATTCGATGCCGTCGCCGCCATCTTGCTACACCCTACCTATGCCTAGGAAGCTACCGCGCATGTGTCAAAGTCATTTTGAGCATGCGCGGGTTTCCACTGCGACAGGTAAGTGTACACACACACACTTTTCTCGTCGAGAAACATGCTGACGAGAATCTCGCCGAGAAAATGGAGAATCCTGACGGGAAAATAGAGAGCAGGTTCTCTATTTTTCTCGTCGAGATTCTTGTCGGTTTTCTTGATGAGAAACCTGATAGCCGCGTACACATGACCGATTTACTTGGCAAGAAAGCTCTGCCAGCAAGTTTCTTGTCGTTTTTTGACGAGAAACTCGGTCGTGTGTACGAGGCTTTAGATGCATTGGCTTCATGTTGCTAATAGTGCTCCTTTTCTCTACAATTTAAGTATCAGCATCACAGTCATATAGAAAACATAAACACGGACGTGTGTATTTTATTCAAACCTTTTTTTCTTGTTCATACATCACGGGACACAGAGCAGCATAGTCATTACTGTGTGTGTGTGTGGTTATATAGAATTACCTTCAGGTGCTGGCACTGGCAACTTCCAAAACAGGAAGTACCCTCCCCTATATAAGCCCCTCCCATCCGGGAGCACCTCAGTTTTTTGCCAGTGTCTAAGGTGTTGGCCAAGGTTAACATGTATTCATCTGGGCTTGTGTACAGGTTCTCTGGGCCTTAGCAAGCTATTCCGGATCCGACCAAAAAAGCTTCATAGCTAAACGGTCGGTACCCGGGCCTTGCAGAGAAGAGCAGGGTTTTGCCTGTAATGCCTCTCTTAGGAGGGCTGGACCCTGGGATCCAGAGCTCTGGTCATACCCAAAACCAAGAGGCTATCTGTGCAGGGTGCTATACAGGTCCAGGGGAGTGGAATCCTTGGGAACCCGGTCCCTGAAGGTTTAATTACAATGCCTGCCGTGAGAGGTGAAGTTTGGGCTTCTGTGGACCAAACAAAGTCCTGCGGCGGGGAAAAGGTAAGTGGGGGCCCCTCAGGAACTTGGTTCTATTGAGGGGACCCCCAAGCCTAATATGTCTTTCTGCCTGTTACCTAAAGGTATTCCCACTAATAGCTGTATATGCCTAAGAAATCCTAGAAATGTCTTTTCATAAGGAAGTTTTAAAAACTGTAAACCTAGAAATGTTTTTCATAAAGGGGGTTTTAAAAAAAAAAAAAAGACAAAGTGCGGTACCTGTGTTTGTCCACTAGAGGCCGCTGTGGAACGTCTTTTTTTCTTGGGACTATTCCTTCCATGGTGAAAGTCCAGGCAGATGAGTGAGCTCTCTATCAGGGAAGCTGCATTCCTCTGTCATGCTGCCAAGTAGTTTCCTTCCATCCCCGAGTCCTGGTGAAACAGGGACCCTGGCTCCTCTCCCTACATGGCGCCAAGAGCGCACACGTGCACGCGCGCGCGTGCACACACGCTTTCTTTTTATAAGATTTAGCTTCAAAAAAGGGGGCGGAGCCTGGCGGATGACGCGCTCTGTGCGCCCAGCACTTCTGCGCATGTGCGGGCGTCCCAGCAAGATAAAAGGACTCAGTCCACGCTGCTTGCTATGGACACAGAGCATGAAAAGGAGCTGGTAGCATGGTATAGGGGCTTACAGCGGGCGGTTGATACAGGCATCCCCAGAAAGACGCATTAGTAGACACCCACTGATGTACATAGCAGCAAATTGCATTAGACTATTTCAGTAAAGGGGTGTATTGCGGCTGGAATACCTCAGCTTTGAACTAAGGAATATGCCGCCTAAAAAACTCCGAGATATACCTCTCAGGAAGTGTAGGGGGTCTCCATCGGGCTCTGAGGATCTGGAGCAGTCATCTGCACCTTCCTCCCCTGAGAAATCAGAGGTTAATACCCATAAGGAACCCCCGGGAGTGCCAGGTACTGCGGCTGTCCTCAGTCCACCTGCTCCTGCATATATAACAGAGGAGGTTTTTGCCTCAACTCTGGAGGGATTGGAGCAGAGATTGGCAGCATTGATCGCTTCTTCTCTGCAGGAAAGAAAGCGCGCCAGATCTCCATCCCCTCCATTAGAGTGCCTGTTGGCAGAGCAACAGTCCCAGGAAGGGACTGACCTACCTGAAGGGGATCAGGAGGAGGTTAACTCTGTTTTTGAGGAATTGACAGTAGATGAACCATTTTCAGCATCAAAGACTGAAAGATTGTGGGTTCAGACCCTAACTGACATGGTTCGATCTGCATTTAAAATGCCTCTTGTTGAACCATCAACTACTGCTGTCTCCTCGTTGGGGTCGCTAAAAGCTCCCCAGATTAATTGCTCCTTTCCAATTCATCCATTATTGGAAGGACTTATATACCAGGACTGGGAACATCCTGATAAACTATTTGTTCCACCTAAGAAATTTCAGGTGATCTATCCCATGGAGGAAAAATTCACCCAGAGATGGAATGTTCCTACGGTGGACGCAGCCATTTCTTCTGTGAACAGATCACTGACATGTCCAGTAGATAATGTTCAAATGTTCAAAGATCCAGTAGATAAAAAATTGGAATCTTTATTAAAATCTGCTTTTTCCACAGCAGGGGCTGTTACACAGCCAGCAGTGGCAGCTATTGGGGTCTGCCAAGCTTTAAAGGATCAAATGAAAATGGTCCTGAGGGATTTGCCAGACCAGCAGGCCCAGGCTCTGGCTGATCTGCCTAGAGCATTATGCTTTGCGGTTGACGCCATCAAGGATTCTATCCATCAGGCCTCCCGCCTCACGCTGTCTTTGGTACATATGCGTAGGCTTCTGTGGCTCAAGAACTGGTCTGCTGAGGCTCCCTGTAAGAAGCTCTTAGTTAGCTTCCCATTTCATGGAGAACGCCTTTTTGGCGAAGACCTGGATAAATATATCCAGAAGATTTCCAGTGGTAAAAGTACTCTCTTACCAATTAAAAAGAGGTCTAGGGGTCCGTCTTTTAAGAGGACTACCTCTCCTATCCCTGGGACGTCTGCTACTAAGCAGTTCCGACGGCCTCCTCGGTCAAACTCAGGAGGTAAAAATCAGGGACAGTCACAGGGTAATAAAAAGCCCTGGATCCGAAGAGGTACTAAACCAGCCTCCAAGTCAAGCCTATGAAGGGCTGCCCCCACTCAAACGGGTGGGGGGAAGACTTCAGTTGTTCACAGAGACCTGGCGGGAGACGATCAAAGACAGATGGGTGCTCTCCGCAGTAACTCGGGGATACAAGTTGGAGTTAAAAGAGTCTCCTCCTTCCCATTTTATGTGGTCAGGCATGCCAAAAGACCCTCTGAAAAGAAGGTGTCTCCTAGTGGCGTTAGAACAACTATTGCTCCAAGGAGTAATTATGGAGGTTCCTATGGAAGAGTGGGGGTTGAGTTTCTACTCAAACCTTTTCACAGTCCCGAAACCAAACGGGGACATAAGACCCATATTGGACCTAAAGAGTCTAAACAAATTTCTAAACGTCCGGTCCTTCCGGATGGAGTCGATCCGATCGGTCACCGCTGCCCTACAGGGGGAGGAATGGTTAGCCTCGATCGACATCAAAGATGCTTACTTGCATGTTCCCATCTTTCCAGGTCATCAAAAATTTCTACGCTTTGCAGTAGAAGGGCGCCATTTTCAGTTCAGAGCCTTACCATTCGGTCTGGCCACAGCACCACGAGTGTTCACAAAAATTCTGGCCCCACTGTTGGCCGATCTAAGTACACGAGGTGTAAAGATAATGGCATACCTACACGACCTGTTGTTGATGGACCACTCAGTTGCCAAGCTAGAAGTGGTAATTGTCGATACAATCAAGTATCTAGAATCTCACGGTTGGGTCATCAACCTGGACAAGTCAGCCCTACAGCCAGTGAAAAACCTGGTATATCTAGGGCTACGGCTGGCTTCAGACCAGAGGAAGATTTTCCTACCTCTAGACAAGGTATCCTCTCTGAGGGGCTTGGTCCGTCTGCTTTGTGCAAAAAGACAGCCGTCCATACACCTGTGCATCAGGCTGCTAGGAAAGATGGTAGCATCATTCGAAGCTGTGCCATACGCCCAATTCCACTCAAGGAATTTACAGAGGGCCATATTGTCAGCCTGGAACGGAAAGATTCAGGCTCTAGACTTCCCGATGGCTTTGTCCCCTTCCGTTCGGAAGAGTCTCTGCTGGTGGTTGATCCCCCAGAATCTCCAGAAGGGAAAACCCTTCAGTCCGATATCCTGGAAGGTGGTCACTACAGATGCCAGCCTTATAGGCTGGGGGGGCAGTACTGGAGCAATGGTCTCTCCAGGGCAGATGGTCAAATGTAGTAAGAACCCTGCCCATCAATCTCTTAGAGATACAAGCAGCCCGGTATGCCCTAGTAGCCTGGACATCCAGACTCCAAGGGTCCCCTGTCAGAATCAATCAGACAATGCCACAGCAGTGGCATATATCAATCATCAGGGAGGCACCAGGAGTCGTGCAGCCCAGAGGGAAGTAAGTCACATCCTGGAATGGGCAGAAAAGCATGTCCCATGTATATCAGCTGTCTTCATTCCAGGGGTGGAGAATTGGAAGACGGACTTTCTGAGTCGCCAACAGTTATGCCCAGGGGAATGGTCCCTTCATCCCGAGGTCTTCCGAGCAATATGTCAGCGGTGGGGAACACCGGATGTAGATCTGCTAGCATCCAGATTCAACGCAAAGGTGGACAGATTTGTCTCCCGGACAAGGGATCCCCTCGCTTGCGGCGCGGATGCTCTGGTGTTCCCTTGGGATCAGTTCAGACTGATATATGCATTCCCTCCGCTACAATTGTTGCCTCGACTCCTTCGCAGAGTCAGGTTGGGAAAGAAGCCGGTGATCCTGGTGGCTCCAGCGTGGCCCCGAAGGGCCTGGTACGCGGAGATCATCAAAATGTCTGTGGGGAGTCCTTGGACCCTTCCACGTCGACCGGACCTGCTTTCGCAAGGACCGATATACCACCCTTCCTTACTAACTCTAAGTTTAACGGCCTGGCTATTGAATCCCACATCCTAAAGAAGAGAGGTCTCTCTAACTCTGTGGTATCAACTATAATCAATGCCAGGAAGCCTGTATCCAGGCAGATCTACTATAGAGTTTGGAAGGCGTACATCACTTGGTGCGAGGCCAGAAAATGGCATCCACGTAAGTACGTTATAGGCAGAATTCTGGACTTCCTGCAGTGGGCTGTAGACAGGAAGTTTGCCTTAAGTACTATCAAGGGCCAGGTTTCGGCCTTATCAATACTATTTCAAAGGCCCCTGGCTATGCATTCACTTGTCAAATCCTTTATGCAAGGTGTGACTCGTATTATTCCACCGATTAAAGCTCCCATATGCCCATGGGATCTAAATTTGGTTCTGTCGGTTCTGCAGAAGCAGCCATTTGAACCTTTGCGGCACATTTCCTTGGTTCTACTCACCAGAAAATTGATATTTTTAGTAGCCATATGCTCGGCTAGAAGAGTGTCGGAATTAGCCGCCATGTCCTGTAAAGAGCCATATCTGGTTATTCATAAGGACAGAGTAGTATTACGCCCTCACCCAGCCTTTCTTCCTAAGGTGGTATCGGGGTTTCACTTGAACCAGGATGTGGTTCTTCCTTCTTTTTTCCCCAAACCAAGCTCGGTAGAGGAAAAGTTATTGCATTCTTTGGATGTAGTAAGAGCAGTTAAAGCTTATCTAAAAGCCACTGCTCAGATTCGTAGAACGGATTCTTTGTTTGTTCTGCCGGAAGGCCCCAGAAAGGGTCAGGCAGCATCAAAATCTACTTTAGCCAAGTGGATTCGACAGGTCATAATACAAGCCTATGGCTTGAGAAGTAGACCGCCTCCGTTCAAAGTTAGGGCGCACTCCACGAGAGCAGTTGGAACTTCATGGGCAGTGCATCACCAGGCCTCCCTGGCTCAAATTTGTAAGGCCACAACATGGTCTTCAGTACACACGTTTACTAGGTTCTACCAGGTGGACGTTAGAAGTCAGGAGGATGTCGCCTTTGGGCGCAGTGTGTTGCAGGCCGCAAAAGATCCTCATGCCTGATAGCGCCCAGCTTATGTATGGTGTATCCCCCCCCTCATTTGGCATTGCTTTGGGACGTCCCACATAGTAATGACTATGCTGCTCTGTGTCCCGTGATGTATGAACAAGAAAGTAGGATTTTTAAAACAGCTTACCTGTAAAATCCTTTTCTTGGAGTACATCACGGGACACAGAGCTCCCACCCCTCTTTTGGGGACACGTATTGCTTTGCTACAAAACTGAGGTGCTCCCGGATGGGAGGGGCTTATATAGGGGAGGGTACTTCCTGTTTTGGAAGTTGCCAGTGCCAGCACCTGAAGGTAATTCTATATAACCACACACACACACAGTAATGACTATGCTGCTCTGTGTCCCGTGATGTACTCCAAGAAAAGGATTTTACAGGTAAGCTGTTTTAAAAATCCTACTTTTCCAAACATGGCATTCAGACTAGAAGAAGATAAAAAAATAGCACATGCAGGACAAGCTGTGGAGATATCTGAGTCAGAGAGATTAAACTTGAGCGCGGCGGACGTAAAGAGGGAAGATTAGGTGCCTACATGATTACAATTACCTCAAAGCAGGAAACATATGCTCTGTCACTGCATTGCCCCCAGACACTCAGAGCTCTGCCTCCGGCCCTCGATGAGACGCGAAGACTGCTGAGATGCAATTTACATCCCCAAATAAATACTTTATAATTCATCGGAAGTGACTGAGTAGGTGACATTGGTGCGATGTAAGCACAGAGGGTGAAGCCTGTAATCTAGGCAGGTGAAATGATCATGGAAATGAGTTTGTGTGTTTGTGCACGCATGTAACATCGCTTCCTCGTCAATGTGTCTGGTGAAGTGCGGAATGTCATGGTCTAGAAATACGACAACCCGCCTTTCCCTAAGATCCCAGTAGCCGCTTCCTCCCCTCTTTGCCGAGTTAAGACTAATCAACTCCCATCTGCTCCCTCTTCATTCCTCGCTGTGTTAACCAAGGATTAGGAGCTTTCTGTCTGAGAGATCACATTGACTAGAGGGACGCCCTAAACGGGGTGATTATGTCTGATTAAAAGCAGTTTCTAATCACTGTAATGAAAATAATCACAGAATCTTTTTTTTTTTTTTTTTTTTTTTCCCCCTATCTTTAATACAGTGATATTAATTTAACATCACATCATTGTTAGATGTTTGGATTTCCCCACTATGGCCCCCGAACCCCCACCTCCCTGTCCACTGCATCATCAGAATGTCTCTAATGCCGCGTACACACGGTCGGAATTTCCGAAAACAAATGTTCGATGTGAGCTTGTTGTCGGAAAATCCGACCGTGTGTAGGCTCCATCGCACATTTGCTGTCGGAATTTCCGACAACAAATGTTTGAGAGCTGGTTCTCAATTTTTTCCGATAACAAAAGTTTTGCTCGTTAATTCCGATCGTGTGTAGCCAATTGCGACGCACAAAAACCCTACGCATGCTCGGAATCAATTCGACGCATGCTCGGAATCATTGAACTTAATTTTTCTTGGATAGTTTTAGTGTTGTACGTCACTGTGTTCTCGGCGATCGGAATTTCCGACAACATTTGTGTGACCGTGTGTATGCAAGACAAGTTTGAGCCAACATCTGTCAGAAAAAAAATCCACGGTTTTGTTGTCGGAATGTCCGATCGTGTGTACGCGGCATTAGGAGCTACAGGGACTCACTAATGACAGGAGATGGGTGAAATTCAGAGTTTTCGTTTCCTTCAAGTCTTGTTGAAAACCAAGTGACTTTTTGGTGAAATCAAAGTCAATGGGGAAAGAGAAATTACAAAATATCAAGCTGCGCTAAAAGCAATTCTCAAACTCCAAGTGCATATTCATAACAAACAAATGTGCAAAATAAAACCCTACATATGCAACATGCAAATAGAAGACATAAATAAATCAATAAATCAATGGGTAAAATGGTGATGTTACGCTGTAAATCTACTAAAATTACTATGATAAAGTGCTAGTGCAAGGTTGGAACACACAATGCCTATCAGTGCAATCTTGCTGGGTGCTAAAGTGCACAGTGAAACAATGTTCAACAATAACAGGTGATAGTAACTTGAAAATAATCACATATTGATAAACAGTGAAATAAATTGCCGTGCAATCTTAAAATGAGTAACTATAATAAACGTAAGTAAAAAGTCCAAATATAAGTAAAAAGTCCAAGTGTAAACTCTGTATAAGAGTATCTATTGTTGTGGAATGGCGGGCCAATAGTACGAGTAAATACGGCCTCCTTGAGCATCGGATCAGCAGAGAGGGAGAATGGATGCACGTTCCGATGCCTGGGGAGGCTATGCTTTGCAAAAGAACAAATTTTTTGTCTTTTTGAAATAATGCTGGAAGTTTGATCGTGTGTGTGGATGTCTGTGTGTGGATTTCTGTGTGTGGAGAATGTGCGATGCATATGGAAACTGTATATTGTGTATGATTTGTAGGTATAGATGTGGGATTATTTAGTGCAGCCTGCACTGAGCAATTTGTAAATAAATGATTGTTTGTGTGCCATGTGGTTTGAACGGGGGATGGGCAGCCAGCGCATGGCTGTTGTATCACTTACAAAAGTAGCTGTTTGTTGAAAGGGCTACGCCCTTTAAATGGTTGCAGACTTTTTTTGGATGCTAGTGTAGCGGCCTCACCTCTTTCTCTTGCTCTATCGGTTATATGGCTGTTGTCTAGGGGTACCTGGGAGAGAGAGATAAAACACACCACGGCCCATGTCCTCCGTAACTGGGAGGTGAAGGCCAGAAGATTTGGCTTTTGTGTAGGTGTCCTAGAGTCAAGTCCAGTCCTTCGTCCCTGACTCCTTTGCTTTAGTAACCCAAGTTCCACACCGTGAGTAGGTACAACTCAGTTTTATTCTTCTTGCCAAGCAATAAAACAATCTTTCTCCTTTAGAAAATGGGGGGACCGATCGAGGCACAATCCTTTCCCTTCTTGCTGCTGCCCACTGTGCTGTCACCAGTGGTGAATAGTCCCTGCCACTGACTAAGTAATATAGAACGTGAATTACCTTCACTCACTTTGCCCCTGTCAGGGGAAGAAATCTGTCCAAGGGAGAAGTGGAGGCCTCTCCGTCACCAGCGATGCTGCGCCGGGCTCTTCAGAGAAGTTACTGCGCACCAGTCCTCACGAACTCAGACACGGGCACCCAAGGAGTTAGGGCCCCCTCGGATTCCTCCACCCTCGCAGAACTCAGTCGAAGGTACTGAGCCCCAGGCATCCGCCATAGTACCTCACCCCAGGCTAAAGGTGCCTGAGATAGACTCCATCCCTGCTCCAGCTAGGCCAAGGGCGCCTAGGCCTGAAACACCGGAACGCCAGCACCCAAGCTGAAGGTGCCTGGGTGCGGCCGCGTCCTTCGACTCTCTCCCCAAAATCAGGGCATCCGCCCCTTTTATGACCTCTCCCTTTGCGTCACAGCGGGTTCCCCGCCCCGCTGTACCAGCTCCAGGGGAGGACAAAAAGGCACAGTTTGCGGTGCGAGTTCAGCTCTGGCCCAAGGCAACAATGCCACCTGTAGGCCCCAAGGAACTCCACACCACCAGAGTCCTCACATAAATTCAAACACCCGCTACACTAGCATGGAGGAGTTTTTTTTTGTTTTGAGATGAAAAGGTCATGCATGCAAGAATCACTGTTTGTATGTCTGTGTGATGGCTTGTTATGGAAGCTGATGTCACAGTAAGTATATAAACTTTAGGTAGGGACAAGAGTGTTGTTGTTTTTAATGTTGTGCTATGTTGTGTTTCATGTAACTAACATTTTTGAATGTGCTGTTTAGTTGGTCAAGAGCATACCTACTTTTCCCGCAGAATCCGTGCGTGTTGGGAGGTATGCAAGGGTCCGAGTTAAAGTAGCCTAAAGTGTGTGTCTATGGTTAAGTGTGCATTCTCAAATGTGTAGTCAGTCTTTGTGGAGAAAGATTTTTGTTTTCTAGTGAAGAAATGCTGGTTTTGGTGGGAAAAACTGCATTTGTCGGCCATATTGCTGTAGTCCAGATTTCATCCACCATTTTGTTGTGGCCTGGATTTTGTCGGCTAACTTGCTGTAGTCCACCATTTTGTTGTGGCCTGGCTTTTGTCGGCCATCTTGCTGTAGTCCATCATTTTGTTGTGGCCTGGCTTTTGATGGCCATCTTGCTGTAGTCCACCATTTTGTTGTGGCCTGGCTTTTGTTGTTGTCCATGCGGCCATGGTCGTCGGCCATTTTGAGAGGCGCAGTTTCTGTTTGGCCTGTGGGTCATCCTATATGGCAGTGATGGTGAACCTTGGCACCCCAGATGTTTTGGAACTACATTTCCCATGATGCTCATGCTCTTTGCAGTGTAGGTGAGCATCATGGGAAATGTGGTTCCAAAACATCTGGGGAGCCAAGGTTCGCCATCACCGCTATAGGGGAAGGTGCAGCCACCTTTCCTTTGGGTGTGATACCATGTGACTGTGCTTTTCGTCGGCCATCTTGCTGGTGGAATTTCTCAGCCTTTGGGGCAGATTTTGATGTTTGGTGGTGAGTTGAGTAGTGTGGTCTTTTCTGTGTTGGAATCTGGCGGACACCATTTATGTTTTCCTTTGTGTGTGGGAAACCATGCGGTCTTGTATTTTTTGTTTTCCATTAGGTGAATGTAAGCTATTGTAGGTGAGCTGTGTTTGTACTTCTTTTATCAACTTTTCAGTGTAAGAGTGGCGATTTTTGTATTGAATTTCGGTTTTAAGTGAAATCTCTACTTTACACTGAATTTCAATAGATTGTAAGACTAACTTTAACTGAGTTTTTGTACACAGCGGTGTGTGTTATTTTTATTTTTAAATATTTGGGAGTTTCCCAGAGGGCAATTCATTGTTTTTGAAGCTTCTATCGTATAGTCTGCAAAGGAGGAAGGGGGCTTTGATTGACCTCATTGAGCCATCTTTTTGCAGGAATTTAAGTTTTGGCTTTTTGTTGCACTGTTGTGTGGTATTTAGGCCTCAAAACTGGTGGTTTGACTTCCCAGGGGATATTGTTGAAATATATATGATGTTAGCCATGGATTTATTTATTTTTTGGGTGTTTTGATAGACATGGAAATGGGGCTAGGCTCCCCCCTCCCTCTTCCTGTACATTGATATGTAAATAATCCTGTTTGGGGGTTTTAAGAGCTGAGCATGCAACAGGAAGTAATTTTTGAGCATTTTATGCATCCACAGGAAGTTGGTGGGAGGAGCTTGGTCTTCTGAAAGGTGAGCAAATGAGATTTGTACTTGGAAGGACAATGGAAAACACTTTGGCTTTTGAAAGAGTGTTTTAAAGTTTAATTTCAGTTGTTTTATACTGTAAATACAGTTTTGGGTAGAGAGCAAACAGGGGGCATCACCATTATTGTTCTAAATGCAGATAGAAAGAAGCCATAATATTGTTTTGAATTGTGGAGGATTTCATGGTGCTTTGTAGTTTGTCTGACAAACACGTTTAGAAGGCTGTATATCGTGAGACAGGTCGGGCCGTGTAGAATAATCGGAATTCCAGTGCACGATTGTATTAGCATAAACGTGAGGAGTAGTACGCTAACAGCCCCGGTCAGGCCGTGTACAATAATCGGAATTCCGGGGGTCGATTATGGTGATAAAGACGCAAACCATAACCGCTCCGAAAATAAAGCGCAGGGTTCTCTGGACGCAGAGTTTGCCCAAAAAAGCGATTAGAATTGTCATGGGCAAATGTGCCGTCCATGCAGTGCACCAGTCAGACAGCTGCACCGCACATGAGGTCTGGGTTTGGGGCTCCGGACATGAGACCCCTTAAAAGAATGACATATATGGTCAGAGGGTACAGTAAGGTGTATTGCTTTGGAAGGTATTTTTGATGTCTGGAGGTATATATCGCAGTCATGAAAAAATCGCTGATCGCCGCCATTACTAGTAAAAAAATAAAAATAATAAAAATGCCATAAAACTATCCCCCATTTTGTAGACGCTATAACTTTTGCGCAAACCAATAAATATACGCTTATTGCAATTTTTTACCAAAAATATGTAAAACAATACATATCGGCCTAAACTGAGGAAAAAAAATGTTTTTTTTTATATATTTTTTGGGGATATTTATTATAGCAAAAAGTAAAAAATATTGCTTTTTTTTCAAAATTGTCGCTTTTTCTTTGTTTATAGCGCAATAAATAAAAACTGCAGAGGTGATCAAATACCACCAAAAGAAAGCTCTATTTGTGCAAAAAAAAAGGACATCAATTTTGTTTGGGTACCACGTCGCACGACCACGCAATTGTCAGTTAAAGCGATGCAGTGCCGAATCGCAAAAAATGGCCTGGTCATTCAGCAGCCAATTTTTCCGGGGCTGAAGTGGTTAACCACAACAAAATGGAAGAGTCTTCTAACGTATGTCATGGTGCCCTGCAGGTACGTTGAGGGATAATAAATGGCATTGCAGGGCATCAATGTGCATACCTTGCGTTGGCATGCATTACTGCAATGCAATTGGGTGAACCTGAATGATTTGCTTACCTAATGCCTACATAAAACCATTTATTGTTGTTTTTTATTTCTGCATGGTATCAAACTTTAAATACAATTGTGCAAGCCTGTGTAGAAAGACTCTGAGAAATTATTTTGGAAAGAGGGATTGCTACTAAAGGAGTACATTTTTCATTCAGCCAAATGATCCTGTGTTCATTTTGAACATCCAATCACGTGTAGAAACATTAAGGAAATAGGAATTTCCTTTACACATGATTGAATGATTGAAGTGAATATGGTCTCACGGAGTTAGGTGAAAAATGACTCTGCAAAGTAATTTAGTAAATATGACAAGTATGAGAAAGTGTACAGGGACTGCAATAGGAATCGCATTGAGTCAAATTCAGTGATAGTACATTTCATTATTTTATTGAAAATATAAATGCAATCATTGGTGTTCTAACATCTGCCGGGAATGTAGGACTGCAAACACACTGTAGCATCCTGGGCTCGTCCAGAGAATGTGGAGGAGCCTTTTCTATTTGAAAGGGAAGTTATTCCTCAGTGGTCTTTTCCTAGCTTAGCTGCTCCAATAATCCACCTTAACAAACTTACTACTGAATTTGATGGTGTTCTCACCTTTTGGGATTTCACTGACAGACAGCTGAGTTCCCTACTGAGATACCAGTTTTGATTAGCTTGAATAACTCTGCACCCTGTATTAGCGGTGACTTTGATTTATGAAGCTCTGTCACTTTGGGTTAACATCTTTAACTGCTTGCCGACCGCCTCCTGCATATATACATCGGGAGAATGGCACGGCTGCGCAAAGCAACGTACCTGTACGTTGCTTTAAATTTGCCGTCGTGCAGGCACGCGTGCGCCCCTGCCGCGAGCTCCGTGACCGTGCTCGCGGGACTCGCGGACTCGATGTCCGCCGGTGACTCGCGATCGTGTCACGGAGCTGCAGAACAGGGAGATGCCTATGTAAACAAGGCATTTCCTAGTGACAGGACAGTGATCTACTGGTCCCTGTCATCGGGAGCAGTGATCACTGTCATGTCACTCGTAGCCCAGCCCCCCCACAGTTAAAATCACTCCCTAAGACACACTTAACCCCTTCCTCGCCCTCTAGTGGTTAACCCCTTCCCTACCAGTGTCATTTACACAGTAATCAGTGCATTTTTATAGCACTGATCGCTGTATAAATGACAATGGTCCCAAAATAGCATCAAAAGTGTCCGATGTGTCCGCCATAATGTCGCAGTCATGATAAAAATCGCAGATCGCCGCCACTACGAGTAAAAAAAAAATATTAATAAAAATGCCATAAATCTATCCCCTATTTTGTAGACGCTATAACTTTTGCGCAAACCAATCAATATACGCTTATTGTGATTTTTTTTTACCAAAAATATGTAGAAGAATACATATCAGCCTAAACTGAGAGATTTTTTTTTAGATATATATATATATTTTGGGGATATTTATTATAGAAAAAAGTAAAAAATATTGCTTTTTTTTCAAAATTGACGCTCTATTTTTGTTTATAGCGCAAAAAATAAAAACTGCAGTGGTGATCAAATACCACCAAAAGAAAGCTCTATTTGTGGTAAAAAAAGGACGTCAATTTTGTTTGGGTGCAACATCGCACGACCGCGCTGTTGTCAGTTAAAGTGACGCAGTGGCAAACTGCAAAAAATGGGCCAGTCATTGGGCAGCCAAATTCTCCAGGGCTGAAGTGGTTAAAGAGCACCCTGACATCACCAAGGTAGGCCCTTATTTAATTTAACATTTGGAGCAAATGTCGGAAGTTGTTGTAAGTTTTTATGCTTGTTTCTTGCATGGCAGTTGGCACTAATGTTTGTTCACATGATTAGGAAACTCTGGCTTTGTGCCTTGGACACCAATGAAATATCCAAGGAACATCTAACTTGTTTATCCTTCAAGGGAAGTTGCCTCTTTGGACCTACTCTTTACACTCTAATTAGCAATGCCACTGCTGGTCGAATTGTATTCCTGCGTCAGTGCAAGAGGTCATTGGAAGGAATGCAATGAACCCCTTCTCCTTCATCTACTACAGCTATAGTAACACATCAACAGTCCAGGCTTTCTCTCACAAACCAGAGGTGCTCCAACCCCTCTATTCTGCATTCTGCATGAAGGTGCACCCCCACTTTTACAAGTGGGAGCTCTTTGTTCATCCAGCTGTGTTCCTTGGTAGTCTACCTTCCCAGCATTCAGGTGCTTAGGTCATCCCCTGTAACCTTCAGTCTTCTCCTCATTCTTCTGATATTACTGAAGGTTGTTTGCATCTTCCTAGGTTTGTTTAGGTTTTCCACACTATGGGACCTCTGATTCCTACTCTGTTAAGAGTTTATCCTTGAAAGTGGTATCCCACTCTGACTCACAGTCCTCCCCACAAAGGAATTCTTGTCTTTCAGATGTGGTTACACCCCTTGTACTGCTTGATACTTCTCAGCCCTATCCTTCTCTTGAAGGAACCTGTCAGAGAACCAGTCAATCCAGCCGCGCCAGCCGTTTCCCTGCGCGCATGCGCGGAGGAACGGCGCTCAGGCGCATGCGCGAATGCGCGTTAGCGCACGCCCAACGTGACACTTTGGCTAGGCCTATAAAAAGGGCTCAGGCGCACAGAGAAGTTGCTGTTTTGTCTTCAGCTTCCTGTTGTGTTCTGCTTCCTGTTTCCTGTTTCCTGCATTTGATTACTCGTTGTGACCCGGATCAACCTTGACTACTCTGCTCTTTTCCTGCACCGACCTCTGGCTTGCTTACAGACTTCCGCCTTGTCTCCAGTGTTTGACCCTCTGCCTGTGACCTGGAACTGCCTCTTGTCCCCAGTGCCTGACCTTCTGCCTGTGACCCGAACCTGCCTCTTGTCTCCAGTGCTTGACCCTCGGCCTGTACCCGGATCTGCCTTTGGTCTCCTGGGCTTGACCCTCAGCCAGTTCTGGTCTCTTCTGTTGGAACTCCTATCCTGTTGATCCTGCAATCTCCAATCATTGCACAGCTGCCCATCTCTACAGAGGACCTCTACGCAAGTCTTCCTTCCCGTGGTAGCCTGTGCCATCCACTCCCTGTATCACCTCCAGGGGGCGGAGTGCGCCTAGTTGCAAGGGTGAACCGCTCTCGGCATCTCGGCCTCAGTAAGTACTCTCCTGACAGAACCATTGACATTAAAGGTCAACAGGGATCAGTCCCTACTGCTGCTTTTCCCAGTAAGGAGCTGACCCTTCAGAGCTCACTAGCAGCTCTGGGCCTTGCTCACAGCACTGGTCCTTTTATCCAACCTGCTTTTTAGTTTCAATGTTTTTATTAGCATTTTCACATCAGATATAACAATAGCAAAATATGTAGACATTATATCAGTTGCAGAGTACCTGATGTTAGTTTATACAAGTGGAACACTGGGTACCTCTTTCTTGGCACTCAGATAGTACTCGTCAAACTCCTTATGAAACCAAGATCCAACCTGCTTTTTATTGGTATCCCCATTGTTGAATACTTAGAAGATCCTCCTTGAGAAGGGTCAGTTTTCTTGATTCTTGCACTTTGAACAATGCTGAGTGTCCTTTTGTTTGTAAAGCTTGTCTAGAAGCAAATTGCCAGATGTCTAGTGCTGATAGCCTTGGGTCACCTTCGAGTGGAGTTGTTCAGCTCAAAGCCTGAGTCAGTCCACTCCCAATGCACCTTTGACACATATGTTCCCAATCTCCCTACCTGATCTCCTGCGCTGTGTGACTAGACTGACGTTTAACATGGTCCCCAAAATCACCGGAGAAATGACCGTTTAACATGGGAGTCTATGGAAGGGGTGCCCGGTTTTGAAAGATCGGTGCTCCCCGGCCGTAGGTCCTCCGGACAACAAACTTTGCACACTTGTAGAGGAACAGTGGGGCTACATGTGTGCCAAGCTTGGGGTGTGGGGGACCTACAGCTGGCTGGGATCAGGCACACAAAAGTGAAGATGGACACAGACTCGAGTATAAGCCGAGGGGGGCCTTTTCAGCACAAAAAAATGTGCAGAAAAACTTGGCTTATACTCGAGTATATACGGTAAATAAAGTCCATTCAAGTGAAAAAAACAATCATGCATCTGTGAACTTAATAAACTTAAAGAACTGTCCATCCAGTGTTTCCTCCACCTACATATCCAA
The DNA here is from genome assembly GCA_029206835.1 of Rana muscosa. Taxonomy (NCBI): domain Eukaryota; kingdom Metazoa; phylum Chordata; class Amphibia; order Anura; family Ranidae; genus Rana; species Rana muscosa. The sequence goes on from CM055120.1 coordinate 355,567,244, forward strand.
ACCTCATACCAGATCCAATAGACGTCACAGTTTAAGAGGCAGGGCAGTGCTTTAAATGGTTCTCCAGGTAGGTAACTGGAACAACACACTCCTCTGTCTCACACCACTCATCATGATCTTCAAAATCTCAAAAAAATCTTTAAAAAAAAAAACATGTTCCAAAAGAAAATATAAGAACACTCCATAGTGTAATACCACTAACAGTTCTTTAATAAAAGGAAGAAATCGGTACCCACAATTGTAAACAATATTACAGCCTATTCTCCAGAATGCTCCGCTTACCACAGCGGGCTTGATGATGTCACCGCTACACCCTGCCCTCTGCCCAATGTACATTTAATCTCAGAGGACATTTAATGCTCCTGAAAAATGTCCTTACCTTCTCCTTTAGGAAGCTACTGATTTAATCTGTGGCTTGTTTGCATTTAAACATTCTGATGTTTCACTATGAAAAATTTCACAGCCATGGAACTCTTGTTGAAAAGTTGTTTGCCTGATCGGGTAACCTCTTTCCTTATCATAGTCCTTGCTTTCCCAGAAGTCAAGAGTTAGGAAGGCTTTAGACTTCTGAGGTGAGCAACAGATTCCCCATTTTGGATGTAATTGTTCAGTCAAATTTCCCATTAAAGATTGTTTATTATCTGGCATTTGGCCCAGTACAATCATTTTTGTTGACCGTGCTTTGTTGTTGGTCCAGTTTCTGCTTCCAGTGTGGATAGTGCTTTTTTCCCACCTGTTCTTGAATGGATAGTTGGGTGGTAATCCATTTTCACTGCATGGGGCAAATGGTTTCTTCAGGTACTAGTTTGCCTTTAAGAGTGATTGTCTATCCTGGTCTTAAACTCCAGGTTGATCTTCATTGCCTCCCCTTGGTTGCGGCATTTTCCCAATTTTTCATATCTGTTTTTCATCTAGCCTTGAAATGGGTGTTGAATTCTTCACATACTCATGTTATATGGTCTCTTTATCAGTTGGAATTCGTAGTGACTGTTCTCCAACCTTCAGTTGGATTGATTTTGGATGTCCAAACTGTAAGAAAATTCATATGTTCCTCAATGGATGATTTAAAAAAAAAGTTAAATCTTTTTCTTCAAGTCAATTGAGGGACAAAGGTCCCACCTATCCATGCATGTGAGCCTTTGTACTGTTTGCTCACAAAACTGACACATGGTGGCTAGAGGAAGAGATATACAGGGGGCTGGCTTTCAATGTTTTTTTTCTGTTTGCCAGTGTCCCAACCACCTGTATGTGGCAGTATAACCCAACTTTAATGGAACTCCTGAATTACTGTGTCCCTCAATGAACGTAAAGAAACACATTTTATGGCAAGTGCAACAAGCTGATTTTATTTTAAAGTCTTAAAGTATATTTAGGTTCAAAAACGAAAAAATAGATACATTGCACCTTAGCAATCCTTAGTGTTTGTTCACACTATGTCATTGAACTGCAATTTTCTGCATGCCACCGCACATGTATGGTGTGAAATTGCACATCTGTGTGCAGCTTAACCACTTAAGCCCCGGACCATTTCGCTGGCCAAAGACCAGAGCATTTTTTGCGATTTGGTACTGCGTTGCTTTAACTGACAATTGTGCGGTCGTGCGATGTGGCTCCCAAACCAAATGTACGTCCTTTTTTCCCTTCAAATAGAGCTTTCTTTTGGTGGTCGTTGATCACCTCTGCGGTTTTTATTTTTTGCGATATAAACAAAACTAGAGCGACAATTTTGGAAAAAAATAAATATTTTTTACTTTTTCCTATAATAAATATCCCCAAAAAATCTATAAAAAAAAATATTTCTCAGTTTAGGCCGATACATATTCTTCTACATATTTTTGGTAAAAAAATCGGAATAAGCGTATATTGATTGGTTTGCGCAAAAGTTATAGCGTCTACAAAATAAGGGATAGTTTTATGGTATTTTTATTATTATTTTTTTTTTACTAGTAATGGCGGTGATCAGCAATTTTTATCGTGACTGCGACTTTATGGCGGACACATCGGACACTTTTGACACATTTTTGGGACCATTGTCATTTTTACAGCGATCAGTGCTATAAAAATGCACTGATTACTGTGAAAATTACACTGGCAGTGAAGGGGTTAACCACTAAGTGGCGCTGAAGGGGTTAAGTGTGTTCTAGGGAGTGATTGTTACTGTTAAGGGGCGTGGCTACGAGTGACACGTCCCTGATCGCTGTTCCCGATGAGAGGGAACAGACAATCAGTGACAGTGTCACTAGGCAGAACGGGGAGATGCATGTTTACACTTGCCTCTCCCCGTTCTGCAGCTCTGTGACCCGATCGCGGGACACCAGAAGACATTGAGTCCGCGGGTCCCGCGGGTCCCGCGGGCACGGTCACGGAGCTCGGGGCAGGGGCGCGCGCGCACGGCGGGAATTTCTAAGTGACGTATATATACGTCACTTTGCCCAGCCATACCATTCTGCCGACATAAATGTACAGGAGCCAGTCCGGTACCGGTTAATGGACACAGTGGGGTTGATTGCACTTGCCTTCTGCAAGAGCAGTTGCTCAAGAGCTTAGTAAATAAGATGAACCTTCACTTTGTAAAGAATGCCAAATCACATGCAAGGAAAATTTAAAAAACAGCATTTTTGCTTGCACATGATTGGATGATGGAAGTCAGCAGAGTGTCTGCTCATTTACTAAGCTCTGGAGCAACTGCACTTGCTATTTTTTCCTTTAGTAAATCAACCCAAGTGTGAACAAGCCCTTAGATGCAGTGATTGCATTAACGGGGGGAGTCGTGGGTGCCGCCGACTGACCGGAAGGTTGGTTGTTGTCCCCCCCCCCAAAAAAAAAACAACACTGGCCGCCACTGGCGAGTATCCATTTTTCCATTATTTATGTTTCAACACAATAAATCTCTGGTAATGTACAATGCATTTGTGCCCTCCTGTGTGTTTTCTTTATACTGGGGTATGCCTGTAGTTGTCTACTGGATTCCCCGGTCTGAGGAGGGCTTCATCGACTAAGCATTCCTTACAGATGTCCATCTATTGGCATTTATGCTCTGTCGTACATTCAGACTTTGGCGTAACTCTGAGTGCTGGAAGTGATTGTATGTTTTATGGGACCCTATAGGTGACATCACTGCTTCTTGTTCCTGTCCGTTGTTGAGCGCCCTCTCCCCACTGCTGGCTGACACAAGGGATCACATGACCAGACCAGAGAGGGCTGAAAATTCGTAAGTATATACATCTTTTTTTATTGAGGTTAGTTAGCATAGGTGTTAGGAGGGGACATTTTTAAGACTAGTTAGACCCCTTTCACACTGGGGCCCTCCGTGCGTTAGCGGTAAAGCGCAGCTGTTTAAGCAGTGCTTTTTGGCCGCTTGCGGGGCGCTTTTAACCCCAAAGAAGGAGTTAAAACTCCTGTGTTGCAGTGCTTCTAAATCGCTTTTCAGGCACTTCAGAAGCGCTGCCCATTCATGGCAATGGGCAGGGGCGTTTTGGGAGCGCTGTATACAGCACAGAGTGTGAAAACACTCAGGCTTTCACATTCGCCAGCAAAGGAGGCAGTTTTCAGGCGCTTTACAGGCGCTATTTCTAGTGCTAAAACGTCTGAAAACTGCCTCAGCGTGAAAGGGGTCTATGGTTTGGCCTGGAATTCTACTGTAAGTCAAATGTTTCCCATAACAAAACCATTGGAACAGCGTGTAAAAACAGGCTTGCACTAAGGAGGCATTTTCTCCAATTAAAGCCCCTGGCATTCATTATTGTCAGAGGAAAGTATGATGAAGCATTATAAAACATAAAGGTCATTTGCTGACAGAAACTTTCTTTCTGTGATGAATTAGATGGGGGGAACAGGAGAGATGGAGGGAAGGGAGACTCTGGCTGCTCTGAGGCTCTGAACTAGCAGTGGGGGTCCTGGCTGGAAAAACATAGCGAGGTGGAAGTGATAATAGCAGAAGGCTTTCAATGTGACCTTTTGCTGAGTACCGTAATTAAGAACTACACTCTACCTGTATGATTTCTTGTTCAGCTCTCCCATGCCCCTTGTTTCCCTTTCATAATAAATAGGTCTTACAGGCAATTCTGTGTCCATGTCACTGAAACAGCAGTGTGTACCAAATACATTAACCTTCTACTTGCCATCTTTTTTTCAAAAACACTTCAAACTGGTCAGTTCTCCCTAAACTGATATTTTAGATATAATGGTGTGTTGACTGGGCCCCTGATTAACCACTTCAATACCAGGCACTTACACCCCCTTCCTGCCCAAGCCATTTTCAGCTTTCAGCGCTGTCGCTGTTTAAATGACATTTGCACGGTCATGCTACACTGTACCCAAAAAGAATTGTTATCATTTTGTTCCCACAAATAGAGCTTTCTTTTGGTGGTATTTGATCACCTCTGCCATTTTTATTTTTTGCTAAACAAATAAAAAAAGACAGAAAATTTAGAACAAAAAAAAAGTTTTTTCCTTTGTTTCTGTTATAAAATTTTGACAAAAAAGTATGTTTTCTCCTTCACTGATGGGCACTGATAAGGCGGCACTGACGGGCACTGATAAGGTGGCTCCAATGAGGTGGCACTGATGGGCACTGATAGGCGCACACTAATGGGCACTGGTAGGCGACACTAATGGGTGGCACTGATGGGCATTGATAGGCGGCACTAATGGGCACTCATGGGTGGCACAGGTGGGCACTGATAGGCGACACTAATGGGCACTGAAAGGCTGCACTGATGGGTACTTATGGGTGGGACTGATAGAGGGCACTGATGGGCACTGTATGTAGCACTGCTGGGGACTGATGGGCACTGATACGTGGCACTGATGGGCCCTGATATGCGGCACTGATAGATGGCACTGATAGGCATTACTGGAGGCACTGGCAGGCATTGTGGATGGGCACTAATTGGCAGCTGCCTGGGCACTGATTAGCATATCCCTGGTGGTCTAGGGTGTCATACCTGGTGGTCCAGTGTGGGTTGCCATCCCTGGTGGTCCTGGTAGCATCCTGGCGGTCCTAGGCTGGCATCCAAAGGGGGGGCTGGGCTGATAAACAATTAGCACAGACCCCCCTGTCAGGAGAGCAGCCGATCGGCTCTGCTCTACTTGCGTCTGTCAGACATGAGTGAGGAAAGGCCGATCAACGGCTATCCTGTTTACATCGTGATCAGCCGTGATTGAACATGACTGATCACATGGTAAAGAGCCTCTGTCAGAGGCTCTTTACTGAGATCGGTGTAGCGGTGTGTCAGACTGACACGCCGCACCACCGATCGCTGCGATGCGTGCCCCCATGGCCGCGCGGCGGATGTTATCCTGCTGGACAATGGACATCATATGATGCCCAGTCAGGATAACTGAATCACCGCCTGGCCGTCATTCTGCTATAGGCCAGACAGGAAGTGGTTAATTCAAAGTACGATCATCTACCATAGGGAAGGTGGCGCTTTGGGCACCAGCCTGCTACATTTCAGCAAAGAGGACCTTGGTGCAGGATGTAAGCTCACGTGGTCAATATCAGCATTGTCTCAGGATCAGGAATCCGGGGCCTTGTGCCCACAATGACAAGGCACTGAAGTCCCAGTGCCACAAAATAATGTATTACGTTTTATATATATATATATGTATATATATATATATATATATATATATATATACAGTATATAGTAGGTTTAGATCCACTGTCGTGCGTTGCCGATTCATTTTAAATGAATGGGCCATCTTAAAGTGCATTTCCACTTTTGGAGCCAAACAAGGATAACACCTTCTTTGCTACTTTATATTTGTTACATAGTTACATATCCACATTCACATATAATGACTTCAAAAAATATTTAAACATTTCAACCTACCTCTTTTTTAGATGCTCTATTCTGGGTGTCAAAGTGTAGAGGCTGGGCTTTTTGCAATTATATGTTAATAAGGACAGACTTGGGACACACTCACTCTAATATTGTTCAAAAAACCTTGCTGTCAACCAAGACACTACCTCCTGAAAAAGATCTAAAGGGTAAAAAATGTTTAATAATTTTTTTAGGCATGCTGTGTGAATGGGAACACATAACAAACACATAGTGGGATTTTCTGAAATTTGACTGCAAAAGCAGTATTATGTTTTAACCGGTTTCTGACCGGTCACTGCAGTTTTACTGCGGCAGAATGGCTCCCCTGGGCGAGCTGCCGTAACTGTATGTCGGCCCTTTAAGACGCTGTAGGAGGCACAAGCGTGTGCCCACAGCGTGTGCCCGGAGCCGATGCAAGTGCCTGGTGGGCGCGATGACCGCCAGGCACCTGCGATCGCTCGTGACAGAGTGAGAACAGGGATCTGTAAACACACAGATCCCGGTTCAGGGGAGAAGAGACAGATTGTGTGTTCATACTAAGTATGAACACCGATCTCTCAACTCCCCTAGTCAGTCCCATCCACCCTCACAGTTAGAACACACCTAGGGAACACAGTTAACCCCTTGATCGCCCCCTAGTGTTAACCCCTTCCCTGCCAGTGACATTTATACAGTAATCAGTGCATTTTTATAGCACTAATCAAGTTTAATTATCAATAGTCCCAAAAATGTGTCAAAAGTGTCCGATCTGTCCGCCGCAATATCGCAGTCCCGATAAAAATCGCAGATCACTGCCATTACTAGTAAAAAAAAAAAAATAATAATAAAAAGGCCATAAATCTATCCCCTATTTTGTAGACGCTATAACTTTTGCGCAAACCATTCAATATAGGCTTATTGCGATTTTTTTTACCAAAAATACATATCGGCCTAAACTGAAGAAAAAATGTTTTTTTGTTTTTTTTTTAAATTGGGAATATTTATTATAGCAAAAATTAAAAGATATTGTGTTTTTTTCAAAATTGTTGCTCTTCTTTTGTTTAAAGCGCAAAAAATTGAAAAACCCAGAGATGATCAAATACCACCAAAAGAAAGCTATATTTGTGGGACAAAAAGGACGTAAATTTTGTTTGGGTACAGCATTGCACGACCGCGCAATTGTCAGTTAAAGCGATGCAGCGCCGTATTGCAAAAAATGGCCTGGTCATTGTGTCTTCCGGAGCTGAAGTGGTTAACAGTGGGGTTGATTTCAGCTTCTAATTTCAGCTTGTTCAATTAAGCTTCAACCAAAAAAAGCATGGAAGCTGCTTTGTGTCTATCCAGAGCAGCACCTGATTTTGCACTCTCCAGTTTTATTAAATCAAACCCAATGTATTAATGCACCACAGCAGACTGGCCATGTCTGAAGAAGATCTCAAATTAAAGCAGTTTTTTTTCACAATACTCTGTTAAATGTTTATCCTTGCCATTCAATGACAATCAGGATCATTGGGTGACAAGGGGAATGTGCTTGCCTGGCCTCACAAGAGGATCAGAGCTAAGGAAACACATCATAAGTATAAGTGGTATTTACTAACAGTTCAAAGGGAATACAGGAACCTGGGTAGCGCCACCAAGAATAGGCAACTGTCGGTACTCCCTGACCTATGCTATAAAGCCATGTACCACAATAGGGGTGGCTAGATCTCAAGCTCATAGGCATTTTCTTTTAGAAGCCTTTAACAAATATTTCCTGTGTAATTTTTAAGTAAATTTGTCTGGTGTTAGTGTAATTTTTTCATAGTTTCCACCCCTAACATATTTGCTGTAGTTTATTATGATTTTCCCAACCATATTAAACTACTGGTCCTTTTCCATATTTAAACCCCTTAATTGGATCCTTTTAGCCCATTTGAAATGTTTGCTTACTTCTGGATCAATCATATGTAATGTAACCCAAAAGGAAATAGATTATTTTTTACCTCCCAAAACATACATCTTACTAGAAATTACCATTATCTTATTGATTGCCCCAAACCCCTCCTCCCTTCACTCATCACAGCATCTGTATTGGTCAATACCACTCAATGTATGTTTTTACAGGTGGTTATATAAAACCAATTTATTGATAATACCTGTAATTTCTCTGGTTTTCCACATAATTACATCCAAAATAAGATCAAATAACTCAAGATGTATTTGTATATTGACAATGATTACCCATGCATTGTGTTTCATTGAAATATTATACAATTTCATATAGTACGCTGGCTTGTTATATTTTAGCAATTATAAGTAGGTACTTAGTTAGTTAGTAAATGCTTATGTATTGTTCATTGCTGCACATACTAAAAAACACATTATCCTCAAGCAGACCTCCATCCTCTGAATGTACTGGCCATCTTTTTTTTTTCTACTTTTTTTTTTCTATTTTTTTGCTAACCTGCCCATTGGCCACCATTCCTGGCAACAATTACATATCCAGTGCTATGAAGACTCCTAGAATATGTTGCTTTACACTTTTTTCACAGAAACTAAAGGAGGGAAGGCCTGGTATGCCTCATTGGGGGTTGGACTGCCTGAACCAGGAAAAGGCCCCTGGCATGCTATGATGCCAGGGACCAAGATAGTGGCGTAGGACCAGGGCTTTGCCAGTGATGTAGTGGATCACAGCAAAACACTGGGTTTGTTGGGCAGGTGAGTATCTGAATTGAGGACATTACTACATGGCTCGTAAGGGATGGGGGAAATGTGAGGGAGGATAAATCTCTGATACATTTCCCACTGTACTTATTCCTCTGCTATGGATCACATATCTATGTATGGAATCAGCTGGAGCAGGTATTATATCATATACATATCATTGCACAGTGGAACCTCGGATTACGAGCATAATCCGTTCCAGGAGAATGCTCATAATCCAAAGTACTCGCATATCAAAGCGGAAAATAATTCATTCCACATTGACTTCAATGGCATGCAATACCGCATGCGGCCAGAGGTGGGGGGCGCCAGAGAGCCTCGGAAACGTCCGGAAAGGCCCGAGGACACCTTGGCTGACCTTGGCAAACCTCGGAAAGGCTCGGAAACGGAGTATTTCCGTGTCTTTCCGAGCATTTCCGAACGGCGCCAATCGGCTCTGCTCGGCTCCGGCGCCCCCCCCCCACCTCAGGCCAAACGCGGTACTGCACATTGCTTTGACCTGAATCCTGCTCATTTTGCGAGACAACACTCGCAAACCGAGTTAGGATTTTTTCAAATACAGTGCTCGTATTGCGAAACGCTCGTTAACCGCGTTACTCGCAATCCGAGGTTCCACTTGGATATATTGAACGTTGTATGCACACAGAAATGGCTGCAACACAGTATAGCTCACAGGATCCTCAGAAAAGTTGTAGTGGATGCAGGGAAATCAAACACATATGCTAATGTAGCTTTTTCGATTAAAAAATAAAAATTCTGTGTTTTTTAACAATTGTAATTTATTTTTTGCTTGTTTTGAAAGGCCGATAAAAAAATGTCTATTGTAGTACACATCTCCATCAAAAATGAGTGAAACTTTTCCAACCTGCCCAATAGCTTCTCTTTTCCCCCTTAAAAAATGTCCTTGGAAAGTCATCAAAAGAAACACACACACATCAAAAGAAAATACTACCCAACATAACTGAAAATTGTAATTAATTCGAAAAACATAAATGTTGTAATTGATGTTAAAAATTGAAAACCTACACATGTAAACTGTGCCCTATAATGTTAATTAATATTGATATTATTATTGGAGGTGTTAAAAAGCACCTTGATTGGTTCAGTTATTGAACCTCTGGGCCTTTTCTAGACGGTACAATAATATTCTGTGCAACAGGAATGTCTACCCAATGTTCTCACACCATTCAGGTAGCAAATAGCTTGGTCATTGCTTCATAATTACTGTTGCCTAGTAGAAGCTAAGGGAACATTTCTTGCATAGCTGGGAACATAAATCACAGAAGTCACCTAAATCAAGAAGAACAAAGGGTGGTTGCTAATGAAGTATAATTGGTTACTTTAGAATTGCAACTTGCATCTTTTCTTGAGGAATGCAGACCCTTGTTTAAAACAAGTCAATTGAAAGAAAAAACAATTTCATCTAGTGAAGACATTTTCTTCTGCTCGAACTGTGTCCATGTGTTTCCTTTCTCTAATTGGTCTGGCACAAGTTGACCCTTACAGGCAGCGAGTTTTGGGGATCTGTGATTATTCATGAACCTCTTAATTATTTTCAAGAATGATGAAGAGGCTTATATGATTCAATGGATCTATTAAAAAATCTTGTGATAATAACAGCTCATTTTGGGAGTTGGTAAAGTATGGTGGCAATGCAGTGTTGCAAAGATATGTGAGAATTATATCTAAATATCTCAAAAGGGATAAAAAGAGACTGGCCACTTTTTCACATAAGAGCCACCACCAAACACAGGGACCAATAAATAACAAGGAAGGACCAGCTCTGAACACTGAGAATGGTACTCAAAACAAGTATCCCTAGCCAAAGAGTCAAAAAATTTACAAATAATTTACTCGGGAGTCGGGTGCATGAGGAATGGTTTATTAATATGGTGATGAACCTGAATCTGTTTTATGGAAACATGTTGAAAACTTCACATCTGTTTGAAAAAAATATGGTGCATATGCATATACTGTATACAAATTACTGAAAAATAAAATTTAAAAAATAAAATACCACTGAACATAGTGCCACTTGTTGTGGAAATTTTATTATATAAGATTTATGTGGACATTTTATTCTAGGATGTGTGTTTTATAGATTGTCATCTGTCTCCCTGTGCCTGATTTAATCGAGAAGCGCTCTAGCAGAGCGCACTTGGGTTGAAACGAGATCAGCGGTAAAAACGGTCAGTATGAAAACCTTCTCATGGGATTTGAGACGTGTTCTCTGTGTGTGTGGGCGTTTGTTGGTTTGTAGGTATCAAGCGCAATGCGCTGGGCTTCTTGCCTTCAAATGACTTTACACATTAGAAAAGCAAAGTCTGCATAATGAGAGAAACCAATTATATCTCTCTTGCGGTCTTCGCTATACCCTTTTGGATACATATCTGTTTTTATAAGAGGACATTGATATCTGCCTTGTCGGTGTACTTGTACCGTATATTGACAACAGCAGTGGCAATGTCCCCGCAGATTGTCTCAAGCCTGTAAGAACAAGTAGAATGATCTACTAGATACTGTTTAGTTTGAACAGTATTGAGTGGGCTCCATACTGATTAAGATGGTGGATGTGCATGCATATGGTTGGGCGGGGGTGGCAGTGTACATGCCTCAAGTGAATGGGTCGTGTGCACTCCCCCCCCCCCTTTCCCTCCTGTGAGTGCCCTCCCCTTTACTGTTTGTCATTTCCTGTTATGTAATTTTGTATTGAGGAAGCGATTGGCTATTGTGGCGATCACTACCTGTTTGTCATAGCTTTTGTGATGTTGGAATAAAAAGCCAAACACACTGCTCACGGGGCAGTGATGCTGATGGAGCAGAGACGTAAGCTGTGGAGATTTCTGTTTACTTGGGGATATATGGGAAATAGAGCTATAGGTAAGATGCATTATACTGTATCATTAGACGAAATGTGTGCTTATTAGCAAAGGAGATATGGCTGTGCGCATAGCGTACAGTCTTATCTCCAAGACACACTTAACATGTATACCATCACTGATCACAAGCATGGACCTCAAGTGGACCACCAGTATACACATAGGCTATCACCATATAAAGAATACACTACTTGTACAAAGAGACTAACCACCAATGGACACAAAAATGAGCACTAGAAACAGGGACCATTACTAATATCGGGCACTAACTAAAAGTAGACCAACACTAGGCAAAGAATACCACTTGACAAAGAATCTGCTACTGAGCACAGTGCATAAGCACTAGAAAAAAAATGACCATCACTGGACACATAGATCACCACTAGGTACGAAGACCTACCACCTGTTAAAAATACTAACCACTAATAAATACATTAATTATCAATGATCACAAGTACTGACCACAAACTGACACAGCAACAACCACTGAACACAGAAACCACTAGTCTCAGAGACTGCCAATTGAAAAAAAACTCTCACTGAGAAAAGATATTTACAACCACTTGACACAAGGACTAGCGTCATACATAGAATCCACCACTAACTGCAGTGGCCGTAGCTCTGTATCTATAGCTACTGTAGCTAGCGGTGAATTCTGTGCATAGCAGAGCCCCTACCAGTGGACATAGGATTTACTATAAGACAAGGAACCACAACTAAAGACAGGGATCACTGAACACAGAATCTGGCCACCACTAGACACAGAATAGAGTGTTAAGGCCACCAGAAAACAGAGACTTGCACTAGACACAGGGGCTTACCAGTTCTGAATAGGGATGAGCTTCGTGTTCGAGTCGAACATACGTTCGACTCGAACATCGGCTGTTCGATCGTTCGACGAAGATCGAACGATTTGGGCCGTTCGCGCCAAATTCGAGTGACGCGAACGGCCCACAATGCACTACGCCATCGCAGTGTCATCCAGGCGCTGTGATTGGCCAAGCATGCACTGTGACCCCGCATGCTTGGCCAATCACAGCGCCGGCAACGAGGAGAGCAATGATTGGCCACAGGCAGGATGCCTGTGGCCAATTATTGCTGAGGGTGTTTAGTACACGCCCCACACTATAAAAGGCCGCCAGCACGGCGGCCTAGTGTAGTGTGTTCCAGAGCAGGGATAGAGCAGCATAGGCAGGGACAGTGACTTTTATTTCTTTCTTGCTTAACCTGGATTCCTTTAGTTTAGGGAAAGAGAAGGATAGGTAGGGAGAGTGTCAGTGTGTTTTGTGCTTGTGCTATAGTGTGCTTAAAAAAAACATTTTTTCTAGGGACAGAAAACTGTAGGTAGGGAGAGTGTCAGTTTATTTCACTGTGCAAGTCCTTGTTTCTAGGGACCTGGAAGGACAGTGAGTGAATTCTCCTTGTGCTATATTGTGCTTAAAAAAAACATTTTTTCTAGGGACAGAAAACTGTAGGTAGGGAGAGTGTCAGTTTCTTTCACTGTGCAAGTCCTTGTTTCCAGGGACCTGGAAGGACAGTGAGTGAATTCTCCTTGTGCTATATTGTGCTTAAAAAAAACATTTTTTCTAGGGACAGAAAACTGTAGGTAGGGAGAGTGTCAGTTTCTTTCACTGTGCAAGTCCTTGTTTCTAGGGACCTGGAAGGACAGTGAGTGAATTCTCCTTGTGCTATATTGTGCTTAAAAAAAACATTTTTTCTAGGGACAGAAAACTGTAGGTAGGGAGAGTGTCAGTTTCTTTCACTGTGCAAGTCCTTGTTTCCAGGGACCTGGAAGGACAGTGAGTGAATTCTCCTTGTGCTATATTGTGCTTAAAAAAAACATTTTTTCTAGGGACAGAAAACTGTAGGTAGGGAGAGTGTCAGTTTCTTTCACTGTGCAAGTCCTTGTTTCCAGGGACCTGGAAGGACAGTGAGTGAATTCTCCTTGTGCTATATTGTGCTTAAAAAAAACATTTTTTCTAGGGACAGAAAACTGTAGGTAGGGAGAGTGTCAGTTTCTTTCACTGTGCAAGTCCTTGTTTCTAGGGACCTGGAAGGACAGTGAGTGAATTCTCCTTGTGCTATATTGTGCTTAAAAAAAACATTTTTTCTAGGGACAGAAAACTGTAGGTAGGGAGAGTGTCAGTTTCTTTCACTGTGCAAGTCCTTGTTTCCAGGGACCTGGAAGGACAGTGAGTGAATGCTCCTTGTGCTATAGTGTGCTTAAAAAAAACATTTTTTCTAAGGACAGAAAACTCTAGGTAGGGAGAGTGTCAGTTTCTTTCACTGTGCAAGTCCTTGTTTCCAGGGACCTGGAAGGACAGTGAGTGAATTCTCCTTGTGCTATAGTGTGCTTAAAAAAAACATTTTTTCTAGGGACAGAAAACTGTAGGTAGGGAGAGTGTCAGTTTATTTCACTGTGCAAGTCCTTGTTTCTAGGGACCTGGAAGGACAGTGAGTGAATTCTCCTTGTGCTATATTGTGCTTAAAAAAAACATTTTTTCTAGGGACAGAAAACTGTAGGTAGGGAGAGTGTCAGTTTCTTTCACTGTGCAAGTCCTTGTTTCCAGGGACCTGGAAGGACAGTGAGTGAATTCTCCTTGTGCTATATTGTGCTTAAAAAAAACATTTTTTCTAGGGACAGAAAACTGTAGGTAGGGAGAGTGTCAGTTTCTTTCACTGTGCAAGTCCTTGTTTCTAGGGACCTGGAAGGACAGTGAGTGAATTCTCCTTGTGCTATATTGTGCTTAAAAAAAACATTTTTTCTAGGGACAGAAAACTGTAGGTAGGGAGAGTGTCAGCTTCTTTCACTGTGCAAGTCCTTGTTTCCAGGGACCTGGAAGGACAGTGAGTGAATTCTCCTTGTGCTATATTGTGCTTAAAAAAAACATTTTTTCTAGGGACAGAAAACTGTAGGTAGGGAGAGTGTCAGTTTCTTTCACTGTGCAAGTCCTTGTTTCCAGGGACCTGGAAGGACAGTGAGTGAATTCTCCTTGTGCTATATTGTGCTTAAAAAAAACATTTTTTCTAGGGACAGAAAACTGTAGGTAGGGAGAGTGTCAGTTTCTTTCACTGTGCAAGTCCTTGTTTCTAGGGACCTGGAAGGACAGTGAGTGAATTCTCCTTGTGCTATATTGTGCTTAAAAAAAAACATTTTTTCTAGGGACAGAAAACTGTAGGTAGGGAGAGTGTCAGTTTCTTTCACTGTGCAAGTCCTTGTTTCCAGGGACCTGGAAGGACAGTGAGTGAATGCTCCTTGTGCTATAGTGTGCTTAAAAAAAACATTTTTTCTAGGGACAGAAAACTCTAGGTAGGGAGAGTGTCAGTTTCTTTCACTGTGCAAGTCCTTGTTTCCAGGGACCTGGAAGGACAGTGAGTGAATTCTCCTTGTGCTATAGTGTGCTTAAAAAAAACATTTTTTCTAGGGACAGAAAACTGTAGGTAGGGAGAGTGTCAGTTTCTTTCACTGTGCAAGTCCTTGTTTCTAGGGACCTGGAAGGACAGTGAGTGAATTCTCCTTGTGCTATATTGTGCTTAAAAAAAACATTTTTTCTAGGGACAGAAAACTGTAGGTAGGGAGAGTGTCAGTTTCTTTCACTGTGCAAGTCCTTGTTTCAAGGGACAGAGAAGGACACCTGAAGGTAGCCCTTATTGCTTTTTTCCCATCTCCCTGCAGGCCATCTATTAGAATGTCTGGAAGGCAAACAAGGAGAGGCAGACAGTCAGGAGGCAATAAAAGAGGGCAAGCAGGCTCTGTGTCTGGGGGCAACAGTGCTGGTCGTGGACGCGGTGCATTGTCATCAGCACATGGCCATGGGACACGCTTGTCCTTCTTTTCCGCAGCTGGACATGTTGAGCCACATCATGCCGAAGACTTGGTAGAGTGGATGACCAAGCCCTCCTCCTCCTCCTCATCCTCTCTCACCCAGGCTCAGGGTACTGGCAAAGCAGCTGCCAAAGCGTCCTCTTCCCTGGTATCAATGTCAGACTCATCATCAGTCACTCCTTCCCTAGACCCACCATGTCCTCCTCCTGAGGAGTCCCCCGAACTGTTTGAGCACAGTGTTGGGTACATGCTCCAGGAGGATGCCCAGCGTTTCGAAGGGTCTGATGATGAAACCCAGCTACAGGAAGGCAGTAGGGTGAGAGCAGACAGAGGGGATGCTCAAGAAGGACACCAATCTGGCAGTCATGTTCCAGCAGCTGCAGCATACTGCCAGATTGGCTCCAGTGATGAGGAGGGAGGGGATGATGAGGTCACTGACTCCACGTGGGTGCCTAATAGGAGAGAGGAAGAGGAGGATGAGGAGGAGGCACATCTCCAACGAGACAGGATGCCCTTTGGTGGCCAGCGTAAGGGCAGTACACCGACGGAATCACACCGCAGAGCTCCGCCTGTGCAGGGCGCTGCCTCTGCCCGTCATTCAAAAAGTTCCTTGGTGTGGGCCTTTTTTGAGGCTAGTGCATCAGATCGCACAGCTGCTGTTTGCAACATATGTCTCAAGCGTATATCGCGTGGCCAAAACATCAGCCACTTGGGTACCACATGCCTGACCAGACATATGTTGACCTGCCATGCAGCTCGTTGGCAAGCCTACCTCAAAGACCCACACCAAAGAACAAAGCGGACCTCTCCTTGCACCGCATCAGCTGGGATCTCCAACCCCACTATAACTTCAGTCCTCTCTGAAACATGCACTGAGAGGAATGAAGGTGTAGAATTAGGTGTGTCACAGCCAAGTACTTGCGGCCACTCTGCTAGCAGTACACCGACGTCCGATTCTAGCAGGCAAATTTCCCTGCCCCAGCTGCTGGACCGTCGAAAGAAGTTCACTCCCAGCCATCCACATGCCCAGCGGTTGAATGCTAGCTTGGCTAAATTGCTAGCGCTTCAACTGCTGCCTTTTCAGTTGGTAGACTCGGCCCCCTTCCGTGAGTTTGTGCAATGTGCGGTTCCTCAGTGGCAGGTTCCCAAACGCCACTTTTTCTCACGGAAGGCTATTCCGGCTCTCTACCGGCATGTGGAAGGCAATGTCTTGGCCTCGCTGGACAGGGCGGTCAGCGGTAAGGTGCATATTACCGCTGACTCATGGTCCAGCAGGCATGGACAGGGACGTTACCTTTCTTTCACGGCCCATTGGGTCACTCTTTTGGCAGCTGGGAAGGATGCAGGACAAGGTGCAGTAGTGTTGGAGGTTGTCCCACCGCCACGCCTCCAAAATGCTACTACTGGTTGTGACACACCTCTCTCCTCCACCCCCTCCTCTTCTTCTTCCTCCATGGCCTCTTCCTGTGGTTTGTCCTATGAACCAGCGGTGCTCCGTAGCCGTTCACGGGGCTACGCAAGTACGCAGGCAAAAAGATGCCATGCCGTGCTTGCGCTGGTGTGTTTGGGGGACAGAAGCCACACTGGGGCAGAGGTCCTGTCTGCTCTGCAGGGCCAGGCCGAGAGGTGGTTGACGCCACGCCAGCTTAAGCCAGGAATGGTGGTTTGCGACAATGGCACCAACCTCCTCTCCGCCCTCCGACAGGGACAACTGACCCATGTGCCCTGTGTGGCTCACGTCCTTAACCTGGTGGTGCAGCGGTTCTTGGGCAGGTACCCGGGCTTACAGGATGTCCTGAGGCAGGCCAGGAAAGTCTGTGTGCATTTCCGCAGATCTTATAATGCCAGTGCTCGCCTGGCTGAGCTGCAAAAGGAGTTGAACCTGCCCAAGAACCGCCTTATATGTGACATGCCCACCAGGTGGAACTCAACGTTGGCCATGCTGCAGCGGCTGCACACGCAGCAGAGGGCCATCAATGAGTACCTGTGCGACTACGGCACCAGGACAGGGTCAGGGGAGCTTGGTTTTTTTTCTCCACGCCAGTGGGGCATGATCAGGGATGCATGCACTGTCCTGGCACCATTTGAGGAGGCCACGAGGATGGTGAGCAGTGACAGTGCATGCATCAGTGACACTGTACCTCTTGTCCACCTGTTGGAGCACACGCTGCGTGGAATAATGGACAGGGCACTTGAGGCAGAACAGAGGCAGGAAGAGGAGGACTTCCTTGCCTCTCAAGGCCCCCTTTACCCAGACAGTGTTCCTTCTGTCCCACCCATCGCACAGGAAGAGGAAGAGGAGGAGGAGGAGGAGGAGGAGGAGGAGGAGGATTGTGTCAGCATGGAGGTGGAGGCTGGCACTCAGCATCATCAGCAGCAGTCTTTTAGGGATGATTTACAGTCCCAAGAAACCAGTGGACTTGTACGTGGCTGGGAGGAGGTGACTGCGGATCATGTCGTCCTTAGTGACCCAGAGGACTCCGGAGCGAATGCCTCAGCAAACCTACGCTGCATGGCTTCCCTGATCCTGCAAAGTCTGCGGAAGGATCCTCGTATTCTTCGGATCAAGGAGAGGGACCATTACTGGCTGGCCACTCTCCTTGATCCACGGTACAAGGGTAAGGTTGCGGACCTTATGTTACCGTCGCAGAGGGAGCAGAGGATGAGACAACTCCGGGAGGCCTTGCAGAAAGGTCTGTGCAACGCGTTCCCAGAGACTGGGAGGTTACAAACTCCTGGTCCAGGACAACGAGTTGCTGAGGCTTCGGCCAGTCAAAGAAGGAGCGGTGGGGAAGGTGGCCGTCTGACCGATGCGTTCAGACAATTCTTTAGTCCGCAGCCCCAAAGTATGATTGGTTCCAGCAACCATCGCCAGCGTCTGATAAACATGGTGCAGGAATATCTAGGGGCAAGGTCAGACTTGGACACCTTCCCCACCGAAAATCCTCTGGCTTACTGGGTCTTGAGGATGGATCACTGGCCAGAGCTTGCACAGTATGCAATTGAGCTACTGGCCTGTCCTGCATCCAGCGTTCTTTCGGAACGCACATTCAGTGCTGCTGGAGGATTTGTCACGGATCACAGGGTGCGCCTGTCCACCGACTCAGTTGATCGACTGACTTTCCTCAAGATGAACCAGTCTTGGATCACCACCAGCTACCACACACCTGATGCTGATATAACAGACTAATTGATTTTAACATGTCACGTCCCTTCAAGACTGATGCTGATGCTGAGTGCCTGTGCTGTTATGTTGACTGGCTATCCTCCTCCTCCGAGTCCTCAATGATACGATTGATGATGATAGCTTGGAAGATCATTTTTGTTTATGGGTGCCGCCACCAGTGGCTAAGGCCCAATTTTTCAGCCCCTGTTTTACAGGGGCGTGTACTTACAATTTTTTTAGCAATAATTTGCCATAGGGCTCATTGCTGTGCTCCAAGTACAGTATCTGTGAGGGGTTGTAGTGTTGTGCCACCAGTGCCTAAGGCCCAATTTTTCAGCCCCTGTTTAACAGGGGCGTGTCATTACAATTTTTGAAGCAATACTTTGCAACAGGGCTCATTGCTGTGCTCCAAGTACAGTATCTGTGAGGGGTTGTAGTGTTGTGCCACCAGTGCCTAAGGCCCAATTTTTCAGCCCCTGTTCAACAGGGGCATGCAATTACAATTCTTGATGTAATAATTCACAGCAGGGCCCATTCCTGCACCCACCAAGAGTAAGTCTGAGGGCTTACAGTGTTGTGGCAACGCCACCACCACCACCACCACGAAAGGCCCAATTTTTCAGCCACTGTTCAAAAGGGGCATGTAATTACAATTCTTGATCTAATAATTCACAGCAGGGCCCATTCCTGCACCCACCAAGAGTAACTCTGAGGGCTTACAGTGTTGTGGCAACACCACCACCACCACCACCACCACGAAAAGCCCAATTTTTCAGCCCCTGTTCAACAGGGGCATGCAATTACAATTCTTGATCTAATAATTCACAGCAGGGCCCATTGCTGCACCCACCAAGAGTAACTGTCAGGGCTTACAGTGTTGTGGCACCAGCACCACCATCAAAGCCCCAATTTTTACTACCACTGTTCAACAATTATATGTAATTAAAATTCCTGATATAATAGTTGACAGCAGGGCGTTCCAGCACCAACCAAGAGTAACTGTGAGTGCTTACAGTGTTGTGCCAACACCAACAACTAAGGGGCCTATTTCTGCAGAGTATATACGGCAGGTCCCTACTTTCAAACATCCAACTTACAAACGACTCCTACTTGCAAACGAAAGAAGACAACAGGAAGTGAGAGGAAATCTACCCCTAGGAAGGAAAATTCTCTCCTGTAAGAATAAATATGGGAGAAAGGTGTCTCCTCTGTACTGATGCTTTATCAGCAATCCTTGTTTCAAGAAAAACACCACATTTCAAAAACAGTTGTCATTGGGACGGAAAGTGAGGTGAAATGTTCTGAACAGGGGCACAGACAGCAAAACAAATGTTACAGGGGTGATAACCCTTACCTATGTTTCCCAAAAAGTTTAAAAATAGATTTTTGGGCTGGAGCTACACTTCAACAATGTACCTGTTCAAAATTACAAACACATTCTACATAAGAACAAACCTACAGTCCCTGTCTTGTATGCACCGCCTGTATACGGCTGTTCAGAGTATATAGGGCCTTTTTTATTTTATGTGCGGGGTTCCCCTTAATATCCATACAAGACCCAAAGGGGCTGGTAATGGGCTGGGGTAGGGGGGGGGGTCATGGGGTAGCTATGCCATTTTTCTTAAAGATTTTCATCCATATTACCGGGACCAGACATTACATTAAAGCCGCAAGAAG
This sequence comes from Rana muscosa, assembly GCA_029206835.1. Lineage (NCBI taxonomy): Eukaryota > Metazoa > Chordata > Amphibia > Anura > Ranidae > Rana > Rana muscosa. The sequence continues at coordinate 355,587,302 of CM055120.1, forward strand.
TTTTAAATGGCTTTTTTTTCCTTTAGAAGTGTCATTTTGTGCAGGGACAGTTCTAAACACGGGAAACACGTGGCACTTCACAGGCATACTTTAGACACCCCCCAGGTACGATATTTAAAGGAATATTTGACTTTTTTTTTTCACTTTATGCATCATTAAAATGACTGCTCCCGAAAAACGACCGTTTTTAAAACTTCTTTTTGCATTGATACATGTCCCCTGGTGCAGAACCCGGGTTCCCAAACCCTTTTTAGGACAATAACATGCATAATAGTTGTTATAATTAGCACTTTAGAATTCGAACGTTCGCATCCATTGTATTTAATAGGGTTCTAATGTTCGTACGAACTTTCGGTCCGTTCGCGGGTTCTGGTGCGAACCGAACCCGGGGGTGTTCGGCTCATCACTAGTTCTGAACACAAGGCCTGACCACAAATAAATACATAGACTAATGCTGGCCATACACTATACGAAAAATCGGGCGAAAATCGGTCGTTCAGACAGTTCTTTCGTTTTTCTAACAGTTAATGGGCACAAAATCGATAATCGTTGGGACGTTTTTGAGCCGAAAAAACGAAGGACAAGTTTGGAAATTTTCTGCCGAACGAACGATAAATCAGAAGGTTAATGTGTTTCCCGTCTGAACTTTCTGCACTAGGTACCGTATTTATCGGCGTATAACACGCACTTTTTTCCCCTGAAAATCAGGGGAAAATCGTGGGTGCGTGTTATACGCCGATACTGACATCCCTGAGCTGTCTCCGCTGACTGTGAGCGGAGCGGAGCGAGATACACATAGCCGAATGTACTCGGCTATACTCGGCTTTTCTCGGCTCCGCTCACAGTCACGCCTAGTCCCGCCATTGGACCTGTGTTATGTCCATCATAGGGCTGGACTCGGCGTGACTGTGAGCGGAGCCGAGAAAAGCCGAGTATAGCCGAGTACACTCGGCTATGTGTATCTCGGCGGCGGCTCCGCCCAGTCCCTGCGTCCCCTGCATCCCCTGCGTCCCCGGCGTTCTCGGCGGCGTCCGCACAGTCTCGGCGCCAATTTTAAAATGATGCACGGCGACACTGGGGCAAGGCTGCACGGCGACACTGGGGCAAGGCTGCACGGCGACTCTGGGGCAAGGCTGCACGGCGACTCTGGGGCAAGGCTGCACGGCGACTCTGGGGCAAGGCTGCACGGCGACTCTGGGGCAAGGCTGAAATGGACTCTGGGGCAAGGCTGCAATGGACACTGACAAGGCTGCACTGTGACAAGGCTGCAATGGACACTGACAAGGCTGCACTGTGACAAGGCTGCAATGGACACTGACAAGGCTGCATTTAAATGTAAGTTATTTTTCCTTAAACTTCCCTGCTAAAAGTTTTTTTCCCTAAAATTTCCTCCTAAACTTGGGGTGCGTGTTATACGCCGGTGCGTGTTATACGCCGATAAATACGGTATATGTAAAAAAAAAAAAAGTTTTTTTATTTATGTCCACTGAACGATTTATCTGTCATTACATGATGGCAATATCGTTTGCGCTCATGGCCGAACATTAGTTTTCCGAAAGTTCGTTCGGACGATTTTTCGTAGAGTGTATGGCCAGCATAACTCTGATCGCAGTGACTGATCAGAATTCGACTCGGGAACTGACCACCGCTAAACACAGCAAGAATAAGCAAAACACCGGAAGGGACTGACCACTACAGGACTCAGGGATCACTGCTGGAGACATAAATTGATCAATAATCAGAGGCATAACTAGAACTTTCAGGGCCCCGGTGCAAGAAACCACGAAGGCCCCCCTGACCCCTGGCCGGGGCCTTACCCACTGATCCCGGGGCTCTTTACTCCCATCGCAGGACCCTTAATTACGGTCCCGTAGCAGGACCTTTTCACATGTTCTGCAGTGGACCTAATGCGACTTTTGCAACCCTGGTAGTTCCGTCACTGGTGTCGATGTTTTTTTGTTTTTTAAATTACTTTTTTACCATTTTTCTTACTATTTTTTTTTTTTTAGGAGCCCCATGGGGAGGGGGGGGCGGAGAGAGCCAGGAAAGCAACAGGGGCCTGGGGGCAGCAGGCCTTGTATGTACACCCCTGTCACTGATGGATATAGGGACTTTAATACCTGGCTTTATAAAAGAAACTACAGATTGGATAAAACTAAGGTGAGAAAAACATATAAGATGTCAGCACGCTATTTACCTTGCCAGACTTAAATATCAGTTTCTTGAGGAATGGCGTCAGAAAATTGTTGTTTTCAGTCAGTTTCAGTGGGTTTTTTAAGCCGTAAATGTGAATTTAAAGGTACAAAAAAATTCTACTGGCAATGGCTCAATTTAACCTAAACCAATTTAACAGTCTTTGTCAAAATTGCTAGCATGAGATAAAAAATAGACAGATAGATATATAGATGGATAGATATATAGATTACAATTTGAACCCTATATTGTCAGATTTACAGTGATATGGTGGTAATAGCTGTGTTGATTTTATAGCAATTACCATATAGGATACCAAACCTTTTAACAGGCCATTAGTGAATATTACACCACATAAACTTTTAAGAGTATGAAGGTCACAGTGTTCCAAGCACCTGTCTACCTAGGACTGTTGTACCATTAGCTGAAACATATTTCTATTTATAAGGTATATTTATAGGCTCTTAAGGGATACGTTTCATGAGGAGAAGAACAAGCCTGCACATGATATACATATGATTACTTAGGTTATATATGTAGCATCATTTAAAATATTAGAGCTTGATGTTTACTGGATGCATTCTTCACAATGCAAAATAATGTGAAAAATTCAGCAAGAGAATGAAGCTTCCTTTAAATGGCCACCATTCCTGTAGAGACTGCACCATTTCATTCTGGGGTGATGAAGAAAGGCAGGGAATCTCAGCTCTGGTACAAACTACTACAGTATGTCCAAAAATTCAGCCTCCAGAATCCTGACTAAGACCACTTTCACACTGAGGCGCTTTTCAGGCGCTTTCACCCTAAAATCAATGGATGCTTTCACACTGGGGCAGCGCGCTGAAAAAACGCCCCTCTCCATTGAAATGAATTTAAAGCGCCTGAAAAGCGATTCAAAAGCGCTCAGTGTTTTACTGGCAGTTTTTTAAGTGCCTCAGTGTGAAAGTGGCCTAAATCTAGTGCAAGTGATCATATTACTACTATCTCTGAGTCCTTGCTCTGTCTACCTGGCAGGTTTCTCATTGACTTTAAAATCCTCACGCTCATCTAAAAGGCACTGTACGGCTTTGCACCCCATTATCTGTCTGAACATTTATCACCCTACTCCTTCCTTGTAAGACCAATTCTGGTCTTCTGTGTGTCCTTTAAAGCGGAGTTCCTCCCAAAAGTGGAACTTCCGCTTTAAGTACTCCTCGCCCCCTCGAGTGGGTGGGTACTTTTGAAGGGGACTTCCTGTCCCACTTGCTCCTTCCTCCCACGTGCTGTCTAGGCGACTCGTCCTCTAATCCTAGGTGGCCCCTCACTCTCTGTAATCTTCTGGGACACGTGACAGGTCCCAGAAGATTGCCTGTTCACTGGGAACGCGCAGCGTGACTCGCGCATTTGCAGTGCGTGCCCGGCCATGAAGCCGAAAGCTGTCACAGCCGGGTGCCCACAGAGGCTATGATGGTGCCAGCGGAGAGGAGGGGGAGAGGAGCGACACTCCGAGCAGCCGCATCGCTGGACCCGTGGGGCAGGTAAGTGTCTGTTTATTAAAAGTCAGCAGCTAAACTTTTTGTAGCTGCTGACTTTTAATAAACGAAAAAAGCCTGGAACTTCGCTTTAAGCTCCCATACTGTATATTCTATGGGGGGCATGGCCTTCTGCTGGCTTCCCCTGAAACTCTGGAATTCTCTTCCCATGAGCATCAGAGGGTCATCTTCTTTAAACTCCTTCAAATCAAAAAGGACATTTTTTTTCTTTAGACAATCCTTCACCTAACTGCTCATATTTAGCTATTTTTCTTGTGTATCATTTGTTTTTGTTTCTTTTGTATTGTGCTTTGAGAAGGTTCAATATAAAATTGTAAAATTATTATTATTATTATTATTATTATTAGGTTTTATATTATCATTATTATTAGCATTAGTATCACTGTATTGTTTACATTTGTAACTGCACTATAACAGAAATTACAGGGATTTTTACAAATTTCAAAATTTATTCTCCAGAGATGTCTCGCTGGAGTGGAAGAACTACTGGTATATGTGGGGTCCTAGTAGCCCAGTATCTTTTGGAGAGTGATGGAGGGAGACATCTCTGGAGTATAAATTAAAAGCGAGTGAGGCCTTTCATGGCCATTTGGAGCTGGTGAGTAAGAATGTTTGCCCTTACGGTGGGGGAGCACTATAGAAGTGAATTTAGGAGAGCACATTACCCGTTTTGAGCCACAGTGTTTGGAGGACACCTAAAGGAATAAACAATATCATTATTGGACTAATGTTTTGTTTATTTTTATGATTTTTTTCTTCTTGTATCTTTATTCACTGGCTTGGTTGGAGTTCACATTTTTAGTAGCGCAGTTCCTTTACATATACATTGTTTTTTGGGGTGATTGGTGATAGGGGCAGCTGCTTTTTCACCTAATTTGTATGTATGTGCACAAAGGTGAGGCGCCAAGTTAATCACATCATACACTCTATACCAGGGGTCCTCAAACCACGGCCTGCAGGCCGCATATGGCCCGCCAAGGTGATTTACCCGGCCCGCGGCACATACTGCCCCTTTAATAAGAGCGCAGCACTTCCCCTCCGCAGCAGTCCCCCCTCCCCTACCTTATTCACACAAGACGCGAAGCACGGCAGGTCCAGACAAAGGGCGGGACTTTTCAAGTTAAGAAGCGGGTAATTGGTTACTAGGCAGCGGGGCGGTCCCAGCAATCAATCATCTGCCTTTCACTTGAAAAGTCCCGCGCTTTGTCGGGACCTGCGGTGCTTTGCGTCTTGTGTGAATAAGGTAGGGGAGGGGGGAGTGCTGCGATCTTATAAAAGGGACTCTGTAGTATTGCTGGAGGGATCTGTGATGGGGCTCTGTGATTGGGGGGGATCTGTGATCGGGCTTTATGATTGGGGGATCTGTGATGGGGGGCTTTGTAATGGGGGAGTCTGTGGTGGGAGGGATCTGTGATAGGGAACTTTGTGATTAGGGGGCTCTGTGATGGAGAGGAGTCTGATGGAGGGATCTGTGATGGGAAAGGAGTCTGTGATGGGAGAGGAGTCTGTGATGGGAGAGGAGTCTGTGATGGGAGAGGAGTCTGTGATGGGAAGAGGGACCTGTGATGGGAGAGGGATCTGTGATGGGAGAGGAGTCTGTGATGGGAAGAGGGATCTGTGATGGGAAGAGGGATCTGTGATGGGAAGAGGGATCTGTGATGGGAGAGGGATCTGTGATGGGAGAGGGGTCTGTGATAGGAGAGGGATCTGTGATGGGAGAGGGGTCTGTGATGGGAAGAGGGGTCTGTGATGGGAAGAGGGGTCTGTGATGGGAAGAGGGGTCTGTGATGGGAAGAGGGGTCTGTGATAGGAAGAGGGGTCTGTGATGGGAAGAGGGGTCTGTGATGGGAAGAGGGATCTGTGATGGGAAGCGGGATCTGTGATGGGAAGAGGGATCTGTGATGGGAAGAGGGATCTGTGATGGGAAAAGGGATATGTGATGGGAAGAGGGATCTGTGATAGGAGAGGAGTCTGTGATGGGAGAGGGATCTGTGATGGGGGGGGGGGATTCGTTTATATTTTTTTCAAACTAGTCCGGCCCCTCAACAGTCTGAGGGACCGTGAACTGGCCCCCTGTTTAAAAAGTTTGAGGACGCCTGCTCTATACTAACTACCCTGTAGAGGAAATATGCTTTTACTGTACTTACCTATTCCCTGGGAGCTCCAGTCTACTCACATGATTGGCTCTCAATGCCAGCTTCAGTGTAGAGGGGGACAACCGACAATCGCTGCCCCATAGTAAGCCTATGGGTGACATCACCGCCAAGGTATTGTAGCCATTGTTGGCAAACTTTCCACTCCCCTGAAGCAGGCCACTGGGGAGATCACGTGACAAGACCTTAACACCCAGAGAATAGTTAAGTAAAGATGTCTTTCCTCTACAGGCTAGTTAGTATAGGACTTGGCGGTGGGAGCAGATTTAGGCTTATGCCGCGTACACACGGTCGGAATTTCCGATGGAAAAAGTCAGATGGGAGCTTTTCATCTGATTTTCCGACCGTGTGTATGCCCCATCTGACTTTTCCCGTTGGAATTACCGACGGACTTAGATAGAGAGCAGGTTCTCTAGTTTTGCCCGGTCAAAAGTCCGGCAGTGTGTACGCGGCATTAGATTGTTTTTGACTGGACTTCTGCTCTAACTCTGCTAAAGTAAGGGGTGTGTGCTTATCAGAGTTATTCAGTGGTGTGTAATCGCTTTCTCTCTCTGTTTTTTCTTATTACTGCTTATGTCGCTATTGAGGAAATTTCCCTGCATGTCATATCTCAGTCAGAAAAGTTTATAATCACATAAAGCTTTTACTGCTCTCAGTCATCCCTTCCTATTCCTGTAAACCCTGATCCTTTATTTCTTGTCCTTTTGTCGCAGGGGTTTCACTAGAACAAAAAATGGTAAATGTCCCCACTGTCTGTCTAGGTTCTCATTATCCAGATCATGATATAGCTAGAAGCATTCAAGTGGACTTGTTCTGCAATGTTGAAGATGTTTTGCTAAACCAAAGAGCTTCCTCTGCCCTAATGAGTGTCAGGAAGGAACCCTTTCGCAGCACTTAAAGCAACACAGATAACGCAGTCACCTTTATTCAATCACCATAGAAATATATGAAGGCTGATGTTGATTGTCCAAGAACATGATGTAAAACTTTGTATTTTGGGGGGTATTTTAGGTTTGAAGATGTATATTTTTGTAAAGTATAGTAATACGTTGCTTTTTTATTTCTAACATTACAGGGCTGCCATTTTTATTTTTTTAGCTGGAGATCAGCTTTAGACTAGGTTCACATTATTGCACTGAGCTGGGGGGACATGCATCACCACATTGCACAGTAATGTTGGTTAATTGCATTGGTGCAGTGGCTGTCAGGATTTTTTTGCCATTATAAATTGGGGAGATTTCCCTTCACTTTCTGTTCAATAGCTGAAGCAGAAGGTGAAAGGAAAACCCTCCATACTGGGGGGGGATTCTAGAACTAGTGTCCCCATGAAAAGATTTCCCCTCTATTTCTTTCTTGGTAGCAGCTCAAAATGTGGTATTTTCTTTTACGTTTACATTTGGTAACCTAAAAGGGGCAAATGTTTTTATTGCATTTTCAAATTTTATATAAGAAAACCAAATAGAGAAACTGCTGTGAAACATAAATAGTGCGCTGTCTAACAGTGACATTCAAAAAACAGTATGTCATATGTGCATCAAAGTATAAATAAAAATCCAAAGTAATCAACCTTGTAAATATATAAATCATTATTGAATTTAACACACGCAACACTAAAACCTTAGTGCGTTAATAACTGAATGTACTTAAAAAGTAGTTCAGAAATACACAAGCACATTCAGTGTGAAGTGACTATTACACTCAGAACCCCTATTAAAAGGGATTAGGTGACAAAAAATTTAAAAACAAATCAAACAAAGATTATAGTGAAATCAAAAATGTAAATTGGTATCCATTCTATCAGTACACTTGAAATGCGCATAGGATCCCTTGTGGATCTAAACTTCTGGTAAGCGGCCATTGAGTTTGCTTAGAACACGGTGGTGGAGCTCTGACACTTTGCATTTGTTGTGTCTGAGGACACTGCAATACCATGGATATGGATGGAAACCTTTAGTGGACTTTTACTCACCTGTTTATGAACATTTTTGATTTCACTATAATCTTTGTTTGATTTGTTTGTACATTTTTTGTCACATAATCCCTTTAATAGGGGTTCTGAGTGTAATAGTCACTTCACACCGAATGTGCTTGTGTATTTATGAACTACTTTTTAAGTTATTAACTCACTAAGGTTTTAGTGTTGCGTGTGTTAAATTCAATACTGAGTTATATATTTACAAGGTTGATTACTTTGGATTTTTATTTATACTTTGATGCACATATGACATACTGGTTTTAAATGTCACTGTTAGATAGCGCACTATTTATGTTCCACAATTATTTTGGATCCTAGTACTCCAAGGATTTTCTGTACAGCAGTCCCTAGATTATGAGAGGCTGAGAGCAACCTTACATAACTAATAAATAGAGAAACTGTATATCACAAGGAATGTACTTTCCACCACCGGTACATTACAGGCGATACAAAGAGAATTCTGGTGCATTTAGTAAGAAAAAGAACATAAGCGCACTGTGGACCGAATAGAGGGTGTGTACCAAGTTATTGTAATCACCCATAATGGCGGGCACATGGGCATAGACACAATACTTTAATAGCTGTAAAAAAGACAATATAGAAACAGTATGAAACCAACCAAGTATATAGAGAGCCTCTGCCAATATCTTGAATGGCACGAGTATCAATTCTGCCATCTTTGTAGTCATAACTATGTGGTAAGTAGTAAAGTGGCAGATGTATTCTATAGACATCCGGAAATCAATCAATATGTAAGTAACCTTTAAAGGAGAGAGAGAGGGTGTAGAGGTGTGAGGTAAGGTAGAGGGGGGGAATATGGGAAGGGGGGTAGGAACCAAGCGCTATGGAGGAATGAAGCCGGGGCATCTAATCGAGACTGGCAGACAGTAGAGCAACAAATTATACAGAAGAGGACTTATCCTATCCCCTCATCACCACCGCTGCCACTGATCCCATCCCATCCCCCCACCACCATCAGTGGACTGATGCCCCTGATCCCATCACTACCACTGCCACTGATTCCATCCCCCATTACCATCAGTGGACTAATCCTACCCCGCTCACCACAATCTCTGCCACTGATCCCCCTTCATGGTTTCTTGCACTGGGGCCCTAAAGGTTCTAGTTATGCCTCTGTGCAGTGCCATTCATTCTGAATGACACCTGAGTGCACCTTGTCAATGGACATGCATTAAGCTGTGCAACAAAGCATGTTACTTGTAGAGGTGCAATGCAAAGCCTTTCATTCTGAATGGCACCCTAACACACCATGGCGATGGGCGTGCTTTGCACTGTACTGCACTGGGATTGAATGGCATGGCATTGCACCAAATTGCAGTGCACTGCCAAAAAAAAGTGCATGTGGTGTATATCCATTTTCTGAGATATTGTGGTGCGTTAGCCCATTCATTTTGAACTGTCTACCTGACACAATGTACATTAACACAAAAAAAAGTGTGTTAACACCCATGTGTTAATGCAACACACCCCAGTAAAAAAAATTGAAACTACCTTTAAATACAATTGATCAAAAAAACGATAGTTTCTCTTTTAAGGCTTTTGACAGACTACTAATGGTCTGCAGGTGCCAACATCTTGACGAAGGGCAAATCTTCACGGCTAGCAACGCTTTCATCTGTCAGTTACCACACAGCAAACACATTTGCTCCTACTTGTCATATTCACTAAATTACTTTGTAGAGTAATTTTTCACCTAGCTCAGAGTAAGATCATATTCACTTCAATCATTCAATCATGTGCAAAGGAAATTCCTGCACATGGCTTCACTGAGCTAATGGTAAAAATATACTCCTTTGGTAATAATCCCCCTCCCTGCTGAATTCTAATCTTTGCATACCTGAGTCTGCCAAGTAAGTTTGTATTTAAAGGAGGACTCTAGGCAGAGATGACAAACAGATAATGTATTTATGTAGGCATTTAAAAATCATTAAAACGAAGTCTATTTTTTAAATATGTTTCATGCTGCACTGTATGCAGTTTTCTTAAGCAAATTATTTTTTGGGAAACTATTGCAAAAGCTTCTTACCTGAATATCCTGCCAGTACCAGTACTTCCTGTTTTAGGCTGACAACTGTAAACCACTGCCATGCAATAAGCAGTATTGGCAGCCTTCCATGTGCAATCCTTCAGTTGGCAATAGGGCTGCCTAATAGCTCTACCAGGTAGACAACCCAATCATTCGTTGAAAGAATGCACAGTGGGTTGATGCCCAATACTGCTGCTAACTTTCACCTTGATGGTTTTGTGTTGTCCCGAGAATGCCATTGGTTTTAATTCTGTGCATGTAAACTTACATTATTTACCACTTTGTGATGTGCTAATGTCAATGCATTTTGCGCTTGATTTGGTGACTTCGCTGCCATGCACCTAACCTGTTTCTGAGGCTTGTTCAGAGTTGTACGATATTAACTTTTTTTGACACTGTGGTGGCCTGTAGGCCCGCAAAGGAATCCACTGTGGGGGATGCTAACATCTGACACATGGATCAAAAATCAGTCGGTTCAACCTGTGTGTAGCCCTGATTGGCTCACACAGCAGCAGGAACCATTGTCTCCTGCTGCTGTCATCACAGCCAGTGAGGCAATGAGAGAGGGGGGGGCTGAGTCACGCTCTCTGTGTGAATAGACAATCTTTGAGAAAGCTTTCTTCCACCCAGAAGAGTTTTCCTCAGTGGCGGCTGGGGCTCAGAATTCCGGGGGGGGCTGGTGGCACAAACTAACATCACCCCCCCGAGAGACAAGCGGCAGCGATAGCCCACCACTCCCCTCACCTCTGGAATTAAACGGTGGTGATAACCTGCCACCCAGCCACACCCCGCCGCCGGAAACAAACGGTGGCGATAGGCAGCCACACACCCCCACCGTGGGAGCAAAATGACAGCGATAACCCACCATCCCCTGGGGGGCGGGAGACACTAGACACTCTGAATGTGCCTTACCTTGCCGTAGGGGGAAGGAAGAGCCAGGCCGCCCCAGCGAGCACACAATAGGACATCCTTTTCCCGGCCACACAGGAAGTGTGTCCTAAGACTCCCTGCCCAATAGGGGCTTCCTGATTGGCCGGGAGGACAATCAGTGTGTCAATAGTGAATATTTATTTACTATTGCCACACAAGTGGGTGTGCTCAGGGTGCAGTGCTCTCCACACAGTACACAATGAGAGCCGCGCACACGAGGTGTATCCATAGTAGGCTCCAGTGGGAGAAATGAACCAAGCCAACCCAAACTGGCCTTACAGTGTTGCAGCCTGAACCAATTAGATAGATGCAGGATACAGGACCGCGGCTTACTGGTTGCACATCTAACCACAAAACTCTACATGCAGTTCAAGTGTTGGACAACAGAGACAGACATTACAAACACATAACAATATGCCTGGAAATACAGTCATAGGCATAGATAAACAGCATAATAATATCACATAATAGATATTATTTAAAAAATGTTCAACAATTTCTGCAAGCTAAATCACCTGTTCACTAATTGCTCAGATTAAGAAAAGCAGACATAGTACCCAATTGACCACGTGAGTCAGCCACAACGTCCAAGTCGTCTAACCCAGGTGATCAATTTTAGACAAAGACAATGTGAAAATTGACAATTGGATGTACCTATCTCACAGGACTAGTGGCACTAAATATACATATTGATCCTAGACTCACAAAAATTACTTATAGGACTGCACCTCATTGATTCCAGGTGGGTAGGTAGCGTTAAGACGCTCTATCCATTTTGTTTTTTGTTGCAAAATCCTTTTATCCCAGTCACCTCCTCTGGGATCCTGTGAAATAACCGCCAGGACCAGAAAGGTGACCAGGGATGAGGTGATTCTGTGAAACAGAGCTAAATTTCAGCGTGGGTAGAACAATGGACGCAGCAGAAGGACTAGGGTGTGCCCCCGCACGAGTTCCCCCATGGAAAGCGGCTCTCTGAGTGGGGAACTCGAGAAGAGGAGGACACAGGAGCACCGCTGGGGACCCCAGAAAAGGAGGATCGGGGCTGCTCTGTGCAAATCCCTTGCACAGAGCAGGTAAGTATGACATGTTTGTTACAACCTTGTACCCAAATTAAATTTTTATCATTTTTTCCCACAAATAGAGCTTTCTTTTGGTGGTATTTAATTACTGCTGGGTTTTTTAATTTTTGCAAAAAAAAAAAGAATGAAATTTCGAGAAAAAAACAAAACAGTTTTATAGTTTGTTATTAAATCTTGCAAACAGGTAATTTTTCTCCTTCATCGATGTGTGCTGAAGAGGCTGCACTGATGGGCACTGATAGGCTCCACTGATGGGCACTGATAGTCTCCACTGATGGGCACTGATAGGTGGCACTGGTGGGCACTGATAGGTGGCACTGGTGGGCACTGAGAGGTGGCACTGATGGGTGGCACTGATGGGAAGCACTGAAGGGCACTGATGGGCGGCACTGAAGGGCACTGATAGGTGGCACTGAAGGGCATTGATAAGTGGCACTAGTAGGTGACACTTATGGGCACTGAAGGGCACTGGTAGGTGACACTGATAGGCAGCACTGATGAGGCACTGATGAGCACTGATTGGCAGCACTGATGGGCATTGATAGTGGGCACTGGCAGGTGGCACTGGTGGGCACAGGTGAGGCGTTGGCGACTCTCCGTGTTCGGGACTGATTTCCCTCTGACAGAAGTCAGTGATCTGCTTTTTTTTTCTCCTCACGCTCTTAGCATGAGGGGAAAAAAAGCAGATTACTGATCTTCTGTTTACATTGTGAAATCACCTGTCATTGGCTGACAGCTGATCAAGTGGTAAGGAGTCGGGATCGGCCCCTTACTCCGATCTGTGATCAGCCGAGTCTCCTTGACTCTGTGATTACAGAGCACGCCCTGCAGGGGGCACCCAAACAGTGCATGCTTGGGAAAACGTACATGGACGCCCTCCCGGCAATTAAGGCCCACGCTGTAGCCGTCTTTCGGATATAGCGCAGGCGGGAGGGGATTAAATCGTGTTTTTGGTTTGTGATGCTTAGATACAGTATAGTTCTGCTTCAATAAACCTAAGCATGTAATTATGAATAACCTGGCCAGTGTGATGATATTTGCTCATAGTTCATCAGGCAGGCTAGAAGCAGGTTGGGGGCACAGGAAGTAGTAGGACTGCCATGATTTTTTGTTGGTTGCCCCATACAATTTGCATACTGTGACATGGATTTGAATAAAATTTAGAGGACTAGCTGAACAACATTAGCAAATGAAAAAAAATCACATATATGTACTTTAATGGTGTATGTGATTGTTTGAATGGGGCCATGCCTGAAATGACAAAGATATTGCGAATAGCTCATTAACATTAATTGTATAAAGTCAGTGATGTGGCTGGCTGAACATGTGGAAAGCGGATGTGAAACACAGCGCTACACTCAGTTCATTGTTGTCAGCAGCTAGAAGGCAAATCGCAGGAGGAATTTGCGGTTATTGAGAAAGTATTTTTATGTAAAAGACATCAGTGGATGTATCATGCAAAGTATACCTCTCAAGGGCTTCGAAGCCAACACTGTCCATCTTCACACATTAAATCCCACAAAACATTTTGTTTATAACAATAAATCATCCCGAAGCTTTTTCCCTCAGACTTGAAACTATTAAAATATTTATCACATCAGTTTCAGAGATAGTTACGCCAAGTCTTTAAAAGGATCATTCCTTTCAAAGTGGCTTTGGAATGCAAACATCTCTTTGTATAGAATCCTGAACAGAATGTATTAGACAAATATCAAAGAGATCAAAAAGGGGAATTTATCTACTGAAAGGAATAACTGAAAGGGGTCAGCTATCTCTTCTTGTGCAGGGCTATTGCTAGGCCTTAGGCCAAAAACATTAGCCTTTCTTTATAATAACCCCCACTCACAATGTCTCTGGGGCAAATGTATTAGAAAAAAAAAAGTGCGATTGAAAAAAACGCCTAGCTTCACCGGGGAGCCTACCGGAGTGCTAAGTGCCTAGGACAGCCACCATCAGTTGTGGCCAGCTGCTTGCAGCACATGTGAGTCTCAGACTTTCAACTTGTGAGGTATAAAAAGGGATTGTGGCTTTCTCTTTTATTGCTGGAGGATTCAGCTACCAGGAATGGATTTTGATGGAAAGCACATGCCTTTTCTTAAAGTGGAACTTCACTCTCCCAATTCAACAATGACTACTTTTAATCAGCTGGAACTTGGTGGAACTCAGTTCCTCCACCTCTGGTTGAGGCCTTCTGCTCCCTGCTCACCACTATTGCTTATAAACACAGAAGTCTGGCTTCGGTGTTTACCAGTGATAGCTTAGTCTCCCCCCCGTCTGGTATCCCCCCCCCCGTACACAGAACATGGAAATGCAATCATTTTAGTAAATATAAACTTATAAATACCCTTTCTCATCAGCAGTATATAGTCTTGTGACTTGTATCAATTCCTGGTAAAGCTTGTAGGAGTTTTCATTCTCCCCTGATCCTCTGTCTGGACATATCTGGACAGTGCTGATTGTCCCTGTGCTGATCACATGCACCTTCCCAAGAAAAAAAAAAAAAACTCTATAGCAATGCACGCCAAACTGAGCATGTGCAGCCTGTCCCCTGGCTCTGTAAATATCAGGTTATATTTTGGAAACAGTGGAAGAAGAGGAGGATCAGAGAGACAGAATCAAACAGCCTTTATACACAATGTGGAGGATTAATCCCTTAGGTTCCACAGTGAGTATAACAAGCATGCTTTACTGCATATACTGACTGATTTTACTGTTGTGGGTTTAGTAACACTTTAACCTATTCCAACTTCCACTCAAGGGCATAGCCCATTACGGCAACTTTTCTGCTGGCAAAGTCCACAAACTGCTGATAAAGCTGTGACAAACCACACATAGGGAGTGTGGGCAGCTCTTCGAGTTGCGGTTCCTAAAAGGCAAGGATTTACCCCAGGAACAACTTTTCCAACGGCTCCCACAGATCTGATCTCCTGAGCACTGAGAGCAGGATGGGAACAAGGGAGATGCAGGTGTCCAGGGTGCATTGTGGATGCCGACAACCCCACTAGATGATCTCCCTGCAAGTGAGAGAGGAGGAGTCACCTACGTTGTGCGGGGAGGTACTAGAGCCGGCTGGGTGGTTTAGCTTAATACAGCAACAAAAGTAAGATAAAGTATGTGGAAGATGGTAGAGCTTTTAAGGGGAGGGGATGGGTGAAGTGGAGGGGGAGTCACATGCAGAGGTCAGTGCTGAAGAGGGGTGAAAGTAAGATGGGGATGGGGGATGCAAAGGTAAGCAGCTGTGGAAGAAGGCTAAACTCTGCACTCTGTGTGTAGAGCACCCCTAAACCCTGCTCTCTGTATGTAGCACAACCCCTGAACTCTGCACTATGTACATAGCACACCCCCAAACTCTGCATGTAGTGCATCCCTAAACTCTGTACTATGTATCAAGTGCACCCCGGAACTCTGCCTGTAGCGCATCCCTGGAGTGGGGGACGGTTTTAGGGGAATGTGATTGAGTTCCTGCACCTATTTTCTGAGAAAAAAAATCCCTGCTTTTAATCCTTATGCTGCTAGCAGTATTACAGTAAATAGATAGGAAAGTTTATCAAATTTACTTGTTTTAAACTTTTTTTTAACATTTCTTTAGTTACTTCCTGGTTCCAGGCCTATGCAAATCATGTCATACCTTCCAGGAGCCTAAGGGAGGGGAGGAGCTAAGGGCAGATGAAGGCTCCTTGACTCTCAGAGGGAAAGGGAGCCTTGACTGTTGGGGGCATGGCTAGGATTTGGGCATGGTAACAAATTGGTTACCTGATTGGCTATGTGACATGAGGTGATGGGGTGGAGCCTGAGTTCATTTAAAAGTTGTTCCTGGGGTAAATCCTTGCCTTTTAGGAATCGCAACTCGAAGAGCTGCCCACACTCCCTATGAGTGGTTTGTCACAGCTTTATCAGCAGTTTGTGGACTTTGCCAGCAGAAAAGTTGCCGTAATGGGCTATGCCCTTGAGTGGAAGTTGTAATAGGTTAAAGTGTTACTAAACCCACAACAGTAAAATCAGTCAGTATATGCAGTAAAGCATGCTTGTTATACTCAATGTGGAACCTAAGGGATTAATCCTCCACATTGTGTGTATAAAGGCTGTTTGATTCTGTCTCTCTGATCCTCCTCTTCTTCCACTGTTTCCAAAATATAACCTGATATTTACAGAGCCAGGGGACAGGCTGCACATGCTCAGTTTGGCGTGCATTGCTAGAGAGTTTTTTTCATTTTTTTCTTGGGAAGGTGCATGTGATCAGCACAGGGACAATCAGCACTGTCCAGATATGTCCAGACAGAGGATCAGGGGAGAATGAAAACTCCTACAAGCTTTACCAGGAATTGATACAAGTCACAAGACTATATACTGCTGATGAGAAAGGGTATTTATCAGTTTATATTTACTAAAATGATTGCATTTCCATGTTCTGTGTACGGGGGGAGACCAGATATAGTGGATGCAAATTCTGGGTTTAGTAACACTTTAATGTCTGTCCAGCACTTCTGGTAAGGACAGGCCCCTGTTTGACTTGGTTATCCTAATGTTGAAGCGGAGGTCCACACAAAAATGGAACCTCCGCTTTTCGGAACCCTCCCCCCCTCCGGTGTCACATTTGGCACCTTTCAGGGGGAGGGGGTAGCAGATATCTGTATAATACAAGTATTTGCACCCACTTCCGGGCATAGACTCCCGCGGGGGTCACCCCCTCTCCCCCCGCTGTCTTCTGGGAAACCCACAGGTCCCAGAAGACAACGGGGACCAGTTAGGATGAGCAGTGCGACTTGCGCATGCGCAGTAGGGACCCGGGAAGTGAAGACGTAAAGCTTCACTTCCTGATTCCCTCACCGAGGATGGCGGTGGGGGCAGCCGAGAGCCGAGCGATTGATCGGCTTCGGCTGCCGACATCGTGGGCACCCTGGACAGGTAAGTGTCCATTTATTAAAAGTCAGCAGCTGCCGTATTTGTAGCTGCTGTGTTTAATGTGCGGACCTCCGCTTTAAAACAGGCTCATAGTACAACTGTGACTGACACTGGTTAAAATGGTTTATCTTGGGAAATTGTCTGTGTTAAATTTTTAAATAAAGCTGTGACCTTGCCCTTCCCAACTATATGGTTTTACGTGTGATTTATTCAAGTGGGCAAGGTTACTTATCCATTAGTTGGATTCCAGGAAGTAAATGCTACATGAATCATCTGCCCTTACTCATGATGGCCACAGCCAGAAATACTGTACAGCATAGAGACATGGATGGGTGAGGGAGTTTGCTTTGATGAATACAAATTTATTAAATAGCATTTTTGGATTGTTATGTTTAGATGCAGTGAAGATCCGTTTTTTTTTTCTTATGCTGAAGAAGCCAGTTCTTGCACCAAATACTGCTCTTTTCTCTTTTCTCCAGCTCCATAGCTATGATGCTCAGCATAACGACAGATAATTAATTTTTGCACCTGGCTCTCTTGAAATCCTTGGTCATTGTGCTTGGAATGAATGTTCAGATGCAGTGAAGAAGGCAAATTTTTATAACTTTTTAAAGTTGGGAAGTGTCTATAAGATAAAAATACATTGCATCACTTCCGTCTATTAAGCAACCAATAGAGATAATTCTGTCTATATTGAAAACAATGGGAAAAATTTTGTACTTTCGCTCCACAGATTCCTAAACAACATTACACTACCGTATGTTAAATTGAATGGAAATTTAGATTTTCGCTTGTTCGATCGATGTGCCTCCATCTAAAGTTTGGCGAGTCCCCAGCACAAACATTGTTCACCAACCTGGACAAAGCATTTTTTGTTATCTGTATCCTTGCCCCACTCACATATTGTTCCCCTTGCAGTGTCCACAACACTTATGGACACACACAGCTTGGGAGTGTGCATGCACAGGTGCCTCCTCAGCACCCAGCTTGCTAAAGGAGGTATTCGGAGGGGGAGAAGCTGACAGCATGGTCCCGGGCTGACAGAAGAGGAGGAAAGTGACCTCTCTGTGCAATATTGTTGCACAGAGCAGGAAGTTATTACCTTTATTTTAATAAAAATAAATTAGCCTTTAGTATCACATTAAAGTCAGCAATCCTGCTTATTTTCAACTGCTGTTTATTTAGCAATGACAGCATACACAGAGTATATTATCTTTTATGAGCTCAGTAGTTAGGGAAAACTGTATAGAGCATTATGATCTTTACAGCCTTATAAGATCAAAGTGTGTCCTATAGAAACATAAACTCCAGATCCAAAATTAGCCTTTTTTTCTGCAACATCATAACATATTGATCTTTTCAAATGACACGGCCTACATTTCTAAGTATTGACTCCCCTGGTTAAGTTAACATTAATCTAAGCACGCCAATATCAGCAGTTATAGCGTTCAGCCCTACATACATGCCATACACTGGCTCTTTGATTTATGACCGTACTTTATAAATATTGCTCTACTGGTCGGTAGGTACACATGGCTGATCCGAACGGAATCAATATTTGTTTTTTTTTTAAATAAAAGGTGCTTGTGTTTTTAACACTCTAATAAAAAGGGGGGAAAAACTCTCTCTCTCTCTATCTCTCTCTCTCCCACTCTCCCTCTCTCCCTCTCTCTCCCCATGACTTTTTGTACATTTTTGTCTTTTAAAATGTCAGTATAATAAAAAATGTTTTTTTTTAAATAAGATATAACTTTATATGTCTGTACCTACAAAGCCGCAAACCAAAGAGGGGCTGCCTGTGTCTCTAATACAATATTATTTGAGGGATGATGGCACTCCCCACCACCAGGTCAGCTCCCTAGGATAAATTCAACATAGACCTCATGTTATATTGGGGTGTTGTATAACAACTTTAGTAAATAACCAGTTTTGAAAGAGTTATTCTTCTGTGACATTTTAGATATGGTTTACTGTCAAGTATGATTTTTCTTTTATAGAACTTGTAATAAAATGTTGTGTTTTTTGCTAGAAAATTACTTAGAACCCCCAAACATTTTATATATATATATATATAAATTAGCAGATGCCCTATGGACTAAAATGATGGGTGTTACAATTTTTTTTGTCACACAGTATTTGCACAGTAGTTTATGGAGAGATCTGGGGTCTATTAGTCCTCTCCTCTGGCTTCCAATGCAGCTAAGATCGGTCTGACCAGCTGCTTTCCAGAGCACAAATAAACAAGGAGGTGGAACCGGAAGTGGCCAAATCTCGTTGCTTCCTGTTTCTGGGGTCACAGAGAGAGAGGAACAATGTCAGTTCCTCTCTCTCTATTTTCAGCCGATGCCACCGGTCACATCGCTCCCGGGCTCTGCAATCGTGCGGTAGAGCCCGGTAAAGGCGGCGGGAGGGGTGTGGGACCTCCTTCCGCCACCTGAAGAAGTGATCAAGTGGCTATTTAACCACTCCTATCATGTTTGCTACAATAGAAATCGCTGGCTGAAAATTTTCATATCAGGAGGATGCCTGTAGGCCGAAACCCAGGGACTGAAAACCAGAGGAAGTCCATGGTCATCCTACAGGCTGGAAATAGTTAAATTATATATGGTGTTGCTATGTCTCTGGTGGTACCATAAAAGCCCATAGTACCTCTAAATTCTGTATTCTTCTATAGTAATCTGGGACGTAGGTACCATGGGGGTTGATTTACTAAAGATGGACTTCCAAATCTAGTGCAGTTCTGCATAGAAACCAATCAGCTTCCAGGTTTTTTTGTCAAAGCTTAAAGCGGAGCTCCGCCGAAAAAAAAAATATTAAAAGCCTACAGCTACAGCAGCTGATGACTTTTAATATTTGGACACTTACCTGTCCTGGAGTCCAGCGACGTCCGCAGCAGAGGACGAGTGATCGCTCGTCACTCTGCTGCCCCCTCCGCCATCCTCGCTGAGGGAACCAGGAAGTGAAGCCTTGCGGCTTCATGCTCGGTTCCCTACGGCGCATGCGCGAATCGCGCTGCGCCGTTCTGATTCATCCTCCTGTGTTCTGGGAGCCGAGTGTCTCCCAGAACACTACGGGAAGTCTGGGGGAAGTGACGTCTTAGACAGGTATCTTCACCCCCCTCCCCCCTGAAAGGTGTCAATTGTGACACCGGAGGGGGGAGGGTTCCGATTAGCATAAGTTGTAATTTAGGGTGGAGCTCCACTTTAACTGAACAAGTAGAAGTTATGCCCCATACACACGACCGGTTTTCCTGACATGCCAAAACCCGACGTTTTTCCCAACGTGATTCCTCTCAAGCCTGCCTTGCATACACATGTTCATTAAAAAAAGCGCTCGACCAAAGCGCGGTGACGTCCAACACGTACGACGGCACTATAAAGGGGACGTTCCATTCAAATGGCGCCACCCTTTGGGCTGCTTTTGCTGATCCTCATGTTAGTAAAGTTTGGTGAGAGACGATTTGCGCTTTTCAGCCTCGTGCTTTTCAGTCCGTTACAGCGTGACGAATGTGCTATCTCCATTACGAACGCTAGTTTTACCAGAACGAGCGCTCCCGTCTCATACTTGATTCTGAGCATGCACGTTTTTTTTCCCCTCGGAAAAGCATACACACGACCGGTTTTCGCGACGAGAAAAAGACTGACTGGAAACACGACGGGAAAAAAATAAAGCAGGTTCTAAATTTTTTGCAGGCAGTTTTCTCGTCGGGAAAACTCCTATGGAGCATACACACGACCGGTTTTCCCGACCACTCTAAAAAAATGGCAGTTTTCTCGTCGGGAAAACCAGTCGTGTGTACGGGGCATCAGAAGCTGGTTGGCTGCCATGCACAGCTGCACCAGATTCTGAGTGCTCCAATTTTAGTAAATCTACCCCCATGTCTTAAAGCACTGTAGAACATGCTATATATTTAGTGTTTAGTTATTTTTTAACTATATTATACTATATGTCCCTACCTGTAAAACCCCACATTAAATGTAAAAAATAATTATTGTGTGTTTTTGTAACTATACATTTTGATTTATTATTGTACAGATTACCTTTAAGTGACTTTTTACTCTTCTTTCACATTTTATAGATTTTTTCGAAAATGTCATGACTTTATTTTATACAGAAAACTGTAGATAGTTCCACAGCAGTCAGAACCGTGGTGAACATCTAGATTAAAAACGATAGGATACCCAAAGAATTGCTTTCAGTCCGTCAGGTTCACATCGGAGTGACAAACTTGTCGTGGGCAAAAACTCATCAGGGGCTTTGAGGGACTACAAAAAAGTAATTCAAAGAAGTAAAAACACTCACCTACTTGCAAGCAGGGCTGTCGATAAGGCAGTACAACTGGTCCTGTTGTACTTGGCCCAGGCCAATCAGCTGAACAGGGGGGCCCAGGGTAGCTTTATTGTTTATTTCTGCCTAAATGAATAAATGGATTTTACTAGATCATATCCCCACTCCTACTTGCTAACCAGGGCCTAAATTACATTTACCTGTACCCCATCAGGTCAACAGAGGGGCCCAGAAGGTGCATTTTCGGAGCATAGGTGGATAAAGTTAGTGCCGCTGTTCCGCTGCACCCCTTTGTTGGTGGGGTTGGGGGGGTCCTCTTCAGGAAGGCTTTACGGGGCCCCAGAATTTCTACCAGCAGCCTTGCTTGCAAGTATGGCCTAATAGACTTGAGAAAGGGGACCTTATTAACCCCCTCACCTCCCTACCGTCATATTGTAAAAATAAAATATGTTGGGAGATGTACGTGTATTTCTGGAGTGCCGTTTATTAAGGTCACTTCAGAAAACACACATGGGTGACCAGTGCACCTCTTGATGGTTGTGATTTGAGCCATTATCAAACAGCTACTCCTTTGTCTGTGTATGACCTTTATATAATCCATGCGCTGTATCTGGTACACCATTACCAAGCTCCATGTTTAAAAGAAATAAGGGAAACAATTTTTGGTCTTTTTCTTTATATAGTCTTTTTCTTTATACTGTAAAAAACAAAACAAAGCAAGTTCTATCTGTCTTACAAAATTATATAAAATTCATTTGGGGACAATATAGCGTGATGGAGTGACTATCAGTAAGTATCACAGCATTGAAAACTGAAATGGCCAGCAGGGATATTGCAGGCCGGTTCTCAAAGCAAGACATGCAGCCAATTATATAAATCTTGCAAATAGAGTTTAAGGAAAATCTAACGACTCTTTCAGACAGGCAGTAATGCTTGCTCTCTCTGAAAAGTGCTGTCGGTTGCTTTTCAGAGGGTGGTATAGCAGCAGCTGAGAGGCATTCAGGACACTCTACTGTCACCTCTTTGTTTTGTTTTTTTGTGTTTGTTTTTGTTGACGAATGGCAATTATCTATTGTGGGACTTCACCACAACTGTGAGCCAAGCATTTGGCTTGCGGTTGCAATGCAGCCCCATTGATCATTATGGGTGACTTTGACAAGCAGTGCCATCTGTGAAACGCTGCAGCCCAAGTTAAAATTGCTGCGACCGCCACATGTGTACCACCCTGTTAGGCTATAATGTTAGAATTCTACCAAGGGAGGTAAAATCGTGGCTCACCCTCTTGTTTATTCTGCTCCCTCTTGGCCACCAGTGTGGAGTGTGAGCCCCAAGGAGTTTAGTCAATTTTTTTTTTTTTTAAATGATTGGAAATCTATGTAACACCATGCTTGTGAAATACACATCGAAAAGGAAAAAACACAAATACAAAGAAAACTTTTAGATTAAACAAACTCAACTATCCTTAAAACACCAAATACTTCAAAAAAACAAAAAGGAAAATCAGTTTTTAACAAATTAAGCAGCTATGCAATGTAAGCAGCTTCAAAATCTGGCTACTCATCCATAAATGTATAAAAAAAAACTCAAAACGTGCCCTTAGCGAAAATACTTTCTGGTTTCCCTTTAAGGAGCTCTTGAGTTCTCGGAAAACAAACAGACTAGATGCATGAAAAATATTTTACAGCTAAGAAGTTACTTTTTAAAATTTTTTGCTCTTTTTTTTTTTGCCTTAAGTACCATTTTTTTTTTAGGGGACTATCGACTTCATGACATGATATTTATCAAATCGGGAGACAGAGTCACCAATCTGATTATGTGTACTTTTCCGGTCTCACATGAGTTCGCTGGTAAGAGACTCAGTACTGTCTGCAACAGATCACATCCACAGACAGCCAGGAAGAGAAAAACATTTTCAGATGAACGCTGTGAAGTTTTCCTCGGGGAAACGTTCTGACTGTGGTTTATGTTGGCTTGCGGCCAGCTATGCCATTACAAGAGGATTGTGGACATCTCCATGATTTCTTAATGATCAGCCGGTTAACTCCTTACACTCGTACATTCTGCTGGGTTGATTTAAAGGGGACCTTTATCTAAGAGTGTTCATCTTGTACTGAATGGGGAGTGACAGAAGCAACATGTGCACAAGTTTGATCTGTTGGCCTTGATTTGACCCTAGCGGTAATCCAGAGTCAGGCTCGGGGTGAGTTTTTCATACCAAAAGCCGTAACCCCGAGCCAGACTCGGGCTGCATCGCAGTATCCAGGGAGAGTTACTTACCTTGTTCCCTGGATCCTGTGATGTCTCCCCGCAGTGTGTGCGAGCCGTGTCACGCTCGATTCACACTGCCGAGTGCCGAGCTCTGTTACCTGCGACGTTGCGGCTCTCGGGGACGGAGTTCGGCGCCAAAATCAAAAAGTGAAAAAGACAGTATAGATACAGTATACTGTAATCTTACAGATTACAGTACTGTATCAAATAATTACACATCCCCTTTGTCCCTAGTGGTCTGTCCAGTGCCCTGCATGCACTTTTATATTATAAATACTGTTCTTTTTGCCTGGAAACTGGAGATTGTCCATAGCAACAAAAAAGTGTCAAAAGTGGTTTTAGACCAGCTAGAAAACAGCGATAATAAATTAGAATCACTTGCAGAATTGAGCGATAGCGATTTGTGGGGAAATTCGTCATCAAACACTAAATCTAATGACATCGACAATTCTGCAACTGAGCAAATTTTTGTGTTTTTGATTCGTTTACATTATTGAATAATTTTTATTATTATTATATTATTATTTGTTATAATTATTTATAGTTATTTATTATATTATAATTTATGATTTTGTGTTTCAAACTTTATCATACCTGGGATGTCTACTAGACTCTGGTTTGGACAGATTTAAATGTGTTGTTCCTAAGAATTACAGGCCTACAATATAAAACGCCAAATTTCCATGCAAAATAATTGTACCGCTTTCAGCACCTAAAATCAGAAAGAATCATACCGCCAGGGAGGTTAAAGAACAATCATAGTAAAGGATGGATGAGTCACTTGGTCTCTGCTTATGCGATTTTGGCAAATGACGCTCATCCAAAACTGGTCAGCCTGAAAATCAGGCAATTTCTTCTTTGGCAAAGACTAGGAGACCCATGTACTGGAACTGATCATCACTTTAACGGAGAGAATGGTGTCAAAAACTACAGAATTATATTAAAGGGGTTGTAAACCTTAGTGTTTTTTCACCTTAATGCATCCTGTGCATTAAGGCAAAAAAACACCTTGCAGTGTCTGGCCCCCCAGCCCCCCCCCCCGTTTTTACTTACCTGAGCCCCGAATTTCCGTGGGCACGATCCCACGTCGCTCTCTCTACAGCTTCTCGGCTCTTCATTGGATAGATTGATAGCAGCGCAGCCATTGGCTCCTATTGCTGTCAATCAAATCCAATGACGCGGGCGCCGGGGCAGGGCGGCTATGGATGCCGAGTGTATGACACGGAAGCCCGCCCACAAGGTAAGAGAGCTTCCCAGAGGGGGTTATCTAATGCGGAGAGGAGCCGCGAGAGCCGCCGTGGGACCCCAGAACAGGTGGATCGGGGGCCACTCTGCACAGTGGAGGTAAGTATGACAGGTTTATTAGTTAAAAAAAAAAAAACTGAACCTTTAGTGTCACATTAACTAGGATTTCTTAGAGGAGGGGTGTTTAAATTATGGTGATGCTTACCTTTCTTTCAAGATAGTGGAACAGGCTAGCCGCTAGCTTGCCACCACACTGAACCTTTACCACCCTAGTTATGATTGCTGCTCCTTGAATATGGGCAGGACAAGTGAGTGAGAGAGGGATATGATAAGCAGGGGATCATTGGATATCATATCAAACTTAACGTAAAAACCAGCACCATTAAAAAATGCAGATTCTTCATTTGGGAGATATTCCTATTAGAATTCCCACTGTGCTCATTAGAAAGCCAAATGATGGTGTCACGCTCCCCTTATGTGTTTTCTATATTATAGAGAAAATAATAGGTGCATCCAACAATATAGAAGTCACACCTTTAATCTGCACTTTTGAGAGTAGTGGAGGCCCCAACTTCTGTAAAGACTACCTGCCAGTAGAATATGTGTAAGGCCCCTTTCACGCGAATGGACCGTCTATCTGTTTTTCTTCCATTCGTCAACGGACCACAATGCATTTCTATGGGCAAACAGGTGACCATCCGTTACCATCCATAAACCTCCGCTTCCGTTTTTATCCGTTTTTTTTTAACGTACAAGGCTACGGTCAAGATCCGTGAAAACAAATATTAACTGACGTTAACTGACAATGTCCATCAACGTCCGATCAGTTAAGATCTGTTTTGAAGAAATCATTTTTTTTTGTTTATATGTGAACTCAACCTATGACCCAGGCAGTAGTTGTACAATAGGAAGTACATTGGAAGTACATCCCCAAGGAGAACCACGGCCGGATATGTCTCAGGAGCAGCTCCTAGTCACAATCAGTTTTTTTTTGCTCTCCTTTCTCCACATATAGGCAAATATGACAAACAATGTCACGATGTTCCAAAAATTGTTGGAATCCATTGCACAACGCAGATAGCACACACAAGGACAAGGACAAGGAAGGACACAGCAAGGACAAGTCACTCACTGAAAACTGCAATGCAGCATGGGAGGAGCAATGCTTTCTGGGTAATGTCATCAACGCCACAGAAACTGCTGTAAATGGATGTAAACGGGTAAATTAGCGGATGTTAACGGAACGAAAGATGGATGAAAACGGAGATTAACGGAATGGAAGACGGATGAAGACGAATGAAGCAACGGATAAGAACTGATATGTTTTTAACGTGGCTAAACTATTGGTGCCCGTGTGAATGAGGCCTAAGAGATATAAGTAGACCACGAATCTTCAACTCGTTGGTTACAGCTAAAAATGGTTGAGTGACTTTGAGTCCTTTAAGGTGACTTCCATCAAATCTTTTTTGTCCTTGATAACATGGGGAGGGTCTAGCTTATCGGTCAGTTAATTATTTCTGTTGGTTACAGCCAAGAACACCCATTAATATATGGTGTCACCTACACAGGAAGTGGAGGAGATAACCCTAATGGGGATATAAACAGTCATATCCCTCTATTATAATTAACAGTAGTTGTTGTGTCTCAGTTAATGAGATTTTCCTCTCACTCCCTCTTTTAGTGACACAATTACAGGAAGTGAAGAGAAAATCTCCCTTTTGGGGCGCAGCAATAAACACCTTACAAAGGTTCAAAGCCTTGGTCCCACTAAACAAAATAAAAAAATAGAAAAAAATACGTGAATTTGTTTTTTTATTTGAAGTAAACCTGTGAAGAATAATAAAATAATCATCCTTCATCCTACACTAGGGACCATCCAGTGCCCATTGTGACCTTTACATTACTGAACGTTGAGGACCGTGTGACATGCCGCTTGCCTCCCCACAACGATAGGCTTGGGGCCTTAGCAGCCAATCATGAGGTAATAGCTATGTCACATGGGGTCATTGGATGCGCTATTAAGGATGCTGTTGTTCACAAGAAATGCCTGATCATTTCTGGGTGGCTTTACAGGGATGGCAGCAGGAATCTGAGTGGTTGTATAGGTAAGGATAGGAACCGATGGATTAGCATTTGTTATTCATTTTAGGAAATGTTACAAGAAATTTTAAATAATCTATTAAATAATGTTTATAAGTTACCCGAATGCATTGTTTAATATGTAGTGCCCACCCCATTTAGGGGTGCTATATACCCAAATTTAGGGGCTGGTCTGAGATAGTAGTTGGGCTCAGACCGTTCTCATTTATAGGTTGTGCTATTTTATTTTCCATGTGGTATACTGGTGTGCAGTTCCCTGTGGCCTGTAGGTGGCACTGCCATAACAGGTCAGGGTTGAACCATCAGTCCTAGTGCTGTGCCTTGGGGTGTCCTCTCTCGGCAGCAGTACAGTGGGCATGTTTGGCCTGCTGTGCATGCTGGGAGAGGATACATAAGGGGCAGCCGCCGCCTGGGAGGGGTCTTCGGAGGAGGAGAGGAGTCGGAGTCCAAGTGCGTGGCACATGGCCCTCCAGGCCATGGAGCCACGTGTGCATCAGTCCCAGGCACCTTTAGTCCTGGGGCTGCATCTTCAACATTGGGCCCAGCACCTTTAGCTGGAGCCCACTTCTGGGAAGAGAAATCCCAGGGTGTCCCTCGCGAGGGAGCCCGCTTCTAAGAAGAGGACCTTTCTGACGGACCGGTGAGAGTTCACGGTGAAGGAAGGGGCCCGGTAACTTTATGGAGGGATTCATCTATCCACCCAGGGCCTAGTAATGTGTTGCTGCTGGCACTTGTTCTTACATACCAAAAGCTAAGAGGTTCAGGGTCTGATAGATTCTGTGGCAGAGAATCTCCCAATCGCATCTAGGAAAATAATCTGATTAAACGTCCGAGCATCACTTTGGCTGCTAGGATCCACTTTGTAGGAGACTATCCGGGTGAGCTAAACCTACTCTGGGATAGAGTAGCGATTGTGATATCTGCTTGTGCCTGGACTAACCTCCCAAAACCTTGCTGTCCTGTCTCTTATCCACCCTTTCCTATCTGCTGAACATTGAGAAAATAAACTCAACGTTGGAGTTTAAAGTGGTGTGGACATTGGAACTACTTGGGGGGGAAACAGAGACTTTTCCCAATATACTAGGAGATGAGAACCAACTGATGGAAGAACCTAGCTGTGGGACCCAAATACATAACACCACTCAACCTCCTCAACCAGGAGGGTACGGGCATATAGTACGGTGTGCCTTTTTCCTGCAAGTGAGCCAAAGGTAGGGAAAAGGGTCCGTGTGCTACACGTGGGGGCTCGAGTCTGGGATTCTGCAGCTATACCCCCCCCAGAAGATGGACTTTGTTTCCCTGTGTGGTTCCGAGGAGGTCGGCCATTTTGGTGAATTTTGAACTGCGCCACTGATGTGAGTAATGGAGGTACAGGCCTACACTGTATTTCTGGCTGCGTAGTTCATGGGCGTGCCTCAACAAGAAAAAGCCTGCGAGTTACGTGCAACAGGAAGAAAAGGGGAGGAGCCCCGACATATCGTGAGTTGCACGTGGTGACCTTGGCATCAAGTGGACAGTGCGTGCTGGAATAGTGAGTGAACAACATGTCTGCTGTTCCATGGAGTTCGGTGTCTGCTTCCACCATGGACGGTGCTTCACTGACTGCCCCTTTGACAGATACGGGGATTCGGTTGAAACCTGTGGGCCACTTTGCACTGTATACGTGCCGAGACGCGGAGGCCTTGGGGATGGTCTGTCCCGCGTGCCAGGGACTGGTGGTGCACCTTCGGCCCTTCGGGAGATGTACCAGATGTGGAGAGTTCCTCTTTGAGGTGGATCAGCCTACAGAAAAGCCCCGGGCCTATCGGGTGAATTGCTTAACAGGCACCACCACTCTAGAGGAGGAAACCTGGGTTTCCACAACCACCCCCACCACTGTGACCGAGAAGGAAGTCAAGCTCGAGGTTCCGGTTGCTGCGGAGCCGGAGACGGAGAAGCCAGCGGATGCTGCCTCTGTTGCTACCGAGACTTCCCTTCCATCTCCCAAGCGGAGAGTAGGCTACGTGAAAGCCTCCCGCGGCTGTGGTCGAGGTACACCCCAGCACCTACCTGAGCCGGAGCTCCAACCCGGAGGGACCTCCAGGAGATCCACGACAGGCTACGGTAAGGAGGCTGGGGCTATGACAATGAAGAGTTTGCCGGGGAAAGGGAAGAGGCTCAGTGTCCGTACTATAGGGGACACTTGGGTGCCTGACACGCGGGAACTTTTGAGAGACAATGAGTCAATGTTGACCAAAAACTACCTGCCGGCAGGGGAGTATAATACCTCAGATTTGGAGTCGTCTTCTGACGTGGGAGACGATTTTGAAGTAGATGAACTGTTTGCCAGGAAGGGATGGGACAAAACCCTGTTGTCCACAACCCGAAGCATAAAAGAGGGATCGCCCATGGGTTCTGGGGAGACTGCACCCCGGGTGGAGGCCCCTGCATGTGAGGAAGGAGATGTTCTTGCACCTGTATTATCCGCACCTGTATTGCCAGCGCCTGCTGCTGGGGCTGAACGTGCGCCACTGCGGGCCCCTTTGCCAAAGCTTGAGGCAGTGAAAGTCACTGCCTCAGAGCCAAAGGTAGGGAAAAGGGTCCGTGTGCTACATATATATATATATATATATATATATATATATATATATATATATATAGAGAGAGAGAGAGAGAGAGAGAGAGAGAGAGAGAGAGAGAGAGAGAGGGGATATTTACAAGTTATCTTGTTTATGTTTATCAGCATCAATTTTAGCACAGCAAAATGAGGCTATCAAGCAACGTTTAATTTTATTTGTTTGGTAAAAGTCTTATTTCATACTTTCTGTTGGCGTTATGTCCAATTGCCTCATTCCAGCATCTGTTTCGTCATTATTCACCTCCACAGCATTGGTAAATCAGCCCCTTGTGCGCTATAATTCATCCAGTGACAAATCTGTAATGGCACAACTTAATGCTGCATTAAACCTGAGTGTGTATTGTTTACCAAAGTGCCCATCTGTGCGTGCTCACAAAGAAGGACGCCAAAATCAATCCGATCAAAATTAATTAGTCGTGCACCAGGTCTGGCATTGTAAATTGGGAAACCCATTGGAAGGAAATCAGTGCAGTTGACCGCTAAAAGTGTCACATATGGGGAACCTATTCAGATACAATAAAAATAATATTCTATAATATTATAATAAAACTATTATATATATATATATATATATATATATATATATATATACAGTATCTCACAAAAGTGAGTACACCCCTCACATTTTTGTAAATATTTTATTATATCTTTTCATGTGACAACACTGAAAAAATTACACTTTGTTACAATGTAAAGTGGTGAGTGTACAGCTTGTATAACAGTGTCAATTTGCTGTCCCCTCAAAATAACTCACACAGTCATTAATGTCTAAACCTGCTGGCAACAAAAGTGAGTACACCCCTAAGTAAAAATGTCCAAATTGGGCCCAATTAGCCATTTTCCCTCCCCGGTGTCATGTGACTTGTTAGTGTTACAAGGTCTCTGGTGTGAATGGGGAGCAGGTGTGTTAAATTTGGTGTTATCGCTCTCACTCTCTCATACTGGTCACTGGAAGTTCAATATGGCACCTCATGGCAAAGAACTCTCTGAGGATCTGAAAAAAAAAAGAATTGTTGCTCTACATAAAGATGGCCTAGACTATAATAAGATTGCCAAGACCCAGAAACTGAGCGGCAGCACGGTGGCCAAGACCATACAGTTTAACAGGACCGGTTCCAATCAGAACAGGCCTCGCCATGGCCGAATAAAGAAGTTGAGTGCACATGCTCAGTGTCATATCCAGAGGTTGTGTTTGGGAAATAGACATATGAGTGCTGATAGCATTGCTGCCGAGGTTGAAGGGGTGGGGGGGGTCAGCCTGTCAATGCTCAGACCATACGCCACACACTGCATCAAATTTGTTTGCATGGCTGTCGTCCCAGAAGGAAGCCTCTTCTAAAGATGATGCACAAGAAAACCTGAAAACAGTTTGCTGAAGACAAGCAGACTAAGGACATGAATTACTGGAACCATGTCCTGTGGTCCGAGACCAAGATAAACTTATTTGGTTCAGATGGTGTCAAGTGTGTGTCACGGCAACCAGGTGAGGAGTACAAAGACAAGTGTATCTTGCCTACAGTCAAGCATGGTGGTGGGGGTGTCATGGTCTGGGGCTGCATGAGTGCTGCCGGCACTGGGGAGCTACAGATCATTGAGGGAACCATGAATACCAACATGTACTGTGACTGAATCAGAGAATGATCCCCACGCTTTGGAGACTGGGCCGCAGGGCAGTATTCCAACATAATAACGACCCCAAACACACCTCCAAGACGACCACTGTCTTGCTAAAGAAGCTGAAGGTAAAGGTGATGGACTGGCCAAGCATGTCTCCAGACCTAAACCCTATTGAGCATCTGTGGGGCATCCACAAATGGAAGGTGGAGGAGCGCAAGGTCTCTAACATCCACCAGCTCTGTGATGTCCTCATGGAGGAGTGGAAGAGGACTCCAGTGGTAACCTGTGAAGCTCTGGTGAACTCCATGCCCAAGACGGTTAAGGCAGTGCTGGAAAATAATGGTGGCCACACAAAATATTGACAATTTGGACATCTTCACTTAGGAGTGTACTCACTTTTGTTGGCAGCGATTTAGACGTTAATGGCTGTGTGTTGAGTTTTTTTGAAGGGGACAGCAAATTTACACTGTTATACAAGCTGTACACTCGCTACTTTACATTGAAAAAAAGTGTAATTTCTTAAGTGTTGTCACATGAAAAGATATAATAAATTATTTACAAAAATGTAAGGGGTGTACTCACTTTTGTGAGATACTGTATATATATATTTGAACCTGAACATCAGGCACAAGAACTAATTTAAATATATTCTTCAATAGCCATGAAGTAAACAAATCCACTTTGTGTGCACCAAATATATTTGCAACCACAATTATTACCTTGTGAAAGTAGCAGCCATATCATCAATGTGCTGTAGATTGCCCCCTCTACAACCTCTTTAACATTTTCAGCAATTTGATCTCTAGTAGCTCTTCTTTTGGATCAGACTACACTGTCCAGTGTTTGCACCCCATGTGCATCAATGAGCCTTGGCCGTCCATCACCCTGTCGCCAGTTCACCAGTTCTCCTTCCTTGGATAATTTTTGGTCGGTCCTGACCACTGCAGACCGGGAACATCCTACAGGATCTGCAGTTCTGGAGTTACTCTGACCCGGTAGCCATCTAGAAATAACAATTTGTCCCTTGTCAAAGTCCTTCAAATCCCTATGCTTGCCCAGACTTTCTGTCTTATATATCCCACCCATTTCCGCATGCCATTGGAGCAAGAGAATCAATTGTATTCACTTTACCTCTCTGTAGTCATAATGTTATGGCAGATATGTGCTGTAAAGATATGTTATGGCCCATGTGTAATATATACAATATATTTATATATCACTTTCAGTATATTAAATGATTCCTGTCTATCAGTTTAATCATCCTGTCTCATTTGCTCAGGTTATGTCCTCTTGATGTTCCTTCTTGATTATAAGGGCCAGTTCACACCAGATGCAGTTCCGTACAGTTCTGTGTGCATTTTTTCTGCATTAAAAATGCATGCACAGTGTTTCCCATGTATTCCAATGGCTCTTGTTGGCTCTAGTTCACACCATGTAGTCAGTTTCCGGTCAATTTCCAGTGCAGAAACTGACCAGAAACTGACTGCATGGTGTGAACTAGAGCCAACTAGAGCCATTGGAATACATGGAAAACACTGTGCATGCATTTTGTGCAGAAAAAAAGCACACACGGAAGGAGGAGGGGGCGGAGCTGACGGCGTCAGACATGTCCTGCTGAGGCTCCGTTCTTCTCAGGTCTTCACGGCTTCCACGGACACCTGAATGACAGGGTAAATAATCAAAAACTACTCCATAATCTTCCCTAACGCCCTGGGAACATAATAGTATGGTTTTTGGAGTGACCCACAGGAAAGCCAAGACAAAAACACACAAAGAAAAAACGCTTAGAGGCTCTGTTTTAATGGCACTGTCTAATTCACCTTCACAGGACTCAAATTACACAGAATATGAACAAAGTGACGGTTCTTTAACACAACAAACTGAGACATTACACCCAAATATTTTTAAACAAATAGAGAAGATGCTTCATAAAGTTCTGCAACAGACCTCTGACCAAATAACAGAGAAATTGACTAAAGAGATTCGTGACTTAGGCCAACGTACTGCAGACTTAGAATGCAGAATGGATGACATTGAAACTAATGTAGTTTCCCATGACAACGAACTTGAGCTACTCAGAGATGAAAATTTGACTTTGCAAACGCGTTTGGAAGACTTCGAAAACAGAGCACGACGGTCAAACTTCCGCATAAGAGGTATACCTGAATCACTGATCTTCAATCGTCCATGACAGCGCTCTTTCAGGAATTGTCCCCTTCCATCCCTATTGAGAGACTGAAATTCGATAGAACTCACAGGGCATTAGCACCACGCAAAACAGAAGGACCTCCGTGTGACATAATTATTAAATTCTATTTCTTCCGTACTAAGGATCAGCTTATGGCCACAGCCAGGATTAAAGAAACCCTAACTTTTCAAGGACATTCTTATCAAATATTCGCAGATTTATCGCCAATAACAATAGCCAAACGGCGTGAGATGAAACCTCTACTTCAAAATCTCCAACACCGCCACATCCCTTATCAATGGGGATTCCCATTCGCTGTTCAATTCACCCATCAAGGAACCAAATACACAAGTAGATCCACGGAAGAACTACAGACCACACTGCAAAAACTCCAGCTATACAACAAATCATCTACAAGTCCTCGCCGGTGCACGTTATCCAGCTCTCCACAAAATTCATCAAAACCTGAAACTGACAGAAGCAGACAAGCTACATCCAAAAGAGGTCGCTTCAACTCCCCAGAATTGGATCTTCTAGACTCTATGGACTGAATAATCTCTACATTATACAAAGAACTCCCTCAACTTCATGATTAAATTATCCAAACTCTAGTTTGGATTATGTATTGAACTCAAAACACATCAGTTAAGATTTCCTAATCACAAAGGTTAAGTATAAGAGTATATGTTCACATATCCCATATTTACTTCTAATTACTCCCTCTTTAACCCGCCTAGCGGTATTCCCGAGTCTGGCTCGGGGTGGAATTTCAGTACCTAAAGCGGTAACCCCGAGCCAGACTCGGGATCGCATTGCAGGATACAGGGGAAGTTACTTACCTTGTTCCCTGGATCCTGCGATGTCTCCCCGCTGTGTAAGCGAGCCGTCATCTCGCTCGATTCACACTGCCGAGTGCCGCCGAGCTCCGTTCCCTGCGACGTTGCGGCGCACGGGGGCAGAGTTTGGTGCCAAATTCAAGAAGTGAAACACACAATACACATACAGTACACTGTAATCTTACAGATTACAGTACTGTATCAAATAATAACACTTCCTCTTTGTCCCTAGTGGTCTGTCCAGTGTCCTGCATGCACTTTTATATTATAGAAACTGTTCATTCTGCCTGGAAACTGGAGATTGTCCATAGCAACCAAAAAGTGTTTGTTTACATCAAAAGTGGTTTTAGATCAGCTAGAAAACAGTGATAATAAAAAGGAATAATTTAATTCGCCATCAAACACTAAAAAACACTTTTATTATTATTATATTATTATTTGTTATAATTATTTTATAGTTATTTATTATATTATAATTTATGATTTTGTTTATTGAACTTTATCATACCCGGGATGTCTACTAGACTCTTGTTTGGACAGATTTAAGTGTGTTATTCCTAAGAATTGCAGGCCTACAATATAAAACGCCAAATTTCCATGCAAAATAATGGTACCGCTTTCAGCACCTAAAATCTGACAGAATCATACCGCCAGGGAGGTTAATCCCTCTCCCCTTTCCCTACCCCTTATTCCCCCTCCTCACTTAGCTCCCTCAACCCCCTCCCCTCCCCTCCTACTCCCCCCCTCCCCTACCCCATCCCCTCTTTTTATTTTTATTTTTCCCCTTCTCCCTCCCCATTTGTAAACTACAAAACTAAACTATACTCCAAATGCTCCATCTACTTAATTGAATCATTTCAACAAATACTCTATCTCTCACTAATCTGACTCCAAAATTATACCCTACCTTTCCCACCTCTGATAACCCTAGGGCAATTAACCTAATACTTCTGAATAGAAGTATACGATAAAACGCACATTACTGAACTAAAATAGTAGTACCTACTTTTTATTTAATTATTTTAGTAATTAAATAGAGAATTATCTATTTTTTGCTCACATATAAGTTTATATCTAACTATATTACCAAAATGGTTGTCTAAGTTTAACTGTTATATTTTTAGATTTTTGCTGTGAAGAACCTGGGAAGCGGTCACGGCATCCCCTATTTTTCTGTCTTGGGACTCTCCTCCACTTCAGTTGTGGTGAGGGGGGCTCCCCAGACAGACTTTGTGCCTCCAGGTCTGCTAGAAATGCACACCTGGTACGCCAACATTTTATTTTTTATCACATATTTAAACTACTACAAGTTGACTATATATATATACCGTATTTATCGGCGTATAACACGCGCCGGTGTATAACACGCACTCCAAGTTTAGGAGGGAATTTTAGGGAAAAAAACTTTTAGGAGGGAAGTTTAAGGAAAAAAACTTACATTAAAATGCAGCCTTATCAGTGTCATTTGCAGCCTTGTCACAGTGCAGCCTTGCCCCAGTGTCCATTGCAGCCTTGTCACAGTGCAGCCTTGCCCCAGTGTCCATTGCAGCCCTGTCACAGTGCAGCCTTGCCCCAGTGTCGCCTTGCCCCCCAGTGTCCATTGCAGCCTTGCCCCCAGTGTTCATTGCAGCCTTGCCCCCAGTGTCCATTGCAGCCTTGCCCGAATTTAAAATTGGCGCCGCGGAGATCGCCGCCGATACTGGGCGGAGCGGGGTGAACACCGCCGAGAACGCAGGGAACGCAGGGACTGGGCGGAGCCTAGATACACATAGCCGAGTGTACTTGGCTCTACTCAGCTCTTCTCGACTCCGCTCACAGTCACGCCGAGTCCCGCCCTATGATGAACATAACACAGGTCCAATGGCGGGACTGGGCGTGACTGTGAGCGGAGTCGAGAAAAGCCGAGTACACTCGGCTATGTGTATCTCGGCGGCGATTGCTCCGCTCCACTCACAGTCAGCGGAGATCGACGGGGATAGGTGGGTATCGGCGTATAACACGCACCCACGATTTTCCCCTGATTTTAAGGGGGATACGCCGATAAATACGGTACTTCCTATTTCCTTCTTCTTTCATATTCTGTTTCTATTTCTTTCTTTCTCTTTGTCCTTCTCCGGGGTAAGTATGATGGTACAAGCTGTACCTGATATGTTTAATTATAACCTACTTAAGATTTATATATTAAAACTAAAACACCAGCGCTCAATGGACAAGAGATCAAATAAACCAAAAAGAGGGGATCAAATAATAAAAACTGCCTTTTAATAAAAATTCATAAGGCAAAAAATAATAACAAATTCAGTATTTCATACACGATCACAGATAAAATTAGGAGAAAATCAGTATTAAAAATCATAAGACCTGATATCCATGGAGGTGGGAGCTAAATCCAGGTTGCAGCGTGAGGTGAGGAGAGGTCTCATCCATCCGGCTCGCTGGCGCTCAAGTAAACCGATAGGCCGTGATCCGGCAGAAGGAGAAAGCTTCCCAGGGGTGGATGATGCGGCAGGGAAGGCGGATGGCCTCCGGTGGATGGGAGAGACTGGAGGAATCTGTTCCGACGGTCCGCGCTGAGTGCTGGGGATACCGACTAGCTTCGGCAACAAAATCCTCCTGTGATGGAAAGATTTATATATGGCTCCTTTAAATTTACTTACATTGAATGTACAAGGTCTAAACATTCCCCAAAAGCGAACGAAAGTGTTCAGGTCGTTGTCTTCATCTAAAGCCCACATAGTGTGTCTCCAAGAGACACACTTTACTGATTCTTCAATACCTAAATACTTTGGTTCAAGTTAGCCCCAGGTTTTTACTGCCTCAGCCAAATCCAAACACTGAGGTTTATTAATAGCTTTCCATCGATCCACACCTTTTTCCCCCTTAGCAGAAATCAAGGATCCAGAAGGCCGTTACCTTATACTCACGGGTCATCTATGTGACATCCCAATTACAGTAGTCTCTTACTACGCTCCAAATAAGAGACCGACATCATTTCTCTCCCATTTACTTCAAGTAATAGACACTCACAAACAAGGTACACTCTTGATATGTGGGGATTCAAACCAAACACTATACCCTTACCTTGATAAATCCCCAACTCCAGCTACGTCTAATTCTCAATCCAAATCTTTCCAAAGACTCCTCCTACAATATTCATTAATAGACTCATGACGTGAAATTAACCCAACCAGACATCAATTCTCATTTTACTCCCACCCGCATACATCATTCTCACGCATTGACCATATATTAATTTCTATGAGTATGTCCCCAGAATTAATAGCCTCATCTATTAAACTGTATACTTGGACTGACCATTGTGCTATTATATCTACTTTTACCTCACTAATCCCAAAAAAACATGACCCCACCTTGCATATTAATGACTCATTGTTGTCTCACCCGTCAAATTCCGCTAAATTAGAAATCGCTATAAAAGAATACATTGGCAACAATAAATCTCCAGACACATCTCCAATAACATTATGGGAAGCACACAAGCCTGTTCTTAGAGGTTATTGTATACGCCAAGCATCATATAATAAAAAAGAGAAGCAAAAATTACAGCGAGAACTAGAAAATGAGTTTAATAAACGCCATAGTATTTTTCAATCTAACCCTACTCCAACCACAAAGTCACAACTAGATAAAGCTAGCTTAAAACTTGACCTCTTCTTATCAGAATCAGTAGACAAATCACTATGTAAATCTAAACAAAAATGTTATTTTAAAGCAAATAAACCAGGTACCCTCCTTGCCCGAGCACTCAAAAAACGAAATAACCCTTTTAAACCAATTAGACTAAAATCTCTCAAGATAGATACACAAGTAACCCTGTAAAAATCTTACACACCTTCCATAAACATCTCACCTCTCTCTATAAAAAAGAAGGATCTTTTGACCAATCCCTCAAACCAAACAAACATCCAGGACCTGATGGGTTCTCAGCCCTCTACTACAAAAAATTCTCCCATGTGTTAACTCCCATGCTGACAGAAGCATTCATCTCCCTTCTCAACAATCAATCTTTTAGATCAGAAACCCTTACAGCAATAATAACAATGATCCCTAAACCTCAGTCAGATGACTCAGCCTGTGCAAATTATAGGCCAATATCTTTATTTAATTTAAACATAAAACTACTAGCGAAAGTTGTGTTATTTCGGCTGAATAATATAATTGGTTCCCTAATCAACAAAGATGAAGTAGGTTTCATCCCCTTGCGCCAAGCTTCAGATAATGTCCGTAGAACAGCCCTATTGATCCAAGCAGCTAAAACTAGACTAATACCTACATGCCTTGTATCACTAGACATCAAAAAAGCTTTTGACACAGTATCATGGTCATATTTACGTTTCAATCTACAAAAATGGGGTTATGGCCCCCACTTTCTAAGCTGGGTTTTATCATTATATAATAAACCAAAAGCTTATGCTAAATACGCAGGATACAAATCTGACATGTTTGATATCAATAGAGGTACACGCCAGGGATGTCCTCTCTCCCCACTCCTATTTGCCCTATTAATTGAACCCCTTGCCCAATACATTCGTGCAGATCCCTCAATCAAAGGTATAGAATTAGCAGGTCATCAACATAAGCTTTGCTTATTTGCTGATGACATCTTATTTTTTATGACTTTCCCACATATTACTGCCCCTAATCTTATCAACAAATTAGACCAATTTGCCCGAATATCAGGTTTAAAAATAAATTCACAAAAATCTACAGCTCTAAATATTTCTTTATCTCCAGATACATTACAGCAAGCGAAAACGTCCCTCCCTTTTACTTGGTCATCTACACACCTCACTTATCTAGGTATTACTCTCACTCCTGATCTCACCGACATATTCTCTGCTAACTATCCCCCACTATTACGGAAAATTACTAATTATCTAAAACAATGGTCTACTCTTCCAATATCATGGATAGGCAAAATAAATGTCATAAAGATGACTATACTTGTAAAAATATTATACCTTTTTCGTGTTTTACCCATTCCAATACCCTCATAATTCTTGAGAAATCTTCAATACAAAACACAAGCATTTATATGGAACTCTCCAAAATCCCGCTTACCCTCACACACTCTATATCTCCCAAAATTGAAAGGTGGACTAGGCTTTCCCAATTTTACCACCTATTTCCATGCCGCACAAATAGCGAATATCCCCAAATATCATACAAAACATTAAATCCCCCTTTGGGTAGCAATTGAAACAATTGATAGTAACCCAACATCCTTACCTGATCTATGGTCTACCTCTTCTGACCATAAAATAATTGAAAATAAAATAACCAAACATACAATTACCATTTGGGATACATTTAAAATAACCAAAGGTTTGCAATCTCCACATACATCTTTAATATAATTTATCAGAAACCCCAAATATTACCCAGCCCACACATACTCTAATACTTAAAAAAAAAAGACTTCTGCTGGCCTAACACAATTAGCTGATTTTTTAACATTAACCTCATTCAAAACATTCCCTGAAATATGTGAACATCACAAACTCCCGGCTTCTGAACTCTTTCGCTACTTACAAATCAAAAAAAAATTTGAACCTGATTTACATGATACTAATCAATTAAGTAATATGTCGCAATTCGAACGTATATGTAAACAAGACCCTCATACCAAAGGTCTTGTTACAATGTTATATAATCATCTGATCACTACTTCTGACTCAAAGCTACCTTCATATGTGGAAAAATGGGAGAAAAAACTTGGAATTAATATCGACATTTCCGACTGGAATAAAGTCTGGACCAATACAAAAATGTCTTCTCAAAATATAATTGCTTTGGAAACAAACTATAAAATAATCATGCACTGGTACTTGGTTTCTGTTAAAATTGCAACATATTTTCGTGGCTGTGGTGGTCTGGGAACGCACTTACATACATTCTGGGATTGTCCGATTGCAAAAAAGTTCTGGAATGAAATTTTCGTTGTGGTATCTAAAATATTTAAGATAGCTATCATTCCAGACACGACTATTGCACTTTTAAATATAAAACCAGTTCATATTTCTTACACTCAATGTAGGCTCTTTCTCCAGATCACCACAGCCGCAAAGCAAACCATTACCAAAGCTTGGAAAACCAATACATTAATGATCTCTGAAGCTAAAAAGAGAATAAACCAAGTAATGATGCTTTCCAAATCAGAAGCTATGACCAACGATACTATGCTAAATTTTGAGAAAATATGGAATCCTTGGATGACGTATTTTCTTCCTACGATCCCTGACAATTCCCTATTAAGACCTTGATATACTATAATACTATAATATTATACAACAATATGAGTGGAAACAAGTACTAAACATGAACATTTATCTTCTGTACTAACTTAATAATATTCTTACAATATAGATTCTCCAGAGAACTTTCTTACCCTAGACTCTTTTCTCTCTTTCTTACTTTCATTCTTTCCCTTTTACTATTACTCTGCCCTTTTTTTCTATTTCCCTATTTTTTGTATTACCATATTTAAACGGTAATGTATTATACATAGATACTATATTTAGTTATTACTTACAATTGTAGCGCTACCCACAGTTAAGAGAGCCACTGGTTTGATTTCGGGCCCTGAGTACAGCTCTACCAACCCCCGGCAATCTTGTCTAGTCTCTCTTGGCACAGTTAGTCTAGGGATGTTATCTATCACAATCTATAGCTGATTATACACACACCCCAACTTCTCTGTCTTGATATAAGCACTATGTGCAATAATAACACAGTGATAGCAAGTGGTAAGGTAACGAACGGCTTTACTTTAGGCTAAAAGACATAGGTCAAAACATAACATACAACTTGCCTACAGAGCCCTGCAGCAATAGATATAGTGTACAGTAATAGCACAGCGTGGTAATCCACCACGCGCAGCTATTATTATCTACGCGCCCTGTGGCGCACTAAGCAATATTCTACCCCCTCCCTGGTCAGGCCTGACACAGAACTAAACTCAGTCTTTTGAATTACGATTTCTTCGCATGCAAACTTGAAATGGTGGTGCACGTTCAGGAACAATATTGTAATCCACAAAGTAGGTAATCACAAGGAACACTATGCTGGAGACCCTTTAACTCTGTCCTGCTACCGGTCTCCAGGGGAACAGCAAACAAATGATCGGTGGGCCAAGGCAGTCTATAGGCCTAAACACAGTACAGCCTATTGAATTTAGCAGGTGCTCGCTCACCACTCTGGACACGATCCCAGTCCGGGACTTCCACCTGCTGTGTCTCCGCACACAGCGTCTGCCACGATCGGGTCCCCGATCCAACTGATGTCCGCAGTAAACAAAGTCAGATGCCACCCAGGATATTCAGTGGGATGGAAGGCTCTTCAGAAGTTGCGCAAGGCCCCAGGCTTCAGGCCCTGCACCCCAGCAGATCCGCACAGGAAGATCAGTCAGCAGCCGCGCAGTGTCCAAAAGAGGCCGATCTGTTCACTCCTCCTCCTTTTATCTCCCTCCCACAAGTCTCTGCGGTGGCAACATTGCACCCTGGGTGCCAAACGGGACTCTGAGAAATGTAGTCCTGGGAAGTCTTAAATGAGACCCCGCTACACACTCCCCCCACTTGAACTCTTTGGTCCCCTAAGATAATTTTTAACGTATACTACGTACAAATCTAGACAATGCTGTTTACGATGTCGGCAAAGGGAACTCCCACCAAAACTGAGAGGTTGAATTCCCTTGCCCACAGGTCACACTATCATGAGTGGCCTGCCTAACTGTGCCAGAGGACGAATTGGGGTTGCCCTCCACCAAATGAACAGTGGAGGGAACTGGATGCTCTGTACTTCTCCTTGCAGTGACCACTGTTTCTTCTGAACTCTTCCCTATTTGTGAGTAAGTCAGCTTCTTAGGAGGCCTTATAACTCTTCTTGCTCTTTGCTCGCTTGGGACTTCTGACTGGGACACTGTAGGCTCCCCTTCTGGAAGAGATTTGAGGAATTCTGCTGGTTCTGAAACACTTGGTTCAAGAGCCGGGAGGTACATAGAGTCTCTTTGGTCCTCCTCTGAGTATGTGTCACAGGCATCTTCCCAGTAATCTGACAAAGGACTTGATGGAATGAACTCAGTAGCTTCCGCATTCAGTGTTCTGTCTATAGTGTCTCTGGTAGGAGGAAGATCTATAGCAGAAGTTCCTGGAGTTGGGGAAGGCCATAACCAACCAAGTTCCTGTCTCTCATCTTCACTTTGTTTAGAGGTCTCTACATCTTGATTTTGAGAAGACTGAGACCGAGTACTTGGCCTAGGGGTATCCAGAATTGAGTCTGGGCTTGGGGAACCCCTCGCAGGAGGTATCCAAACTGCCTCAGCAAGTGGGAGTAAGTGATTTCAGTGCCAGGTCTTTAATGGGCCCACCTTCCCTTCTGGCTTCAACTTATAAACAGGTAGGCCCGGCAGCTTTTTACAAATGACATAGGGTTCAGGTCTCCATCTGTCTGCAAGCTTGTGCTTCCCAGGGACTCCCAGGTTTCATAGAAGAACTTGGTCTCCAGGTTGCAGGTCCTGGATCCAAACCTTCAGGTCGAAGTTCCTCTTGTTGCGGGCCCCCCTTTGGTCTGAAGCCGCTTGGGCCTGTTTATAAGCCAACTTCAAACTGTGTCTGAGTCTGTCCACATATCCCT
Organism: Rana muscosa; assembly: GCA_029206835.1. Classification (NCBI taxonomy): domain Eukaryota; kingdom Metazoa; phylum Chordata; class Amphibia; order Anura; family Ranidae; genus Rana; species Rana muscosa. Next base: position 355,629,923 of record CM055120.1, read on the forward strand.
TGTGTGATGTGTGGCTGAGGAATGGTCTAAGGAGGTGCCAAAGGCCAGGTCTACAGGTAACCTTGCTTCTCGTCTGAACATGAGACGGTAGGGGGAGTAGCCTGTAGCATCACTGGTGGTACTATTGTAAGCGTGTACTATAGCTGCTATGTGCTTGCTCCAATGCTGTTTCTTCTCGCTATTCAGGGTCCCCAACATATTGAGCAGAGTTTGGTTGAACCTCTCCGGCTGAGCATCCCCCTGTGGGTGGTAAGGAGAGGTTCGGGTCTTCTTGATCCCTAAGGAATCCAGGAGCTTCCGGATCAGCCGACTCTCAAAGTCCCTCCCTTGGTCTGAGTGAAGTCACTGTGGTAGCCCATAATGGACGAAATACTTCTCCACAAGTACCTTGGCCACCGTGGAGGCCTTCTGATCTTTGGTTGGGAAAGCCTGGGCATACCGGGTGAAATGATCGGTTATCACCAGAACATTTCCTAGTCCACTCAGGTCGGGTTCGAGGCAGAGAAAATCAATGCATACCAAATCCAACGGACCTTGACTTTGCAGATGCCCCATTGGGGCAGCTTGATGGGGTAAAGTCTTCCGCTGGATGCAGCGTGCACATGAATGACAGTACTCCTCCACTCCACTTCAGCCCTCATGCAGGGCCAATAGAACCGACTCCTAACAAGTTTCGAAGGTTCTTTCAGCCCCTAGGTGTCCATGATTGTCATGCAGGGCAACCAAGACAGTCTCTCTGTGTTTCTTGGGAAGAAACAGTTGCCATTTGTCTTCCAGGTCATCAGAGGGGCCCCTTCGGTAGACCACTCCCTGATGCACCTGCAACCTGTCCCACTCTTTCCTTAACAGGCAAGCTTCCTTTGAAGGATGGCGCAGGAGTCTACTTGGATCCTGATTCTCCAGGGCCTCCAGGACCAATCTCCCCATGGGGTCTTCCAATTAGTCACATCTCAGCTCCTTCTTTGACAGTTTTGGCAGATTATCTTCTTCCAACTGGGTTACCCCACAGTATTGCTTGGTAACTCCTACCATGGTAACTCCTATCTCTTCTGCCCTTGAGCGTCCTCTGGCTTGAAGTTCAGCCCCTTGGCAAAGGGCCCGAACCCCGTCAGGTGCCACTTGGGTCCAGTCTTCTGTATCACGGGTGGGGGCGTGAGATCTTCTAGATAGGGCGTCTGCGTCTCGATTCCCAGCCCCAGGCCTGTATTTCAGGCTGAAATTGAACCCAGACAGTGCAGCCAGCCATCTATGTCCTGTGGCATCCAGCTTTGCTGTGGTAAAGAGATAAGTAAGGGGGTTGTTGTCGGTTTTCACAGTGAATTCTGCCCCATACAGGTAGTCTTTAAGTTTGTCAACTACCGCCCACTTGAGGGCCAGGAACTCCAGCTTATGAGTGGGGTAGTTCTTTTCAGAGGGGGTCAGACTTCTGCTCACATAGGCAACGGGTCGCAGTTGTCCTTCATGCTCCTGATAGAGCACTCTTCCCAGACCGTCATGACTGGCATCTACGTGGAGTTCATAAGGTCTCTTTGGATCTGCATAGGCCAAGACAGGGGCGGTGGTTAGGCTTTGCTTTAACATCTGAAAGGCCTCTTCACACTTTTGGTTCCACTGGTCATGGACTGACTCTCCCGGCTTCCTGGGACCCGAGTCATCCTCTTCCCCTTCCGTCCTGAGTAGCTCATTCAGGGGTCTGGCAATCCGGGCAAACCCCTCAACGAACCTTCTATAATAGGAACAGAACCCCAGGAAGGATCTGAGTTCTGTTACCGTGGTAGGCCGTGGCCAGGAAGTAACTGCCTCCAACTTCTCGGGGTCTGTGGCCACTCCTTCTTCAGACACTATGTGTCCAAGATAGTTAACGGAAGATTGGTAGAACCTACACTTCTCTGGCGAAAGCTTGAGTCCCTCCTCACTGAGTCTTCTCAAAACCTTCTCCAGTCTCTCTTCGTGTTCTTCCAAGGTCCTCCCGAAGACAATGACATCGTCTAAGTACACAAGGACCTCGATAAGATTCATGTCTCCTACAGTCTTTTACATGAGACGTTGGAAGGTGGCTGGGGCTTCTGACAGTCCCTGGGGCATTCGGTCGAATTCAAAGAACCCCACTGGGGTTACGAAGGCTGTCTTCTCCTTGTCTTCCGGATGCATAGGGATCTGATAGTATCCACTCTTGAGGTCCATCACGCTGAACCACTTGGCTCCAGACAAGCTCTGTAGGGCATCCTCTATCCTCGGGGTGGTGTACTGGTTAGGGATGGTTCTCCTGTTGAGGGTCCTGTAGTCTATACACAACCTCAACGATCCATTCTTCTTTCTGACTACTACTATCGGAGAGGCATAGGGACTTCTAGACTCCCGGATCACACCGGTCCTCTTGAGTTCTCCGAGTTGTTCCCTCAGATCTTCCAGGTCTGCTAGTGGGACTGACTCTCTCCCTGAAGGGTTTGTCTTCCTGGAGGTGGATTCAATGGGTGGCACTCCTTGCACACCCCACATCGAACTCATCTTGAGAGAAGATCTTCTTCCACCTGGTCAACTGGGCCTTGGCTCTCTTTTTCTAAGCCCTGGGCAGGTTTGGGTTCTCCATGGAGAGTTTCTCCCAAACATTCCCTCCTTCACCCGTCTTCTCCACATCCGACAGAGCAACTGGGGTAGCAGGGCTCACCTGGCCCAGCAACATCCTGGCTGGGATCTTCATGGGGCCATCTGTGGTATTCCTGACACTCACAGGTACCTTACAGTGGGCCTTCTTCAGGGCCCTCAGTGGGACCACTTCTGGGATTACTTCTAAACCCAAGTGTTCCCCCCTTGGATCGGGTTCCAACATGACAAAAGGTCCCGGTTGCTCCCAAGTAAGCTTCACAGTAGCTCTGAGACAGGTTACTTCGCCGGGCTGCAACACCACTCCCTTCTTTCCAAGTCTCCAGACCTTCCCCACTCCCTCTTCCGGGGCCTGTTGCTCCAAGACCAACCGCTGGTAGGCTGTCTTCAACATGGGGTGGATCTTGGTGGCCGTGGAGGCTTTCCTGCATGCAAGAGGGGTCAGAAGCCTCCGGACCAGGTCTGTGTTCGTCCCTATTATTAAGGAACTCTTGTTGGCATCGGGCGGCCGAGGGCACATAACTGCCAGAGTGTCAAACACTTCAGCCTTCCCGGCCACAGATGGGTCGAAGGTCAGTTTTATGGGCAGATAGCCATCATAGGGGAAGCTCTGGGTCCCGATTCCCCATATTTCTAGTTCCTCTATCTTCTTGATGGGCAGGTGGACTAAGTGTTTGTCATAAAAGTCCCGGTACAACAGGGTCACCTGCGCCCCAGTATCCAATATGGCTCTTGTGTAGACTCCCTCCACTTGGACAGGTACTATCGGGGAGGGACCCACCAGCTTCTCTGGATATCGCTTCGAAGGGATCTCCTTCCTTGGATCTTTGCGTTTCCCTTTTGGACTTTCTTCCTTCCATTTCTCTTTGGACTTAAGTTTCTCTTGGGCCTGTAAACAACCATGACAGGTCCTCTTTATACTCCTATATACATGTATAGAGCCATGACAGGTCCTCTTTATACTTCTAAATACATGTATAGAGCCATGACAGGTCCTCTTTATTCTCCTATATACATGGATAGAGCCATGAAAGGTCCTCTTTATACTCCTATATACATGTATAGAGCCATGACAGGTTCTCTTTATACTCCTATACATGTATAGAGCCATGACAGGTCCTTTTTATACTCCTATATACATGTATAGAGCCATGACAGGTTCTCTTTATACTCCTATATACATGTATAGAGCCATGACAGGTTCTCTTTATACTCATATACATGTATAGAGCCGTGACAGGTCCTCTTTAGTTATCATGATATAAAATAATGGATGTGGGGGCCTTTTGGTGGGCATGATTTTTTTTTTTTGCGGGGGGCAGCATTTCATTCTTGGTACCAGGCAGCACAATGTCTTGGGCTGGCCCTGCCACAACCCATGAGACTTTTGATAACCAAGTACCGACTTTGGAAAGTAAGGTCAAGGGTAGGCCTACCTCCATCTAACAATTGGTCCTTAAATGTGGGTGGCAGACTCAGTAGTAAAGTTGCCACCATAACAGTGTACTAACGTTTTGTAGATGCTGGTGACTGCAATAGGAACTTCCTTACTTTCTTTTTTTTGTTTACAAACGTTTTTTATTTGGGTTAAAAGGTGGTACAAAACCGACATGACAAAAGTAAAAAAATCAATTCCATAGCGTCAGATATACATATGGACTGTATAAAGTAGAAACGTAGAAATACAATTTGCATCATATATATACATGTAAGAAGGAAGACTGGCTCTATAAACGAAGTTACAGTGATGTGCATATATGTTTGAACCAAAAATTAAGGAGAGGCATGTTGATCTGGGTTAAGGAACTCCTTGCTATGTGCGACCCAGGGGTCCCATTTTTGTTTATAAACCTGATTTGTGTTCCGAACAGTATGATAGATTTTTTCCATCAAAATTATATTATTGATTCTAGTTTTGAGTTGTGTTAAAGGAACTGATGGGGATTTCCAATGGAAAGCAATTAACCAGTGGACTGCTACGCATATAGTATGTATTAGTCTAATACCTTGAGTAGAGAGTCCTATAATGGGTGAGAATAGAAGGCAATTATGTAAGGTCAAGGTGATGTTCTTATCTGCAATTTTAGAGGCAAAATTCTCCAACTGCTTCCAGATATGAGTGATTTTTTCACAGCTCCAAAAGATGTGTGTAAAAGAGCCGGTGGAGTTGCATCCTCTGAAGCACAAAGGGGAGACGGTAGGAAAAATGGTGTGAAGTTTAATAGGGGTATAGTACCATCTAGTGAATAGCTTCAACGCTGTCTCTTTAATGGCTATAGACTTGGTACTTTTGTGCAAATTGTTGATGCAGTTGTCCCAGTTCACAGAAGGATATGTGAAGCCTACCTCCTGTTCCCATTTCATCATGTATGGAAGTTTGTTCGTGTCTGTGTTGATAAGTAGGTTGACGTATACTTCCGAGATGAAACCTCTCTTTCTGGGGGATTTAAGACAGAGGGTCTCGAAAAAGGATGGGGGTTGTATATTCGAGGTTTGAAAATACGTGTCAAAAAAATGTTTGATCTGAGAAAATCTATTCCATTCAGTTTCAGGAATTTGGGATTTAGAGATAAGAGACGGGAGGGAAATGAAGTTTGTACCATCTATAAAATTGGAAAGGGATGTAAGGTTATTGTCTATCCACCAAGAGAAGTCTGTTGGGACCCGTGCAGCTCGGGGAAATTTAGGGTCGCTTATAAAAGATGCATGTGGAGGGGTTTTGGACTTAAGATTAAATTTCTGGTTGTATGTTTTCCATAATTGGTATGACTGTGAGACTATTTGATTTAAGGGGTCCATAGAATAGTTTGGAATTTTGTTTCCCCACAGTAAACTTGAGATGGAGAATGGCAAAATGGAGTTCTTTTCAAAATCAACCCATGGAACTTTTGGGTTGGGGATGTGCCACTGTGCCATTTGTGACCATCTAGCTGATAGGTAATACAACCAAAAATCTGGGAGGCCAAGACCACCATGTCTTTGAGGACTATATAAGATCGATCTTGAAAGGCGAGGATGGGAGTCCGACCAGACGAATCTATTAACGTCGGATTGGAACTTCGTGAGCAATGTTTTATTCAGTCTAATAGGGAGAGCCCTAAATAAGTACAGGATCTTCGGGAGTAAAGTCATTTTTATTGCTGTGATCCTTCCTAAAAATGATATCTTATAGGATTTCCACATTTTTAATGTTGCTCTTAATTTATGCATCAATGGTATGTAATTCTTGGAAACAAGCTCATTGAATTTGGGAGTGAGATGAATTCCTAAGTACGGAAGGGACTCCAATGTGTAGGAGAAGCTGAAAGTGGAGCGTAGCGATTCTAAATCTGAAGTTGGAATATTGATTGGCATGCCCATCGATTTGGATACGTTGACTGTTAAGCCCGATAAGGACGAAAAGATGTTGAGAGTTTGTAAAAGAATAGGTAAAGCAGTATTTGGCTGGGAGAGGAATACTAACATATCATCTGCATACATGCACAGTTTGTATGTGTTATTGTTTGATGTGTAACCTTTGATGCCTGCATTGAGTAGGATGGCTGTAGCTAATGGTTCGATTGCAAGTGCAAATAACAGTGGGGAGAGGGGGCAGCCCTGACGCGTACCTCTACCTACTTTGAAAAACTCTGAATTGCAGCCTGGTAACCTAATTCTAGTTGAGGGGTTGTGATAAAGTGCATGAAAGCCATGTACAAATTCACCTTCGAAGCCATATCTACGTAGTACTAGGTCTAAGAATTTCCATGAGACACTATCGAATGCCTTATTAATATCTAGGCTAAGCATTAAAAGAGGTCTAGAATGTATGTTCGCGTCTTGGATAATATTTGAGACCAGTCTAATGTTGTCTGTGATCTGTCTACCAGGGATAAATCCAGATTGGTAAGGGGAGATAAGTGTAGGGATAATTTTGGCGAGTCTATTGGCTAGGAGTCTACTAAAAATTTTGAGGTCATTATTTATAACGGATATTGGCCTATAATTTTGGGGTAAAGTATGGTCTTTATTTGCTTTTGGGATGAGTGACATGTTGGCTAATAGCATCTCCTCTGGGAATTGTCCTCCTGTGAGAATGTTGTTATATAGTTTGACCAAGTGAGGGATTAGGAGTAGGTGATATTGTTTAAAGTATGAGGATGAAAAGCCATCCGGGCCTGGAGCTGAATTTCTTTTAAGTGATTTAATGATACAAGTCAATTCTTTTTCTGAACATGGCGAATTTAGTGTATCTATTTGAGTTTGGGTTAATTTTGGAAAGGGGAGGTTATCAAACCAAGAAAGTGAGGAGGGAGGAATGGGAGTGTTTGGTGCTGAGAGAAGGTCGGAATAAAAGTCTTTGAATATGGAGAGTATCTCCTGAGGGTGTATAACCAGTTGGTTTGCCCTGTTTTTGAGCTTATAGATGTGTGTAGGTTTTATTGACTGGTTAAGTTTGCGGGCGAACATCGTAGAATAGGAGTTGCATGATAAGAAAAATTTTGCTTTCGACCAGCGGAGCGCTTTTTCTGCTCTAAATGTTAAAAGGGAATCTAATTCGTTGCGTTTATGAGTGATCAACTTATAGATATCTGGGTCATGAGTGTGCTTATGGTCCTTATATAATTTATGGAGGTCCCTAGTGAGGGAGTGGATTTTTTCCCATTTGGTCCTATTACATTGTGCTGCCCTCTTAATAAGATGACCCCTCATGACCGCTTTGTGGGCCATCCATAATGTAGAGGAGGAGACATCAGGGGTAGCATTAGTAGTGAAATATTCTTCTATTTCTGAAGCTATTTCCTGTTGGTGAACGGGATCTGAAATCAAAGACTCATTTAGTCTCCAGGAGTATGGGGTGGAAATGAGGCCTATGAATTTTGTACTCAGGGTAACAATATGATGGTCTGACCAAGAGCAAGGGTGTATTGTAGCGTCTAGGGAATTAGCTAGAATTATAGGGGTACAGAGGATATGGTCTATACGGGAGTATGAGTCATGCGGATGTGAATAAAATGTGTAGTCCCTTGCGCCTATGTTTAACGCCCTCCAAGAGTCTATTAATTGCAGGTCATTTATATGTGTGGTGGTTGTTTTAGAGAAGGTTTTGGAGTTCTGATTCTGTTTGCTTCTATCGAGGTTTGGTTGAGGAACTGAATTGAAGTCTCCGCCTAGAATAATATGTGGTGAGTGAAATTGTTGTAATGTGTTGAAAAATTGTGTGAAGAATGTGGTTTGTGTGTCGTTAGGGGCGTATATGTTAGCCACTGTAATGTCTCTCCCTGCCAATGTACCTTTAATAATAATGAATCTACTGTCTTGATCCTTAAAGACTTGATGAACCTCAATGGGAAAAGAGTGATGGAAAAATATTGCAACTCCCTTAGTTTTAGAGGTGGAAGTGGTATAGAAAGATTGGTTAAATGATTTATGAAAGAATGTGGGGTGTGCATCTGACATAAAATGTGTTTCTTGCAACATTACTATTTTCGCATTCAATTTTTTATATTGCAAAAAGGCCTTTTTCCTTTTGTTAGGGGAATTGAATCCCTGTACATTGTGTGATATTATTTTAATGGTCATGATGTGGGTGTGTAATTTTGGGGAAGCAACAGGAAGGCTGATATCTGACGTTTTCTACGTTGGGAGGAGAATGAAAAAACATATGTTATGAACCTGACCATGGAGAACAAGATGCTTAGAGACAAATGTAGAGATGACTCTATTCTTATTGTGTCTAATCTGTCGGTTAAAAAAAGCATTGTACCAGATTTAAATAACGTAATAAAGCTACAAGAAATGGAACCTATATCAAAGTTAATAAAACATTTGGGGTTAGGAAAAATTAATTTCTCTAACCTACCATGAAATAATAACGGGCCAATTGGCCCAAGACTCAGTCTTGTCAACTTACCAATGCGAACCGGGAGCTTATTGAAAGGTGAAATAAACAAAGATATAAAGAAACAAATGTATTCGCATTTCAGTTGAAAATGAGCTAACCCTCTGGGGGGAGGGAATGCTCTAACTGAGTGGGGGAAAATCATGGCGTCATAGGGTGGAGAGCCACACAAGATGTGTTTTTTTTTGTGTAAATACCTGTGTTAGATAAAAATTGATGTTAATAAGTCTCCTTATAAAAGAGAATGCACTATACTTTAGCACCGTGGACAAGGCGGGGTTGCAACAGAGAACAGTGGAGCAATATATACTTCGATATTATGCCTGGGGTGACAGTAATTAAAACATGAGGTATACCTGTAAAATAGGTAGTTTAGAAAAAAGTAGTATAAATCTAAACAGTACAAACAATTTACAAACATTAGTATGGACTAGGAAAATAAAAAGTCCCAAGAACTAATGATCTATTAAATAATTAGTCTTAACACAGAAACCATATTCAACCCTCCCACCCCTCTTCAGAGAAGAAAGGGATGGAATATTATACATGAGAGATATAAATATCAAAGGGATTGCAGTGCCATGTCTTGTCAGTAGGTGTCAGTGTCTCACCGTAAATGACCCGTGCTAAGAGGAAAAAAAAAAAAACAATACTTTTCCGTTGAGACATTACGCACAAATGAGTGACCATATCAAAAAAAAAGCCTGTGCTTATTGCAGTGACTTGGGTATATAAAAAACTTGAGTGAGAAGTGATAGAAAATGAGAAAAAAAAACCCGGTTAGAGTCCAAAAATGACGAATAACTCTGGGAAGAACTGAAGAACATGTGAGAACCAGAAAACTTTTAAAAAGTAGTGATTTAGTTGAAGTTCAGTGGTCCGGCCTCCTGTCTGAGTCTGCGACTATTTGCCCGTGAAGCTGGGGTGTTCCAGATGGGAGCTGGGCGAGACGAGGATGGGGTGCGCGGGAGATTGCCTGCATCCATCAGACCCAGTTTGATTAGGATGTCTTGACCCTCTGGGACTGTGGAGGCAACGTAAGTGGTGCCGTTATGGGGAATAATCAGTTTGAAAGGGAAACCCCATCTATATCTGATCCTCGCCGTGGAGAGCACTGTTGTGATTTCCTTCATCTTCCTGCGTCTGTCTAGGGTTGCTTGTGAGATATCTGGATAGATCTGTATTTGTACTCCATCCAGGACAATGTTTCTCAGACCCCTGGCCGCCCTCATAATATCTTCCTTTACCAGGAAATCTTTCATGCATAACACTATGTCTCGAGGGGGTTTATCGGGGGGAGGTTTTGCCCTTAAAGCACGGTGTATGCGATCACAGATAAATGATTGAACATTCTGTTCTGGGAGCAGATTATGGAAAAGCTTGTTTGCATATACAGGTAGATCTGTAATGGATTCCGGGACCCCTCTAATTCTGAGGTTGGACCTCCTATTCCTGTTCTCTAAATCCTCCACTTGCTCCTGTAATTGTATGAAGGCTGAGGAAAGTGAATCATGCTCCCTAGATAAGTCATTGAAAGCTATGGACAGCTCATCGTGCTTGTTTTCTAGCAAATCGGTTCTTGTCCCTAATGCAGCTATTTCTTGGGATAATGTGTCAGTGGACCTCTGAATCTCTGCTTGAAATTTATGTATAAGTTTAGAGCACATGGCCTCCAGACTCACATCCAAATCTGCTTTAGTCAGTGGAGGGTACTCACAGTTCTCTGTTGAACTCGAATCCAGCGGTGACTGAGATGGCTGTATCTGAGGCTGAGCAGGGAATGAGGAAGGTGAAGAGGGCAGCGTGTCAGCGCCATCTTTAGCCATCCTGCCACGCTTCAGAGATCTGAGGCAGTAATGGGTAAAATTTTTCTGCTTCTGGCTGCTCCTCCGACTTTTCTTCTTAGAAGACTGCATGCACAGATTCTTATGTGCGGGGGTGTTGTTGGTCTGTTTCCGTTCCGGTGATTATGGCCCCGATAATGTGGCTTTTAGCCCTGTGAGACCCGGAGCTCTCTCTAGAAGCTGCTGCTCCGTCCCATGCCGCGCATGCGCCCCGACTTCCTTACTTTCTGTAGCCTTTGCAGTTAGCGAGTTTAGTTAAGTGTTTTTTTTTTGTTTGTTTGTTTTTTGGAGGGGGGAATATATATATATATATATATATATGTATATATATATATATGAAATGATGTGAACTGAAGCTCGAATTTGTGTATCTGCTTTGTAACTGTTTGGATTCGTTTTTAAGAATTCGTAACAATAAAAAGAGAATATATAAAAAAATATATATATTTAGCCCTAACTCCAGGACTAACAACAGTTAATGCTAGCTAGTGAAAATACTGCCTTTTTTATACTCAGCACATTTGCTAAGTTGGTTAGCATCCTGCAAAGACTCATCTTCATTATTAAATGACAATTCTTGCAAACCCAAGTGAAATTTCTTTATTAAATGCCTTACTGTTTATGGAAGTAATTCACAAGCTTTTTACTATAAAGAAACCCTTGAAATAATTTTCAAGTCAAGAAAACCCTTGCTAAAAATGATTATATCTACAGCCCTTGGAACATGATCACTAAAGCCCTGTACACACGATCGGATATCCTATGGATTCTAATCCGATATTTTTTTCCATCGGAAATCCGATGAAACTGTCTTCCATCAGTCTTGCCTACACACCATCAGTCAAAAAACGGACCATTTCAAACGCGGTGACGTAAAACACTCCGATGAGCCGAGAAAAATTAAGTTCAATGCTTCTGAGCATGCGTCGACTTGATTCTGAGCATGCGTGGGTTTTTTATCCGATGGATTTCCACACAGACGATCGGATTTTGCCATCGTTTTTTTTTCCCATCGGATAAATTTAAAACATGTTCTATTTTTTCACACCGATGGAAAAAAGACCGATGGGGCCCATACACGATCGGTTCGTCCGATGAAAACAGTCCATCGGACTGTTTTCATCTGTAAAACCGATCGTGTGTACACGGCTTAAGTTGTAGAAATGAATACTAAATAAAAGAATAGGTATTCTGGGTGGCTGCGAGAACCTAACCCATAACTGACTCAGAAACTTGGAAATATTGTAAACCTAAGAAGCTAGGAACAAATGTGTCATCAAAAAAAAATAGAATAGGGAGGGAAACGGAAAGAGGGAGTGCCTGGAAGCCAAGGTCAGTTGTATCAGGCCCAGGGGGGAGCAAAGTATACCAACACCACACACCTACTAGGCGACAATGAAAATCTATAACATATAAAATGTAGCGCTAATGTACGTAAATGGTGGATAATATGATTATAACACCCAGTGAATAAAAAATGCTGAGTCCAAAATCAAATGACAATGGTCCATATAAAAAATCATATGTGAAGAGTCTCTAGTGAAGTGAATCAAAACAAATTCAATACAAATGATGGTGCTCCCACAATCTTGACAGGGTGAAATGAAGATGACCACCACCGATATGAGAGAGGCTTACCGGAATTCGTGGACCCCAATAAACATACGTCTAAGTGGTCAACTCAAGCTTAGCGTATGTCACTGAAGAAGCTGAATCCTCTGCTGGTGCTTGCCCAAAACTTTACTCTCAACAAAACATAGCAGGAGGGTGAGCTGGATACTCAAGGGATGGTGACCCAATGATGGTTACCCAGGATAGGGACCAATGGCAGTATGAATGAAAGAAGAAGGGCACATAGCGTGATACTGTATGGAATGAAATTTAATGTAGGTAGGAACACTTACATTTAAATGATGAAACAAGCGCTTTCAGATATGGTCAACGGCAACAGTGGAGTCTCCCGACGTGTTTCGCAACATTCTCTGCATCGTCTGGGGTGACAATGAAAATCTACCAGTAAAAAGTGTGAAACCCACTGATCCCAGATCGTTTTGTATCTGGACATCGTATCAAAGAGTTCAGCTGTCAGTTTTTTATTGGTGGATTTCCAATGAAGTCTAGTTTTAACATGTACGTTTAAATTTATGTTTCAAGAGGCCATGTGGTTTTTCACCTGGAAACCTGGAGATAGGAGGGCCTACAAAATAAACTTGCTTGCTTCCATAAAGACTGAGCTATCAGGAAAGTCCACCAAATATGTACGCTGGTTTTAGATTCTAAAGCAGCCCAGGAAACCGTTCCCTGTGCAACCTTGGGTGAAATGTGCAAGGCAAGAAGGTACTAAATATCATTGGTATAAAGCTTTATAATTAGTTTCCAAGGCTAGAACATTCTGAGAACATGATTTAGTGATGTTCCAAATTTTTCCAGTTCTATCGTGCTATTAAGACCCCTTTCACACTAACGCGCTAAAAATGATTAGCGTTATTACCGTGTTTTTACCGCGTTTTTACTGCGTTTTTGCAGTAAAAAGGATTATTTGGTATCCCACAATCCTCCACTTCCACAGTTTTTACAGCGGTACTCATTCATTTCAATGGGGATAGGCGTTTTTACAGCGCTATTCTATGCGCCCCCTTAGGGCTTTCACATTGAGAATGCTGGGGCAGGATTATTTCAGGCGTTTTTACAGCGCTATTTTTAGCGCTAAAACGTCTGAAAAATGCCTCAGTGTGAAAGGGGCCTAAGACCTGCTGCCCACTTGTACACATAATTGTTGGTCGGTGGTATAGAGCCAGTGGGGAGCGGCTCATGAAAGTAACAAAGTGCTTTACTTGCAGGTATCAAACAGTTCCATTTGGGGTAGGTTGTAATTGATTTGTAAAACAGATTAGTGCAAATAGAGAAGCGCAGGCCCTACACAGTTACCACCAGCTAACGGAAAGATCGTGTGACTGCCATGCCAGCTAATCACGGCGGTCACATGACCATAAGCCCTGCCTCCTGGCTTTCTAAACCCCTTAAAGGGCTGTCAGCTGCCAGCTCCAAGGGGTTAAAGTATATGTGACCCTTAGACCTCTTGCACATGATACTGTTTGAGCATCTACTTTTTCAGACTTTTTCTTTGTATGTATTTGCTCGTATTTACACACTTTTTTGCATATATGCGATCATGCAATTTTGCACGCATTCAGACATTTTCGTGCAAATGTGCTGGAGGAGTAAGGGTATGCAGCAAGTGAAGTGCTGGAGGAATGAAGGCTTATGCCCTGTACAAACGATCATTTTTTCCGATGAAAAAAGGTCCAAAGGACTTTTTTCATCGGAAAAAACGATCGTGTGTGGGGGCCATCAGACTTTTTTCCATCGGTGTCAAAAAATAGAACATGTTTTAAATTTTTCCGATGGAAAAAAAAACGATAGGAAATTCCGATCGTCTGTGTGGAACTCCATCGGAGAAAAAACCCACGCATGCTCAGAATCAAGTCGACACATGCTCAGAAGCATTGAACTTCATTTTTCTCGGCTCGTCGGAGTGTTTTACGTCACCGCATTTTGGACGGTCGGAATTTTGTCTGATGGTGTGTAGGCAAGACTGATGAAAGTCAGCTTCATCGAAATTCCGACGGAAAACACCATCGGATTTTATTCCATCGGAAATCCGATCGTGTGTACAGGGCATAAGAGGTCTCAAGCAAGAGTTTGTTCTGGAGAGAAGACTGGAGTATATATACTAGAGTGTATATAGAAGTCCCGAGCAAGTTGTGCTGAATATTCCAGGGCATCCCATAATTTCCCATTCCCATCCAAGTTCAATCCCCATAATAAAAAAAACAAAGCTTATGGACTGTTCTATATTTCTGAGTGTCTGAGAGATGGATGTCTGGCTGGGCAAGGTGACAGGTGAACCACAACATTCTGCAACCCCCAAGGAGGCATGGCTACATATATAAATTGTAAATGCCTTTTTCTCTTTTTTCATACGTGATCACAGTTCTCATCTGCATAAGGCAGGTAGAGAGGTGGGAATGTCAGCAGAAGCCAGAAAAACAGCAGTACATTGATCTTCCCAGTTATTAACTATCCTGGGGAGCGTGCCAGCGCAAGTCTGACCACTGGACTACAGGTAGGCTGTTGTTCTCCCAAATATAATGCAAAGAATCAAATGGACTACACTGAGATGCATGTGTTTCAATGCCTAGCATTGTCAATTTGAAATAGGAAAGCAGGGGAACTGGCAGATCATCAGTTATTTAGCACAAAGGAAGCAATATAAGGAGAACAAGATACTTTTTAATACAAGTACATAGTACCACAAACACATATCAGGAATATAAAATGTTAGAGTATCATACACTTTAAAGCGGAGCTCCACCCTAAAGTGGAACTTCCGCTCATCAGAACCCTCCCCCCCCTCCGGTGTCACATTTGGCACCTTTCGAGGGGGGGGGGGGTGCAGATACCTGTAGGGGCTCACTGTGTATTGATGCTTGGTTGTGGTATGAACCTTGGTGGTACATGTGTCTAAGTGACGTGTGGAGAGGAGTGGCGTGGAATTCGGGAGATAAGCTGATATTGACAAATTACCTAGAGACCCTGGCTGGGGAATAGCCATCTGTTTGTATTGATCTCTGAAGGGATCAATAGTTCTGGTAAGCGGCAGTAAGAACTGGTGGTGGTGGAATCTCTATCTATCAAGTGTTTGGCATTTTTCATTGGGTGTTTTGTGTTTGAAGTCACCAATTAGCTGAACAAGAAGATCCTCATCCACACTTCATTGTTGTTTTGGCTATCAGGACTTTTTAGTTCATAAAGATATTATTTAATTTTTTCACAATACAGGACTTTGTACTCTTGCTGAATGTGATGTAGGTGTCTGGCAATCACTCAGGACCTTTATCAGTTATAGTTGTCACCTTTGGCAATTGATACTGAGCTCTGCGTATACTTTTTCACATTTTTTTTCTTTGGTTTAATGGTGGTGCAAACCCATTATTTTCACTATTTGCGCAGCTTTATTACTTCTATTACTCTTTTATTGTGTGTGTCTCACATAGAAGTTGCAGCATTTGTTACTGGAGAGGTAGATTCACTACATCAGTGGTTTATATCTCACCAATTGGACAGCGCAGTATAATTTACACATTTCAGGTATCCCGGGTTGTCTTCCCCTGGTCTATCACACGGGTAGCAGCAACCTGTAGAAAATGTTTTCAAAATGTACCTACATAATCTCCTGAATAATAATATCATATATACCTCTAAAAAGTAACCAATACAAACAAAACGTCACAGTGTCTGGATCGGTGCTGACTCAGTGGAATTAGAGCAATACTTCAATATCATTGTAAGTGCTTTGAGTGATATAACAAGCTTTTTTAGACAAGTTTTGGTTTCCCAGAGAGGACTGCTCTATATTATTGGCTGTAGGAAACATGGACTTTGAAAGCATTTCATAATGCAATCAATAGAGGACACAGACAGTATCTATATGTCTCTGCCATCTTCCAGCTGTTTGTGACGCTGGATATTCTCTGGTTTATCTGGGTAGTGCAAAGAGCAGCAATGACATTAATGGCAGGTAATGTGTAGCCCTTCTTTTTTCCATATATTTGGATTTTTTTTATTGTCAGGATTTAAAAAAAAAAAAACAAAGTTTCATTTTTATGTGAGATAAATGTGAAATATTGTACTTTAATATTATGCAGTTTTATATCCAGCTAGCAGGTACAGCTAAAGTCTCCTTTTTACATCATTAGCATAATTACTTTTCAGCTGCTCCTAAAGAAACTCATTGTTATCAGAGCTAGAATGAGTTCTCATATCAGTGACTTCTCTCTTGCCAGACAGCTAAGTATGAAGTTTAGATTAGACAAAGAGAGCTGCAAAGCAAGCTGCTCAGATGTGCTCCCTCTTTAGTTAGCCATAGCCTAGCCCTTTGTGATTAAGTTAAGACACTGGAGAACATTCACAGCGTCTCCCCGCAGGGATGTAGTCCCAAGGAAGGGGGCGAGCACGCTGACTAACCCCCAGCCAGAACGGCTCGGATGATGGGGGCAAGCTTACTGAGGAGGAACAGGAAGTGAGAAATTCAGACAAAGAAAAAAAACCATTTAGAAGGGAAATCGAAGGAAAAGGTAAGTAAACCAACAATGCACTAGCTTAAAGGAACCTGTTTAGAAAATAAAAAACAAACCTTTACAACCCCTTTAACATGCTTTGGGCAGAAGATAAATTTACCAAGTACTGGTTGCAGACAATATGAAATCCAACATTTATTAGTGACAAGTGGACTGTGAACTTGGAGTGTAGACCCAAGGGAAATGCCTAGAAATCTTCTTGCAGTGGAAACGAGAATAAAGTGACAGACAGATAACGATAAATCACAAGAGCATCTCTGCAATACTGATAATCAGGTAACGACACAAGCTCATTAGCATGGGACATTATCCCTAGTTGAGACGTGAATGGGCTGACATTAATAGAATTCTATGGGGTTCAACATGTCTGTTCTAGCATAATGAACACCCACCTAGTCCTGTTCGTCTGTGTAGTGTGAGTGCTTTGAACCATGCCCAGAAACGGTTAAGATTACCGTGCCCGGGACCACTTGGCCGAGGTGATCCCAAGCATGGTTTTCTGTGTCTTATACAGTTCACTTTAGTGTGAGCACAAACCATGCCTGAGCACACAACTCTGCATAGGTCACTGAGCACAGAAGCAGAGATTGCTGTGGTCTGCTTAGCAGAGGTGATGATGTAAGTGTGCCCGGGAACACTTGCTTATAGCCCAGTGTGAGTGAAGTAGCCCAGTGTGAGAGTGGGTAAGGGGGACAATGAAACTTGAGCATGATTCAGTTTGACCAGTATAAGTGCACCCTTAGGCCGCTTTCACACTGTCCGCCTGTCAGTTTTTTCGGTGGACCTGAACGGCCACTCCATGCTTCTCTATGGAGTGTCGGATGTCAGCGATGGCATGTCCGCTGACATCCTATCCGCTAAAGTCAGACAGATGGCGATACGTCGCCATCCGTCCATGGCAGATCGGATCAGGTGAGATCTGATGAAAACGGACATGATCACTCCATAGGAGACAGCGGCACTCGACAAGCCCCTCCCCGCTCAGTGAGCAGAGAGGGACCTGTCATCCAGTGGAGATCAACGGAGAGATCTCCCGCTGAGCTGGCGGACCCCTGCAAGCGGTCCCCCCCCCCCGTGTGGAAGGGGCCTTATAGTTTGTAAAGCACTTTGTATCATAAACGTTTGTCATGTTATGTTTTTCCATTCTGTTTTTTCATTTTTTGTTTGCATCTAAGTAGGTACTACTGATATTTTATTTTACAGCCCCTTCCTGTCTACATTGACTTGTTCCAGCACTGACTGCACATCATTGCTCTTGACCAGCTTTCTCATAGTGAAAACAGTGGACCATGCCTGTGCAATGTCTGTCGGAAGCCACTTGTAGCCTACACCATGGGTGCATGCAGGGCCGATCCGCCCTATACACTTGCTACGCAAGCTGCGTAGGGCCCCAAGTAATTACTAGGGGCCCCCAAATCTTTGCCGCCGCCGCCGCAACCGCCGCCGCCGCTAGAGGTCCGCGGGCCGGGCGGAGACAATGTCTGCACCGGCCGCCATTTTCTTGTAGACCAAGAGGAGGGTCAGGGTGGCTGCCAATAGGAATTGAGCTGTGGCACCGCCCACCTCCCGCCCACCTCCCGCCCCGCTGATGTCTGTCTGTGTGTGAGTGAAATGTGGGAAGGGGCGGGGGTGGGCGGCGGCGCCGCAGCTTAATTCCTATTGCCAGCCACCCGGCCGGCTCCTCCACTGTCCCCTCTGCGTAATGGCGGCGGAGAGAGTCTCTGCTGCAGGGGCATCACACCTGGTGTAAGGGGGGCCTCCACTGGGAATGCCTAGTGTAAGGGGGGCCTCCACTGGGAATGCCTGATGTAAGGGGGGCCTCCTCTGGGAATGCCTGGTATAAGGGGGGCCTCTGCTGAGGAGGCCTGGTGTAAGGGGGGCCTCCGCTGGGAATGCCTGGTGTAAGGGGGGCCTCCGCTGGGAATGCCTGGTGTAAGGGGGGCCTCCGCTGGGAATGCCTGGTGTAAAGGGGGCCATGAAAATCTGAGACTCTGCATCAGTTCTTGTAAGCACAATGGTTTACTCTCTATTAAACATTTTACCATTTGCTACTGTACTTAGGTTGTTGTGCCTCCTATGTCTACTTTTGTTGTTAACTGTAGTACCAATGGATTTATTGCTCAGACCTGGAGCAACAACGGTCATGCATGTAAACATAATCAGTTGGGCAGTGGTCATCAACTCCTGTCCTCAGGGCCCACTAACAGGCCAGGTTTGCAAGATAACTGAAATACATCACAGGTGATATCATTTGCTGCAGTGCTCAGTGGTTGCTGTATTCTAATCTGCATCTCCCCAAGATAATACATAAAATCTGGCCTGTTAGTGGGCACTGAGGACAGGGTTGATGACCACTGCAGTAGGGTACCAGTTCAGTGTCAAAGTAGAACCTTATCTGTTCTTCATCTGACCTTCTTGCAGTGGGTCAGTCTAGACCCTTCTCTTGTGTGTCATCTCGCAGGTAATTCCTGATAAGATGTCCAGCCGCCAATTAATTATTCACTTGATCCACACATTAAAATCCCCTTTTAAGCTGCCTTGATACATGTGAGAGCAGATATTTCCCTCTATCACTAATCCCTATCAATCTATTTTAAACCGTATAGAGTTGTCTATAGAAACTGCTATTACAGTGGGAAAAAATATAGCTACATCCGTAGAGATTAGATTTAGAACAAGCTGTTAACCCCATCATAATGGCTCTGTCACTGCAGTCACCGTTAGCATGGATAATGCAGACAGTTCCTGATATAAGGGGTTGATGTTGCTTTACGGACAGGTCGGATGCAGGCTGACTGACAAATTCAACATCATTTGTCAGCATTTGTCCGGCTGTTCACAGCAGATTTAAAATTTGGCAGCACGGTGTGTAGCTGGCCAATGTTGCGGATCATCATCTCAGTGCAAAAATTCTTGTGTTGTAATGTTTTACCATCTCCCAGTGCCAGAAAGTAACTTACTGGTGTAGCGGTAGCCTCACTCTCCCTCTCGGTTTTCTCGTCTGAGTGGCTTGTGTCTAGGGGTACCTGGGAGACGAGAGTGCAGGAACACTACGCCAAGCTCTCCCCTCGTATGTATATGAGGGTTGAGCACAGTCACTTGAATTACCTCCGGGTCTGTTCACTGCATACCAAGCCTCCAGTTGTTCCATGGAGATGTGTCTGCCAATAATAGAGTCGCACACCAATCAAAAGTCCAACACTCCTTTATTTCTCTGCTTTCAGGGTGAACACGATTAGTTGAACTTTTAGTAACAGACAAACAGGGGTGTGGATACGAGTAGGCCCATGCACAAATGAACTCTCCTATGAGACTGTAGGCCACACACACACCCACCTTACCCATAACTTACTCTAATATTTAATAAATAAGCACAACACACCATTTAATTTTGGCAAATATTATTGGCCGCGGTACCTTTATTGGTTTTTACCATCTTAAACATTTTAATCAGTAAAAATCACCAAAATATATTATCATCACCATAACCAAATTGTTCTGCCCAGTTATTAGAACTCGGGCAACCAGTAAACACCACCATCATTTGAATCAAACAGTCCCCCCCGGAAAACCGAGGTGACTCATACCACATAAAAGGTAACCGCGACGAGGGGAGGGGGGGCGGGAGCACTTTGTCCTGTTGATCCGTTCCAGGGGGGGGAAGGTGAATAAGCCCCACTGCAGCTGCCTCTTTATAGGCCGATTGGGTTCAGCCAGAACCTTCCATTCAGTTCTATTGGCCAGTACATACCTGAAATATAAAATTAGTGACACAAACCAGCACATTTGCCTAGCTACACCTAATTACCCTGGTGTGTGCTGGCCACAGTCTCACGCAGGTGGGCCCCAATTAGTGCCCTCCTTTTGTCATGAGACTGTAGGCCACACACACACACCCACCTTACCCATAACTTACTCTAATATTTAATAAATAAGCACAACACACCATTTAATTTTGGCAAATATTATTGTCCGCGGTACCTTTATTGGTTTTTACCATCTTAAACATTTTAATCAGTAAAAATCGCCAAAATATATTATCATCACCATAACCAAATTGTTCTGCCCAGTTATTAGAACTCGGGCAACCAGTAAACACCGCCATCATTTGAATCAAACAGTCCCCACCGGCCGGCTTGCCTCAAGTCCGGCCAACCCCCACCACCGTGGCCATTTCAATACCAGACTGTATACCCAAATTAAACAGATCCATGCCGATCTCTGAAAGGTGAACCCCATCAGTTCTGTAAAACCCCGGGACCCCACCCTCCAGGTCAACATGGCGGTAAGATAGCCCACCAATAGTGGGCATGTATTTTTCTAAAGCCCTATTCACCCGCTTCCTCATCCTTTCCATCACTCTCCTCAAGGGAGAGGAGAGCCAAGAAAGGCGGGGAATAATCTCAGAAAAATTATAACTGTACCCGGAGAAGTTGAATGAAAACGATGAAGATCACGTTTGATCATAAACAAAAGGTCTAAAGTCCTGGGATTCCCTAAATCATTTCCTCCTAAATGCAATACCAAAATTGAGGGAGGAGGCCATACCTGAAACAAATTATTTAAATGAAAATATAAGTTATACCACTGGAGACCGCGCACTCCCTTCCAGAATAACCTGAAGGATTCCGGCTGCAAGGATAAGTTCACCGTATAAGGCCGTTGAGCCGCTCTCTTATGTGCCCAATGTACAAAGGAATATCCCAGAATCCACACAGTGCGTTGTAAGTCTGTAATTTAAACAAACAAGTTAGGACGTATACATAATTTGAAACAATCTGACCTCCACCTCCCCATATTCTTAATAGCCGAATCCTGTAACCCATGCCTAGCGGCTTCCGAGGCTGCCCCTATTCGAAAAGAATGGGAAGAGAATTTTAGGTTCTGTAAACCCATCAACCCCAGACACTTATGGAGGATAAAATTAAATTGATAGAGGGACAAAGGTAACCGGTTTGTGTGTATAAGAAGATGCCCATGACCCTGCGGTCTAATTGCCAGGTATTGGCGAACCACCGATACTGGGCATAACTCCTCATTGAGCTGAGCTTTTAAAGTGATCCATGACCCCTTACCATAATGATCTGTCTTTGAACGTTGTAGCCATATGTGAACCTCAGATTGCTCCAGAACTACATGCTCCGAGTGTATGCTCGAGCGTCCATATTTAGAATCTGGCACCAGCTCCGAAATCCGAAATGCTCCAAAAAATCCCAGCACGAAAGCAGCTTTAAATAATAGAGCCTTGTAAGGCGAGTAACACACCAAGGTAGTCCCGGCACATAAACCGGACAGTATTGATAAAGAAATGGGCCTTCTGTTATCAGCAACAAAGGTTCTCCTCTTGTAGCCTTTCATAGCCTGTTTTATGGAAAAATAAGACCTACAAGACGGCAACCCCTTCAAACGGCAGAAAAAGGAGATGCCCGCCATAGATCTTATTATATGACTGTAGGAAAACCCCGCTCCCATTAGGGACGTCACAAAAGCAAGCAGGCCACCTTCTGTCGGTACGTCCCCTCTGAGACCTGAATTACTTGCAAACGCCAGCCACTTCTGCCAGGATACAGAATAGCTTGTCCAAGTCTTGGGTGCCACCGAACCTCTGATGGCTTCAACGACCATGCTCATATCAGTAACCATAAATGAACCGGGCACATGGCGCCTTCCGCGTCCGCCTCTGGCAGCAATCTTCGAAAATGGTCCATCTGAAAACGGGACAATGAGTCAGCAACTGTGTTCAATTTTCCAGGAGTGAAATTAGCCTTTAGCCAAATATTGTGTTTGAGAAACAAAAATACAATCTGCCGTAATATTTTGACCACCCATAAGGAGCTTGAAGAAAGGCAATTGACCGCAAATAACACACCCTTATTATCAGTCTCCACTAAAATGCGCAGATTCGCAAAAGACTCGCCCCATAATTCTAATGCCACCAAAACCGGAAAAAACTCGAGCAAGACTATATTCTTGGTGGCACCCAGGCTGACCCAGGAGTCAGGCCAGGCTGCACAGCACCAGTGGGATCCCCAGATGGCCCCAAAACCCTTGGAACCTGCCGCATACGTAAACAATTTCATGTCAGGGGCAAAAACAAATTCACTTTGAAAGAAGGAGCGCCCATTATAGGAGTCCAGAAACCGGGCCCATACCCACAGATCCTCCTTCAATGCAGCAGTCAAGCGAACATGGGCATACGGGGATTTTAAACCAGAAATTGCCAAAGCCAGACGTCGTGAAAAAACTCGACCTACCGGCATGATCCGACATGCAAACGCCAACATACCCAATAAGGACTGTAATTCCTTCAAACGTACCTTCGGTGCCTTCAAAAATCGTGCTAGTAAAAATCTTAATTTTACAATCTTAGCTGTAGGCAAACTGAACTCTTCCCTCACAGTGTCAATATGTATCCCCAGAAACTCCAAAGAGGAAACTGGCGTGCATGTTTTTTCTTCGGCTAATGGGACACCAAATGACTGAGCCACATCCTCCGCACATCCTCCGCTGGCCCAACAAATAAAAAATCGTCCAGGTAATGCACTACACTGTGCACCCCTGACTGCATACAAACAACCCAATGTAAAAACGTGGAAAATTCCTCAAAGTAAGCGCACGACAAAGAACAACCCATAGGGAGACATTTATCAAAAAAGAAACAACCGTCAAAATGAAAACCCGGTGAATTAAAGGCTTCAGGAGAGATGGGAAAAAGGCGGAAAGCTGACTTCACATCCGCTTTGGCCAATAGTGCCCCAGGACCACACGATCTAATTTTGCCAATTGCATCCTCAAAAGTGGCATAAGAAACAGAACACAATGATATGTCAATATCATCATTCAAAGACTGTCCCTTGGGGAAAGACAGGTGATGGATCAAACGGAAAGAATTATGCTCCTTTTTGGGGACTACCCCTAGTGGTGATAAACAAAAATTCTCAAATGGGGGTACCCAAAAGGGTCCTGCCACCCGCCCTTCATCAATCTCCTTCCAAACCTTGTCCCTTACCACCTGGGGAAAATTGGAAACAGATTTAAGGTTATCCACCAACGTGCAGCCCGTCCCAGCAAAAGGGGGTAATGGGAAACCCTGAGAAAAACCCTCAATGAGTGCCAGGGCCCTCTCCCTGTTTTGGTATAAGTCCAGCCACGGGCGCATTCTTTCCAGCCTCACTGGAGTGCAGGCTTTAGGAAAAATTATCCCTCTGCCCTGGCGCGGATCCTGCAGCAGTTTTCTTAAAACATTTTGCTACTGGATGTGCCCCAGCACAAAAAGAACACTCGTGTCTGTACTTGCAGGAGGCGTTCCAACGGCATTGCTGTTCGTTAAATGCGAAACAGCATCCTTTCCTATACTGAGCCGGACCATTCGGGGCAGCAGGACTCTGCCTGGGCATGGGGGGTTTCTGAGACACCATTAAATTAAGCCACAAGCCCACGTCCTTCATACCCCACCGAAGTGAGGGATGAATGGCCAATTTCTGCCGGAAGGCTTCATCATAAAAGAACCACCCCAGCCCCCCAAAATTTTTATATGCTTCCAGAATGTGGTCCATATGTTGAAAAAGCCCCCCGCATAAATTAGGGTGCTTCTCGGCCACAACCCCAGAATATATAAAAAATGCCTGCAGCCAATTGTGAAATGACCTGGGCACCAGCCTACGCCTATCATCCTCCTGCTTATCCTCTCCCCTTCTATCTGTTTCAAATCCAGAGTCTTTTTGTACAGGGAGAAGTGATAATATGTCCACAAAATCACCTTTCCATATTTTCTCCTTAATTGGTAAACCCAGATGATAGCCTAATGGGGAAATTTCACAAGGCATAACTTCTTTCATATGTGCTTCAGGCAAGCTATGTTCAAAGGATAACACATTAGTACTAGGGATGAGCTTCGTGTTCGAGTCGAACATACGTTCGACTCGAACATCGGCTGTTCGATCGTTCGACGAAGATCGAAAGATTTGGGCCGTTCGCGCCAAATTCGAGTGACGCGAACGGCCCACAATGCACTACGCCATCGCAGTGTCATCCAGGCGCTGTGATTGGCCAAGCATGCACTGTGACCCCGCATGCTTGGCCAATCACAGCGCCGGCAGCGAGGAGAGCAATGATTGGCCACAGGCAGGATGCCTGTGGCCAATTATTGCTGAGGGTGTTTAGTACACGCCCCACACTATAAAAGGCCGCCAGCACGGCGGCCTAGTGTAGTGTGTTCCGGAGCAGGGATAGAGCAGCATAGGCAGGGACAGTGACTTTTATTTCTTTCTTGCTTAACCTGGATTCCTTTAGTTTAGGGAAAGAGAAGGATAGGTAGGGAGAGTGTCAGTGTGTTTTGTGCTTGTGCTATATTGTGCTTAAAAAAAACATTTTTTCTAGGGACAGAAAACTGTAGGTAGGGAGAGTGTCAGTTTCTTTCACTGTCAAAGTCCTTGTTTCCAGGGACCTGGAAGGACAGTGAGTGAATTCTCCTTGTGCTAAATTGTGCTTAAAAAAAACATTTTTTCTAGGGACAGAAAACTGTAGGTAGGGAGAGTGTCAGTTTCTTTCACTGTGAAAGTCCTTGTTTCCAGGGACCTGGAAGGACAGTGAGTGAATTCTCCTTGTGCTAAATTGTGCTTAAAAAAACATTTTTTCTAGGGACAGAAAACTGTAGGTAGGGAGAGTGTCAGTTTCTTTCACTGTCAAAGTCCTTGTTTCCAGGGACCTGGAAGGACAGTGAGTGAAT
Source organism: Rana muscosa (assembly GCA_029206835.1). Taxonomy (NCBI): domain Eukaryota; kingdom Metazoa; phylum Chordata; class Amphibia; order Anura; family Ranidae; genus Rana; species Rana muscosa. The sequence continues at coordinate 355,655,120 of CM055120.1, forward strand.
TCTCCTTGTGCTAAATTGTGCTTAAAAAAAACATTTTTTCTAGGGACAGAAAACTGTAGGTAGGGAGAGTGTCAGTTTCTTTCACTGTCAAAGTCCTTGTTTCCAGGGACCTGGAAGGACAGTGAGTGAATTCTCCTTGTGCTAAATTGTGCTTAAAAAAAACATTTTTTCTAGGGACAGAAAACTGTAGGTAGGGAGAGTGTCAGTTTCTTTCACTGTGAAAGTCCTTGTTTCCAGGGACCTGGAAGGACAGTGAGTGAATTCTCCTTGTGCTAAATTGTGCTTAAAAAAAATATTTTTTCTAGGGACAGAAAACTGTAGGTAGGGAGAGTGTCAGTTTCTTTCACTGTCAAAGTCCTTGTTTCCAGGGACCTGGAAGGACAGTGAGTGAATTCTCCTTGTGCTAAATTGTGCTTAAAAAAAACATTTTTTCTAGGGACAGAAAACTGTAGGTAGGGAGAGTGTCAGTTTCTTTCACTGTCAAAGTCCTTGTTTCCAGGGACCTGGAAGGACAGTGAGTGAATTCTCCTTGTGCTAAATTGTGCTTAAAAAAACCATTTTTTCTAGGGACAGAAAACTGTAGGTAGGGAGAGTGTCAGTTTCTTTCACTGTCAAAGTCCTTGTTTCCAGGGACCTGGAAGGACAGTGAGTGAATTCTCCTTGTGCTAAATTGTGCTTAAAAAAATTTTTTTTCTAGGGACAGAAAACTGTAGGTAGGGAGAGTGTCAGTTTCTTTCACTGTGAAAGTCCTTGTTTCCAGGGACCTGGAAGGACAGTGAGTGAATTCTCCTTGTGCTAAATTGTGCTTAAAAAAAACATTTTTTCTAGGGACAGAAAACTGTAGGTAGGGAGAGTGTCAGTTTCTTTCACTGTGAAAGTCCTTGTTTCCAGGGACCTGGAAGGACAGTGAGTGAATTCTCCTTGTGCTAAATTGTGCTTAAAAAAAACATTTTTTCTAGGGACAGAAAACTGTAGGTAGGGAGAGTGTCAGTTTCTTTCACTGTCAAAGTCCTTGTTTCCAGGGACCTGGAAGGACAGTGAGTGAATTCTCCTTGTGCTAAATTGTGCTTAAAAAAAACTTTTCTTCTAGGGACAGAAAACTGTAGGTAGGGAGAGTGTCAGTTTCTTTCACTGTGAAAGTGCTTGTTTCCAGAGACCTGGAAGGACAGTGAGTGAATTCTCCTTGTGCTAAATTGTGCTTAAAAAAAACATTTTTTCTAGGGACAGAAAACTGTAGGTAGGGAGAGTGTCAGTTTCTTTCACTGTGAAAGTCCTTGTTTCCAGGGACCTGGAAGGACAGTGAGTGAATTCTCCTTGTGCTAAATTGTGCTTAAAAAAAACATTTTTTCTAGGGACAGAAAACTGTAGGTAGGGAGAGTGTCAGTTTCTTTCACTGTCAAAGTCCTTGTTTCCAGGGACCTGGAAGGACAGTGAGTGAATTCTCCTTGTGCTAAATTGTGCTTAAAAAAAACATTTTTTCTAGGGACAGAAAACTGTAGGTAGGGAGAGTGTCAGTTTCTTTCACTGTCAAAGTCCTTGTTTCCAGGGACCTGGAAGGACAGTGAGTGAATTCTCCTTGTGCTAAATTGTGCTTAAAAAAAACATTTTTTCTAGGGACAGAAAACTGTAGGTAGGGAGAGTGTCAGTTTCTTTCACTGTCAAAGTCCTTGTTTCCAGGGACCTGGAAGGACAGTGAGTGAATTCTCCTTGTGCTAAATTGTGCTTAAAAAAAACATTTTTTCTAGGGACAGAAAACTGTAGGTAGGGAGAGTGTCAGTTTCTTTCACTGTGAAAGTCCTTGTTTCCAGGGACCTGGAAGGACAGTGAGTGAATTCTCCTTGTGCTAAATTGTGCTTAAAAAAAACATTTTTTCTAGGGACAGAAAACTGTAGGTAGGGAGAGTGTCAGTTTCTTTCACTGTCAAAGTCCTTGTTTCCAGGGACCTGGAAGGACAGTGAGTGAATTCTCCTTGTGCTAAATTGTGCTTAAAAAAAACATTTTTTCTAGGGACAGAAAACTGTAGGTAGGGAGAGTGTCAGTTTCTTTCACTGTGAAAGTCCTTGTTTCCAGGGACCTGGAAGGACAGTGAGTGAATTCTCCTTGTGCTAAATTGTGCTTAAAAAAAACATTTTTTCTAGGGACAGAAAACTGTAGGTAGGGAGAGTGTCAGTTTCTTTCACTGTGAAAGTCCTTGTTTCCAGGGACCTGGAAGGACAGTGAGTGAATTCTCCTTGTGCTAAATTGTGCTTAAAAAAAACATTTTTTCTAGGGACAGAAAACTGTAGGTAGGGAGAGTGTCAGTTTCTTTCACTGTCAAAGTCCTTGTTTCCAGGGACCTGGAAGGACAGTGAGTGAATTCTCCTTGTGCTAAATTGTGCTTAAAAAAAACATTTTTTCTAGGGACAGAAAACTGTAGGTAGGGAGAGTGTCAGTTTCTTTCACTGTCAAAGTCCTTGTTTCAAGGGACAGAGAAGGACACCTGAAGGTAGCCCTTATTGCTTTTTTCCCATCTCCCTGCAGGCCATCTATTAGAATGTCTGGAAGGCAAACAAGGAGAGGCAGACAGTCAGGAGGCAATAAAAGAGGGCAAGCAGGCTCTGTGTCTGGGGGCAACAGTGCTGGTCGTGGACGCGGTGCATTGTCATCAGCACATGGCCATGGGACACGCTTGTCCTTCTTTTCGGCAGCTGGACATGTTGAGCCACATCATGCCGAAGACTTGGTAGAGTGGATGACCAAGCCCTCCTCCTCCTCCTCATCCTCTCTCACCCAGGCTCAGGGTACTGGAAAAGCAGCTGCCAAAGCGTCCTCTTCCCTGGTATCAATGTCAGACTCATCATCAGTCACTCCTTCCCTAGACCCACCATGTCCTCCTCCTGAGGAGTCCCCCGAACTGTTTCAGCACAGTGTTGGGTACATGCTCCAGGAGGATGCCCAGCGTTTCGAAGGGTCTGATGATGAAACCCAGCTAGAGGAAGGCAGTAGCGTGAGAGCAGACAGAGGGGATGCTCAAGAAGGACACCAATCTGGCAGTCATGTTCCAGCAGCTGCAGCATACTGCCAGATTGGCTCCAGTGATGAGGAGGGAGGTGATGATGAGGTCACTGACTCCACGTGGGTGCCTAATAGGAGAGAGGAGGAGGAGGAGGATGAGGAGGAGGCACATCTCCAACGAGGCAGGATGCCCTTTGGTGGCCAGCGTAAGGGCAGTACACCGACGGAATCACACCGCAGAGCTCCGCCTGTGCAGGGCGCTGCCTCTGCCCGTCATTCAAAAAGTTCTTTGGTGTGGGCCTTTTTTGAGGCTAGTGCATCAGATCGCACAGCTGCTGTTTGCAACATATGTCTCAAGCGTATATCGCGTGGCCAAAACATCAGCCGCTTGGGTACCACATGCCTGACCAGACATATGTTGACCTGCCATGCAGCTCGTTGGCAAGCCTACCTCAAAGACCCACACCAAAGAACAAAGCGGACCTCTCCTTGCACCGCATCAGCTGGGATCTCCAACCCCACTATAACTTCAGTCCTCTCTGAAACATGCACTGAGAGGAACGAAGGTGTAGAATTAGGTGTGTCACAGCCAAGTACTTGCGGCCACTCTGCTAGCAGTACACCGACGTCCGATTCTAGCAGGCAAATTTCCCTGCCCCAGCTGCTGGACCGTCGAAAGAAGTTCACTCCCAGCCATCCACATGCCCAGCGGTTGAATGCTAGCTTGGCTAAATTGCTAGCGCTTCAACTGCTGCCTTTTCAGTTGGTAGACTCGGCCCCCTTCCGTGAGTTTGTGCAATGTGCGGTTCCTCAGTGGCAGGTTCCCAAACGCCACTTTTTCTCACGGAAGGCTATTCCGGCTCTCTACCGGCATGTGGAAGGCAATGTCTTGGCCTGGCTGGACAGGGCGGTCAGCGGTAAGGTGCATATTACCGCTGACTCATGGTCCAGCAGGCATGGACAGGGACGTTACCTTTCTTTCACGGCCCATTGGGTCACTCTTTTGGCAGCTGGGAAGGATGCAGGACAAGGTGCAGTAGTGTTGGAGGTTGTCCCACCGCCACGCCTCCAAAATGCTACTACTGGTTGTGACACACCTCTCTCCTCCACCCCCTCCTCTTCTTCTTCCTCCATGGCCTCTTCCTGTGGTTTGTCCTATGAACCAGCGGTGCTCCGTAGCCGTTCACGGGGCTACGCAAGTACGCAGGCAAAAAGATGCCATGCCGTGCTTGCGCTGGTGTGTTTGGGGGACAGAAGCCACACTGGGGCAGAGGTCCTGTCTGCTCTGCAGGGCCAGGCCGAGAGGTGGTTGACGCCACGCCAGCTTAAGCCAGGAATGGTGGTTTGCGACAATGGCACCAACCTCCTCTCCGCCCTCCGACAGGGACAACTGACCCATGTGCCCTGTGTGGCTCACGTCCTTAACCTGGTGGTGCAGCGGTTCTTGGGCAGGTACCCGGGCTTACAGGATGTCCTGAGGCAGGCCAGGAAAGTCTGTGTGCATTTCCGCAGATCTTATAATGCCAGTGCTCGCCTGGCTGAGCTGCAAAAGGAGTTGAACCTGCCCAAGAACCGCCTTATATGTGACATGCCCACCAGGTGGAACTCAACGTTGGCCATGCTGCAGCGGCTGCACACGCAGCAGAGGGCCATCAATGAGTACCTGTGCGACTACGGCACCAGGACAGGGTCAGGGGAGCTTGGTTTTTTTTCTCCACGCCAGTGGGGCATGATCAGGGATGCATGCACTGTCCTGGCACCATTTGAGGAGGCCACGAGGATGGTGAGCAGTGACAGTGCATGCATCAGTGACACTGTACCTCTTGTCCACCTGTTGGAGCACACGCTGCGTGGAATAATGGACAGGGCACTTGAGGCAGAACAGAGGCAGGAAGAGGAGGACTTCCTTGCCTCTCAAGGCCCCCTTTACCCAGACAGTGTTCCTTCTGTCCCACCCATCGCACAGGAAGAGGAGGAGGAGGAGGAGGATTGTGTCAGCATGGAGGTGGAGGCTGGCACTCAGCATCATCAGCAGCAGTCTTTTAGGGATGATTTACAGTCCCAAGAAACCAGTGGACTTGTACGTGGCTGGGAGGAGGTGGCTGCGGATCATGTCGTCCTTAGTGACCCAGAGGACTCCGGAGCGAATGCCTCAGCAAACCTACGCTGCATGGCCTCCCTGATCCTGCAAAGTCTGCGGAAGGATCCTCGTATTCTTCGGATCAAGGAGAGGGACCATTACTGGCTGGCCACTCTCCTTGATCCACGGTACAAGGGTAAGGTTGCGGACCTTATGTTACCGTCGCAGAGGGAGCAGAGGATGAGACAACTCCGGGAGGCCTTGCAGAAAGGTCTGTGCAACGCGTTCCCAGAGACTGGGAGGTTACAAACTCCTGGTCCTGGACAACGAGTTGCTGAGGCTTGGGCCAGTCAAAGAAGGAGCGGTGGGGAAGGTGGCCGTCTGACCGATGCGTTCAGACAATTCTTTAGTCCGCAGCCCCAAAGTATGATCGGTTCCAGCAACCATCGCCAGCGTCTGATAAACATGGTGCAGGAATATCTAGGGGCAAGGTCAGACTTGGACACCTTCCCCACCGAAAATCCTCTGGCTTACTGGGTCTTGAGGATGGATCACTGGCCAGAGCTTGCACAGTATGCAATTGAGCTACTGGCCTGTCCTGCATCCAGCGTTCTTTCGGAACGCACATTCAGTGCTGCTGGAGGATTTGTCACGGATCACAGGGTGCGCCTGTCCACCGACTCGGTTGATCGACTGACTTTCATCAAGATGAACCAGTCTTGGATCACCACCAGCTACCACACACCTGATGCTGATATAACAGACTAATTGATTTTAACATGTCACATCCCTTCAAGACTGATGCTGATGCTGAGTGCCTGTGCTGTTATGTTGACTGGCTATCCTCCTCCTCCGAGTCCTCAATGATACGATTGATGATGATAGCTTGGAAGATCATTTTTGTTTATGGGTGCCGCCACCAGTGGCTAAGGCCCAATTTTTCAGCCCCTGTTTTACAGGGGCGTGTAATTACAATTTTTTTAGCAATAATTTGCCATAGGGCTCATTGCTGTGCTCCAAGTACAGTATCTGTGAGGGGTTGGAGTGTTGTGGCACCAGTGCCTAAGGCCCAATTTTTCAGCCCCTGTTTAACAGGGGCGTGTCATTACAATTTTTGAAGCAATACTTTGCAACAGGGCTCATTGCTGTGCTCCAAGTACAGTATCTGTGAGGGGTTGTAGTGTTGTGCCACCAGTGCCTAAGGCCCAATTTTTCAGCCCCTGTTCAACAGGGGCATGCAATTACAATTCTTGATCTAATAATTCACAGCAGGGTCCATTGCTGCACCCACCAAGAGTAACTCTGAGGGCTTACAGTCTTGTGGCAACGCCACCACCACCACCACCACGAAAGGCCCAATTTTTCAGCCCCTGTTCAAAAGGGGCATGTAATTACAATTCTTGATCTAATAATTCACAGCAGGGCCCATTGCTGCACCCACCAAGAGTAACTGTCAGGGCTTACAGTGTTGTGGCACCAGCACCACCATCAAAGCCCCAATTTTTACTACCACTGTTCAACAATTATATGTAATTAAAATTCCTGATATAATAGTTGACAGCAGGGCGTTCCAGCACCAACCAAGAGTAACTGAGTGCTTACAGTGTTGTGCCAACACCAACAACTAAGGGGCCTATTTCTGCAGAGTATATACGGCAGGTCCCTACTTTCAAACATCCAACTTACAAACGACTCCTACTTGCAAACGAAAGAAGACAACAGGAAGTGAGAGGAAATCTACCCCTAGAAAGGAAAATTCTCTCCTGTAAGAATAAATATGGGAGAAAGGGGTCTCATCTGTACTGATGCTTTATCAGCAATCCTTGTTTCAAGAAAAACACCACATTTCAAAAACAGTTGTCATTGGGACGGAAAGTGAGGTGAAATGTTCTGAACAGGGGCACAGACAGCAAAACAAATGTTACAGGGGTGATAACCCTTACCTATGTTTCCCAAAAAGTTTAAAAATAGATTTTTGGGCTGGAGCTACACTTCAACAATGTACCTGTTCAAAATTACAAACACATTCTACATAAGAACAAACCTACAGTCCCTGTCTTGTATGCACCGCCTGTATACGGCTGTTCAGAGTATATAGGGCTTTTTTTATTTTATGTGCGGGGTTCCCCTTAATATCCATACAAGACCCAAAGGGGCTGGTAATGGGCTGGGGTGGGGGGGGGGGTGTTGATGGGGTAGCTATGCCATTTTTCCTAAAGATTTTCATCCATATTACCGGGACCAGACATTGCATTAAAGCCGCAAGCAGTTTTAAATGACTTTTTTCCCTTTAGAAATGTTATTTTGTGCAGGGACAGTTCTAAACACGGGAAACACGTGGCACTTCACAGGCATACTTTAGACACCCCCCAGGTACGATATTTAAAGGAATATTTGACTTTTTTTTTTCACTTTATGCATCATTAAAATGACTGCTCCCGAAAAACGACCGTTTTTAAAACTTCTTTTTGCATTGATACATGTCCCCTGGTGCAGAACCCGGGTTCCCAAACCCTTTTTAGGACAATAACATGCATAATAGTTGTTATAATTAGCACTTTAGAATTCGAACGTTCGCATCCATTGTATTTAATAGGGTTCTAATGTTCGTTCGAACTTTCGGTCCGTTCGCGGGTTCTGGTGCGAACCGAACCCGGGGGTGTTCGGCTCATCACTAATTAGTACCCATATTGCTTAGACCAGATTGCACAGATCCCTGCAGGGGAGCAGACAGAGACACATGAGCAGAGGATAGGAGAGAAGGTTTAGCAGAGACAGGGTTAACAGGAGGAGAAAGTGATTTAACAAGCGATGACAAAGAATCCATTATAACTTTAACAGCAGCAAGTTGATTACACTCACCAGCCACTGGGGGATGCTCTGCCCTTTGCTGAGCCATCCCCTCCAGCAGCAGACTGTGACCTGAAACCTCCGTGACTCGATCCTCCTTTGCCCGGCGAAATGCTGGCTGTGCAGGGTCCTTACCAGCGGTGGGCAACTTGCGAGCTTGTGCAGGGGAAGGCTCCCTTTTCTCCTCAGGAGCTGCGGGCCTCTTCGGAGCGCCCCGCTGACTGCTGAATGCAGGTGATCGTGAGCCGGTCCGCCTTTTCACTCCTGAGCGGCGGCTGGGGCCCGCCTGTCCGTCATCATCCTCCGCCGCCATGTTGTCCTCCGCCTCCGCGTCCACCGTCGTTACTGCTGCTGGGCTGGCTCTCCTGGGGGCTGTGCTCCGGTGCTGCCGCCCGCTGACCTCCGGTTCGTCTACCCACTGGCCGGCACTTCTCCTGTGCGATGTGACCACATCCGCTTCGGCATCTTCCTCACTCCCGGTGGCTGTCTCCAGACAGCGCCGCTGCCAGGCTTCGCCTCCATCTTCACTGGCTTTGTTCAACAATTGTCTTACCAGGGATTCCATGTTGACAGGTATGGTGTCTGAAAAACCGGCAGCACTTCGTCCTGTTGATCCGTTCCAGGGGGGGAAGGTGAATAAGCCCCACTGCAGCTGCCTCTTTATAGGCCGACTGGGTTCAGCCAGAACCTTCCATTCAGTTCTATTGGCCAGTACACACCTGAAATATAAAATTAGTGACACAAACCAGCACATTTGCCTAGCTACACCTAATTACCCTGGTGTGTGCTGGCCACAGTCTCACGCAGGTGGGCCCCAATTAGTGCCCTCCTTTTGTCATTCCTTTGCTAGCGAATAGGCCTGGCGCACGGTCTCTGCCACCGACCGCGAGTTTTGGTCGCTGCCACCGACCGGATGAACCGTTGAGGCCCCTGCAACAGGCCTGATAGCAGGTCCCTGCCACTGACCTGAGTTGAATAGTTGGACCGCTGCCACCGGTCATAGAACATGAACCATCTTCCTCTATGAACTTGGCCCCTGTTCGGGAAAGATATCCCTCCAAGCGGTCTCCAGAGGTTCACCCGGCACTGGCAATATGCTGCACCAGATCTTCGGATGAATCACTCCTCCGGTCCCTTACGCCTCTGGATTCGGGTGCCCAACTCCCGGGGCACCCTAGGACAATCCCTCCCTCGCGGGACCCAGCGGAAGGTACTGGGCCCCAGGCCTCCGGCTGAGTACCTCACCCCAGACTGAAGGTGTCTGGGATGAAACACGAACTCCAAGTGTCCAGGCCTAGGCCGCCTGGACACCGACCGTGGACAGCAGCCCTCAGGCTGAAGGTACCTGGGACTCGAACCTCGTGGCGAAGATGGCCGCCCCCTTTATACCCTCTCCCAGCAAGCACAGCGGGTTCCCCGCCCCGCCATACAACTGCTGCGAGAGGTCACAAAGGGTACAGCACTGCAGTGATGGTTCAACCCCGGCCCAAAGTGACAGCGCCACCTGCTGGGCCACAGGGAACTAGACATCACTGATGTCTTCACCAGATTTAAAAGTATATACCCGCTACACTGGGAAAAGGTGTTGAATGCAAATTGGCAGGATGTTGAAGATGTGGTCAAATGGGTGAAGCAATGAACACGCGTGGTTGAAAGCAACGGATCTTCTGTAGTAATCAGCAGTGAGTCATTAATCAATTCCACATTTGAAAGCAGCCAACATTTAGAGCCCATCTTCAAGCAAAAAGTAAACCCAATCCCTTACACCCCACCCGCTGCTCCCCATTCACAAAGCACAAAAAAAACCTCCTAAGAGTTTGGGTGGCACCACAAGACTGGTGATCGGAGACTGCATCCAAGCCTGCAGATTTGCATCCAGTCCTGTTGCCGAACTCTCACATCGTAAAATAACATGGTCAATTAAAGTCTTCATGGCCCTTTAAGGACCAACGTGATGGACTCTTCTGCTGCAGCCAGGTACAGGACTACAACAGTATAGGGCAGCCTTTTTCAACCCAGACGCCCTGGGTTGCCTTCAGGTATCTATAGGTGTGCCTTGGTAAAATGCCTAAAAATTGCCCAAAAATTGTACAGAAGCCAACTGGTGGATCATGACTGCCTTTTAGTTATACAAAGCCACATTTTTGTTGTGCACCATTACAACCTTCTAGCCACTGGCATTCTAACAACCAAAGACGTCATTTGATAAGGAGGACGTTGAGCATCTGCACAGCATCCTTGTTTGCCCCTCTTCATCAGCACTGGAGTCATATTAGCTGAGTAAGGGAGAGAAACTATGGGAGAAGGGGATCATTGGAATACTAGTCAGTACCAGTGTGCAAAGGTGTGCTTGATTTGGAAAAATAAATTACCTCTAACATTGGATGTCTTATGTGTGTGGATGTTGCTATACTATGTAAAAACTGTAATGCGTCTGAATTTTGCACGTCGGAATTGCTACAGACGATCGGATTTCCTGAAAAATTGAGAACCAGCTCTCAATCTTTTGCTGGCAGAAATTCCGCCAGAAAATGTCTGATGGAGCATACACACGGTCGGAATTTCCATTCAAAAGCTCACATCTGACTTTTGCTGTTGGAAAATCTGATCGTGTGTATGCAGCATTAGTTTCGTTTTTTACATTTTAGATTAGGGTGCCTCAAGATTGTGCACATTTTTAAAGGGTGCCTTGACGGAAAAAAAGTGAGAAACACTGGTATAGAGAAGCAGACATTGCTCTTTATTTACTTCTTTTCTATTTTTGTGTTGTTAAAGAGTTGTAAATTCTGCAACAAAAAAAAAAGAGAAAAAAAACCCTGTAAGAAAACGAACTCATTATGAAATACTTACCTTAGAACAAAGCTGTTCCAGCAGCGTCCGAACACCACTGAGACGGGTGACATTTTCCCCAGAGTTTCTTCCGGGTTCGCGGGCTCCGGTGCTGTGATTGGCCAAAGCTGGGAGCCGCCATTTATGGCACAGGGCTCGGAAGGAACGACACCCATGGCCATTCCTTCAGAGTGCATGCGCCAGTGATGTCACTGGCTCTATGCAATGTAAATATCTCCTAAACAATACACGTTTAGGAGCTATTTTCACTACCTATAGGTAAGCCTTATTATAGGCTTACCTATAGGTAAATGTCAGTAGAGGAAGTTTACTTCTTCTTTAGCTTGTTACTAACGACCATGGGTGTCCGCTGAACTTTTTTCAGGGGGGCATCATTTTAAGGTCATCCATGCTCGGTCCCTTTTTGACAATGTCATGAAGGGGAGGGGCTTAGTCATTATCACATAAAGCGCAGGCATGCAAAGGTTTGAGAAACCTGATGCAACTATCAAGCAACTAGCAGCACCCCTGCTCCATTTACCAGAGAACTCGGCAGCGGCGCCGTGACAGGGAGAGGAGAGCTGCGGGATGTCTGTATATCTCCCCCGATCGCCCCCATCCCTCTTTCTGTCAGCCGAAAAGAGAGAGCGAGAGAGCGGCTCTAATTGAATTTGCCACGCAGCCGCCTTGCTTCCTGCCCGCTGCCTGTTTTCCTCCCCGAGAATCACGGCACTGGATTCCAGGGGGGGGGCAAACGCCCTCCCTTGCCCTATGGAGCGGATGCCCATGCTCACGACCCTCCTCCTGCCAGCAGGGGGAGATCCAAGTCAAGCGAGCCCATAGACTTCAATGCAGAGTGCCTGGAATCCTGGGAGGTCTAGTCTGAGACTGCAGCCACTGACTCTCTAAACTACAGGCCCCAATAGACTCTGTATAAGCAGGAGGAGCCTCGAGGAGCTTTTTATTTCATACCCCAGGAGTCCAAGTGTACAGACCTGCCTGTGTGAGCAGGAGACAGAGCCAGCCCTAAAGAGCCTGAGGTTGACAGTGAGGTCATCAGAGATCCAGCAGCACTGTCCACCTTATTGACACTCTAGCAATTTGAGTTACAGCCCCCCCAGAACAGGACCAAAGGGGCCTCTTCTACCTCAACAGGCTATTGCCATCTCCAGGAGTTGATGAGAGAACAGCTGGTGTGCTCTGTTCTGTTAGTAGTAGCCAAGCCGCTAAGAGCAGAATAATTAGAGTACTCAACCTGCACCCCTTATAGTAATTCAGTATCTCATTACTCTTATTTCATACCGCACCATTACCAACTCTGAGCAACAGTTGTACCACATGATTACTATCTTTGACCCACTTCTACTCTACCTTTCACTGAACTGAATTGCACCCCTTTGCCACCTCACTGCATGCAGGTTTAGCAGACTATCATAAGTGCACCAACTCTTAAGTAAAGTGCCCCAAAGTTAGCCGGCAGGAGATCAACTTTAAGGACTGCCTCTATCAATGATCTTGCAAGGCTCCCACATTCCTCGTTACTGTTTATGTCTCTCAGTTCTGACAGTGCCTACCCAGTTGGTTTAGGTCTAGCAGAGCCACAATTAGTGCACACTGGCAGTATATCTCCTGCATTGTTAGATCAAGTCTGATTAATTCTCACTGTTGCATTTTAGGTGGCACTACTACTGTTTAACCGCTTGCCGCCTGCCGGCCGTTAAATGATGGCTGGGCGGTGCGGCCCTCGTTCTGGCCGGGCGTCATATGACATCCTCGGCTTCTCGCCCCTCTAGGGAACCGATGCGTGTGCCGGGCGGCCGCGATGTCCATCGGCACCCGCGATTGCCCGGTAACAGAGCAGGACAGTGGATCTGTGTGTAAACACACAGATCCATGTCCTGTCAGGTAAGAGGAGACAGTACAGAGGAACACCGAACGGTCTCCTCCCCTTGTGAGTCCCTGCCCCCTACAGTTAGAATCACTCCCTAGGTAACACATTTAACCCCTTGATCACCCCCTAGTGTTAACCCCTTCCCTGCCAGTCACATTTATACAGTAATCAGTGCATTTTTGTAGCACTGATCGCTGTATAAATGTGAATGGTCCCAAAATAGTGTCAAAAGTGTCCGATATGTCCGCCGCAATATCGCAGTCATGATAAAAATCGCAGATCGCCGCCATTACTAGTAAAAAAAAATAATAATAATAAAAATGCCATAAATATATCCCCTATTTTGTAGATGCTATAACTTTTACGCAAACCAATCAATATACGCTTATTGCGATTTTTTTTTACCAAAAATATGTAGAAGAATACATATCAGCCTAAACTGAGAAAAAAATTTCTTTAACCACTTAAGCCCCGGACCATTTCGGGCCATTAGGACCAGGCCTGTTTTTGGGATTCGGCACTGCGCTGCTTTAACTGTAAATTGTGCGGACATGCAATGTTGTACCCAAATGAAATTTGCGTCCTTTTCTTCCCACAAATAGAGCTTTCTTTTAATGGTATTTGATTGCCTCTGCGATTTTTATTTTTTGCGATATAAACAGAAAAAGACCGAAAATTTTGAAAAAAAATGATATTTTCTACTTTTTGTTATAAGAAAAATCGAATAAACTCAATTTTAGTCATACATTTAGGCCAAAATGTATTCAGCCACATGTCTTTAGTAAAAAAAATGTCAATAAGCGTATATTTATTGGTTTGCGCAAAAGTTATAGCGTTTACAAACTAGGGTACATTTTCTGAAATTTACACAGCTTTAAATTTATGACTGCCTATCTCATTTCTTGAGGTGCTAAAATGGCAGGGCAGTACAAACCCCCCCCCCCCCCCAAATGACCCCATTTTGGAAAGTAGACACCCCAAGGAAATTGCTGAGAGGCATGTTGAGCCCATTGAATATTTATTTTTTTTGTCCCAAGTGATTGAATAATGACAAAAAAAAAAAAAAAATTACAAAAAGTTGTCACTAAATGATATATTGCTCACACATGCCATGGTTATATGTGGAATTGCACCCCAAAATACATTCTGCTGCTTCTCCTGAGTACGGGGATACCACATGTGTGGGACTTTTTAGGAGCCTAGCCACGTACGGGACCCCGGAAACCAAGCACCGCCTTCAGGATTTCTAAGGGCGCAAATTTTTGATTTCACTCCTCACTACCTATCACAGTTTCGAAGGCCATAAAATGCCAAAATAGCACAAAACCCCCCCAAATGACCCCATTTTGGAAAGTAGACACCCCAAGCTATTTACTCAGAGGCATGTTCAGTCCATGGAATATTTTATATTTTGCCACAAGTTGCGGGAATATGACAAACCTTTTTTTTTTTTGCACAAAGTTGTCACTAAATGATATATTGCTCACACATGCCATGGGCATATGTGAAATTACACCCCAAAATACATTCTGCTGCTTCTCCTGAGTACGGGGATACCACATGTGTGGGACTTTTTGGGAGCCTAGCCGCGTACAGGGCCCCAAAAACCAAGCACCGCCTTCAAGGTTTCTAAGGGCATAAATTTTTGATTTCACTCCTCACTACCTATCACAGTTTTGAAGGCCATAAAATGCCAAGATGGCACAAACCACCCCCAAATGACCCCATTTTGGAAAGTAGACACCCCAAGCTATTTGCTGAGAGGCATGTTGACCCCATTGAATATTTTTTTTTTTGTCCCAAATGATTGAATAATGACAAAAAGAAAAAAAAATGTACAAAAAGTTGTCACTAAATGATATATTGCTCACACATGCCATGGTTATATGTGGAATTGCACCCCAAAATACATTCTGCTGCTTTTCCTGAGTACGGGGATACCACATGTGTGGGACTTTTTGGGAGCCTAGCCGCGTACAGGGCCCCAAAAACCAAGCACTGCGAACGCTGCAGTTATGTGTGTTGTGTTTGGTAAGTGACAGTGATCGATCGATACTGCACTTGGGTGGGCTGGGCTGGGCTGGGCTGAGCGGAGGGGCTAAACGCAGGCGCTAGCAGGTATCTGGGCTGATCCCGCTAACACTGCGTTTTTGGGAACCCTAAACCGCTGGGGATGCTAGTATAGATCTGATCAGATCTGATCAGATACTATACCACTAAGGGGGGTGTATGCTTTGCGCGTGGGTGTTAGCGTTACTGTCACTAACCTAACACTGCCTGGGGCGACGCAGACCCTCTCTGGCGCTAAAACCTAATTGATCTCACCCGCCGGGCGATCAGGGGGGTTAAACCTTTATTGGGTTATATACGGCGGGTGCCCTGATGCTATAAAAAGCAAACTAATCAACCAGCGTCACCCGTAACCTTTATATGGTGATCACTGGTGAAAGGGTTAACTAGGGGCAATCAGGGGGTTAAAACCTTTATTAGGTTAAATATGGGGGTACCTGACACTATATAAAAACCTGACGGGTAACCTAAATAACTAAATAACTTACTGGCTAACCAGTGACACCAGTGACGCTTATACGGCGATTACTGGTGAAAGGGTTAACTCTAGGGGCAATCAGGGGGTTAAAATAATATATGGGGGTACCTGACACTAATAAAAACCTGCGGCGAACCTAAAAAAAAATAACTGCCTATCTAAAACACCAGCGACACGAATACAGCGATCGGAAAAACAATCGCTTAGTGACGCTGAAGTTAGGGGGTGAAAGGGTTACCTGGGGGGTGATCAAGGGGTTAAACCTTTATTAGGGGGGGGTTAGGGGGCTACCCTGGACCTAAAGGGGCCTAATCCTAACTGCCCTGCAACTTTTTACAATCACAGATGACACTAAATGCAGTGATCAGTAAAATAAATGATCACTGCAATCAGTGACACTGTGATTGGGGGCTTTGGGGTGACCTGGGGGGTGATCTGGGGGTGACTGGGGGGTGATTTGTGTGCCTATGTGTACCTACGTGTCAGTGGACTGTTGGTGCACTAACCTGCTTCTTCTCTGCTCAGCGCCGGGAACGAAAAGACCGCGGCGAGGGAGATGACATCACTTCCTCCTGCCTGTGTTTACATCACATGGCGGAGGAAGCATTTTCATTGGCCGGGAGCGATCGCGGGGGGGGCAGAATCGAGCGGCCGCCCCCTCATGCCTGATCGCTCCCGAACACTTAACGGCCGCTCACTGCAGTGAAGGGGGGTCCGGATGGACCCCCCAACTGCACAAAGGCGATCACGTAGATCTACGTGATTCTGCCTGTCGGTGCCATTCTGCCGACGTAAATCGGCGGTGGGCGGTCGTTAAGTGGTTAAAAAAAAAAATTGGGATATTTATTATAGCAAAGGTAAAAAATATTGTGTTTTTTTTCAAACTTGTCACTCTTCTTTTGTTTATAGTGGAAGAAATAAAAACCGCAGAGGTGATCAAATACCACCAAAAGAAAGCTCTATTTGTAGGTAATTTCATTTGGGTACAGTGTTGCATGACTGAGCAATTGTCATTCAAAATGTGACAGCGCTGAAAGCTGAAAATGGCTTGGGCAGAAAGGGGGTTTAACCACTTGACAACTGGGCACATAACCCCCTTCCTGCCAGGTGAAATTTCAGGTTTCAGCGCCGTCACGCTTTGAATGACAATTGCGCAGTCGTGCGACGTGGCTCCCAAACAAAATTGAAGTCCTTTTTTTCCCACAAATAGAGCTTTCTTTTGGTGGTCTTTGATAATTTCTGCGGTTTTTATTTTTTGCGCTATATACAAAAATAGAGCGACAATTTTGAAAAAAACACAATATTTTTTTTAATTTTTGCTATAATTAATATCCCAATTTTTTTTTTAAAAAAACTATTTTTTTCCTCAGTTTAGGCCGATACGTATTCTACATATTTTAGGTAAAAAAAAAAATCGCAAAAAGCGTATAGTGATTGGTTTGCGCAAAAGTTATAGCGCCTACAAAATAGGGAATAGAATTATGATTTTTTTTTTATTATTTTTTTATTTATTTTTTTTACTAGTAATGGCGTCGATCTGCGATTTTTTTTTTTGTGACTGTGACATTACGGTGGACACATCGGACACTTTTGACACATTTTTGGGACCATTCACATTTATACAGCGAACAGTGCTAAAAATATGCACTGATTACTGTATAAATGTGACTGGCAGGGAAGGGGTTAACCACTAGGGGGCGATCAAGGGGTTAATATGTTCCCTGCTAGATGTTCTTACTGTGGGGGGGAGGGGACTGACTAGGGGAGGTGACTGATGGTTGTCCCTATGTACAAGGGACACACCATCCGTCTCCTCTCCCCGACAGGACGTGGATCTCTGTGTTTACACACAGAGATCCACGTCCCTGGCTCTGTGACAGCCGATCGCTCGTACCTGGCGGACATCGCGGCCGCCAGGCACGCGCATCGGCACTCGCCTGACACGGCGCCCGCGGTGGCGCGCATCGCGGAAGTAAATAAGAGGACGTCCATAGACGTCCTATCAGCAATTGACAACCGCTTTGCGGACGTCTTTTGCTTATAGCCCGGGCGCGAAGTGGTTAAAGGGGTTGTAAAGGTTTGTTTTTTATTTTCTAAATAGTTTCCTTTAAGCTAGTGCATTGTTGGTTCACTTACCTTTTCCTGTGATTTACCTTCTAAATGTTTTCTTTCTTTGTTTTCTTTGTCTGAATTTCTCACTTCCTGTTCCTCCTCAGTAAGCTGTTCAGTAAGCTGTTCTGGGTGACTCCACACCACTCGGATGATGGTGTGAAGTTTTTTTTTTAACAGTGAATAGGTTTTTATTTAAAAGAATAAAAGTTGACAATGATACAGTATATGGACATCAGGTACAAATATAAAGTCACAAAGGTCTAAGGAAACGGGTCAATGAAGAGCACAAATCGTTGTCTCAAATTTCAGTAGTCTATAACAGATAGTGCAAAGTTGTGAACCAGTACCAATTACAATAGTAGCTATAGAAGGGGAAAAAAGGAGGGAGGGAGGAGTGAAAAAAAAGAAAAAGGGGGAGGGGGGGAGTGGAGGGAAGAGAGAAAAAAAGGGAGGGGGGGAGTAGGAAGGAAGGAAGGGGAGGGGGAGGGGAGGGGACATAATAGACATATGATAGAACAAAATTTCTAGTCACAACCAGGAGACAAAATAGAGGACAGCAATAACAAGTGGGATTAACCCATGAGCTCTAGAGCTCCTTTCCATGTGCATCGATCCATTGGGACCAGGCCTTATCAATTTTTTTGGGACAGTTTCTACTCTCGTATGTTAACTTGTACAAAGGTAGGACAGAGTTTATCGTGGCCGTCCACGCTTGGAGCGTGAGTGGGCCGGGCTGCTTCCACTTAAGAAGAATCTCTCGCCTAGCATAAAATAGGGCATAAAACAAAAACAATTTTCCATGCCTTGACACCTCCACACCTTCCATGACCCCAAGTAACGCCAGGGCCGGGTCCAAGGTAAGGGACCAGTCCCCAAACGTTCCCAGGACACCCATCACCCCCTCCCAGTATGGACGCAGTACAGGGCATGACCATACCATATGAAAGAATGTGCCTGGAGACAGACCGCATCTAGAGCATCAGGCACTCCTTCCGGGGTATATGTTTGCTAATCTAGCGGGAGTGTAGTATGCCCTGTGCAAGAATTTCAGTTGGATGAAGCGATCTTTAGCTGAAATCATTTTAGTAATATAGTCAGACACGACGTCCCCCCAGGTCTCGTCGGTCAGGTCTGGGATGTCCGCCCTCCACTTATCGCAGACGTTCATCAGAGGCAACCCATGCGCAGCGGAAAGGTAAAAGCAGAGGGAGGACAGGGGCTTATCCATGAATTTTGATATGAGTAGTCATTCAACCGCATCAGTCTGGAGGGTCAGAGGATCAGGGAACTGGGCCTGCATCGCATGCCTGAGCTGGTAATATCTGAACTTCATGGAGGCAGGAAGATGGAACTTAGCTTTCATCGTCTCAAAGGAAAAAAAGGATCCGTTGGTGTAAATATGCTTAATGGTGACTACCCCCCTAGCCGCCCACAACTGTGGCTCCGGGAGGCCATAGATGTGCGTCAACATTGGGTTACCCCATAGGGGAGTATGGGGGGAGATGACCGAGTCCGATCTGTAGACCGATCTGGCTCTCTGCCACACCAAAATGGTTGTGCGCATTAAAGTCGTGACCTGGGGGTGGGCCCTAGGCCCTCTATAGGGTAGATTAGTCAACGCCGCATAAGACCCCAAGATGGCAGCCTCGGGGGTCACCGCCGGGTTCTGCCTGGGCTGAACAAACCACCACCGGACCGTAACCAGGACCGCAGCCCAATAGTGGGGCAGTGCCAGGCCCCCCCTGTGACAGGGGGAGCTGGAGTGTCCTCTTCGCCAGTCTCGGGACCTTGCCAGCCCAGACAAATGTAGAGACAATGGAGTCAATTTTTTGAAAAAAGGATTTAGGGAGGGGGCAGGGAGTGTTCCTAAAAAAGTACAAAAATTTGGGGAGATAAACCATTTTTACCAAATTCACCCTACCCACCGGGGATAGGGGTAATGTTTTCCAAAGTTGGCATTTCCGGCCGAACTGGGTCAACAGGGGAAGGAAGTTGTCGTCACTATATGCCTGAGGGGACCCTCGGACCACCACCCCAAGATATTTAAATTCGTCCACCCATTGGAGTGGCGTGTCCGTGACCGCCCCGGAGCCCGCAGGGTGAAGGGAAAAAAGGACCGACTTGTCCCAGTTGACGCGAACCCCAGAGAATTTCCCGAATTGGTCTATTATTTCAAGTGCCGAAGTGAGAGAGGGTCCCGCGTCGGCCAAGTACAGCAGGGTATCGTCGGCATACAGCGAAATTTTCTCTTGAAGTGTCCCGACCCGAATGCCCCTCACCCTCTGATCCTGTAGGATTAAGATTGCCAGGGGTTCGATTGCCAGGGCAAAAAGCCCCAGAGAAAGGGGGCAGCCCTGCCTGGTGCCCCTATGTAGACTAAAGGGAGGGGACAGCAGGCCATTAACCCTGACCCAGGCAGTTGGGTCCCTGTAGAGGAGTTGGATCCAGGAGATAAACCTGGGCCCAAAACCAAAATTCTCCAGTACCTTCCAGAGGAAAAGCCATTCGACCGAGTCGAATGCCTTTTCGGCATCAAGCGCCGCCACCAACCCCGCATCGCCCTCACCAGTCCGATCGACGTGGGTATACAGCCTACGGATATTGATATCCGTGCCTCTGCCTGGCATGAAGCCGGACTGGTCTGGATGGACCAGAGCCGTGATCACTCTGTTCAATCGCGTCGCCAGTATTGTTGTGGAATTTTAGGCTGCTGTTTGCAGAGCACACAGCCTATAATTCCTGTGCTATCTAAGCACACATCAGATTTAATCTTTTTGAAGTAATGCTATCGTTAAATTAAGTTTGCTAAAGTCCACTCACCGTTCATCCCCATTCATTCAAGGAAACCACCAACACAGGTCTTCTTATCAGGCCATTCCAGCAAAGACTCTCTCAAGCCGACGCCTACTCATAGGCTTTTATTAAACTCAAAAGATCTCGAGACAGGAGGTGATTGGCTGCAGCGACCAATCCCCTCCCCATGGGCGGGAACCTCATAGGATGTTCCCTCACATGAAAATGACAACACTTGGACATTCCTTCCAACAGGATATGTCATACATGAATATAATAACGTAAGATGGCTCAAGTTACCGTTGATAGGAATTCTTATTCTGCGCTATTCCATAGAATAACGCATAATAAGATTATACTATTATTGAATGGGGGAGGGAGGCTATCTGCAGACGCACGCTACGAATTCCAACCAATGTTGATCAGGCACAGCCGAGACAAGAGCGCGCATTTGCCCATAACCAATGATGTCATTGCAGAGTGAGGATACCCCTCCTCAACGATCGTCCATGCTAATGCACAGAGGGCCCCCGTTGGCGGACATATCCGCACCCTGCAAACATCACACTCCAACCTCAAAACGTTTTCCCCTATCAGACGGGATTCAACCAGCCTCAGACTACCCCAATCAGCTCTTTTAGAGCGGGTTGCGGAAGTACTAACACTGGGTGACACTATGACAATACATATTAAATACATCTCCATAAAAATCTCCACAACAGTCCTCCCTTTTTTGTCATATGCACCCTATGTGTCCCTCGATGAGAGTTGATCTGCTTCTTACACCTGGAAATCAATCAGTTATTAGTCCATAAAAAGGAAAACACGGCTTGACATGTAGACTCTACTCTTCAGGGGCATGACTTATAAAGGAGGACACGACATGGTGAGCTGTAGTAATCGCCGATCCGTCTGTGATTCTCTGTCTTGTATGTGGGTCCGGCTTCGGGGCGTCTCATCAAGGAAACTCTGGTCACGCGTCAAATCAGGCAACAGGAGCACCTCGTCACGACATAGAAAGAATAGAAATAAAAACGACATGAGTATATATATTCCCACTTCCTTTAACCACGATCCGCTGTAAAATAAAAAATTAGATCCCCAAAGATTCCCAGACCCTTAAAAAGGACTCCCAACCTTCACTTAGCTACAGCTCTGGCTTCAACAATTACATGAAGAACCCTATCCTTAACGGATTAGAATTGTTCAATTGTATCCCAAGCCTGAGCCCCCCCCACCTTGTACATGCAGGACCCCATGCCCATACCTGGTCGGGATTGGTGAACAAATCCCTACTAGCTGTCCCTGCCATTCTTAATTTCCTGCGCCATCAGATCCTCGCGATCGGCCGCGACCTAAAATGTTGGGACAGCTTCACCATCGCGCATGAACCTCTTGCTTTGGGGGAATTACCTTTATAAGCTGCAGATCCACATAAACACCAAACTAAAGTTCAAACACACTTGTGGGCTGCCTAGATACCCAAACCGACAAGAGACAGAGCCATTAAAACTAAAACCAATTTTACCCTCTAAAAATACATCGTTAGATTCCATTGACAAGTGTCTGTTTGGAGTCTTCACTAGTTTGTCAAAAACTCCTCATACCCATAATAACATCATAAATGTCATGTACCGCTGTCATCGCTGGGGACTAAAACTCCTCATACCCATAATAACATCATAAATGACATGTACCGCTGTCATCGCTGGGGACTAAAACTCCTCATACCCATAATAACATCATAAATGTCATGTACCGCTGTCATCGCTGAGGACTAAAACTCGGTGAAGACTCAGAACAGACCATCGGTCCTGTTCGCTTTCTGAGCTAGTCAGGACATACACTTTAAATAATAACTTGGGATGCTTTTCACCGTTACCCTCGCTAAAATTTACTAAACAACAAAAATATAAATAAACAAAGATACTCCTCATTCTTTGGTGTGGTTGAGCCGCTTCTTGCAGTGGCTGGCGTGGTCTCATCCCTCAAGCTTCTTTACAACGACCCAGTCACCTGGTTGGAAAGAATGTAAATTGATTATTAAGTCAGGGTCCAGGAGGGACTCGTGAAATCCTTTTGGTGGACATTTTGAAGTTCATGTCACAGCGATCGCACCTCCCCCATCAGCCGAGAATATAAGTGACAGCTAATGAGGAAAGTACGACTCTGATTTTGATTGACCTCCAAACAACCCTCATATGACAATAACCCAGACATCGGGACTGTGGTCACTGCATAACCTGTGCGTGGCTTACAATACCTGAAACCATTGACAAGGTTCTTAGCCTCTGGGATGGGAACCTACTTCACCAGACTGCTGCTTGCCGATTCAAATTCTATTAAAGAAAGACCGTCTTGGCACAAACTTGGTTAGAATTACAGAGGTTATTATTAGTTTGACAGAAAAAAAACTGTCACTCTTACATTTATCACTTCTCCCCCCTTTTCTTCCTCATTACAGACTGAAGGAAGAAATGCGTGGTGCAGGAAAAAAGAAACAATGAAATAGCCTGTGATACTTTTACCGCCTTAGACTCATATTTATCCATATGTACCGCTGTCTACATACACCTGTTCTCTGTGTACAAACTCCTTGGACCTGAAAAATACTTATAAGCAAAATCATTACTCTATCCTTCATATTTAACCTGCAAAGAATGGTAAAACAATAATGACATTCCTGTACATTGGTAAATTGTCAATGACATTCTTTCAAAACCGATTCAAACAAAACCCTTTGTAACCCTTACTTTTCCCGTTCCTACAAACATACAACAGCCGTGACGCATTGAAGGATCGCCGCGGTAAGTTCGAACATATTCACGTTACTACATACAAACATTCCGATACAAACGTGGGGTAAATACTTCCCAGTTTCCAAAACCACAAATGAAAAAAACAAAAACAGCCAGGATTCTACCTTCACTCTTTCAGCAATAGGAAAAAATACAATGGGAATATGAGAGCAACTCGAGAAGCTTGCATGGACCAGCCATACAAGGTTCAAAACAAACGGGCATGAGACTACACCTCCATCAACACTCATCATTACAGATTTCTGAAGCCGCAGCTCAACTACATCCATTCCAGAGGGATACCCAAAATAGTATCCTTGGACCACCTATGTTAATCTTTTTGGGGTTCAAAGGCCTTTGCCCCAAAACTAGGCTTCGTGCACTGTGTGACCGTCCGACTATGGGAAGCCTCCATTCCTTCCCTTTGCACAGACCTCCTTGTGTCCATGGCGATTCGAATCGGCTTATCATCTTAAACCTGCGTCCAGGTTAAACCGTTGCACCCATTTTCGGAGATCACCGCCCGGTGTCTTCTTATACGGTGAATTGCAGAACTACAACCACTATATGGTCAAGTCCTCCAACTAGAAACCCTAACCGAGGCGTCAACACTATGGCTTGTTGTCCCAACACTTTTGGAACTACAGCAACAACCACAGATCAACCCCCGAATTAGGCCTCTACCCCTCACAGTGTATGCATACACAAGCGTTTTCCGCTATACACCCATACACTGCGTTGTCAGACTAAACCTCACAGAACAATTACGCCAGTTTACCACCTGCAGAACAATGTGGCTTCTCTCTGTATCTAGATGATAAAATAATGGTGATACCCCCCTGTTTTTCTCTCTACCCAAAACTGTATTTACAGTACAAAACTTCACAAAACTGGAACAAAATATAAAACACTTTTAAACGCCAAAATGCTTTCCATTTTCCTTCTAAACACAAATCTCATTTCTCACCTTTAGGCCCCAAGCTCCTCCCACTAACTTTCTGCTGATATATAAATGCTGAAAAGAAGCTTCCGGTTATGCTCAGCTCTTAAAAAAACCAAACTGGTTTATTTACATATCAATTGTTCAGGAAGAGGGAGGGGGAGGGGGGAGCCCAGCCACATTGCTGTGTCTATCAAGACTCCAAAAAAATCCATGGCTACACATTATATATTTCAACAATTTAAAACCTTGTCAAGAAAATGGTGGAATAAAATCCCCCTTTGCAAATGGGAGGGTCCTGACCCAAACATCCCCTGCAAGCAAAACCACAAGTTGACTCAAATAC
The DNA here is from genome assembly GCA_029206835.1 of Rana muscosa. NCBI lineage: Eukaryota > Metazoa > Chordata > Amphibia > Anura > Ranidae > Rana > Rana muscosa. The sequence goes on from CM055120.1 coordinate 355,679,301, forward strand.
AAAACTCCTGCAAAAAGATGGCTCTAGGGGTTTCGACCAAAACCCCCACTCCTCCTCTACAGGCTATACAATACAAGCTTCAAAACATATGAATTGCCTTCTGGGAAGGAAATATTTAAACATAAAAACACATCATTGTACAAAAACTCTGTTAGTCTTACAATCCATCAAAATTCAGTGTAAAGTGAAGTTTTTCTTAAAACCAAAATCCAATGCAAAAAAAAACGCTGCGCATATACTGCAAAGTCAGCTGACCCTGCAATAGCTTACATTCACTTAAATGAAAACAGAGAAATCCCCAAACTAACATCATGTGCATGGAGTTTGCATGTCCTCCCTGTGTCTGCGTTGGCCTCCTCCCACACTCCAACTGCTGGTAGGCCAGCCAGATCCCATCCATAAATAGGCCCCAGCATGTGCGTGTGTCCGCAAGCACGTTGTGGCCCCTCAGGGTAAGACCGCGCTATTTTAAGATACCACTCAACTCACCTCAAAAGGTGATGCTTACAAAAACAGTTTAAAACAGTTTTAACCAGCGAATTCAACATTAAACAAAAACAGCCTCTCAGTATGTCACACTGGTGTCTCACTACTCTCCACAGCAGTGCACAGGTCAAACTGTAAACGCATAAAACAGGCGAAAAACTGCGCCAATCAACAAATGTTAATATAGCATCCAGGCGCTGTGTTTGCCAACCCGGAACTTCCTATCTCAAACTGTAAACGTCTCTCAAAATGGCCGACAAGCCAGGATAACAAAATGGTGGATGACCCACCACAGCACCTCATGGACAACAAAAATTGCGCCATTGACGCATGCAATTTTTTCCGCCAATAACCCGCATGGGGCGTCACAATGAACACCACATGGGTTCCCCCACACAAAGACAAACACAAATGGCCTCCAGCAGGTTAAAAAGGCCGCACTACCCAATTCGCACTAAACATCAAAAACTGAGAAATTCTATCAGCAACATAGCTGACGAATGCCACATGGTATAGTGCCCAAAAGAAAGGTGTCTAGCCTGTGAGTATCATATAAGGGAAGGTGCCAAGAAAAACTGTGCCTCAAAATGGCAGACAAACCTGCAAGGCTAACAAAAACCAAGAATGGCGCCATTGCTTTTTCCCGCCAAAACCAGCATCTCTTTAAAAGAAAATCAAAAATGTTTTTCTCCACAAAGACTGACTACACCATTGAAACTTTTCTAAATTATCATCAAAATCCACTGAAAAAGGTGTCAGCTACACTCTACAAGGACCACATGTACACTTACAAACTTAGCCTCCCTTTGGCCAACTAAACAGCACATTCAATAAATGTGAGTTACATGAATAATATTAAAAACATATTCATTTCTCTACATAAAGTTCATATACACACTGTGGCATCAGCTTTCATAACAAGCCATTGAGAAATATACCTCCTCAATGCTAGCATCCAAAACAGCCTGCAACCATTCAAAGGGCGTATTCCTTTCAACAAACAGCTACTATTGTCTGGCTTCCAACAATGCCTGGCCACTTGGCAGGAACTTTCAACTCAAAAACCAAACACTTAATATTTTTACACTTATGGGGACATGTGTCTTTGTCCCCTATAAAGGCAAAAATCACAATCTATTCATTTCTATTTTTCATAGAAATCACAAACACCACACACATACAGTATATTGTTGCTTGTACATCTGCTTAGAGTTTCTTTCCCTCAGGGCACAGCCATTGCAACACAAAACAGTGGGCAAGCCCTTCCCCCATTCAAGCACATGGCAGCCAAACAAACAATCTACTTACAAACTTCTCAGTGCACTAAATACCACATCTATACCTTCATTTCATACACAATATACAGTTTATATTTCTCGCTTAGTTACACTCTTACAGCCCACAGTTTCCATCAGATCATCTCTCAGGGCCCTCCCACTACAAAACATGCTATTTACAGAAAGTCACCAACTTTTACCAGTGTAACTGAGATGCTTCCTGCCCCACCCCCACTAAACCTCATGGCTCAAGGACCAGGACAATGCAGCAGCCATTGCTGGCAGCCAACTGCTCAATACATTGCACGATCTAATCACACAGACACATGCAGGCATACCCACACACAATCAAATTCACAGGCATACGATCCATGACAAAATCACACACACACATGCGATTCGCAGACATACACACGCTGCAAACTTGAAACATTATTTCAAAAAGACAAAAAATGTTCTTTTAAAGAGTAGAGCCCCCCACATCGGAACGTAGATCCACACTTCCCCCCATCTCGATCCGATGTCCAAAGGGACTCCATCTATTCCCAAAATCCTGGCCCGCCATTACTGTTGTGGAATTTTAGGCTGCTGTTTGCAGAGCACACAGCCTATAATTCCTGTGCTATCTAAGCACACATCAGATTTAATCTTTTTGAAGTAATGCTATCGTTAAATTAAGTTTGCTAAAGTCCACTCACCGTTCATCCCCATTCATTCAAGGAAACCACCAACACAGGTCTTCTTATCAGGCCATTCCAGCAAAGACTCTCTCAAGCCGACGCCTACTCATAGGCTTTTATTAAACTCAAAAGATCTCGAGACAGGAGGTGATTGGCTGCAGCGACCAATCCCCTCCCCATGGGCGGGAACCTCATAGGATGTTCCCTCACATGAAAATGACAACACTTGGACATTCCTTCCAACAGGATATGTCATACATGAATATAATAACGTAAGATGGCTCAAGTTACCGTTGATAGGAATTCTTATTCTGCGCTATTCCATAGAATAACGCATAATAAGATTATACTATTATTGAATGGGGGAGGGAGGCTATCTGCAGACGCACGCTATGAATTCCAACCAATGTTGATCAGGCACAGCCGAGATAAGAGCGCGCATTTGCCCATAACCAATGATGTCATTGCAGAGTGAGGATACCCCTCCTCAACGATCGTCCATGCTAATGCACAGAGGGCCCCCGTTGGCGGACATATCCGCACCCTGCAAACATCACACTCCAACCTCAAAACGTTTTCCCCTATCAGACGGGATTCAACCAGCCTCAGACTACCCCAATCAGCTCTTTTAGAGCGGGTTGCGGAAGTACTAACACTGGGTGACACTATGACAATACATATTAAATACATCTCCATAAAAATCTCCACAACAGTATTTTGGCCAGCAACTTGGCATCCACGTCAATCAGGGAGATCGGGCGATAGGACTTGCACAGTTCGGGGTCCTTACCCGGCTTGGGAATAACCACTATGACCGCTTCCGACATGGAGGCCGGCAAGGCTCCGTCTCTCAGTGAGGTCAGAAGCATTGAGTGAAACTTAGGGGCTAGATCCTCAGCGTACGTCCTATAGAATTCCGTAGGGAACCCGTCAGGGCCTTGTGTCTTCCCCGCCTGAAGTGAGGAGATAGCTCGCTGGACCTCCTCAAGGGTAATAGGGGAGTCAAGTTGGTCTCTATAGGTATCAGTCAGTACTGGGAATTCAACATCCGACAGGTAAATATGGAGGTCATCCGACGAGTAGTCAACCCGCGTAGAGTAGAGATCGGAGTAATAGGACACAAAGCACCCATCGATCGCCCTAGATGAAGACTGTCTGACCCCGGCTCCATCAATCAAGGCGGGAACGCTCATGGAGGCAGATTGCTCCCTGACCAACCACACCAGCAACCTACCCCCCCGCTCACCCTCCTCAAAGATCCTCTGGGACTGTTGGAGTAACTTCTTCTTAGTCAGGGCAGTGCGAAGCAGCATAACCTCTCTGGTGCCCTCCTGGAGCCTAGTATGGATCAGAGGATCACCTGACTGGGCATATTGGTGCTCAAGGGAGTCGGCCTTATCCTCCGCCTCAACTAAATCGGCCTTCAGTTGTCTACGAACCCCGCCAATAAGCGATTGATACCGGCCCCTGGAGGAGGCCTTAAAGGCATCCCAAACCACTGCCGCAGGGGCCGACCCCGGATTAAGAGCCCAGTAAGTGGCCATATGTAGGCGAAACCCAGAATCCACCCCAGGGTCAGAGATCCAGAATCTTGACAGTCGCCACAATTTATCCGTGGGGGAGCCTTCCAGAGACAATTTAAGGAGGAGTGGGGCATGGTCGGATATACCTCTTGGAAGAATGGAAATCTGTTGGACTCTAGATAATAGGGGTCTCCCCGCATACATCAGGTCTATGCGTGAGAGAGTCCTATGGGTGGCCGAATGACAGGTAAAGGACCTATCGGAGGGGTGACGCCACCTCCACAGGTCCATCAGGCCATAGGTCTCCGCCCAGACCGAGAGGTCCAAAGTGGATCCCCCCACTGAGCTAAGACGATCCAGTCCAGGGTTAGGCGGCATGTTAAAGTCCCCTACAATCAACAAGTTGTCAGTACTATAGTTGGCGATGAGAGGGCCCAGTTTGTGAAATACCCTGACCGACGCAGGAGGGGGTAAATAAACACCCACCAGCACCATCTCGAGGCTCTCCACCATTGCATGTAATATTATAAATCGTCCATCCGGGTCAAGCACGAGCCCCAAGAGTCTAAACGGCAGGGACTTGCGCACCAGTATACTAACCCCCCTAGCAAAATTAGAATAGGTGGAGTGGTAGTGATGACCAACCCAGGGTTTTTTAAGACTAATGCCCCATACACACGATTGTTTTTCATGCCGTTAAAAATGCCATTAAAAAAAATGGCCATTAAAAATGATCGTGTGTATGCTCCAGAGCATTTTTAACGACGTGAAAAACGGCCATTAAAAATTTCGAACATGCTCTCTTTTTTCACGTCATTTTTCATGTCGTTTTTTTTAACGACGTGAAAAACGATAGTGTGTATGCTTTAACGACGTGAAAAAAAACACGCATGCTCAGAATCAAGTATGAGACGGGAGCGCTAGTTTTGGTAAAGCTAGCGTTGGAAATTGATATGGCACATTCGTCACGGTTGAATTAATAGCATCGTTTTAATGCTGTGCATTCCGTTCTTCTTTAGAGAATGCTTGAACAATTACCCTCTTTTGATAATGACATTGAGAGTTATGCCAAACTTGTTTCTAAAGTAATTCCTATTTTTTTTAATGATAGAAAAATATACTTTTCAAGCCACATCTCCCTCATAAATGCATGGAGAAATGTAAAGATCATTTTTTTTATTTTGGTTCTTTTTGCATTTTTTTTTTAGTAATTAAGTTAGCCTCTTCATTTTTCAGGGCCTTTTTTTTTTCTTCCTTAAATTATGTTTGGGTAAATGTCCCACACCAACCTTCAAAATTTGTCTAATTTTGCCTCAAGGAGGTTTGTGTCCCTTGTTAATAACAATAATTTTATTTGAAATGTCCCTGCCTGCTCCCTAGCAAACTCTCTTTTGAAATACAAATCACATAGTCAAGTATTTAAAGCCAAAAAAAGTATCCTTTATTTCGGAACATAACAAATTAAAGGGGATGGCAGCACTGGAGAGCCTGCTTGCATTTGTTCATCCCTTGGACCCCACAACAACCTACCAAGATGTGAAAACCAAAAAGGAGGCCAATTTTGGCTTGAACTCCCAGAGGTCAGGAACCGCAGCAGCTAAGTCATATATGTCCCCAGTCTGTGGTACTACAGCAGGCATTATTTTTTTCTCTTCCTTGTAGCCTTCTCTCCAGCCTTCTCTGCAGCCTTCCCTGCAGCCTTAGTTGGTTTCTTCCTCGGAGGCTGGGGATCAGGAGGAGAGGTTGTGGCAGGAGGAGTAGTAGGAGGAGGAGGAGGAGGTGGAGGAGTAGGGACAACCTCTGTGATGTCGGTGAACTTGGTGAGTTCACCGAGCAATCCCTTGTTGATCACCTTCAACAGGAGGGTCTCACTATACAGCTTTTGCCACAGGTCCATTTGGGCTAGCTTATTGGCCAGGACTGCAGCAAAGCCCTCCTCAGCAGAGGGTGCCTCTCTCAGGGCCACAGTAGCCTCTTTGATAAAGGCTATTGTTTCCTCCTCCACCTGCCTATCTCTCCTTGGCCCTCGTGGTTTCATTACCTGGGGAGGCATCTGGGCTCTTGTGCTGGGCCCAGCCTCCTCCTGGGTGCCACTTGGCCCTGCCTCCTCCTGGTCCCCACCATCACCCTCTTCCTGGCTCTGCTCTGGCTTTAAAAAAAGAAAGGGACTTTATTATTTTTTTGCCACCATCAATCACACGCATTGTTCACCTCCAGACATTTTTGACATGAATGTGCAAATTTAGAAAAGTCTCACAGATTCCGCCTCCTGATATTGTTGCCTTGTCCACATCAAAATTGACCACTACTGTATCTTGGTCTTTAAATCCTTTTTTTTTTTTACATAAAATACCTAACAATACTAACCTCATTTTAAATGCATCACTTTTGTAACATCTAAATGGAGATATCAATACTTTACCTGGCTCCATATATCCAAATCTGCCTCCTCAAGGGCCTGATCTTGATCCTCAGAGGAAGCCAGAGCAGGGTTGCCAGGAAGGCTGGAGGGCTGGCTGCAAGGATGGCTGGAGGGCTGGCTACAAGGAAGGCTGGATTGACCTCTGGGGGGAAGGGTGGAGAGAGATTCCCGCACTTCCAGCTGGTCATCCAGAAAAGAGAGCTTGCTGTAGTACCACAGACTGGGTTTATAAACCTTATCTGCTGCAGCACCTGACCTCTGGGACTTCAGGACCATATTCCTCTGGGTCCTGTATGTCCCCCTGATGGTAGCAATTTTGGTTTTCACATCTTGGAGAGTTGTTGTGGGTATCTGGGTTTGGACAAATGCAAACAGGCTCTCCAGTGCTGCTGTCCTGGCCGTTTTGTTTTTATTGGACCCACTTTTGGTCTGCCACAGGATAGGGAGTTCTTTCCATTTGTCAATGAACTCCCCCATGGGTTTTTGAATGTATTCATTCTCTCTGTAAAATCAAAAACCAAGAAAAGACATATGTTTCAGGCAACAATCATCAAATCAGCATTTTGGACCCAAATCTCCTCCTCTGCGGCACCCAAAATCCTTATAATGTTATGTACCTTGGTCAACACGTTCGTTGCGAACTCCCTCTCCCGCCAAATGAACGTATTTTCGACACATGGATCGGCACTTGATATACACTGCGCATGCTTGGAACTCCGCACGCTTTCCCCGCCCCTGACGTTCGATATTGTACTTTCCCCGCCCCTTCTCGCTCGTCGTAGTGCTTAGCAACATGGCGGAGACACAGGTGGCTGAGATTACCTCGACAGAGAATGAAATTCCTGAGGAGCCCAAATCCCGATCCAGGAGATATAAGGCATCCAACATGTCATTCGAGGAAATGGTGGAGATGGTCGCCATTTTAAAGAGGGAGGATTATGATGCCAAGCATGGGCCGTATAAAAGGCCGAATCTGGTCAAGTCCAAAATTATGGGCAAAGTGGTCAAAAGTCTTCACCAAAAATTCGGGGTGTGCAGAACGAAGGAACAGCTCAGAAAACGATGGTCTGATCTGAAGTTGCGGGAGGCCGACCAATACAAACGAATCAAGAAAGTTATACGAAAAAGTAAGTTTTTTATTGCTATTTTCCCTGCTAGAGATTATTACTTGTATTATGTCGTGTATGTTTGTCTTTGATATCGTACAGTGAAAGATACCATCTTTCAGATTCGTCCGCAAAGTAAACGGACGTATTAAACCTCATTCTCCGTACAGTTCATCAAACAATGTTTTTGGATCATCCAGTGTGAACACCCATTTTCTTTTATTTTTTGGGGGTAGCGAATTTGGTCACCAAATATTTTTAGAGATCAAATCCAAAGGACATTTTTGAACAAAAAAAAGGATATGCATGTTAAGGGAGAGAATGCTCAGCAGCTGATGAAACATCTGAACGCAGTAGTACAAGTGTGGGCCAAAAGCCCCAAAGTTTGAGGGTGTCACACACAGGTGATCCTGTGTATATACTTTGGGGTGTTACAATGTGTCAAACTTGGTTTAAAAAAATAGATGCTATGTATTTGGCTATGTATCCAATCATGTGTTCCTGTTGTCACTGGGGGTCCATTGAAAAATGGACCACACTTCAAAAGAATGTTTGCAAATTATTTTCTCATGGTTTATTTTTCTCCCAAAAATCAACATTAATAATGAAAATATACCTTTTCTTGCAATCTCCATAGGGCTTCAAAAAGCTACGTCAAATGAGCCTCGAAATCCAACACCTTCAACAATAGCCCCAGACCCACATGATGGAGAGGAACGTGAGGTTGTGGAAGTGGAAAGTGGCACCTCAACAGGTCAGTGTCAAACCAGACAGATGCAGGTTAATAGATGTAGGCCTACATATTCTATACTACATATTTTTTTTTTAATGTAGGTGCAGTTCTGGCCGAAGACCCCAAAAATTTGACACATCACAGTGCCCAGATCCTGATCCAATACCTGATGGTCTGCTGTTGTGACCTTCAAAAATTAAAGCGAGACTTGATAGAGATCAGGGAAAATACCAAGCGGGTGGAGGAAAGGCTACAAAAGATCATGGCTGTGCTTGGGCGTGTCTAATGTTTTTTTAAAAATTAACGTTGAACTTGCTGTGTTTTGCCAGGTATGTTTTTCATTGAACCTTTTAGGACTAGTAAATGTAAATTTTTCCGATATATTTTTTAATATTTTTTTTGTATGCATGGCTGTTCAGGCGTTTTAACAAGCAAAAAATGTTTAGGACATCTACATTTAAAAGGATTTGTCCAATACTAAAATAAAAAATGGTATTTTGGTATCAAGAAGTTGTGGCTTCATTATGTAAATGTTGTGCTAAGTGAACTAAGCAATATTTTGTGTTTACACTGACAATGAAGGCTAATTAAGAATGCACAATACACGTGGCAATACAAGTCCACTAGGTAAACCTCTGAAAAACATAAACCATTATTAAAATTATACACGAAACCAATCTTTGAGAAAAATAATGTTTTATTTTTCTAAATTAAAAGGTTAAAAGTCTTAAGGCATTTCAATGGCCCCCCTACCCACAAAATAATCCACATATTTGTCACGGACCTCACGTCCGGTTTGGGGGGCCATGCCTGGACGGGCAGCTTCCAGGGCCACAAGATGTTCTGCTTCCATTAAGGTGGCCTCAGGCCCAGTCAAAGTCAGATAATTTGTGGAATGCACCCGGAGATAATTATGTAGGACACAACACGCCATTACAACATGGTTCCATTTGTAAGGGGCAAGGTGGATGGAGGTGAGGAACAGGCGGAAGCGGCTGGCCATGATGCCAAAGGCATTTTCAACCACCCTTCTTGCTCTGGCCAGCCGATAGTTGTACACCCTCCTCTCAGGGGTGAGGGTGCGCTGCGGGAATGGCCTCATCAAATGGGGACCCAGGCCAAACGCCTCATCTGCCACAAACACAAATGGGAGTCCCTCCACATTCTGCTCCGCTGGTGGCAAGGCCAGCTGATCCAAAAGGAGCCGTTCCCCAAACTCCGTCTGTGCAAAAACTCCTCCATCAGACATCCTGCCATTCTTGCCAACGTCCACATAGAGGAATTCGTAGGTGGCCGACACCACTGCCATCATGACGATGCTGTGGAACCCCTTATAGTTATAATAAAAGGATCCCGAATGGGGTGGTGGGACGACCCGAACATGTTTGCCGTCGATGGCCCCTCCACAGTTTGGAAAGTTCCGTCGTTGGGCAAAGTCCGATGCCACATTCTGCCATTCATGTGGCGTAGAAGGGAACTGTGGAATGAAATCCAAAATAAATTAATACTTTGAGACTGAAACATTGAAAGCAGATTTAAGAAAATCATTCATGGCCAACATTGGGGGAACGTGTAAATATTAAAAGTGTGTAGTACTGCGCCAATCCTATAATAGAAAACTTGTTATGTGCAGCCAACCACTCAAAATCAGACAGGAAAAGGTTAAATAAATATTTAAAAAGTGTGGCGCCAATGAATGATGAGGAATGACCTCAACCGTGCAATATAATGAAATAAGTATATGTAAATTTTAAATTAAACACAATATAGTGGTAAATATACCCTGTGACATGTGCATGATATACAATTTCACATGAAAATACCATATAGCATAAAACGATGCTTCATCCACCTGTCTCTACTGACAGTCAGCAGGTGGTGAACCAATAGCTATATCGTGCATATACAAACAAAACAAACAAAACTTTTATATAATGGGTGTCAAGTTCATATGGGGTAACTTTGATGAGTGTGTGCCAATATAATGGTCATACACTGAAGGAAAGTTCCAACAAAGAATCTCCCGAAGGACTTGGGATGACCTTATCTGTATACCGGGAAGTATATTGGATGTAGTAGACCAATAGGTATATACTGTCACCCGGGGGTGCCTTCACCATGGATCCATAAAAGAGAAAGGGATACTCTTACCAGCTATGGTGGATCCAATGCGCCGTACGGCGGATGGATCTTTCAGGCTTTGTCTCTTCAGAGACAGGGGAGCGACAACCGGAGTCTGTAGAACGCCTCCTCTTAAAGCTGGCAGCACTTCTATTTTGGCAAGAAAGATCCAATCCCAAATCGCAAAGCACCTCAATAGGTCATAGCCATGAAAAACAGGGAAAAGATTCTCCACATGGTGTAAATCCAAAAACGATTTATTAAAACATCCGTTTTAAAGTTCAAGCAATGTGAACACTCGGTAAAAATTCTTAAAAAGCAAATATATAAAAAAGCAAATATAAGAAAAGCCAAGACACTCCACAGCACAGCAGTACAAAAACGAAGACAGCGTGGTCAAGTCAGCTGGAGCTCCAGCTGACTTGACCACGCTGTCTTCATTTTTGTACTGCTGTGCTGTGGAGTGTCTTGGCTTTTCTTATATTTGCTTTCTTGGCTTTTCTTATATTTGCTTTTTTATATATTTGCTTTTTAAGAATTTTTACCGAGTGTTCACATTGCTTGAACTTTAAAACGGATGTTTTAATAAATCGTTTTTGGATTTACACCATGTGGAGAATCTTTTCCGTTTTTCATGGCTATGACCTATTGAGGTGCTTTGCGATTTGGGATTGGATCTTTCTTGACAAAATAGAAGTGCTGCCAGCTTTAAGAGGAGGCGTTCTACAGACTCCGGTTGTCGCTCCCCTGTCTCTGAAGAGACAAAGCCTGAAAGATCCATCCGCCGTACGGCGCATTGGATCCACCATAGCTGGTAAGAGTATCCCTTTCTCTTTTATGGATCCATGGTGAAGGCACCCCCGGGTGACAGTATATACCTATTGGTCTACTACATCCAATATACTTCCCGGTATACAGATAAGGTCATCCCAAGTCCTTCGGGAGATTCTTTGTTGGAACTTTCCTTCAGTGTATGACCATTATATTGGCACACACTCATCAAAGTTACCCCATATGAACTTGACACCCATTATATAAAAGTTTTGTTTGTTTTGTTTGTATATGCACGATATAGCTATTGGTTCACCACCTGCTGACTGTCAGTAGAGACAGGTGGATGAAGCATCGTTTTATGCTATATGGTATTTTCATGTGAAATTGTATATCATGCACATGTCACAGGGTATATTTACCACTATATTGTGTTTAATTTAAAATTTACATATACTTATTTCATTATATTGCACGGTTGAGGTCATTCCTCATCATTCATTGGCGCCACACTTTTTAAATATTTATTCAACATTGGGGGAAACAGAAAAATTAAAACATTAGTAGTAAGCAACAAAAAAAGCAAAAAAAAAAAAAATGGGGGGGGGGTTGAAGATGAGTTGGGGAGATCACAAATGTAGGCTGGAGCACTCTGTTTGAATTTAGGACAAATGTTACATTCCTAGACAATCTTTAGGGGGCGTTTAGGGTAAAGCACTACAATGGAGCATAGATTAAAATACATGGAAAGGACTAGGCAAGGTGGGTATGGCCCCAGGATAGCATGCTGGAGAGGTTAGGTAAGGCAAATGTTAATGTAGGCCTAATGAAAAAATTCAAAAACAAAAATTAGCATGTGGAGAAAGGGGAAGTTCCCTGCAGCTAAGAATCATGGGAATTAGGGACTGCTAATAAACCCCCCCAAAAAAACATTCTAAAAAATACATACAATGTGATGTTTGAAATAAGAACACTTACCTTAATATAGTCCTCCTGCAAAACTTGGAGGATGGCAGAACACGTCTCTGGTATAATGATAACCAGAGCCTGGGGGGATATGCCTGTGGAGAACTTTAAGTCCTGCAGGCTTCTCCCAGTCGCCAGGTATCGCAACGTGGCAATGAGCCTCTGCTCAGCACTGATGGCTTCACGCATAACGATATCCTGCCTGGTAATGTAGGGGGACACCAAAGCCAACAGATACTGAAATACGGGGTCAGACATCCGGAGAAAATTCCTATAGTCATCAGGATTATTCTCCCTGATCTCCCGCAACAAAGGCATATGACAGAACTGGTGCCGCTGGAACAACCAATTCTTGGTCCATGAACTCCTCCTGACCCTGCTCATGGCATGGAGTCGGGATACAGCATGAACCCCTGCACCAACTACAGCACGAACTCTACGACGAGTACGTAGCGGCAACATGGCTAGATAACGGTCGCAAGCTCAGAACAAACTAGAAGAACACACGGAAGAACAGCAAGGCCTATGAAGAACAAGCTGAAAAACAGGACCGAGCAGACGAGAACGCACTGAATAAACAGATACGAACTGACTACAAGCCCTGCCAAACAGATACGAACCCACAAGCACAAACTGAACTCCACAAAACGATCTTCAAAGCACGAAGACTGAAAAGCGCGAATCGTCTCTCACCAAACTTTTAGTAACACGCAGTAACACGGAATTAGCAAAAGCGGCCCAAAGGGTGGCGTCATTAGAACGGAACTTACCCTTTATAGTGCCGTCGTACGTGGTATACGTCTCTGCGCTTTGCTTGATCGTTTTTTTAAATGATGGTGTGTACGCAAGACAGGCTTGAGAGGAAACATGAAAAAAAACGACGTGAAAAACTGCAAGAAAAAAAATGGCAAGAAAAACTATCGTGTGTACGCGGCATAAGAGTTTTCCTCCCCATGAGGTGAGTTTCTTGAAGGACACAGATATGAGGGTTGTAGGTCTTCAGGAATTGGAACACCAGTGACCGCTTCACAGGGGAGTTAAGGCCCCTGGTGTTCCAAGAGACAAGTGTCAGCGATGCCATTCAACAAGCAGGCGCATCAACAATGGAGAGTAATCAGAGGACAGGCCCGAACCGGATGGAGTGGAAGCAAACAAACCAATTGTACACAAAAAGTATCCCATGAAGGGTGGTAAAAACATAGGCCCAAATGACTGTATCACATATTTAACCATAAAATAAGCAGCAAAACAGAAATAAAAACAAAAACAACTACAAAACAACAAAACAACCCCCCCCTCCCCGCCAACCCCCCCGAAACAGCGGGTGGCTCTTCTTCCCAAGAACAGCACGGCAAGCCGCCATGCATTGGAGGTAACGTGTGCAAGAGGCTTACTGAACATAAGTCTACAGACCCATTACTGCTAGGGTCATCCGGATTATAAAATGTGGTGCCAGTCTCCCTGGCTGGGGGTACAAAACTTGGTGTGGTTACATGTCTTCCTCAAAAAAGATCACACATAGGTCCCCGGCTTTGGCAAATGTCCCCAGTACTTGACAAACAGGGTAAGGGCAACATAATGGGGCATAGGGGGTACAGGTGAGCATGTCTTCCGCCCCCCCCCCCCCCCCCCACTGTGGGGAGCACAGTGTTATGCAATCCCTTGTCTCTCAGAGCAGGATAGCAGGTGGAGGAAAAAATAAAGCAATGACAAAAAAAAAAAAAGGGGGGGGGGGAGACCACAGCCAAACCGCAAGGCAGCAGGAAAGAAAATTGCCAGAGGGCCACATGTATGCACGGAGGATGGAGAACTTCAAGGCAACAAGGAAGTGTAGATCATATACTTGCTTTATCCCGCACGGATCGTATCAAGCCAGGAAGACGCCTTCTCGGGTGACGTGAAGAATCTTACTCGTTCGCCATCTTGGACCCTGAGCCTGGCGGGAAACAGCATACTGTATTTCAGGTTTTTGGCGCGAAGGCGGGAGCGGACCTGGTCAAATGACTTCCTCTGCTTCTGCGTTTCGATCGAATAGTCAGGGAATATCAGGAGCTTAGCGTTCTCATACTTCAGGTCACCCACACTTCTAGCCTCCCTGAGGACAAGGTCCCGATCCCGGTAGTTCAAAAGCTTAAAGATAAATGTACGTGGGGGATTCCCCGGTGGGCCCCTGGCTGTGGGTATCCTATGAGCTCTCTCCACCACCAAGTTAGGGGAAAAAGAGGCAAGGGGTAGGAGGGTGTGCAGCAACTGCTCCGTAAACGTGGTGGTGTCGTTCCCCTCAGATCCCTCGGGCAGCCCTATGATGCGCAAATTATTGCGTCTATTCCGGTTCTCGGAATCTTCAGCACGGAACTCCAGGTACTTGACTCTAATTTTGAGGGTATGGAGGTCAGCCGTGTGCTCTCTTTGCACATCCTCAGCCGCAGACACTCGCTGCTCCACCTCTGACACTCTGCCTTTAAAAGTGTCAATATCCCTCCTAATCAGGCCCAATTCAATGTACATGGTGTCAATCTTCTCTGTAAGGGCTGTTTTACAGCCATTAATGGCCTCCATGAAGGCTGTGTGTTCAGGGGAGGTTCGGGGAGCTGCAGCCCCGTGACTCACCTCCTCCTCTTCCTGAGCCGACATGATGGGGGAGACTGCTGCGGCCTTCCCCTCAGTATGGCGCGCGGTCCCGATCTTCTTCTGGCTCTGCCGGTGCACTGATCCCCCTCTCCGATAGCCGGGCATGAGCAGGAGTTGCCCGGGGCAAAAAGCAAGCAAGTGAGCCAGTGGAAGGGCTCCCAGCACCGCAGGGAAGAAGGAGAATAGATCCGGACGGCGGGGCGGAGCGGAGCTAATACACGTCCGCTCCCGTCGCCATCTTGGACACGCCCCGATGGTGTGAAGTTTAGTGAGGAGAAACAGGAAGTGAGAAATTCAGACAAAGAAAAAAAAACATTTAGAAGGTAAATCAAAGGAAAAGGTAAGTGAACCAACAATGCACTAGCTTAAAGGAACCTATTTAGAAAATAAAAAACAAGCCTTTACAACCCCTTTAAGTGCCCAGTATTGAAGTGGTTAAGCTAATCTGGGTGTTGCCATTTATGCATCCATGCCATTTATGCTTAGCCCTACAGTCATTCTGTATGCTGAAGTATGTTACCTTAATACCTTATGGTAATCCTATGCTAACTGCTTGAGTGAATGCTTTCAAAATAGCACTAATATTGAGTGATAGGAATTATTTCCCATGTTTCACTGTGTTTACCTGCTTTTAGACTCACTCTGGTGTGTCATAGGTGCTGAGGCCCTTGAGGAAGTTGAGGCAAAGAACAGAGGACCCATCTTAACCAGGCGGCTCCTTCAGGGGTAGCACTACATGGCCCATGGGAAATATCCACATTATCAGGGCACTGAAAGAAGGATCCTCCCACACATTAGACCGGAAGAAAGAACAACTGGGGACCAACCTGTCATGTGACTGCAATTTAAGTCTTTTGGTTTAGTCTTTTCAAAATCAAATCCATCAGTTAGCAAGAAGAGAGTCGGGGAGGTAATTGAGTAGAGTTTGGGGGTTATATTGGAGATAAGCTTTAAAAGCAAATGGACTCTTAGGCTGGGTTCACACTGGTGCGACAAACGCTTTGACATTGGGAGCTCATGTCACATGACGTGTGAAAATCAATGTTTCCCTGTGGGAGCCGTCTTAACTGGTCCAACACATGTCAGTCCGACTTTGAAAATGCTCCCTGCACTACTTTGGTCCGACTTTGATCCTACTTCAGCTCATTGAATATCACTGAAGTCAGATCAAAGTTGGATCTTGGTCTTGCATGATCCGACTTTGGCATGCGACTTGTGCTCTGATGAGGGGGAACTCCACGCCAAATTTTAAATAAAAATCCAGCATGGGTTCCCCCTCCAAGAGCATACCAGGTCCTTTGGTCTGGTATGGATTTTAAGGGGAACCCCCTACACCGAAAAACGGCATGGGGGTCCCCCCAAAATCCATACCAGACCCTTATCCGAGCACGCAGCCCAGCCGGTCAGGAAAGGGAGTGGTGACGAGCGAGCGCCCCCCCTGAACCATACCAGGCCGTATGCCCTCAACATGGGGGGGTGGGTGCTTAGGGGCAGGGGGCGCCCTGCGGCCCTCCCACCCCAAAGCACCTTGTCCCCATGTTGATGAGGACAAGGGCCTCTTCCCAACAACCCTGCCCGTTGGTTGTCTGGGGCTGCGGGCGGGGGGCTTATCGGAATCCGGGAGCCCCTTTAAAAAGGGGGCCCCCAGATCCCGACCCCCACCCTATGTGAATGAGCATGGGGTACATCGTACTCCTACCCATTTACCTAGGGGAAAAAAAATTCAATAAAAAAACACACTACAAAGGTTTTTAAAGTAATTTATTAGGCAGCTCCGGGGGTCTCTTCCGACTTCGGGGGTCTCTTCCGACTTCTCTGCTCTCTCCGGCCTCTTCTCCCGCTGTCCAGTGTCTTCTGCCGGGCTCCTCCGCTATTTTCTGCTCTTTTGCCCGCTCTTTTGCTAGCGGTTGCCCGGTCTTCTCCGTCGTCTTCTTCCCTCTTCTCTTCTTTTGATGTTGACGCGACGCTCTCTCCCGCTGTAATGCCAATTTTGGATGATTGGTGACAAAAAAGATTTGATGCTGAAAACAAGCGAGCAAAAAAAACTGAAAATACTTTTTAGAAATGTAGAAAACCCTTTGCTAGAGAAACAGGGACTGCCTTATAAATTTCTTCCCAAGTTTTTCTATGCGGTTACTATGAGTTTAGGCAGACAATGCGCAACGGTGGTTAGTCAACACTTGCTTTTGTTTATTTTCTGGGAAAATGGAAAAAAAATTAATCATTCACTATGGGTAATATTCTACTTTTGTAACAACCTTTATATGTGCCCTTAAAGCAACACCTATTCCTAGCACACATGTATTATACCAATCATTACAGATTGTAAATTCTCATGAGCATGGTCCTCCTAATTCTCCTGAATTGATTTGTATTACAACTGTTCTGTGTCCCTTTATAAATTCTATAAATAAATCAATATAATATTTAGTAATATAAGGCTTGGTCATACAGCAAAAAGCTAAATGATCAGTGGCAATAGATAAATTGTAATACATAACAGAAAAAAAAACAACATTAGTATTGTAATTAATTACCTATTCTCTATACAATACAGGATGTAATCATTGTGCTCATGTTGAAGCATGTAGACAGATATGAAAGAGACAGAGAGAGATAAGAATGAAGATAAGCTATAGAAAGAAGAGAACAAAGAAATTAAGATTAATGTCAAAGCACACTGCACTTATTATACATTTTTTTTGCTGCCCCTCTATTTCCAGGCCAGCAAAGCTACATGCCTGGATAAGGGTCTGGTATGGATTTTGGAGTTGGACTCCAAGGCATTTATTTTTGTTTACCTTTTTTTCTACTCTGGGGCATGTGGCCTGGTAAACTTCAGAAGGTTGGGGGTGCACGCTTGCTGCCCCTTTCTTTCCAGGCCACACAGGCTGCATGTCTGGATAAGGGTCTGGTATAGATATTTAATGGCTGCCTCATGCACAAAAACAAATGACATATGCATACCATACCCTTATCCTAGATAGGGATATGGTCTTTATTTTTTTTGCAAATATAATTTTTATTAAAGTTCAAGAAAGGGCCATGCCCTAGTGTTACAACATTAACGTTCAAACAGTTGAGGTCGCAGCCTCGTATCTACATAATATCGTGACTATGAGAGTAAAGCAGAATGATCATCAATACTGGTGTGAGAAATTTTTTCCCCTTGATACTCAGGCTTCTCGTAGGTCTACTTCTGCTCATGCTATGAGGACTTACATTGCTGCGGTACAGATATGAGTAGGGCTACCCTTTCTTATGTTCCGTTTTCCTGAACATAGAAATTATAGTGAAAATAGTTATAGCTAGAAAAAGAGAAAAAAGAAAATGGGGGGGGGGGGTGGAATATGGAATGATGTAAGGGAGTAAGGAGGGAAGTCACAGCTATGGGTCAGGGCCGCAACAATATTTCAATGCTTGTGGCCATCTCACGGCTCATGTCTCAAAAAGGGCTTTCCCCTCGTCCGAAAAAATGAACACATCCCAGAGTCTCCATGTTTTCGTGTAAGTCTCGTGTCTGTCGTGTGCTGTCAAAATCAGGTCTTACATATTTTTTATATCCTCTACCTTCCTAATCCAAGTCGCAGTTGTCGGTGGGTGCTGTTGTTTAAGTAAGTAAGGGGATGCAGGACGTAGCCGCGTTTAGCAGATGTCTCGAGATTGATTTTTTATAGATTCTAGCAGGGATGGTATCTTAAAGTCCGTAAATTTTGGGGAAATAGTGCGGACTGTCGTCCAAAATTCTGTCAGTTTAGGGCATGTCCAAAAAACATGTAAGATTGCCCCTACATCTCTCTGACATCTCCAGCAACAGTCTGGTGTGTCAGGGAAGATGGAGTGTAAACCATACCTCCCAACCTTTTTTTTAAATGTTCCGGCGGCAACCAACAACCCCCCCCCCCCCCCCGCTCAACAACTTCTGTGACAATTCCCGTTTTTTTTTTTGCAAATGTCCCCCCCCCCCCCGCTCAACAACTCTGGTTGGCAGGGGAGAGGGGATCAGAATGTCCCGCAAAGGGACTTTACAAAGTTGGGAGGTATGGTGTAAACGGCTCGGTGTCAGATACCATCTCGTCAATAATTTAAAGTTGGTCTCTTGGATTTTAGTACACATGGATGATTTGAGAGAGAATTGTAACATGTTTTGTATCTGTGATGACGTGAAGGTACTGCCTAAATCCGTCTCCCATTTTGTTAGGCAAGGTAAATGTGGTTGTTCCTGAGGGGTGTTCAGTAGTGCATATGTTGTGGAAAGGACCTGACGCAGTGGGTCAGTTCCAGAACAGAGCTCCTCGAAAGTAGTTAGCTGGCGGGAATAATGCTGAGAGTTAGAAAGGGAGTGGAGGAAGTGGTGTATTTGCGCAGCATTCCAGAACGGGAGTTGGAAGGGGCCTGCGTTGGCCATTAACTCCGCAATGGTCGGCCACCTTCCCCCAGTCTGGTCTTGATTTTTAAAGGGGACCCCTTACCAAAACAAAAATTGATGTGGGGTCCCCACGATAAATATACTAGACCCTTAACCAGGCATGCAGCCTGGTTGGCCAGGAAAGGAAGGTGCATACTTCCCCCCTTAACCATACCATGCCCTCAATATTAGAAGGCCTTGCCCCTTATTGATGGGGATAAAAGTTTTGTTGCCTCCTTCCTGGCTTGGTGGAAGTGGTGGTCTACAAGGGAGGGGGGAATTTTAGAATATGGAAGCCATGTTTAAGATAAGTGGGCCCCCCAAGGAATTGGCCTTTTCCTTTCCCTATCTAGAGAAAATACAGTGCCTTGAAAAAGTATACCCCTTGAAATTTTCCACATTTTGTCATGTTACAACTAAAAACGTGAATGTATTTTATTGGGATTTTATGTGATAGACCAATACAAAGTGGCACATAATTGTGAAGTGAAAGGAAAATTATAAATGTTTTTTAAAAATGTTAACAAATAAATATCTGAAAAGTGTGGCGTGCATTTGTATTCAGCCCCCTTTACTCTGACACCCCTAACTAAAATCTAATTGAACCAATTGCCTTCAGACGTCATCTAATTAGTAAATAGAGTCCACCTGTGTGTAATTTAATGTCAGTATAAATACAGCTTTTCTGTGAAGCCCTCAGAGATTTTTTAGAGAAACTTAGTGAACAAACAGCATCATGAAGGCCAAGGAACACACCAGAATGGTCAGGGATAAAGTTGTGGAGAAGTTTAAAGCAGGGTTAGGTTATAAAAAAAATATCCCAAGCTTTGAACATCTCGCGGAGCACTGTTCAATGCATCATCCAAAAATGGAAGGAGTATGGCACAACTGCAAACCTACCAAGACATGGCTGTCCACCTAAACTGACAGGCCGGCAAGGAGAGCATTCATCAGAGAAGCAGCCAAGAGGCCCATGGTAATTCTGGAGGAGCTGCAGAGATCCACAGATCAGGTGGGGGAATCTGTCCACAGGACAACTATTAGTAATGCACTCCACAAATCTGGCCTTAATGGAAGAGTGGCAAGTAGAAAGTCATTGTTGAAAGAAAGCCATAAGAAGTTCCGTTTGCAGTTTGTGAGACGCCATGTGGGGGAGACAGCAAACATGTGGAAGAAGGTGCTCTTTTTGGCCTAAAAATAAAACGCTATGTGTGGGGGAAAACTAATACTGCACATCACCCTGAACACACAATCTCCACCATGAAACATGGTGGTGGCAGCATCATGTGGTGGGGATGCTTTTCTTTAGCAGGGACAGGGAAGCTGGTCAGAGTTGATGAGAAGAAGGATGGAGCCAAATACAGCGCGATCTTAGAAGAAAACCTGTTAGAGTCTGCAAAAGACTTGAGGCTGGGGTGGAGGTTCTCCTTCCAGCAGGACAACGACCCTAAACATACAGCCAGGGCTACAATGGAATGGTTTCGATCAAAGCATATTCATGTGTTAGAATGGCCCAGTCAAAGTCCAGACCTAAATCCAATTAAGAATCTGTGGCGAGACTTGAAAATTGCTGTTCAGAGACACTCTCCATCCAATCTGACAGAGCTTGAGCTATTTTGCAAAGAAGAATGCGCAAAAATGTCACTCTCTAGGTGTGCAAAGCACAGAGACATCCCTAAAAAGACTTGCAGCTGTAATTGCAGCGAAAGGTGGTTCTACAAAGTATTGACTCTGGGGGCTGAACACCAATGCATGCAACACTTTTCTTATATTTATTTGTATTAAGTTTTGAAAACCAATTATCATTTTCCTTCCACTTCACAATTATGTGCCACTTTGTGTTGCTCTGTCAGATAAAATCCCAATAAAATACATTTACTTTTTTTGTTTTAACATGACAAAATGTGGAAAATTTCAAGGGGTCTGAATAATTTTGTAAGGCACTGTACATCCATACAGTAGGCCAAACAACAACAAATAAAAATTCCCAGCTCAACTTACCAGCCAGCCTGCAACAAACTGAATTTTCCTGTCTAACTGTTCATGTTAAAAACTGGGGTCTCTTTTACACACATTTGCAAATACATGCATAAGCTGCAGAGGCCGTGAAAAGGAACCCCAGTATTATCTGCAGTCCTAACTCTATAAATTTTGAGAGCCTTCATAGTAGGAGCACATACACTATATTACTAAAAGTATTGGGACACCTGTCTTTACACGCACATGTACTTTAATGGCATACCAGTCTTAGTCCGTAGGGTTCAATATTGAGTTGGCCCACCCTTTGCACACTATAACAGCTTCAACTCTTCTCGGAAGGCTGTCCACAAGGTTTAGGAGTGTCTATGGCAATGTTTGACCATTCTTCCAGAAGTGCATTTCTGAGGTCAGGCACTATTGTGAACGAGAAGGCCTGGCTCTCAGCCTCCACTCTAGTTCATCCCAAACGTGTTCTAATGGGTTCAGGTGAGGACTCTGTGCCACTCAAGTTCCTCCACCCCAAACTTGCTCATCCATGTCTTGTTTTGTGCACTAGTGTGCAGTCATGTTGGAACAGGAAGGGACCATCCCCAAACTGTTCCCACAAAGTTGGGAGCATGAAATTGTCCAAAATGTATTGGTATGCTGACGCCTTAAGAGTGTCCTTCACTGGAACTAAGGGGCCAAGCCCAACCACTGAAAAATAATAACAACCCCTGAAAAATAATAATTCCTCCTCCACCAAATGATTTGGACCAGTGCAAAAAGCAAGGTCCATAAAGACATGGATGAGCGAGTTTGGGGTGGAGGAACTTGACTGGCCTGCACAGAGTCCTGGCCTCAACCCGATAGAACAACTTTGGGACGAATTAGAGTGGAGACTGCGAGCCACGACTTCTCATCCATATCAGTGCCTGACCTCACAAATGCGCTTCTGGAAGAATGGTCAAACATTCCCATAGACACATTCCTAAACAGGACAATCCAGTTTGTTGTAGGATGGCTGGTAAGTTGAGCTGGGATTTTTTCTTTGTTGTTGTTTGACATGTGTCGCTCTTCCATGTGCTCCTTGCTGTTAAGGCCAGTTATAGGTTGGGGTTTGTACCGTTGGTTATCCATACAGTAGGCACCTGGCAGGTGAATCCTCAAAGCGCTTTGGCACAGGAAAACAGTCTGCCAGTCCACTATTAAAAAAATCCAAAGCACAGCCCCATCCTGTGAGGCTTCCCAGCTTTTTCATAACCAGCCAGGTATTTTAGCAGCTGAGCTGCAGACCCACCCAATTTCTTCTGCAGTCCAAACTCCCAGCATTACATTTTTTTGATCAGAGAGACTGATCAGTTTTCCTCATCAGGCTTTCCTGGAGGCCACAACAGCCCCAATATGTTTTCTTGGCAATTAAAATTATTCCACAGGTGTGAAAACATTTCTGGTGCTGTGCCAAAACCTACCAAGCCAGTTTTTAGCAGCTGAAATAGAATTTGCCAATTTAAACAGATAAATAGATATATGACACATATGCCAAAAAAAAAAAAAACTTCTAAAATAAAAAAATAAAAGGAAGTGAACATCCTGTCCCCTTCGCAATGGGCTGTGAACACAGCAGAAATAAATGAGAGTACGCAGGTGGAAGTCTTGCCGTGTAAGGTCAGGAGTGTGAACATTATAGATTCCTGCTAAAATCATTTCGCACGTCAAGCAATATCCAACAGAAAGATTAAAAAAATATCAGCAAGGGGAGCCATGCTTTTATTATTGACATCTCTGAGCAGATGCAGTGAGAGCTTCATTTTATGATAAAGAAGAACATATCATGCCGAGACTGAATTCACAAAGTGTACGTGAAATTGTGCGCAAACAATGCCAGGACCTTTACAAATACAGAGCAATGTATGCATCTGCTTAATGGTGAAAACTGAAGAAAAGAATAACAATATATTTGCATAATTTGTGGCCAAGAACTCCTTCCACACCCTCCTTATTACACCCTCCTTATCACAAATATACTCCTTGCTACACAACCCGCATCAGACCTTCGCCAGCCATAGTGGAAGTCAAATGCTCTGCTTTCTTTTTCTTGAGACAGCAGGCTATGGCACACTACACACGCATTTAGGGTTGCCACCTGTCCAGGATTCACCCGGACAGTTGGGGTTTGGAATTATGTGTCCATGTTTCACACCTAATTTAGACTGGACTATGGTTTCCCAGCAGGGTTGCTGGCTGCAGTTGTCTAAGCTGAGAGTGTCTGTTACACTCTCTTTCACACTGCCCAAAGCCAGCACTAACAAACACCCCCAAACACACACACACACAAGGGAGGGGGCTTGATCTGCACCTCTTCCCCCACCCCTATGCCTCTGTGTCTGCTCACACTCCAATCCCCGACACTGTGCCTCAGAAAAAAGAAGTTGGGGCCGGAAATTTGAAGTCCAGCAGCCTCAGATTAGGGATGAGCTTCGTGTTCAAGTCGAACTCATGTTCGACTCGAACATCGTCTATTCAGCCGTTTGCCAAATTCTGAACAATATGGGGCGTTCGTGCCAAATTCGAGTGGCGCGTCACGGCCTATAATTCACTGCGTCAACGCAGTGCATTGCTGGCTGATGATTGGCCAAGCATGCACTATGACCCGCATGCTTGGCCAATCACAGCGCCGTCAGTACAGAGAGCCGTAATTGGCCAAAGTCAGGGTGCCTTTGGCCAATCATGGCTCAGGGGATTAGGTACACGCCCCACACTATATAAGGCCGCCCGCACGTCGGCACCATGTAGTGTGTTCCGGCGTTGAAATAGAGAGATAGAGACAAAGAAAGTGTCATTTCATTTCAGTTATTTAGAGCAGGCAGGCGATTGAGTTAGCTGCAGTCAGTGCATTTAGTATATATATGCACCCCAGGCGTTGTGTGTATATATATATATATATATATATACACTGTATTCAGTTTAGCTAGATCCGTTCCTGTTCTACTGTTGCTAAGATACTACAGGCAGGCAGTTGATTCAGTAAGCTGCAGTATATCACTCAGTATACTGTATTCTGTTTAGCTACACTGCAGACTGTTCCAATCCTGTTCTACTGTTGCTAAGATACTACAGGCAGGCAGTTGATTCAGTAAGCTGCAGT
Organism: Rana muscosa; assembly: GCA_029206835.1. Lineage (NCBI taxonomy): Eukaryota > Metazoa > Chordata > Amphibia > Anura > Ranidae > Rana > Rana muscosa. The sequence continues at coordinate 355,703,532 of CM055120.1, forward strand.
ATATCACTCAGTATACTGTATTCTGTTTAGCTACACTGCAGACTGTTCCAATCCTGTTCTACTGTTGCTAAGATACTACAGGCAGGCAGTTGATTCAGTAAGCTGCAGTATATCACTCAATATACTGTATTCTGTTTAGCTACACTGCAGACTGTTCCAATCCTGTTCTACTGTTGCTAAGATACTACAGGCAGGCAGTTGATTCAGTAAGCTGCAGTATATCACTCAGTATACTGTATTCTGTTTAGCTGCACTGCAGACTGTTCCTGTTCTACTGTTGCTAAGATACTACAGGCAGGCAGTTGATTCAGCTAGCTGCAGTATAATCAGTATATATATACATCCCAGCTTTGTGCAGCTACATCTCACTGCAGGCCATTCCTTGTGTACCTATTCCAATACATCAAAGACAGTATGTCTGGAAGGCCAACAAGGAGAGGCAGACACTCACATGCCAATAAAAGAGGGTAAGCAGGCTCTGTGTCTAGAGGCAACAGTGCTGGTCGTGGACACGGTGCATCCTCATCAGCACGTGGCTGTGGGGCACGCTTGTCCCTTTTTTGGGCAGCTGGCCGCGTTGAGCCGCAACATGCTGAAGAGTTGGTAGAGTGGATGACCAAGCCGTCCTCATCCTCCTCATCCTCTCTCACCCAGCCTCAGGGTACTTTGTCTGCCAAAGCAGCTGCCAAAGCGGCCTCTTCTATTAGCTCAATGGCATCAGTCACTCCTTCCCTAGCCCCACCATGTCCTGAGGAGTCCCCCGAACTGTTTGACCACAGTGTTAGGTACATGCTGCAGGAGGATGCGCAGCGTTTTGGGGGCTCCGATGATGGTACACAGCTTGAGGAAGGCAGTTACGTGAGCCCAGAGAGAGGGGGTGCCCAAGAAGGACAGCAAACTGGCAGTCATGTTCCCCCAGCTGCAGCATACTGCCAGGTTTGCTCCAGTGATGAGGAGGGAGGGGATGATGAGGTCACTGACTCTACATGGGTGCCTGATAGGAGAGAGGAGGAGGAGGCACATCTCCAACGAGGCAGGATGCCCTCCAGGGGCCAGCTTAAGGGCATCACACCGAATGCATCACACCTCAGAGCTCCGCATGTGCAAGGCGCTGCTGTCTCTGCGCGTTATTCCAAAAGTTCTTTGGTGTGGGCCTTTTTTGAGACGTGTGCATCAGATCGCACCATTGCTATTTGCAACATATGTCTGAAGCGTATCTTGCGTGGCCAAAACATCAGCCGCTTGGGCACCACATGCTTGACCAGACATATGTCGACCTGCCATGCCATGCAGTCCGTTGGCAAGCATACATAAAAGACCCACACCAAAGAACAAAGCGGACCTCTCCTTGCTCCTCATCAGCTGGGATCTCCAACCCCACTATACCTTCAGTCCTCTCAGAAACCTGCACTGAGAGGAATGAAGGTGTAGAATTAGGTGTGTCACTGCCAAGTACTTGCGGCCAATCTGCTATCGGTACACCAATGTCCGATTGTACCAGGAAAATTTCCCTGCCCCAGCTGCTGCACCGCCGAAAGAAGTTCGCTCTCAGCCATTCACTTCCCCAGCGGTTGAATGCTAGCTTGGCTAAATTGCTAGCACTTCAACTGCTGCCTTTTCAGTTGGTAGACTCTGCCCCCTTCCATAAGTTTGTGGAATGTGCGGTTCCTCAGTGGCAGGTTCCCAAATGCCACTTTTTTTCACGGAAGACGATTCCGGCTCTCTACCGGCATGTGGAAGGCAATGTCTTGGCCTCGCTGGACAGGGCGGTCAGCGGTAAGGTGCATATTACAGCTGACTCATAGTCCAGCAGGCATGGACAGGGACGTTACCTATCTTTTACGGCCCACTGGGTGACTCTGCTGGCAGCTGGGAAGGATGCAGGAGAGGGAGGTTGTTCTACCATCATGCCTCCAAAATGCTACTAGTGGTGATTCTGACACACCTCTCTCCTCCACCCCCTCCTCTTCTTCTTCCTCCATGGCCTCTTCCTGTGCTGATTTGTCCTCGGAACCAGCGGTGCTCCGCAGGTGTTCAAGGGGCTACGCAAGTACGCAGGCAAAAAGATGCCATGCGGTGCTTGAGCTGGTGTGCTTGGGGGACAGGAGCCACACTGGGGCAGAGATTCTGTCAGCTCTGCAGGGACAGGCCCAGAGGTGGTTGACGCCGCGCCAGCTTAAGCCAGGAATGGTGGTTTGCGACAATGGCACCAACCTCCTCTCCGCCCTCTGACAGGGACAGCTGACCCATGTGCCCTGTTTGGCTCACGTCCTTAACTTGGTGGTGCAGCGGTTCTTGGGCAGGTACCCAGGCTTACAGGATGTCCTGAGGCAGGCCAGGAAAGTCTGTGTGCATTTCCGCCGGTCATATAATGCCAGTGCTCGGCTGGCTGACCTCCAAAAGGAATACAACCTGCTCAAGAACCGCCTAATCTGTGACATGCCCACCAGGTGGAACTCAACATTGGCCATGCTGCAGCGGCTGCACTCACAGCAGAGGGCCATCAATGAGTACCTGTGCGACTATGGCACCAGGACAGGGTCAGGGGAGCTTGTTTTTTTTTGCCACGCCAGTGGGTCATGATCAGGGATGCATGCACTGTCCTGTCACCATTTGAGGAGGCCACGAGGATGGTGAGCAGTGACAGTGCATGCATCAGTGACACTGTCCCTCTTGTCCACCTGTTGGAGCACACGCTGCGTGGAATAATGGACAGGGCACTTGAGGCAGAACAGAGGGAGGAAGAGGAGGACTTCCTTACCTCTCAAGGCCCCCTTTATCCAGACAGTGTTCCTGCTGGCCTGCCAATCACACGGGAAGAGGAGGAGGAGGATTGTGTCAGCATGGAGGTGGAGCCTAGCACTCAGCATCAGCAGCAGTCTTCAAGGGATCATTTACAGTCCCAAGAAACCAATGGACTTGTACATGGCTAGGAGGAGATGGCTGCGGATCATGTCGTCCTTAGTGACCCAGAGGACTCAGGACCGAATGCCTCAGCAAACCTACACTGCATGGCCTCCCTGATCCTGCAAAGCCTGCAAAAGGATCCTCGTATTCGTGGTATCAAGGAGAGGGATCATTACTGGCTGGCAACCCTCCTTGATCCACGTTACAAGGGTAAGGTTGCGGACCTTATCCAGCCGTCGCAGAGGATGAAACATCTTTGGGAGGCCTTGCAGAAAGGTTTGTGCAACGCGTTTCCAGAGCCTGGGAGGTTACAAATTCCTGGTCCTGGACAACGTTTTGCTGAGGCTTCGGTCAGTCACAGACGGAGCGGTGGAGAAGGTGGCCGTCTGACCGATGCGTTCAGACAATTTTTTAGTCCGCAGCCCCAAGGTATGATTGGTTCCAGCAACCATCACCAGCGTCTGATTCACATGGTGCAGGAATACCTAGGGGCAAGATCAGACTTGGACACCTTTCCCACGGAAAATCCTCTGGGTTACTGGGTCTTGAGGATGGATCACTTACCAGAGCTTGCACAGTATGCAATTGAGCTACTGGCCTGTCCTGCATCCAGCGCTCTTTCGGAATGCACATTCAGTGCTGCTGGAGGCTTTGCAACCGATCACAGGGTGCGCCTGTCCACCGACTCAGTCGATCGTCTGACCTTCATAAAAATGAATCAGTATTGGATCACCAGCTACCAAGCACCTGATGTTGATGTAATCAAATATATTTTTTTGAATGTGAGATCCCTTCAAGACTGCCTATGCTGATGCTGAGTGACTATCCTGTTATGCTGAGTGACTATCCTCTTCCTCAAGTTTATGTTGATAGCTTGTAAGAACATTTTTGGTTCTGGGCACTGCCACCAGTGCCTAAGGCCCAATTTTTCTGCCCCTGTTTAACAGGGGCGTGTAATTATAATTTTTGCTGCAATACTTTGCAGCAGGGCTCATTCCTGCGCTCCAACTAGAGTATCTGTGAGGGGTTGCAGTGTTGTGGCACCAGCACCAGTACCTAAGGCCCAATTTTTCTGCCCCTGTTTAACAGGGGCGTGTAATTACAATTTTTGCTGTAATACTTTGCAGCAGGGCTCATTCCTGCGCTCCAACTAGAGTATCTGTGAGGGGTTGCACTGTTGTGGCACCAGTACCTAAGGCCCAATTTTTCTGCCCCTGTTCAACAGGGACATGTAATTACAATTCTTGATCTAATATTTCACAGCAGGGCCCATTCCTGCGCCCACCAAGAGTAACTGTGAGGGCTTACAGTGTTGTGACAACACCAACACCTAAGGCCCAAATTTCTGCAGAGTACATAGGGCAGGCCCCTACTTTCAAACATCCGACTTTCAAACGACTCCTACTTACAAACGGAGGGAGACAACAGGAAGTGAGAGGAAATCTACCCCTAGGAAGGGAAATTCTCTCCTGTAAGAGTTAATATGGGAAAAAGGTGTCTCCTCTCCACTGATGCTTTATCACCAATCCTTGTTTCTCTAAAAACCCCAAATTTTCAAAAACCAGTTGTCATTGGGACAGAAAGTGAGGTGAAATCTTCTGAACAGGTGCACAGACAGCAAAACAAATGTTACAGGGGGTGATAACCCTTCCCTATGTTTTCCAAAAAGCTTAAAAATAGATTTTTTGGCTGGAGCTACACTTTAAAAATGTACCAGTTCAAAATTACAAACAGATTCAGTATACAGGGCCTGGGGGCCCCACGCCCTTTTTTTTATTTGGGTGCGGGGTTCCTCTTAATATCCATACCAGACCCAAAGGGCCTGGTAATGGGCTGGGGAGGGGCATGCTGTTTTTCTCAATGATTTTCATCCATATTGCGGGGATCAGACATTACATTAAAGCCGCAAGCAGTTTTAAATTACTTTTATTAAATTACCATACATGCTCAAATGGGAACAGAAATACGATTTCGTACTACCCCTTGAGAAATGGTCTGAATGTATTGACAATCTTCTTAAATGCACTAAATCTATCACAATTAGGGAAACTGCAATTAAACTATTTACCAGGTGGTATTATACTCCAGCCAAACTCCATTCTATATTTCCCTCAGTTCCCCATACCTGCTTTAGAGATTGCACCTCAATTGGTTCCTTCTCTCACATTTTTTGGGTTTGTGAAAAAGCATCCCAATTATGGAAACGACTCGAGAAATTTTCCTCCAAAGTTTCAAACAAAATTATAACCCTTACCCTTCCCAACTGTCACTTGTTCGCCCCGATCTTAGGTTTGAACACATTTCAATTAAGAATAGTCCATACAATTTGTGTATCCATCCATTGGCTAATAGCTTTTTATTGGAAATCCCCATCGTTAGCAATTTCCCAATTGAAAATTTGAATAAACGACATTTACCTTATGGAAAAAAAAATTCATACCTTACATAATACCACGCACCTACTGGATAAAAAATAGAATCTATGGTTCACATACTCAGACTACCTTTTAAACCCAAACTAGAATCCCCTTTCACAACCAATTCATTTATGCACGAAAATAACTCCACATTCCGAAATACTACTCAATCATTTATTTTCTATTTTTTCACTTTAAGCATCATTAAAATCACTGCTCCTGAAAAAACGGCCGTTTTTAAAACTGTTGTTTGCATTGATACATGTACCCTGGGGCAGGACCCGGGTCGCCAAACCCTTTTTAGGACAATAACTTGCATATTAGCCTTTAAAATTGGCACTTTTGATTTCTCACGTTTGAGTCCCATAGACTTTAACGGGGTTCGAAAGTTCGCACAAACTATCGGTCCGTTCGCATGATCTGAATGTGAACTGAACCGGGGGGGTGTTCGGCTCATCCCTACCTCAGATACATCTGGATGAGAGGTGCTGACTGCCAAGGGGTGTGTGAGCTCATCATCCATCTTTGTCTGTGACTGAAGTCCCCCCACTTCTATCTTCTGCCTCTGAGTGAGTACACTAAGGTAAGTCAGGGTTCTCAGAGCACCCCTTACATCAGAGTTCCCCTTTACACCAGAGGCCACAGTGTTTTCCCTTATATCAGAGTCTTCTTCGTACATCAGAGTTCTGTGTTCCCCCATAAATCAGGGTTCCCAGGGCATCCCTTATGTTAGAGTCCCCAGAGTTCTTCCTTACATCAGAGTCTGCAGAGTCCTCCCTCACAGTGAAAGGGAACTCTGGGAGTTCAGATGTAAAAGGGGAACTCTGTTTACTCAGATGTAAAGGGGGACTCTTGTTATTAACTTCATATGATTAGAAATGTTATTTAATAGCAAAATATATTTATAGTTTATACTATAAAAAAAATTGCAGTGCGCCGCTAAAGTGTTCGGGTTTGACTTGAAGAAAAGGTGGCAACCCTACACACATTGGGGTTTCTTCATAGGCCCTAATAGAACCTTATAAACAAGGCCAAGGATAAATCCAATGAAAAATTCCAAGCTTACTTACCTAATAGAACCTTGCAGGGAACTCAGAGTAGGAGAGAAAGGGGAATCACTAAGGGCTAATCAGATGCTCCACATGCAAATATTCTGCCAAAGAAACTGCTAACAGGAGGAGCGCAGAGAGTGAGTAGAAAGATGAGCTCATCAGTCTGCTGCTGTATCTTCACTGCCCATTCACAGGCTGGGGGTGGGGAGGTGACCAAGCTGCATTTCGTAACTGCAGTGGAAAAAAGTCATGTCACCACCCTGGCTGTACTGTCTACCGGACAAAATTAAAAATCATTTGGCAGGTAAAACAGCTCCCATATACACTTTATTAGGAACACCTGTTCAATTGCTTGGTAACACAAATTGCTAATTAGCCAATCACATGGCAGCAACTCAATTCATTTAGGCTCTAGACGTGGTGATGATGACTTGCTGAAGTTCAAACCGAACATCAGAAAGGGGAAGAAAAGGCATTTAAGTGATATGGCATGGTTGTTGGAACCAGACGGGCTGTTCTTCTGAGCATTTCAAAACTGCTGATCTACTGGGATATTCACGCACAACCATCTCTAGGGTTTGCAGTCCAGTGAGCGGCAGTTGTGTCGACAAAAATGCCTTGTTGAGGTCAGAGGAGAATGGGCAGACTGGTTTAAGATGATAGAAAGGTAACAGTAACTCAAAAAACCACTCGTTACAACCAAGGTATGCATAATACCAAGTCTAAATGCACAACACATCGAACCTTGAAGCAGATGGGTTACAGCAGCAGAAGACCACACCGGGTGCCACTCCTGTCAGCTAAGAACAGGAAACTGAGGCTACAATTGGCTAAGGATGACCAAAATTGGACAATGGAAGATCAGAAAAACGTTGCCTGGTCTGATGAGTCTCAATTTCAGCTGCGACATTCAGATGGTAGGGTCAGAATTTGGTGTAAACAATATGAAAGCATGGATCCATCTTGCTTTCTTGTGTAATGGTGTGGGGGATATTTTCATGGCACACATTGGGCCCCTTAGTACCAATTGAGCATCGTTTAAAAGCCACAGCCTACCTGAGTATTGTTGCTGACCATGTCCATCCCTTTATGACTACAGTGTGCCCATCTTCTGATGACTACTTTCAGCAGGATAATGTCACAAACCTCATATCATCTCACCACTGGTTTCTTGAGAATGACATTGGAGATTGGCATCATCGATGTGCAGCCGACAAATGGCAATTTACGTTGGCAGAATGGCAGGGGCAGTCAAATGTTCGCCGGCAGCCCCGCAATCGTGTCACGGAGCGGCAGAACGGGATGATGCCTATGTAAACAAGGCATTTCCCTGTTCTGCCTATCAACATGACAGGGATCTACTGCTCCCTGACATCGGGAGCAGTGATCTCTGTCATGTTGTAGTGAGACCACCCCCCCCCCAGTTAGAATCATTCCCTAGGACACACTTAAAGCGGAACTTCCGCTGATCGGAACCCTCCCACCCTCCGGTGTCACAATGACACCTTTCAGGGGGGAGGGGGGTGCAGATACCTGTCTAAGACAGGTATTTGCACCCACTTCCGGGAGTCCTCTCTGCGGGAAATCTGCGGGAAGCACATCACTTCCCGCAGAATACCCGTTGTGTTCTGGGAGACACTCGGCTTCCAGAACACAGGGGACCATTCAGAACGGCGCAGCGTGACTCGCGCATGTGCCGTAGGGAACCGGGCATGAAGCTGCAAGGCTTCACTTCCTGGTTCCCTCACCGAGGATGGCGGTGGGGGCAGCAGAGTGACGAGCGATTGCTCGTCCTCTGCTGCGGACGTCGCTGGACTCCAGGACAGGTAAGTGTCCATATATTAAAAGTCAGCAGCTGCTGTATTTGCAGCTGCTGGCTTTTAATATTTTTTTTTCCGCGGCACCTTCGCTTTAACACCTTGATCGTCCCCTAGTGTTTAACCCCTTCCCTGCCAGTGTCATGACCAGTGTAGCCCAGATGTCCCCAACCTTCTTAAAACTGTCCAACCACTCATACTCCACCATCCCCTTCTTACCATATCTAAATTAACGTGACCACACTTGAATTTTGGAATATAAATGGCAATAGCAGCCCTTTTATTAGCAAAATAATTATTCTCAAAACTTTAAACATAACAACTGTAACGACAACTTTTCACCCTCAAGCCTCGTACACACGGCCGATTTTCTCGTCATTAGAAACGCGTCGTTTTTTTCGATGAGATTCTTGTTAACCTTGACGATTTTCTCGTCAAGCTTTCCATGCGTACACACTGACATTTCCCAATTTCCTCGTTGTTCTCCGCGGTCACGTCCAGCACGTACGACGGCAGTATAAAGGGGAAGATCAATTTCCCTGGCGCCACCCCTTGGGCTGCTTTTGCTGATCTCGTGTTACCGTGTGTGAAGTAAAAGTTTGGGAAGAGACGATTCGCGCTTTTCAGACTTCGTGCTTTTCAGTTCGTTTTCTGAGGTTCAGTTTGTGCTTGTGGGTTCGTATCTTGTCTTTCAGGGCGTCTAGGCAGGTCGTATCTGTTTTACAGTGCGTTCTTGCCCGTTCGTTTCTGATTTTCAGTTCGTTATTCATAGGCCTTGCTGTTCTAAAGTGCGTTCTGTTCTGTACGTTCTGATCAGACGACCGTTTCCTAGCCATGCCGCGGGTACGTTCTCGTCGTCGAGTTCGTGCTGTGCGGGCGCTTGGTGTTGGTCTGCTTGTTTTGGACCAAGACCAGTCCATGAACGGGGTGAGGAGGAGTTCATGGACCAAGAATTGGTTGCTCCAGCGGGACCAATTCTGCCATATGCCTCTGCTGCGGGAGATCGTCGAGAATAATCCTGAGGACTACAGGAATTTTCTGCGGATGTCTGACCCCGTTTTTCAGGAACTGTTGGCTTTGGTGTCCCCCTATATTACCAGGCAGGACACCGTTATGCGGGAAGCCATCAGTGCTGAGCAGAGGCTCATCGCCACCTTACGTTACCTGGCGACAGGGAGAAGTCTTCAGGACTTGAAGTTCACGACAGGCATCTCCCCCCAGGCTCTGGGCCTCATAATCCCAGACACCTGTTCTGCCATTATACAAGTCCTGCAGGAGGACTATATTAGGGTAAGTTTTCTCCATTAACATCACATTTTATGTATTTCATGTATGCTAATGTATTGTATTTCTTTCATCCTTCCCTAATTACCATGATTGTAATATGCTGAGAATGTCCCCTTTGTCCTCATGCATGTTGGAAGTTTTTAAATGCCCCTTTTTTCTCCTCCATGCATATTTCCCTTCACTAACCTTTCCAGCAGGGGCGTCTGTTGCTCCAAATGTTTGGGGGTCCAACCCCAATTTTAGGAACTAAAATTCCTCCTTTTTAGCGACTGTGCCTATTAAACGCCACCAGTTGCCCCTTCCAATGCAGTCATTTTGTCCCCTCCAATGCAGCCATTTTGTCCCCTCCAATGCAGCCAGTTAGCCCCCTCCAATGCAGCCAGTTAGCCCCCTCCAATGCAGCCAGTTTGCCCCCTCCAATGCAGCCATTTCCCCCCCAGCCCTGCACTTACCTTCTTCTGGTCAGCGCCGTCCTTCTTCTGTCCTTGATGTCTTTTCCTGCCCTCGATGTTGCATCAGCCAATCATGTAACCGTAAAACAGACTTGGTGAACATGATTGGCAGAGCAGCCTGTCAGTGTTTACCCAAGGAATGTCCCCCCCCCCCTGCATCCCCAATTTTACTTTTATCAAACCAATTACATCCCTCAGGCTGAATTTTGCAAGCCTATTTGCCCCCCTGTTTCTGATATGCAATTTTCACCCCATAAATGCTGCAGTTCTTCATATGTCAGTCGCTTAATAGGGGGCCACCCACCTGAATATTGGGTGGCATTGACAATACATAGGTTACTGCAACGCATGAACCTATGTATTGTTCTGAGTGACGGGCGCAGGATAGAGGGGGCAGTGCTCCAGCGCCCACTCTGGACGCACCGCCACTGCAGTGCTATCCTGTGGCCAAACACATCTACCCCCCCCCCAAAATATTTTAAGAATGGACCATCAGAGGGGGTGATGAATATGAAACATGAGCTTTCCATTATACTTCTTAAAAACACCTTAAACTGAGATTTTTTTTGATGTTGGCCTCTAATGTATTTTCTTATAATCTGCTTGTAATGTTCTATTTTTAAATTCAAATTTTTTTTCATCTTGTTTGATTCCCCAGCTTCCTTCCACGCCACAGGAATGGCAGACTGTGGCATCGGAGTTTGCCACACGGTGGGACTTCCCCAACTGCGGTGGTGCCATAGACGGGAAGCACGTCCGGCATCGTGCCGCCACCCCGTTCTGGGTCCTACTACTTCAACTACAAGGGGTTTCATAGCATTGTGCTGATGGCGGTGGTGTCAGCACGGTATGAATTCCTCTATGTTGATGTAGGGAAGAATGACCGGATGTCCGATGGGGGATCCTTCATCCAGACGGAGTTTGCCCTCCGTCTCCAGAGTGACGACCTTGCATTGCCACCGGATGCAGGGAATGTTAAAGGACTCCCCTTTGTTTTTTTGGCTGATGAAGCCTTCGGACTTGGACCGCACCTAATGAGGCCTTTTCCACAGAGGACCCTGACCCCAGAGAAGAGGGTGTTCAACTACCGGCTGGCCAGGGCACGAAGAGTCGTTGAAAATGCCTTCGGGATAATGGCCAGCCGGTTCCGCCTTTTTATGACTCCCATCCACTTGGCGGACTACAAACTAAACTATGTAGTTTTATGCTGCTGTGTGCTCCATAACTTTCTCAGCAGAAAATCAACTTCTTATATGGCCTCAGTTTTGCTGGAGGCAGGACTTTCCTCTGGCAATCGGCTGCCGGGCCTCAAATCTGCCCGTCCTGGCTTGCCCCCCCAAAATGCCCGTGAGGTTCGTGAGAAGTATCTTGAATATTTCACGGGTAGGGGGGCAATTCCTATGCCAGGCCATGTGTAAAGATGCATGGAGAACGAACACAATAAAAATCTGTTATAATCTTTTAACTTTTGTTTTTTCATGTCTCCTAGTTTGTCTTAGTGCATTTGTAGTGCCAAGTGTATTTTCCTTTAGTAAATACCAACCATTTCACTATGTAACCCCACAAAAAAAAAAAGATAAGGTTAGAGCGTATTTGAAAAAGAATCTACACGTTGTTTGTGTTCAAACATTTTACTCTGTGCACATTCACACACATGGTAATAATTTTTTTTTTTTGGATTTTGGCTGGCCACAAACCGGCAATTTTTTTAATATGAAAATAGAAAACCATCAGTTGCATTGCAAAAAGTACAACATTGGATACCTCTGAGCAATATGAGGCATTCACGTACACAAACTATGTCTCTAGTTGCCCGTCCTAATATGGGGTCTTGCCACCCCTTGCCCAGCCAAAAACTTAATATGCACACATTTTGAAGTCATTTCCAATAGGGATTTGAGACTCCTGATCCCTGTTGTCAACATGTGCCATCTGCCATCGGGGGTGATCAATGGACGTGTTTTGTGGGTGCAACCCCTTCTTCAGTTCACCTACTTGAGATACGAGGAAGGGGTTGCACCCACAAAAGCCGTACATGGATATCCCCTGATGGCAGATGGCACATGTTGACACACTGTGTGCATATTCAATTTTTGGCTGGTTTGCTTGTCAAAAAGGTAATAAAAAGGGGGAAGAATAATCATTAAACAAAATTTGGGGTTTTGATGCCTTATTCAATTCTCCCCAAAACATTGAGAATGTCTTTAAATGTTTGATCCATCACATGAATTCTTTGTTTAATTCTGTCCAGTTCTGTGCTACATTCCATCACTTGCTGTATTATTCGGAGGGCACTGTCAGCAGAGAAACGTGTACTATCCTTCACCACAACATTTACATCCCCTAAAAACAAAATAAAAAAGGTATTATAACTCTGCAGGCCTACATCTCTTACCTGAAGCTGTAGTGACAGATACTGACCTGTTGTGGTGACCAGTTCCACAACGTCATCCACCTCTCCTTCCTGCACTTCTCCTTCCTCCACCTCTTCAACTTCCTCAACATCCTTCGGTTGTGGGTCTTTTGGAGTTTGGGGTTGTTTCGAAGCTATGGGTTTCATGTGCTCCCTGGAGTGTTCTCCTCCCAGTCTTCTCTCCCCTATGAGAAGCAAACCAAAGGTCTAGTTATCACACAGAAATTCTCTATGAAAAATGAAAACAGGCTAAATTGCTTGAAAGTGGGGTACAAGTGTGTGTTTGTGCGGAATTTAAACATGAATGCATTATATATGTCCAAGAATCGGTTTAGTATTCACCTTTGGCTGTCAATTTTCAGGCATGGAGGCAGCACAAAAATTCACTGATGCACCTGTGTGGGACACCCCAAAAAGGCGGTTTTTGTGGCCCACACTATAGTGCTCCAAAGTACAGATGTGGAAGCATCTGCTGAGTGTCCTCTCCTTTACACTGATTAAAGTTTGCATTTCATTCTCTTTACAAACACATCATCTAGCCAACAATTTAAAGAAATCCGGCAGATGTCTAATTACATTTGAGGGTGAAAAATAACCCAAAAAAGAGGAGAGTGGCCGAACGATGTGTCTGTAATGAACGATTACTGTGCCAAACCAAGTTCAAACTATGACATTTTGGAGGGGAGTACAATAGGAAATAAAAAAAAAATGGAGCAACATGGAAGTTGAGAAATAAATTAATAGAATAAAAGTGAAAAATTTACTTACTTTTTGCAAGCATTCTCTTAATGCTCCTTAACTGCTCCGGCTCCCTCAGTTTGAGGTCTGACCACCTCTTTCTGAGCTGCTCATTTGAGCGTTTCACCCCAAAATTCTTCTTCAGACTCTTCACGACTTTCTTCATGATTTTGGCCTTCCTTCTATTTGGTTTGCTATACGGCCCATGCTTTGCGTCATAATCCGACTTTAGCAATATGTCCACCATCTCCGCCATCTCCGCATAAGACATATTAGATGCCTTGAATCTCCTCCTTGATCGTGACGTTTCCTCAGTCTCCGGGCTTGTCTCCTCCTCGTTTTTTGAGGAATTATCAGACACCTGCTGTAAATCCGCCATATCTGTCTGCGCGCCGAAAGAGAAGGGGCGGGGAAAAGATGTTAGTTAAAACGTCATGGGCAGGCGACGTGTGCGGAGCGACGTGTGCGTAGTTACACGCATGTGTGGTGTATATATAGCAAACACACATGTGACTATACTACGTTCGGTGTGCGGAGAGAGGAGTTCAAGTGACGGACGTGCGAACGAAGGTATGTGATTTTGTGACTTTGAACAATTGTTGGCCTATACTGTCTTGAGAATGTTGCGGAATTTATAGACCGGGTAAGGGAGCTGCCCGCTCTGTGGGAGACCAAAAACCCCATCCATAAAAAAAAAGGGGGTGAGAAAAGCAGCGCTGGAGACCCTGCTCCCATTTGTGCAGACCAAGGTGCCCACAGCCACAGCAAAACAGGTGGACACTAAAATTGGGAGCTTGAGAGGCACATACAGGACTGAACGCTCTAAGGTCCTGGCTTCTCAGAGGTCAGGAGCAGCAGCAGATGATGTTCATGTCCCGAATTTGTGGTACTACAGCAGGATGTCCTTTCTGGATGACCACATTGAGGCAAGGCCATCACTGTCCACTCTTCCCCCCAGACTTCCCTGCAGCCAACCTGAGCCTTCTCTGGAGCAAGATGAGGCAGCCATCCTGGATGAACCTGATTTGGCCATCTGGAGCCAGGTATAGTATTAACTGAAAATGTATTGTGATAAACCTAATGTTTGACAAATATGTCAAGATGACAAACATAAACTATTTTGTGTTACACACGTAAAATCAAGATCTCTAGACATTAGTCTGGCCTAAATTGGGTGCTAAATAGTCAATCTGATGTAGTTGTAAATTGTAATTTTTTTTTTAAGGATTTACATTCTAATTGCTTCAAACATGAGCTGAAAGTTGGATGAAAACAATAAAACAAAAAATTTAACTATGTCCCTTTTTCATACACAGGATGAAATCAGCCAGGAGGAGGGTCAGGAAACTGTCAGGCAGGAGGAGTCAGGGCCCACTGTGAGCCAGGAGGTGGCAGGGCCCAGTGGCAGGCAGGAGGTGGCAGGGCCCAGTGGCAGCCAGGAGGTGGCAGGGCCCAGTGGCAGCCAGGAGGTGGCCGGCCAAAGGAGAAGCACAACATCACAGGTGCCTCCCATCCGACTTCCCAAAAGAAGCAGGAGGGACAGGACCACCAGTGAGGCAGCAACGGCCCTTATTAAAGAGGCCCATGCCACCCTCAAGAAGCCCACATCCCCTGAAGAGGCCATGGCCGGCCTAGTGGAGGCAAAGTTCAAGGTGATGAGCATGGAGCAACGCCTCCTATGCGAGCCCCTGCTCATCACCTTGCTGAACAAGGGGGTGATGGAGAAAATTACCCCCAATACTGCTATTTGTGAGGTGGCACAACTCTCACAACCTCAACCTCCTCCTCCACCTCCACCTTGTTCTTCTTCCCCACCCCCTTCTCCTCCACCTTGTTCTTCTGCCCCACCCCCTTCTCCTCCACCTTGTTCTTCTGCCCCACCCCCTTCTCCTCCACCTCCTCCTCCACCTCCACCTTGTTCTTCTGCCCCACCCCCTTCTCCTCCACCTCCTCCTCCACCTTCTTCTTCTGCGCCACCCCCTTCTCCTCCACCTCCTCCTCCTCCTGACAGGAGTACCCCTCCAGTGGCCCAGCTTCCAGCCACACGAAGAAGGAAGGCTGCAGGGAAGGCTTCAGGGAAGGCTGCAGGGAAGGCTGCCAAGAAGACGAGGAAGTGATGGCCTTGCTTCATTGTGGTCGGACAGAAGGCAGCCTGTTGTAGTACCACACACTTGGGACATATATATCACCTGCTTCTGTTCCTGACCTCTGGGAGGCCAGCATCAGATTGTGCTCAGAACTGTTGGCCTTCTCAAGCTCCCAATTTTAGTGTCCACACAGGGTTGATGTGTGGTCTGGGGTCCCTGGGATGCACAAATGGCAGCAGGTTCTCCAGCGCTGCCTTCTCTTTATTTTGTTTCAAACATGAATAAATGTTATTTTTGTTTAAGTTCATACTTGACTATGTTTATTTTTACAATTTTTTAATTTAGCTTTGGAGTAAGCAGATACATTTGACAGCCAAAAAAAGGGACAGATAACAACCCCCAAAAAAAAAATTAAAATATATTTTTGAAAATAGAGGGTGTAAAATTTTCCAAAAATAAATTTTAATATTCAATGGGAGATCACTATCAAAACATTGGCAAATTACTATTAACATCTGTTTGAAAAATATAAAACAGTAAAATATTCAGAAGATCTTGCACAATATAATACACATATATCTTCTGAAGAGCAGCATGAAAAAGGTTAAAAAAAGATAGTCCTAACTCTGTGTGAATATCAGCAGCAAAAGAAGTTCTTTCGTTTTGATTAATGTAACATTCTAAAGAAGATTTCAATGCACAACATTTAAACGATGCAATAATTTAGAGCGTGACGAATGTACTATCTCCATTACGAAGGCTTGTTTTACCAGAAGATGTGCTCCCGTCTCATACTTGCTTCTGAGCATGCGCGCTTTTGGAAGAGTCGTAAAAGCATACACACGAACCATTTTCTCGTCACAAAACAGGCCGACGAGAAACACGACGAGAAAATCTTGAATCCTGACGAGAAAATAGAGAGCAGGTTCTCTATTTTCTCGTCGAGATTCACTGCAGTTTTCTCGTCGTAAAACCCTACACACGAACGGTTTTCTCGAGGAAAAAGCTCTCGCGGCACTTTTCTTGCCGGTTTTGGACGAGAAACTCGGTCATGTGTACGAGGCTTAAGTCTGTTGGTCTTTGACGGCGCCCCCCGAACTTCACACTTCTTCCACCACTACACTGTGGGACCTTTTCTCCAAGATAGGCCTCCAGCCGTACCACCAGCTCAGAGACAACCCCCTTCCCGCAGTGCAACCATTACCGTATTCCAGCTAACCGTTCTACTGGAATACACCAGAGGGGCACATACTACCGATGAGCCCCCCACCACTTCCACTCGTATGTTTTCTGCCACCATCAAAGACCAAAAACACCGCCGTTGCTCCACTGCTATGACGAACCGATTTCCACTGCACCTGAAATGAAATAAGACAGACAGACAAAGCGAACAAAAACAACACAGGGAGGAAGGGTGGCAAACTGTTTCCTCCTCTCTGTTCCTTCCTCTGCTGCCCGGAAGTCCCACCCCTCCCCCTTAAATAATACTCCGCCCCCTCATACTTTCTCCAACCACTCCAACCCCTTCCTGTTACTCCTTCCTGTTTCCATTTTGTTAACCCTTCGTTGTCTCCCCTTTCACACTGTCATGCCCGGCCCTGCACTACTTCTTTCTTTCCGTTCCGGGCCTCACTTTTATACAGTAATCAGTGGCTATTTGTAGCACTGATTGCTGTATAAATGACAATGGTCCCAAAATAGTGTTAAAAGTGTCTGATGTGTCCGCCATAATGTCAGTCTCGATAAAAATCGCAGATCGCCGCCATTACTAGTAAAAAAAATAATAATAAAAATGACATAAATCTATCCCCTATTTTGTAGACGCTATAACTTTTGCGCAAACCAATCAATATAAACTTTTTGCGATTGTATTTACCAAAAATATGTAGAAGAATACATATCGGCCTAAACTGTGGAAGAAATTTTTTTCTATATATTTTTTGGGGATATTTATTATAGCAAAAAGTAAAAAATATAGCTTTTTTTCAAAATTGTCGCTCTTTTTTTGTTTATAGCGCAAAAAATAAAAGACCACCAAAAGAAAGCTCTATTTGTGAGAAAAAAAGGACGCAAATTTTGTTTGGGTACAATGACGCGCGACTGCGCAATTGTCAGCTAAAGCGACGTGGTACAGAATCGCAAAAAATGCTCTGGTCAGGAAGGGGTAAATCCTTCCGGGGCTGAAGTGGTTAAAAGCCCAACAGCTTTAACAAAAAATTAATGAATTAATAAAATAATTTTGTCCAACCCCAGCAAACCTGAAAACCTTGTTTTTCTGCAACATTCACCTTCTACCTGGGGCTGTCCACTGCAGACATTTTCACTCCAATCTTTACATCATTCAACACACCTCCTGTAAGCCCAGGTTTTCATGGATACAGCCCCTGAAGGTGCATCATCATGCAGCCTGAGACAATTCTACATAGAACAGTGTTTACATGTCACAGTAAAAGTAGTGCAGTTCTCTGCAATACTGACCACCCATTGCTGACAATGGAGAAGGACAGGAAGAACCCTGCGTGTAATTTTACCAGTTTATGGGCCGGTTCCCACTGCTGCGATGTCAGACGTCGCATGTGATTCACACCGCACTGCTGTGCAAATCACAAGCGATGTCTGTGCAATGCGAATTCAGCCATACAGCTTGTATGGCTAAATTCTCATTGCATTCGGACAAAACTCGCACAGCATCCTTTTTTTGGTCCGCACCAGAATCAGATCGCATGGGTGTTCACACCCATGCGATCCGATTCCTGTCCGAATTGACAGTTCGCACTGCGATATGCGAATCAGGGGGTGTCATTAACTTTGTATTGACACTCCCAGCAGTTCGCATAGGGCAGTGTGAACTGCCTGCGAGTTGTATGCGATGCGGGAACCCGCAGTGGATTCGCAGGGTTCCCACATCGCTGCAGTGTGAACCGAGCCTAAAGCGGTTGTAAACAATCATTTATTTTTTGGCCTCCTGCCGACCGCTCACAGTACAGTATTATCACTGATCTCTGTATTAGTGTCACTTACGATGTCAGTGTCGGTTAGTGACCCTTCTAACCAGTGCCTGTTAGCACCAGATTGCTCACCACACTATCAAAGTCACACTATAAGTCGCTAATCACCGCCATTACAGTATCAATAGCTGTGTAAATTCCAATATATATACCATAGTTTGTAGATGCTATAACTTTCGCACAAACCACTTATTATACACTTATTGGCATTTTTTTTACCAAAGACAAGTAGCAGAATACATTTTGGCCTAAATTTATGAAGAAATGTTTATTTATTTTTTTTGGATATGTTTTATATCAGAAAGTAGAAAATATTGTGTTTTTTTTTTTTCAATTTTTTTTTTTTTTTTCATTTATATAATAAAAAAATTAAAAACCCAGTGGTGATCAAATACCACCAAAAGAAAGCTCTATTTATGTGAAAAACATGTATACATGTAATTTGGGTACAGTGTTGACTGACCAAGCGATTGCCAGTTAAAGTAGCGCAGTGCTGAATAGCAAAAAATGCCCTGGTCATGAAGGGGATAAAACCTTTCGCAGGTCATGTGGTTAAATAATAAACATGATAAAATCACTTGTTCTGTGCAATGGTATTGCACAGAGAGGCCCTGAACCTCCTCTTCTGGGGTCCCCCGTCGGGGCTCTTGGCACCACTCCTTTTCTGTGCAGCCGCTTCCTATGGGGGCGTACCTGCAGGCTCACACTCCGGATTCCACTATATACTTTTATGTGGACTGTATGGGAAAAAACTCTTCTTTCTTTCACGTTTGGATCACTCTTCAGAGAGCATTTCACAGGCATTGCACGCAATTGTGGTGCACTTGCCGAGTGCCCCCATTGGCTTAACAGGGTGTATCTTACCTGCTACGGCCCAGACGCAAAGCATAACGGTTGCAGCACCCCTGGCTACTGCCTCTGCAGTTGCAAATGTCCATGATATATTATACTTCCTGTCAGAACCCTGATGAAGGAGACAACATATCCGAAACGCGTCGGTCTTAGGAAGTTATATCTTTCATTGCATTTTTGATTCATATTGTATCCACGTTCATGTGCAATATTTATATGTTTTCGAAATAAATATCTTATGTTACTTTATTACTCTATATTATTCTGTGGTAGTGCTCTAAAAGTCCCACTCTAGTTTTTTTTTTTCTCTTTGCTGCAGCTAAAGGGGGTAGAAGTTGGGGGTGGTAAAAGTGCAGCTCAACCATGTGTTTTTTACAGTTACAACCCCCCCCAATCACATGTGTAAACGAGCCCTTATAGTGCCGATGGGGGGGAAACCCACTACAAGGGTAGGTTTTTTCCAATTCATTGAGTTGGCCTTTAACTCTAAGAGGTTGTTTTACTGAAGGCAAATAGGCTGCGCATTTTGCAAGTGTAGTTGCCCCAGAACTTAGTAAATGAGGTAAAGTGTCAATTTGCAAAGAATACCCAATCACAATCAGAAAATTAAAAAGAACAGCATTTTTGTTTGTGCATGAATGGATAATGGAACTCAGCAGAGCTTCCCCTATTTACTAAGCTCAAGAGCAGCTGCACTTGCAGAGTGCAACTGCAATTGTAAAGTGCATAGGGGTTGATTTACTAAAGGCAAATAGACTGTACACTTTGCAAAGTGCAGTTACCCTCTGCAAGTGCAGTTTCTCCAGAGCTTAGGAAATGAGGTAAAACTTCACTTTGCAAAGAATACCCAATTACACGCAAGGGAAAGAAAAAAAAAGAATTTTTGCTTGCACATGATTGGATGATGGAAGTCAGCAGAGCTTCTGCTCATTTACTAAGCTCTGAAGCAACTGCACGTGCAGTGTCTACGCAGTCTATTTGCCATTAGTAAATCAACCTCTGAAGCCCTGTACACACGATCGGATTTCCTATGGATTTTAAACCAATGGATTTTTCCATCGGAAATCCGATGAAGCTGACTTCCATCAGTCTTGCCTACACACTATCAGTCAAAAAAACGATCGTCCCAAACGCCGTGACGTAAAACACTCCGACGAGCCAAGAAAAATGAAGTTCAATGCTTCTGAGCATGCGTCGACTTGATTCTGAGCATGCGTGGGTTTTTTATCCGATGGAGTTCCCCACAGACAATAGTAATTTGCTATTGTTTTTTTTTTCCATCGGATAAATTTAAAACATGTTCTATTTTTTAACACCGATGGAAAAAAGACAGATGGGGCCCATAGACGATCGGTTTGTCCGATGAAAAAAGTCCATCGGACTGTTTTCATCAGTAAAACCGATCGTGTGTACAGGACTTTAGTCTATTTGCCTCCAGTATGTCAACCCCTCTCGTTCTCTAAGTTCAGTTGAAGTTGGGGAGTCAAAGGTTGCTTTGTAACCCATACGTACTGCCCTCATTCCCACATTTGGGGAAAAAAATTAATCTACTACAGAAACTTTTTTTTGGTAAGGATACAAATGTATTTGCTCACAAAACACACCTTCACTTTTGTCAACACGCATTAATGCAACGCGGTCCCCAGGCGGCTTTCTTTTTCTCTTGGCAAAGATCTTGTTTGTTTTACATTTTATATTACCCAGCTAAAACAGGCAAAAAGACACATCCAGGAAAATTGATGAAGACAGAACGAGTCACGGGCTGCAAAATTCATTATTCTATCAACTTTTGGCACCGCCGAGGCAGCCTGATCAATGCCGAGAGCGTAAAGATCTTAAAATTGACTGATGCCCATGACAATCCTCCAATCAAATATCATATCAGATCATACTGTCGTAGAGAAGCTGCACGGCTAAAGAAACAAACAGCTGTATTTTCACTATTAATATCTGTAACATTAGCAACGGCAGTTTCTCATTGATATAAAGAGGACATACATCACTTTAACAAATAGATACTTAGGTTGTACAGGTCTTCTATGAGAGGTAGAGAACACATTCATGATTTTGCTTTTTATGGCCGTTTTCCTTGCCATCTGCCCGGTGGCAGGCACACTGGCAGGTTACAATAGCGTAGCGCATAGCAAATATGTCGGATTAAGTCAGCAACACTTATTCAGCTGTGCTTCATCCCCAGTGACATGTCAATAAAAGCTTATTTAGGAACACAAGAGAAAAGAAAAGGAGAACTGAACTAGAGTCATTGGTCATAATGACCAATCATGTCTGATTGTCTATAAGGATCAACACAGAACTCAAGTCGCCCATTAAAGGATAAAATAAAAGAAGTACCTTTTGTCTGTAATACTTCCTTTTAATCTAGAGCTGCTCCCTGCAGAACATATTTACTGCCACTAGATGTCCTTACTCTTTCAGTTTGCATGACGGCCAGCATCCTGCAACCCACTCGCTCTAGGGCCTGGCTGTCAAGGACCCGCCCCCAGCCAGTGAAGGAGAAGAAGCAGAAAATATACTCATCTCCCTGTCACTCTGCTTCCTCCACTTATCAGCATGCTTCTTGTCAGATGGATTGAGTGGCTCCTTGCTAAAGAGCCATGGGGTCCTTGCTCTCCTGGATATTCAAGCTTATTGTTGGCCATCCATCTCACTAGGATAGTCGACTGGCACTGCCACAGTGAGGCAAAACTATGGGTTTACATGGAATTGGAGGACTCTCAGGGTACAGTCACGAGTTGGCCTTTTATTGCAGCCCCTTTGCCTAGGGAGCTTTACATACGCTCTACAGGTCTCACGGGAAAAGTTCCAAAGCTTCTCAGTTTCTCCACTTCCCGCGCCTTTGATTCCTATACTGCAGTGGTCATCAACCTTGTCCTCAGGGCCCACTAACAGGCCAGGTTTTATGTATTACCTTGGGGAGATGCAGACTAGAATACTGCAATCACTGAGCAGCAAATTATATCACCTGTGATGTATTTCAGTTATCTTGCAAACCTGGCCTGTTAGTGGGCTCTGAGGACAGGGTTGATGACCACTGCTTTACTGGGCAACCCTGAATTCACTCCTGGCCTTCACAGTGGGAAATTCACCTTAAAGCTCAGGGCTACACCCACTTGTCAGACTTTCTAATGTCAAAGGGGACTTTGATTTCTTCAGATCTCACCCTTCTTGACGACCCTCCATTGGACTTCTGTGGTGGACTTTAATTACGCTATTTTCTTCTTCTGTGCTCCCGCAACCCGGACATTGCTCCTCCGCTCACCAGCTTTGAATCATTGTCCTATAGGGGGGAACCGGTACGTCATTCTCTCTCCCTGCTTTATGCTTCCTTGACTCACCCTGGTGAGGATAACAAGCCCTCTTTTCTCACAAACTGGGAATCCGACTCCCAGAAACAAAAAATGTTTCACTTTGCCCAAAAGCAGTCTATCACCACCGGGGTTCAGGAGACTAGTTATAAAATCCTCACCAGATGGTACAGGGTCCCTGGCCTGGTTCATTGTATTTTTCCTCAGATCCCAGACTACTGCTGGCATTGTGGGGCAGATGGTGGTACCATTTCCAGTTACTGGCAGCATTGCTCCATTTGGCTTTATGCTCTAAATTGAAGATGTGTTTATCTGATACTACAGCGTATGCTTCCTCTTATTTAAATGTTAATCGTTGGTTTCATTATCTGCAAGAAAAGTCAACGTGAATGTCCATGGTTATGTTTTGGTATTGGACTTTTTTGTTGACTTTTTCTCTGATTACTGCTTTGGCAGTTTTTGTCAGTCTTTTATACTCAAGATTGTATTGACGCTATGACTGTATGTATGTGGTCAATGTTTGTATTCTACTTCACCCTTTGAAAAATAAAGGAATTACCTGACAGCTGATGGGTCATCGGTTGTTAAGGACGCGGCAGCCGGCTTCCTGGCCCACTCCTTAGCAACCAGCTCCACGCAGTAAATAACTGCATTAACTAATGAATTATTACTGCTTAATCGAACAAATACCGCATTCAGTATTTAACGGTAAATTCTTTGTGAACTGAACTTTCACAACTGATTTACTGTATGCAGTGTTTTACCGCATTTTATTTGCCATTATTTAACTCTCATTTCGCATACACACGACCGTTTTTAATGTCATTTCTCGACATGATTCTTCTCAAGCCTGCCTTGCCTACACACTATCATGAAAAAAAATGCTCGAGCAAAGCGCGGTGACGTACGAAATGTACGACGGCACTATAAAGGGGAAGTTCCATTCGGATGGCGCCACCCTTTGGGCTGCTTTTGCTGATCCTCGTGTTAGTAAAGTTTGGAGAGAGACAATTCGCGCTTTTCAGCCTCATGCTCTTCAGTCCATTACAGCGGGACGAATGTGCTATCTCTATTATGAACGCTAGTTTTACCAGAACAAGCGCTCCCGTCTCATCACTTGCTTCTGAGCATGCGCGTTTTTTTCACGTCGTTAAAGCCTTCACATGGCCGTTTTTCATGGCGAGAAAAGCGACGACGTGAAAAACGACGAGAAAAATTAGAGCATGTTCCAATTTTTTAATGCCCATTTTTCACGTCGTGAAAAATGCTCTGGAGCCCACACACGATCGTTTTTAATGACCAAATTAAAAAATTGAATTTTTCTCGTCATGAAAAACTGTCGTGTGTACGCGGCATCAGTAAATTGACCCCATGGTTATGCATTGAGTTATTGGTTGCCAGTGTCTTTTGAGTCTGAACCTCTGCATAAGCTACTCTCATGGTCTGTTACCCTGACATTGCTGGACTAGGTACAAGCTGGGGCTTGCTGAGAAGAAGCACATGGCTATCTTTCCACCATGTAAGGATGATTTGGCTGACATGATGTCATCGGTCTGCTGCAGGCATGAGGAGGTCTCCTCTCCTCAGTCTCTTCTTTCGGTGTTCATCAAACTTTTACATTCTAACTTTGGCGCAAGTCACATGGTGAGCAGCTGCAGCAGTGCCTGATCTTCTTAAGACATTTGTGATCAAAGAGCACAAGCACCAGAATTTACATGATTGTGTCACCCTTGAGCCGGCATCTCAGTTCAGGACTCTGACTAATATCTGACTAAAGAGGGCTGCATTCTTCTAGGCAGAAAAAAAGATGAAGACATTGGGGGTTATCTTCTAAAAAAATTTACTTCTATTGCATGCAATACCAAATAAAACCAAAGAACAACCAGCCAGCAACCAACCAAATCAACCTATCTAACAGTGTGAGTTAAACACAGGGTTGGGCTTCCTCCAAGTCATATGCCCTTCATCTATCCATCAGCATATGTGTGCTTCCATTGTGGAGACTCTCCAAATTTAGAGTTAGGGTTTGCAGTATACAGGGTGCCTTGACGGGGCCTGCAGCTTACGCATGTATTTGCATGTACTCGGGAATGGAGTATTTCCAAGTGTTTCTGAGTATTTCCAAATGTTTTCGAGTGGCTCCGAATGGCTCAGAGTGTCACTGGCGCCCCCACACCCCTGGCCAAATGCGGTACTGCACACCGCAGAGGCTTGAATCCTGCTAGTTTTGCAAGCCAACGTTCGCAAACCGAGTCAGGATTTTTTTTAATATAATAGCTTGTATTGCGAAACCCTCGTTGACCGCGTTACACGCAATCTGAGGTATTACCTGAAAGTGTTACCCTTTCACATTACTTAGGTGTGTGTTTTTAAAAAAAATGTGCTTAGCTATCTGTCCTGCAAAACTGCATGTACATTCGCTCTTTTCGAATGCCCGCAAAATCAAAAATGACTAGGATGTGTTTCTAGGCTATTTTCTCTCAAGGTTGGATGTTTATTATCCATGCATTATGACCACTAGATGGAGCTGATGTTCATAGGAAATAAATACTTATCCACTATGAACATCAGCTCCATCTACTGGCCATAATGCAGTATTTTTCGGATTGGCACTATTCTTTTGAATGAAAAACATTTGACCTGAAGGGAAAACAGCCTTGGAACATTTGACTCACAGAACAAATGCACATGCAGCTTTGCAGGACAAATAGCTCTGCAAATTTGTTATAAATAGTCCCTTAAATCTATGTGCATTTACCATGGAAAAGAATACAGGTAAATCTGATGATAAGTCCACATTAATATGCACATTAAGGCAATTGAGATTTGAAATAATAATATTTTTGGTGGTCAGATCCTAACAGCACATCCAATCACAATTTCACATCTTTGGCTAGCTTTAATAAACAAACCCAGGGCCTGCACAATCTCAGCCTAAGCCTTTTTTTTTTTTGTCTTCGCTCCATATCAATCAAAGGAGAAAGAAGATTAGCATGGAAATAAAACTCTTTTAAAATACAATTCCCCCAGCTAACGGGCATATTTCTTCTCTATGCAAAGAATTTTCTGCAATACGACACAAAAAACCTGCAAAATACATCCCAGAAACGAGGCTGACATATAATAGCGTATTGACTTTTATAGATATCTCCCTGGAGAGGTTGTAGATGGCATTTTATATATTGTTTAAATCTGAATGCAGTCCTAATTCTTGAGAACGAATGGTTTTGTGTAACCTCCAAGTGAAGATTTGGTGTTGGAAGGTTTACCGTTGTTTTATTTCCCGCAGGTAATAAGGTACACGACCCTATTTCGCTGTCAACATCAGGAAAAATTTACCGTAAAATTGACTATATAAACGGATGTGGCCTGGTTATTTTTATTTTTTTATGTAGTGGATTTTGTCCCTCTACAGCAAAACAGTCTTATTTTTTTTTTAAGATCTCATTTTTGTTTCATGTTTAATATTAGTATTTTTGAGGTGCTACTGTTGTGGTGTTGGTTTTCATTTAACTCTTTGTTGATTTCTTTTTTTGTTTGTTATTACTGAAGCCCTGCATGGGCAGCAATATGCCTTTTTGGCTGCATTTATTTGGAATTTAGTGACAATCCGGCAGTGCAGGAACTAAAGCTGGCCATACACTATGCAAATTTTGGTTGGT
Organism: Rana muscosa; assembly: GCA_029206835.1. Classification (NCBI taxonomy): domain Eukaryota; kingdom Metazoa; phylum Chordata; class Amphibia; order Anura; family Ranidae; genus Rana; species Rana muscosa. Next base: position 355,729,550 of record CM055120.1, read on the forward strand.
TCCCAATGAACCATCCAAAATTTGCTCCGTGAGTGGAGTGACCCTGTCGCCACCCTCCTGCCCGATATGTCTTGATTGAAGATATTCGGCCAAACTGTAGCTGCTGTTTGGGCATTCTGACAGCTGCCACTGGTGGCTGTCAGAATACAATAGGAGAAGCAGGAGATTTATCCTTCTGATCTGTATAGCATGGATGAAGGGATCTGTGAGATATTTTTTTGTTCAGCCTATAGGCTGATGGAATAAAATCTAATGCCGCGTACAGACGATCGGAAATTCCGACAACAAAACCAAGGTTTTTTTTCCCGACGGATGTTGGCTCAAACTTGTCTTGCGTACACACTGTCACAAAAATGTTGTCGGAAATTCCAAACGCAAGAAGTAGGATGGCACTATTAAAGGGAGGTTCAATACCAGTCGTGTTAGTAGAAGTTTGGTGAGAGACGATTCGCGCTTTTCAGCCTTGTGCTTTTCAGTCCGTTACAGCGTGCCGAATGTGCTATCTCCATTACGAACGCTAGTTTTACTAGACTGAGTGCTTCCGTCTCGTACTTGATACAGAGCATGCTCGGAATTTTGTGCGTCGGAATTGGCTACACATGGAATCCGAGAACGGATTTTGTTGTTGGAAAATTTGAGAACAAGCTCTCAAATTTTTGTTGTCGGAAATTACGACAGAAAATGTCCGATGGAGCCCACATACAGTCGGAATTTCCGACAACAAGCTCCCATCGAACATTTGTTGTCGGAATGTCCGATCGTCTGTACGCGGCATTAGAGTGTATGGCCAGCTTAAAGGAGAATTCCAGGTATGGATATTTTATACATAGTTACATTGATCCAACTTGGACCAACGTAACTACGTGGTATATACCATACCTGACCGATGCCCCTAGAAGCTGGAAATTGCTGATGTAGACACCACTACTCCAGTGATCTCCACTTGCTTCCGGGTCCTGTGCCAAGTGGCTGCCCTGCTACATTCTGAACACAGGAGGTCAGCCAGTTGGTACAGGTGCCATTCAGAGGATGCTTTTCAGAGGATGAAGTGGAGAGACGGAGCGTTGATGTATAATATTCAGAAATAATATGAAGTCTTGAGACTCAATAAGACTTGGATTGTACTTCTGACAAAGCCCAAAAACAATGGGTGGATGTTGCAGAAGATTTTGCAGGCCAAAGAATTACAATGTTCTGGATAAATATGACCAATGGGACCCTGGCTTACACCACTGCTCCTACAACTATCACTACACTTAGAATTGGGTTTGGAAATGCCATAACTGGCAGCAAAATTCCCACCACATTCCAATACTCGGTATTCCCCAATTCCTTGTGGGGCTAAATGATAGAGCTTTCCAACACTGGTCAACAGAGGGTCCAATGTGGTCATATCTGGTTACCAAGACACTTGAACTCTTGTAAAAAGGAAATAGTTGGGGGCATACACCCCCTTGCGTTTTGGAGTTAGTTTCAACTTTGGCAATAGCCTTCCAAAACCACTTATATTCCCTTATTTCAATAGAAGAAGTTTTCTAGCTCACATGTGGGTAGGTGCAACATGATGTTGCAGACAGAAAACACACAAAGTCCAAGTGCAGTAACAGGAATATATTGTAATGGAAGTCCAGCAATACACAACAGACCCAACAGGAAGGCAACCCGTCCGGTAACACTCACAAGTTGTAACAGCCATGAGACAGTAGATTGAAGACTCAGGGGTGCCGACAGCGTCTGTCACGAGAAGTAGAATGCGGCCTGGCCTCGTACAAAATGGGGAGGCTTCTAGGAAGAATGGCATGTTCCTGCACTGTACCCTATTTCTCCAAAACCCTTTCCTGATGCTAAGCATTGTCCCTGACAGATAGGTATGCTGTCCCTACACTGCCACTAGCAAGAATGCGCACCAAACCCGGAAGCCACCTGTGGACGAGCATCACCAGCAGTGGAGAAAATAGACTGCACTTGCCTACACACAGCAGGTCCCTCTCATGGTAATTCACGGTTATATAAACTGCTACAAGCAAAATCTAAACCCTCCACCCTGCCTGGCCAACTGGAAGCTTGATATGTAAACCTTTTGTGATGAATATCGATCCAAAATCCTTTGCCTAACGGATAGTTCCTCTATCAATACCAATATATTAGAAAATAATGTAAACTTCTAGCTCTGTGGTACAGTGACTCAGTGCTCTTAAATAGGCATGACCCTATAGTTTCTCTGGTGTGCCATAGATGTGGACTGGTAACCAGTACCCTTTCCCATATTTGGTGGCAATGCCCACATATTGATTCTTAGAAACAGATCACCAACTTCTTAGTAAAAATTACCACCTTGGCCCTTCCACAGGGACCTCTGGGTCCTTTTTTTCCCATAACACATCTAAGTCTGTCCCTACACATAATAAACCACCGATACCACACCTCCTAAACATAACCAAGAGGTTGATACCCAAAAATTAAAAAAACTCTAGCTAGGGAATTGATTATGTTGATGGATTAAATGACGATCCTTAAAAAAAAGGCAGAATATGACACATATTCCAAAACATAGGTGAGCTGGCAACATTTTTAAAACTCTCATTCCTGCGCATCCTTTCTGGAGACAACCCCAGATCTAATTTCACAGTACATGGTGTATTCTGTATCAGTTGCTGTAGACATGAGAAGGCCTGCTGTGTACAGGTCATAGCACAACAGATGAAAAACATGAGGGTACCCAGACATATAAAAGACTTGTAAAGCTATACAACACCATTGAAACAAACCGTAATAGTAGATGTAATATTTTTGAAGTTTGCCCTGATTTTTATATGGACAAAAAATGAAGAAAGATTTATTGAGAAAAAAAAAAAGCAATTACAGTAGCTGCCATTCAGATTTTTTTATATTCTTCAAGAAGAAGAATACAAATTTCTCACAGCTCATGTTTACACCTGGCTATCCTCTGAGTCACAGAAAAACATGTAGGATGCCATTGCTAAATTCTCCTTTTGAAAATGCTAGATGCTTGGCTGTCGTGCTTTTTTGGCTTTACTACTTTTTGAATTCTTTGATCCCAAACAAGTGAACAGGTAGGAAATTCTCACTCCTACCCCACAAATACCGTTTCTTATGCCTCGTACACCCGACCAATTTTTCCATTCGATAAAAAAACGACGGTTTTCCCGACAGAATTCCTCTCAGCCTGCCTTGCATACACACGCTCAGACAAAAGTCCACCCGTCCAAAGCGCGGTGACGTACAACACGTACGACGGCACTATAAAGGGGAAGTTCCATTCCAACGGCACCACCCTTTGGGCTGCTTTTGCTGATCCTTGTGTTAGTAAAAGTTTGGTAAGAGACGATTTGCGCTTTTCAGCCTCGTGCTTTTCAGTCTGTTACAGCGTGACGAATGTGCTATCTCCATTACGAACCCTAGCTTTACCAGAAAGAGCGCTCCCATCTCATACTTGATTCTGAGCATGTGCATTTTTTTTTGCCCGTCGGAAAACCATACAGACAAACGGTTTTCCCAGCAGAATTTTTTCCTGACGGGAAAAAAGAGATCCTGCTCTCTTTTTTTGTCCGGCAGTTTTCCTGTCGGAAAAACTGCAATGGAGCATACGCACGGCCGGGATTCCCAACTAAAAGCTCTCATAGCAGTTTTCCCATCTGAAAAACTGGTCGTGTGTACGAGGCATTAAAAGGCTGCACATAGAACCCTAGTGCTCCAGCCACTGTGCCGCCTTGATATAGCTCTTTCCTTTTTTAGGTTATTCTTTTATTTATCTGGGTTTTTGTTTTATTTATTTCATTCTTTATTCATTGGCTAATGCAGTTTAGTGTTACCGTATAATTGAATCTAGTGAATACGTTTTGAGTTAGCCCTGTAGAGCTATGTGATCTGTCAACAGCATGGGGTCTGTATATATAGGTTGGATAATGATGGTGACTGCATGCTTTAGATCAGAAGAATCTGTGAAAATAGAGCAACCCCTTGTTTAAATTGATAGTGTATCCTTACATATAAACATATGTAAAGCCAAAACTTTTTATTTATTTTTTGATTTGGGTAGAGTAGGGAATGTTCAAACCCCTGTCAGGTTTTTTGTTTTTTCCCATCTGTGTCGAATTGGTCTAGTAGACACAACAGGAATGAGAGGCAATCTCCATAAAGTGAGTGAAATGCCCTTTTAGACACCAATTGGATGATTTTCCCCCACTGTTCCTCTTCTGGTGACAACTCAAAATGTTGGATTTTTCATAACTTGGTACAGTGGTCACCAGGAAATATAGAGAGGGTGCATCACACCTAGTGGGGGCAAAGACAACAATAAAAACCTGACAGAAGTACAAATTTCACACCACTCTATCCAAAACTTAAAAAAAGTATATATTGGACTTTGGATACACTTTAACCACTTGCCGAATGCCTCACGTAGATATACATCAGCATAATGGCACGGGCAGACAAAGCAACGTACCTGTATCTTGCTTTGAATCTGTTGCCTAGTAGGCGCACCCTCCGCGAGCTCCGTGACTGTACCCGCGGCACCCGCAGACTCGATGTCCGTCGGTGTCCCGCAATCGTGTCACGGAGCAGCAGAATGGGTAGATGTAAACAAGGCATTTCCCTGTTCTGCCTAGTGACAGGACCGTGATCTACTGCTCCCTGTCATCGGGGGCAGTGATCACTGTCGTGTCACTTGTAGCTCAGCCCCCAAACAGTTAGAATTACTCCCTAGGACACACTTAACCCCTTCTTCACCCCCTAATGGTTAACCCCTTCCCTGCCCGTGTCATTTACACAGTAATCAGTGCATTTTTATAGCACTGATCGCTGTATAAATGACAATGGTCCCAAAATAGTGTCAAAAGTGTTCGATGTGTCCGCCGCAATATTGCAGTCACGATAAAAATCGCAGATCGCCGCCATTACTAGTAAAAAAAATTAGTAATAAAAATGCTATAAAACTATCCCCTATTTTGTAGACGCTATAACTTTTGCGCAAATCAATCAATATACGCTTATTGCGATTTTGTTTACCAAAAATGTGTAGAAGAATACGTATCGGCCTAAACTGAGGAAAAAATTAGTTTTTTTATATATTTTTTGGGGATATTTATTATAGCAAAAATTTAAAAATATTGTTTTTTTTTTTTTTCAAAATTGTCGCTCTTTTTTTATTTATAGCGCAAAAAATAAAAACCGCAGAGGTGATCAAATACCACCAAAAGAAAGCTCTATTTGTGGGGAAAAAAGGATGTCAATTTTGTTTGGGTACAACGTCGCACGACCGCGCAATTGTCAGTTAAAGCGACGCAGTACCGAATCGCAAAAAATGGCACGGTCATTGCGCAGCCAGGGGGTGAAGTGGTTAAGGGGCTTATTTTCATAGGCATCTATAGTGCTAGCTATCCTAGTGCTAATACACTTCCTGTCCTAGGGTGACAACGCGTTCCTCCATGTCACCCTCAGAAAGGAAGTGTGTTATCTGCAGGACCACCAAGTAAAAATAAAGTTAAAAAAAAGACTAAAAAATTAAAACCAATGCTGCCCCACACCTAGAGACCGATAATCTGCAATATGTTACATTTTTGTCTTTAGGTCTAGATACCCAGTAAGTAAAAAGTTTGTCTTTCTCTTGCACATGTTTAAAACAGGATCTAGAATAAGACATGCTGGGTGTATCGTTCCTCATTTCCGACAACCACCCAAAATGTAGAAGAGACAATGTTTGTTCAGACAAGCACGGCTGGCCATTTAACATGCACTTCCTGTAAATATACACTGTCAATTTTTATTCCGCGTGCAGCTGGCGAGGGAAGAGGCCGGTGCATTACAACGAGTTTCCTGCGGCTGGTGAAATCATCTTCTAGTTTTAAAATTCATAGCTTCCTAAATTGTAGCATTAAGGAGAATCAGAGGGAAATAATAGGACGGATAGAGGGTGGGGGGAGAAAAACAATAAATGCATAAATGTTCCCGGCTTACAGAGAGGTACGGTCATTTTCCGCACGTCCTGCTTGAGATTAGTTTAAAATGAAAGATCTTTACCATGTATAGACATTTCCAACTCATAAAGATGACCAGCCGCCAAGGTTATTACTGCACAGAGATAGAAGGATGGATAGATATACACAGCTATAAATAGATAGATAGAGAGATAGATAGATAGATAGATAGATAGATAGATAGATAGATAGATAGATAGATAGATAGATAGATAGATAGATAGATAGATAGATAGATAGATAGATAGATAGATAGATAGATATTAAAGAGAGAAAAAAAATATATGTGTATGCAGTACTGTGCAAAAGTTTGCTGTGAAGAAATGCTGTAAAGTAAGAATGCTTTGAAATATGTATTTTATTTATTTTTTATTTTTATCAATATACAAAATGCAAAGTGAGCGAACAGAAGAAAATCTAAATTTGAAATATTTGGCTGCAGCCAAATACCCTTTGGCTTCAAAAACCAGCACCAATTCTTACACTTTCACCCAGTCAGGGATTTTATAGGATTAGAACCAGGTGTATGATTAACTAATTATACCAAGCAGGTGCTAATGATTATCAATTTCATATGTAGGTTGATTTCATTTCATATGTAGGTTACCTGAAACAGTAACAGCTGTGTAAGAGGCTTAGAACTGGGTGAGGAACAGACAAACTCTGCTACTACTGTGAGGTTGTGGAAGACCGTTTCATGTCACAGGTCATACACCATGGCAAGCCTGAGAACAGCAACAAGACACAAGTTATACTGGATCAGCCAGGCCAGGCAAATATTTGAAAGCAGACTGGGGTTTCAAGATGTGCTGTTCAATCTCTTTTAAAGAAGGACAAAAAAACGGGCGATCTTGAGGACCATAGGCGCAGTGGTCGGCCAAGGAAATTTAATGGAGCTGATGAAAGACACATCATGCTTACTTACCTTCAACATTGGAAGATGTCCAGCACTCCCATTAGCACAGAACTGGTGAAAACCATTGGGACCCAGGCACATCCATCAACTGTTCGGAGAAGTCTGGCACAAAGTGGTGTTCATGGAGAAATTGTGGCCAAAAAAGGGCATAAGTGACTCAACTATGCATGAAAACATAGGTACTAGGGGTGCTGAAAAATAGCACCAGGTGCTTTGGTCATATTCAAAATTTGAAATATTTGGCTGTAGCAAGAGCCAGCTTGTTCATGAAGGGTTGGAGAGCGGTACAATATTGAGTGTCTCCAGGCAGTAGTGAAGCATGGTTACACCAGAGACCGCAGCACTTCCCCTCACATTATAGTCCACAGCATTCCCCTTTACATCAGAGTTTCCCTTTACATCAGGGTCCGCAGAGTTACCCCTTGCCCTGTAAGGGGGATCCTGCAGACTCTGATGTAAGGGGGAATTCTGTGGACTCTTGTGTAAGGGGGGGACTCTGATGACCAGAGACCCCCTTACATCAGAGTTCCACTTTACATCATGGTCTACGGTGCTCCCCATTTACATCAGTGTCCACGGTGTTCCCCTTTTCATCAGGGTACACTGTAAGGGGGAACCCTGCAGACTCTGATGTATAGGGAAACTCTGTGAACTCTGATGTACGTGGGAATTCTGGGAACTCTGATGTAACTGGGAACTCTGGGGACTCTGATGTAACTGAAAACTGGGGTCTCTGATATAAGGGAGAGCTCTGTGGAGACAGATTTAAAGAAGAACACTGATGACTCTTATGTAAGGGGTGGCTCTGGTGACTAGCCTTCCCCCTCACATCTGAATCCTCAGACTTCTCCTTTACATCTGTCTCCAAAGAGTTCTCTATTACATCAGAGTCATTACATCTGCAAAGTTACCCCTCGCACTTTAAAGGGGAACCTTGCAAAGTCTGATGTAAAGGAGAACCCTGTAGATTCTGATGTAAAGTGGAACTCTGTGGACTCTGATGTAAAGGGGAACTCTGTGGACTTTGATGTAAAGGGGAACTTTGTGAACTATGATGTAAAGGAGAACTATGTGGACTCTGATGTAAGGGGAAACTGATGTAAGGGGGGACTCTGATGTAAGGAGGAACTCTTGGAACCCTGACGTAAAGGGAAATACTAAAGATTTTGATATAAGTGTGTGATGGAGCTAATAAATTGACTTTGTTATCTCTCTCTTTAACCAATCAAATATTGTTAGTTTCTTTCCTTCTTTATGTTTTTGTATTGGTTCAGAGTTTTGGTTTGAGTTAAATGATTACTTTTTCAGCTACTCACATAGTTCACAGCCCCATCCTTAGGAATTTTAGAGTTTAAGGAGCTAGTGCCCTTTTTAGCTTTTAGGGAGAGATGAGCTGACATGCACAAACACATTTGGAAAAAGGCTGATATAGCCAGACACACACAAACACACACACACACTAATGCCCCATACACACGATCGTTTTTCATGCCGTTAAAAATGCCATTTTAAAAAATGGGCATTAAAAATGATCGTGTGTATGCTCCAGAGCATTTTTAACGACGTGAAAAACGGCCATTAAAAATTTCGAACATGCTCTCTTTTTTCACGTCGTTTTTCATGTCGTTTTTTTTAACGACGTGAAAAACGATAGTGTGTATGCTTTCACGAAGTGAAAAAAAACGCGCATGCTCAGAAGCAACTATGAGACGGGAGCGCTCGTTTTGGTAAAGCTAGCGTTGGAAATGGAGATGGCACATTCGTCACGGTGGAATTAATAGCATCGTTTTAATGCTGCGCATTCCGTTCTGCTTTTGATAATGCTTATACAATTACGTTCTTTTGCTAATGACATTGAGAGTTATGCCAAACTTGTTTCTAAAGTACCGTATTTATCGGCGTATAACACGCACCCCAAGTTTAGGAGGGAATTTTAAGGAAAAAAACTTTTAGGAGGGAAATTCAAGGAAAAAAAAACTTACATTTAAATGCAGCATGCAGCCTTGCCCAGTGTCCATCTGCAGCCTTGCCCAGTGTCCATCTGTCCATCTGCAGCCTTGCCCAGTGTCCATCTGTCCATCTGCAGCCTTGCCCAGTGCCTTTGCAATCTTGTCAGTCTCTGCGTTTTTTTAAATTTGGCGCCGATTTCTGTGGAGAGGAGCGAGCGGGGCCGAGTGTACTTCGGCTAGACTCGGCTCCTCTCGCAGTCCCATCCATCTCCACTGACTGCGCCGCTGACAGAGAAAGCCGAGTGTACTTCGGCTAGACTCGGCTCTGCTCACGGTCAGGGGCAGGACTGCGAGAGGAGCCGAGACTAGCCGAAGTACACTCGGCTTTCTCTATGTCAGCGGCGCAGTCAGAGATGGGCGGGACTGCGAGAGGAGCCGAGTAAAGCCGAGTGTACTTCGGCTTCGGCTCCGCTCGCTCTTTCGCTCGTTTCAGCAGGGGAATTCGACAGAGTATCGGCGTATAACACGCACCCACGATTTTCCCCTGATTTTAAGGGGAAAAAAGTGTGTGTTATACGCCGATAAATACGGTAATTCCTAATTGATTTAATGATAGCAAAATTTTATTTTTAAGCCGCATCTCCCTCATAAATTCATGAATAAATGTAAATATCCCTTTTTTTTTTTTAAAGTCTATATTTATAATTTTTTGTTTTTTTTGTGGCCTTTTTTTTTTTTCCCTTAAATTATTCTTGTGTAAAGTTACCACACCAACCTTCAAAATTTGTCTCATTTTGCCTCATGGAGGTTTGTGTCCCTTGTTAATAACAATAATATTATTTGAGATGTCCCTGCCTGCTCCCTAGCAAACTGTCTTTTGAAATACAAATCACATAGTCAAGTATTTTAAGGCAAAATCAAAATACCTTTATTTAGGAACATAACAAATTAAAGGGAAAGGCAGCACTGGAGAGCCTGCTTGCATTTGTGCATCCTTTTGACCCCACAACAACCATCCAAGATGTGAAAACCAAACTATAGATTAGATCAAAAACAAAAAGGAGCCCAATCTTGGCTTGAACTCCCAGAGGTCAGGAGCCACAGCAGATAAGTCATATATGTCCCCAGTCTGTGGTACTACAGCAGGCATTATTTTTTCCTCTTCCTTGTAGCCTTCTCTCCAGCCTTCTCTGCAGCCTTGGTTGGTTTCTTCCTCGGAGGCTGGGGATCAGGAGGAGAGGTTGTGGCTGGAGGAGTAGTAGGAGGAGGAGGAGGAGGTGGAGGAGTAGGGACAACCTCTGTGATGTCAGTGTACTTGGTGAGCTCCCCCAGCAATCCCTTGTTGATGACTTTTAAAAGAAGGCTCTCGCTGTAGAGCTTTTGCCGCAAGTCCATTTGGCCTAGCTTCTGCGCCAGGACTGCGGCAAAGCCCTCCTCAGCAGAGGGTGCCTCCCTGAGGGCCGCTGTTGCCTCTCTGATGAAGTCTCTTGTTTCCTCCTCCACCTGCCTACCTCTCCTTGGCCCTCGTGGTTTAACTATCAGGGGAGGCATCTGGGCTCTTGTGCTGGGCCCAGCCTCCTCCTGGGTGCCACTGGGCCCAGCCTCCTCCTGGGTGCCACTGGGCCCTGCCTCCTCCTGATCCCCAACATCACCCTCTTCCTGGCTCTGCTCTGGCTGTAAAAAAAGAAAGGCACATTATGTATTTTTTCACACCATCAATCACACACATTGTTCACCTCTAGACATTGTTGAATTGAATGTGAAAATTTATGTCATTTTCCTTGATTCCGCATCCTGATTTTGTTGCCTTGTCCACATTAAATTAGACCACTACTGTATCTTGCTCTTTAACTATTTATTCTGTAGTACATTAAATACCTAACAATACTAACATCAATTTTAATTCATCAATTTTGTAAGATATAAATGTAGATATCAATACTTTACCTGGCTCCATATATCCAAATCTGCCTCCTCAAGGACCTCATCTTGATCCTCAGAGGAAGCCAGAGCAGGGTTGCCAGGAAGGCTGGAGGGCTGGCTGCAGGGAAGGCTGGAGGGTTGGCTACAAGGAAGGCTGGATTGACCTCTGGGGGGAAGGGTGGAGAGAGATTCCCGCACTTCCAGCTGGTCATCCAGAAAAGCAAGCTTACTGTAGTACCACAGACTGGGTTTATAAACCTTATCTGCTGGAGCACCTGACCTCTGGGACCTCAGGACCATAGTCCTCTGGGTCCTGTATGTCCCTCTGATGGTTGCAATTTTGGTTTTCACATCTTGGAGAGTTGTTGTGGGTATCTTGGCTTGCACAAATGCAAGCAGGCTCTCCAGTGCTGCTGTCCTGGCCACTTTATTTTTATTTACGCCACTTTTTGTTTGCCATAGGATAGGTAGTTCTTTCCATTTATCAATGAACTCCCCCATGAACTCCGGGTTCTTAAATGAATTCATTCTCTCTGTAAAATCAAGAAACAACAAAATACATATGTTTCAGGCAACATTCATCAAATCTGAATTTTCGACATATTTAGAAGTCCCAAATCTCCACTGATGAAACTCAAATCCTTAAACTGTTATGTACCTTCGTCAACACGTTCGTTGCTAACTCCCTCTCCCGCCCAATGAACGTTTTTGCGACACATGGTTCTTCACTTGATATACACTGCGCATGCATGAAACTACGCACGCTTTGCCCGCCCCTGACGTTCAATATTGTACTTTCCCCGCCCCTTCTCACTCGTCGTAGTGCTTATCAACATGGCGGAGCCACAGGTGACAGAGATTACCTCGACAGAGGATGAAATTCCTGAGGAGCCCAAATCCCGACCCAGGAGATATAAGGCATCCAACATGTCATTCGAGGAAATGGTGGAGATGGTCGCCATTTTGAAGAGGGAGGATTATGATGCCAAGCATGGTCCTTATGAAAGGCCTAATCTTGTCAAGACAAAAATTATGGGCAAAGTGGTCTAAACTCTTCGCAAGAAATTCGGGGTGTGCAGAATTTAGGAACAGCTCAGAAAACGTTGGTCTGATCTGAAGTTGCGGGAGCCCGACCAATACAAAAGAATCAAGAAAGTTTTAGGAAAAAGTAAAGTATTTATTTTCTATTTTCCCTGATTATTACTTGAATTATGTTGTGTATTTTTGTCTTTGATATAGTACAGTGAAAGATACCATCTTTCTGGTTCATCCGCACAGTAAACGGACGTATTAAACCTCTTTCTCCGTACAGTTCATAAAACGATGTTTTGGGTTCATCCAGTGTGAGCACACATGTATTTAATTTTATTTGAGGGAGCAAATTTGGTAATCATTTTTTTTTTTTGGATAAAATCCAAAGGACAATTTTTTGGAAAAAATAAGGATATGCATGGTAATGTTTAGGGGTGTGAATGCTCAGCAGCTGATAAAACAACAGAACGCAGTAGTACAAGTGTGGGCCAAAACCCAAAAACCTTGAGGGTGTCACACACAGGTGATCGTGTGTATATACTTTGGGGTGTTACAATGTGTCAATTTTTTTTTTTAAAGGATATGCTATGTTTTTGGCTATGTATCCAATCATGTGTTCCGGTTGTCACTGGGGGTACATTTAAAAATGGAACACACTTCAAAATTATGTTTACCAATTATTTAATCATGCTTTAAATTTCACTCAAATATATTCACTACTAATGAAACTATACCTTTTCGTGCAATCCCCATAGGGTTTCAAAAAGCTACGTCAGATGTGTCCAAAATGCCAACACCTTCAACAATACCCCCAGAACCACATGATGGAGAGGAACGTGAGGTTGTGGAAGTGGAAAGTGGCACCACAACAGGTCAGTGTCAAACCAGACAGATGCAGGTTAATAGATGTAGGCCTACATATTCTATACTACATGTTTTTTTTAAATTTTAGAAGCAGTTCTGGCCGAAGACCCCGATAAGTTGACACATCATAGTGCCCAGATCCTGATCCAATACCTCATTGTCTGCTGTCGTGACCTCGAAAAAATAAAGAGAGACTTGACAGAGATCAGGCAAAATACAAAGCGGCTGGAGGAAAGGCTACAAAAGATCATGGCTGTGCTTGGGCGTGTTTAATTTTTTTTTAACAAAAGAAGGTTGAAGTTGCTGTGTTTTGGCAGGTTTGTTTTTGTTTTCACCTTTAAAGGACTAGTGTATGTTTATTTTTAACAAATATTTGTTAAGATATTTTGTTTATGCATGGCTGGTCATGCGTTTTAAAAACCCAAAAATGAAGGGGACATCTACATTTCAAAGGAAGTTTCCCCCAAAAATAAACAATAAAGGTATTTTGATCCTCAAAAAATGTGGCTTCATTATGTAAATGTTGTGCTAAGTGAACTACTCGATGTTTTGTGTTTACACTGACAATGAAGGCAAATTAAGAATGCTAAATACACATGGCAATACAAGTGCAGTAGGTAAACCTACGAGAAACATAAAACATTAGTAAATTAAAACACCAAACCAATCTTTAATCCAAAAAAATATTTATTTTGCTAAATGATAAGGTTAAAATTGTTCAGGCATTTCAATGGCCCCCCTACCCACAAAATAATCAACATATTTGTCAGGGACCTCACGTCCGGTTTGGGGGGCCAAGCCTGGCCGGCCAGGTTCCAGGGCCACTAAAGTTTCATTATTCAATAAAGAGGCCTCAGGCCCACTCAAAGCCAGATAACTGGTGGAATGCACCCGTAGGAAATTATGCAGCACACAGCAAGTCATTACCACATGGTTCCATTTGTATGGGGCAAGGTGGATGGAGGTCAGGAAGAGGCGGAATCGGCTGGCCATGATGCCAAAGGCATTTTCCACCACCCTTCTGGCTCTGGCCAGCCGATAGTTGAACACCCTCCTCTCAGGGTTGAGGGTGCGTTGCGGGAATGGCCTCATCAAATGGGGTCCCAGGCCAAACGCCTCATCCGCCACAAACACAAACGGAAGTCCCTCCACATTCTGCTCCGCTGGTGGCAAGGCCAGCAGATCCAAAAGGAGCCGTTCCCCAAACTCTGTCTGGGCAAATACTCCTCCATCAGACATCCTGCCATTCTTGCCAACGTCCACATAGAGGAACTCGTAGGTGGCCGACACCACTGCCATCATCACGATGCTGTGGAACCCCTTATAGTTGTAATAAAAGGATCCCGAATGGGGTGGTGGGTCGACCCGAACATGTTTGCCGTCGATGGCTCCTCCACAGTTCGGAAAGTTCCATCGGTGGGCAAACTCGGAAGCCACATTCTGCCATTCATGTGGCGAAGAAGGGAACTGTGGAATAAAAGCAAAAATAAATTAATAATTTGAGGAAAGAAACATTGAAAGCAGATTTCATTAAAACATTCAGGGCCAACATTGGTAGAAAAAGAAAGAAAAAATATTAGTAAGCAACAACAAACCAAGAACAAACCCTTAAAAAAAAGTTGGGGGGGGTTGAAGATGAGTTGGGGATATCACAAATGAAGGCTGTAGCACTCTGTATGAAGTAAACCAAAAAAAAACATTCCTAGCCCAAATTTTGTGTGCGTTTTGGGTAAAGCACTACAATGGAGCATAGAATAAAATACATGGAAATGACTAGGCAAGGTAGGTATGGCTCCGGGATAGCATGCTGGAGAGGTTAAGTAAGGCACATTTAAAAGGTAGGCCTCAAACCACACACTTTTACAATAAATACATGGGGAGAAAGGGGACATTCCCTGCAGCTAAGAATCATGTGAATTAGGGACTGATAATTAAGGCAAAAATAAAGTATACAACACCCAAAAAAAAAAAGTGAGATTTTTAAGAAGAAAACTTACCTTAATATAGTCCTCCTGCAAAACTTGAAGGATGGCAGAACAAGTCTCTGGCATAATGATACCCAGAGCCTGGGGGAACATGCCTGTGGAGAACTTAAGGTCCTGCAGGCTTCTCCCAGTCGCCAGGTATCGCAACGTGGCAATGAGCCTCTGCTCAGCACTGATGGCTTCACGCATAACGGTGTCCTGCCTGGTAATGTAGGGGGACACCAAAGCCAACAGATGCTGAAATACGGGGTCAGACATCCTGAGAAAATTGCTGAAATCATCAGGATTATTCTCCCTGATCTCCCGCAACAAAGGCATGTGACATAATTGGTGCCGCTGGAGCAACCAATTCTTGGTCCATGAACTCCTCCTGACCCTGCTCATGGCATGGAGTCAGGATACAGCATGAACCCCTGCACCAACTACAGCACGAACTCTACGACGAGTACGTAGCCGCAACATGGCTAGATAACGGTCGGCTGAACAGAACAAACTAGAAGAACGCACGGAAGAACAGCAAGGCCAATGAAGAACAAGCTGAAAAACAGGAACGAGCAGAGCAGACCGCACTGAATAAACAGATACGAACTGACTACACGCACTGCCAAACAGATACGAACCCACAGGCACAAACTGAACTACACAAAACGATCTTCAAAGCACGAAGACTGAAAAGCGCGAATCGTCTCTCACCAAACTTTTACTAACACGCGATAACACGGAATTAGCAAAAGCGTCCCAAAGGGTGGCGTCATTAGAACGGAACTTCCCCTTTATAGTGCCGTCGTACGTGTTGTACGTCACTGCTCTTTGCTTCATCGTTTTTTAAAATGATCGTGTGTACGCAAGACAGGCTTGAGAGGAAACATGAAAAAAAACGACGTGAAAAACGGCAAGAAAAAAAATGGCAAGAAAATCGATCGTGTGTACGCGGCATAAGATATATTTATACAATAAGAAACATATTGATGCTCATATTGGGAACCAGAAAGTATTTTCATGTGTGTGTTTTGGTATTCATGTAACATGATAAGAAGTATTCTCCTTGACTAAAAATATGACAGAGGTATTCACTTCTTAAACGAGGAACAGATGTCTTACCCACTCCTTCCCCCCTCCCACCGTGAAAAGCTAAAATGGCCCCCGTGA
Source organism: Rana muscosa (assembly GCA_029206835.1). Classification (NCBI taxonomy): domain Eukaryota; kingdom Metazoa; phylum Chordata; class Amphibia; order Anura; family Ranidae; genus Rana; species Rana muscosa. The sequence goes on from CM055120.1 coordinate 355,745,367, forward strand.
ACTAAAGAATGTAAAGACACGTGGAAGAATAGACGTCACAAGAGAAGACCATACACGGATGAACCAATCATATACACACATTTGTGATGATGATTGCTTATGTCACTTAGTTTAAATAAGGGGCTGAGACCTTGAATAAACATCAGAGATGAGGAAGAGCTTGCACTGACCAGTGTGTGCCAGTGTGATTCTTATGCATGCATGCATTCACATCATCATAGATTTGGATCAGCAGCAGAATAGAAAATAGTATCCTGGAATTGGACCCAACAAAATATCCATTACAAGGGGTGACTCTGATGTGAACACAGGGTTCATTCTGACTGCTGCCCTCTATATGTTGTTTTGTATGTCACTTACTCCTGGCCCCTGCACTCTATACAATATGTTGTACATTACATAATCCTGACCAAGGTGTTCATTGTCCCAGCAGTTGCTGGTTTTAATAAAGATTTTCTTCTAAGGTCGGCTCTGTCAGTCAGTCCTTTTTGTATGCATGAAAGCATATGCAATGGAAATGTTACATTTTAAATGATCCTTTGTCCTGGGGTTTATTTGTGTCTGTGAGTCTGTCAGTTGTGGTACAATAATTAGAAATATTTTGTGGGTACAAGGACTGTTATACTATATGTGTGCAATGTATATAGCAGCTAGGCACAGATTATGTTTAATTATCCTCCTTTAAGCCCCTCCCACTGTTAGCCAAATTCTGGCCAAGGATAATGATCACTGAGGCGTGCGTAGAACTTATTGTTTGGTTTTATCCCAGGGTGCCCCATGCCTTAAATCATCCTAGTCACGTCACATTTTGTCACTCTTTGGAATTTTTAATTGTGAAGCCAGCAGATTACTTGTTCTGAGTATTGTTGATGTTTACATATCATTTATACTGCTCAGATATTGATTGTCTGAACTTATAATAAGAGCTTCTGCCATATTTCAGGATGTCAGTAAAAAATGTGCTCTATCATAAAATTTTCTATGTGTTGTCAGATAAAAAAAAGTAGCGGGAGGTTGTCAACCCTGCTTTCTACAGAAGCTGGTATTACAACTGGCTTTTGTCGAATGGGCATGTTGGAAAACCAACATCTGACCTGCATCCGATCAGTGCTGGCAGCCAATTCTACCCACTGGGGGTGAACAAAAAAAAAACTTCTAGTGTGTAAAAGGCTTAACCTGTCAACTTCATCTGGAATTTCATCTGGTTGTTTTTCTTTAATGTATGATTTAGTCCATCTAAATATGACATATTTTATCTTTACATGGAACATGGATTCTTAAATTTCTTGGGTGTTACAACACTATCATAATCTCTAATTTTTTTTCTTGCCAAGCCCCCGACCTTGGCATGTTCCAGCTTGTCCTGTTACATTCTCCAAAATATAAATTAAAAACTCATCAGGGATAGTGGGAGCACCTCATAATCTCACTAATAGAGTCCCCAAGAGATTGGAGAGACTGTCTAAATATTAAAAGCGTGTACTTAAAACTGCCCCTTCAATATGAAATATGTATATTATAGTTAGGGTTGCACCGATACCGATATTAATATCGGTGCCGATCCCTACTTGTACTCGTGTAAATGCTCCGATGCCTAATCCGATACCTGGGCAGTCAGGGGATAATCGGTGCGGCGGTGAAGACCGTTACAAGCACCGTTCTCCCTGTATAGATTTTAATAAAGCAGCTGACAGCCGCTTCTCCTCCTCTCCCTCTCGCAGCTTTCAGCTGCTTTATTGAAATCTATACAGGGAGATCGGTGCTTATAACGGCCCCTACCGCCGCACGATCATCCCCTAACTGTCCCCCTAGTCCTCCTCTGTGCTCCTAAGGTCCCCCGCCATGTCCTCCTCCAGTCCCCCTCTGTCCTCCTCCGCTCTCTCTCTGTGTCCTCCTCCGCTCCCCCTCCGTGTCCTCCTACGCTCCCCCTCTGTGTCCTCTTCCGCTCCTTCTCAGCTCACCCTTGTTGTCCTCCTCCGCTCCTTCTCCGTGTCCTCCTCCACTCCTTCTCCACTCACCCTCTGCTCCTTCTCCATGTCCTCCTCCGCTCTTTCTCTGCTTCCCATCCGCTCCCCCTCTGTGTCCTCCTCCGCTCCCCCTCTGTGTCCTCCTCTGCTCCTTCTCAGCTCCCCCTCCATGTCCTCCTATGCTCCCCCTCTGTGTCCTCCTCCATTCCTTCTCCGCTCCCCCTCTGTTCCTTCTCCGTGTCCTCCTCCGCTCCTTGTCCGCTAACCCTCCAAACTAGCTGTATATGGGGGACAAACTGGCTGTATATGGGGGACAAACTGGCTGCATTTGAGGGACAAACTGGCTGTATATTGGGGACAAACTGGCTGTATATTGGGGACAAACTGGCTGTTTTATGGGGACAAACTGGCTGTATTATGGGGACACACTGGCTGCATTTGGGGGACAAACTGGCTGTATATGGGGGACAAACTGGCTGTGTATGGGGGACAAACTGGCTGCATTTGGGGGACAAACTGGCTGTATATTGGGGACAAACTGGCTGTATTATGGGGACAAACTGGCTGTTCTATGGGGACAAACTGGCTGTATATGGGGGACAAACTGGCTGCATTTGGGGGACAAACTGGCTGTATATTGGGGACAAACTGGCTGTATTATGGGGACAAACTGGCTGTTCTATGGGGACAAACTGGCTGTATATTGGGGACAAACTGGCTGCATTTGGGGGGCAAACTGGCTGCATTTGGGGGACAAAATGGCTGTATATTGGGGACAAACTGGTTTTATATTGGGGACAAACTGGCTGTATATTGGGGACAAACTGGCTGCATTTGGGGGACAAACTGGCTTCATTTGGTGGACAAACTGGCTGTATTATTGGGGACAAACTGGCTGTATTATGGGGGACAAACTGGCTGCATATTGGGGACAAACTGGCTGCATTTGGGGGACAAACTGGCTGTATATTGGGGACAAACTGGCTGTATTATGGGGGACAAACTGGCTGTATATGGGGGACAAACTGGCTGTATATGGGGGACAAACTGGCTGTATATTGGGGACAAACACTGGCTGTATTATGGGGGACAAACTGGCTGTATTATTGGGGGACAAACTGGCTGTATATGGGGGACAAACTGGCTGTATTTTGGGGGGAAACTGGCTGTATAATGGGGGGAAACTGGCTGTATAATGGGGGGAAACTGGCTGTATAATGGGGACAAACTGGCTGTATAATGGGGACAAACTGGATGTATAATGGGGACAAACTGGCTGTATATTGGGGACAAACTGGCTGTATATTGGGGGACAAACTGGCTGTATACTGGGGACAAACTGGCTGTATTTTGGGGGGAAACTGGCTGTATATGGGGGGAAACTGGCTGCATTTGGGGACAAACTAGTGGCATTTGGGCACAGTGGCTGCGTTTAATGGGCACAGTGGCGGCAATTATTTTTTTTTTTCAGTTTGTTTGCGCCCCCCCCCCAAAAAATTTGAGCACCAGCCGCCACTGCCTTGGACCATCAATCATAAGGGGAGCTTAGCCTATGTACTGTATGTATGATTTAGGCACATATGCCCACTTAACTACTTCTGCAATCACCACCACCTGATGGATTTTGGGCTTCAGCCCTCCTTGCAGGTCATGGGGAGCAAAGAGATTTTTGTGATGTTGATTTTGCTACAAAATTACAATTTTCCCTGCCAGTAAATTGTGTCCTAATTGGAGACTCTGAGTGCCGGTTCACACTGCTGCCCTGTGAATTTGTTCCGTTTTTTCAGTCCATTCTGAGATGCGAATTTACTGCGTTTTTGCCATGATTTTAATGCGAATTTCAGGAGTGGGACATAGCTGCGATTAATGTTTTTGTGGAGAATAGTGTGGTGGAATTCGCACATATGTGAACCATCAAATGTGATTCCAGAACGATTTACATTGATGTCTATGAAGACTAAATTCGCAACGCAACGCTCTAAACTCGCACAAGACCCTTTTTTTCATCGCATCGCATTCGGAGAGGAATCGCAACGCATAGATGTGAACCACCATCATTGAAAACAATTACTTTTTGGATGACATGCAAATCTAGTTTGTGTTTAACGCATCGCATTCAGCATCAACTCGCACAAGTGTGAACCGGCACTTAGGCCCCATTCACACCTGAGAGACTTGGAATCACGAGCATAATTGCGCGATTCTGCCCGTGATTCAAAATCATGCTAAAATCGCCAAAAAATGCATGACTCTGGTTTGGGTGCCATTAATTTTTAATGGAGCCTCAAATGCGGTACGATTTTGCCGCGATTGTCGCGCAACAAAAACTTTGCGGAATAATATTGCGGAAAAATGCCCATGAAAAACACACAAAGCCCGTCGCCCAAAAAGGTGCAGGTGCTTCTTTGGCATGTTTGTCATGCCTAGGGCAGCCACCAGGTGGCACCGACCCAGCATGCCCTTGGTTGATGATGTCACAAGGGGGCAGTGCTGCCTTATTTTTTTTTCGGGTCGGCAGTGGCGGCAGGCGATGGATCTACACCAGGGGACGTTATTTTATTTCTTTTAATAAAGGAAATGTCAAAAACTTGTGTTGTGTTTTTATTTACTTTTTACACTTTGTTGGGTGAATGAGCAGGAGTACTACAGCAATAAACCTAAAAAAGACAACCCCTAGACTATTTTCTGAGCTGGAGTGAGTGAACTGTTTGCTGTGTGCCTGGCTGGCTCTGCACTTAATAGGAAAAATAGGAAAAAACTTGGGCAAATCCAAGGGGTAAGCACTACATGACTATGCAGCTTCTTCATCTTTTAATTCTTGCCCATATTCCAGTTTAATCTGGTGCCATGATCAGTGCCCTGGTTTCCTGTTTCAGGGTGGCTCTTCTGTTTCTGGCTCTTCTGTTTCTCTTTAAGCATCCTATGGAGCTACCCTTGCATGCAGAGACTTGTGTCTCCCTACATTGTGTGCATCAATAGAAACACACAGCCCCATAGCCTAGAATGGCAAGGCACTCCCCCTTCCTTCCTCCTTCCCACCTCCCTTCTTCAAGCTAGCAGACTGTCTGGAAACTGCACTGTCCACTGTTAACTCTTTCCTGTGAAGATCAGAGCGAGCAGGAGCCAGCAACATTGCAAGTTGTAAACTGTACTGTAAGTGTTTTGGATAAGAACTTTAACAAATAGTTTACTAGTGAAAGTTTATCTTATTGTGCTCAATATGTTAAACTAAAAAAAAAACACTGAGGGTTGATTATTCCACCGTAAATACTCGAGTATAAGCCAAGTTTTTCAGCCTTTTTTTAGGCTGAAAATGCCCCCCTCAGCTTATACTCGAGTCACTGCTTAGCCCGTGACATGCAGTCAGACGGCGGGCGCCCAGTAAAAAAAAGCCGCGCCTCCTCCTTGTCCGTGATAGGTGGAACACTCAGTTTCCCAGCAGTGAGTCAGTGATGGTGTTCCGCCTATCACGGACATCCTCTCAACCTCGTCCGTGGGATGAGAGGACGTCCATGATAGGCGGAACACTGAACACAGTCTCTGCTGGGAAACTGAGTGTTCCGCCTATCACGGAACAGGAGGAGGAGGAGGCATGGCTGTTTTACACTGGACGCCCGCCACGGACCCTGGGAGTGCTGAAATTAGTTGCCATCCCCCGGAAAACCCATTCACCTGCTCCTCTCCTCCTCCGATGGCTGCTCCGTCCTATGCTCTCTGTGTGCGGGTGACGCCTCGGGAAGTGTAGCAGTGCTAGGTGGAGAGGATCCATTCCCCACACTGTTCTGTCCACTCCACCTCCAGCATCCCTGCAGTCTGCCCTGAGCAGCTTTCCAAGTGAGTGAGCACTTTCACTGACCCCCCTCACTCTCACCCCTCTATCTCCCTGACCTCCCTGACCTCACCCCTCTATCTCCCTGACCCTCTGTCTCTTTCTCTCCCTGAGGCACAGTGAGGCTGCAATGGGCACAGTGAGGCATGCAATGGGCACAGTGAGGCATGCAATGGACACAGTGAAGTGTGCAATGGGCAAAGTGAGGCATGCAATGGGCATAGTAAGACTACAATGGGCACAGTGAGGCATGCAATGGGCACAGTGAGGCTGCAATGGGCACAGTGAGGCTGCAATGGGCACAGTGAGGCATGCAATGGGCACAGTGAGGCATGCAAATGGGCATTGTTGACCCTCTTTTCCACTTACAGTAACTGCTGCATTCTCACCCTGGGCTTATAGTCGAGTCAATAATTTTCCCAGTTTTTTGTGGCAAAATTAGGTGCCTCGGTTTATATTTGGGTCGGCTTATACTCGAGTATATACGGTACTTTAGCTTCTCATTGACTCCAAGGCAATCGCCAAAATGGCAAAATTTTGACAATCTCCTGATTTGTTGGGGACATGAGAACTCTGTTCTTCTCATCCCTATTAGCCCTACATTTCACTCATTATATAATGAAAACTCTTTCTATTATCAAATAGCTTGCTGTAATTCTTTGTTTTTATATGTCAGAATAATTAAAAGTGTCCTGCTCAAAGAGTTTGAAGATGTGAACGTTTGTGCACAGCCCTTTAAAGCTCCCAGATAATTAGATGAATTAGAGATGCAATGAAATCAGCTTCTTAACCCAGATAATGGTGAGCATACAGTCAGTTTGTCAGCAGAATTTTACTTGAGTTTCCCTTCCAACCAAGTTGAAATTTAGAGCTGGTACTCTCGGATGTGTATGTGTTTAGCTTAAAGTGTAAGATCCCCTTTTTAGAAAAAATTAAAGGGTGAACTAACAACCTACACCCTCCCCACCCCATGGTTTACACTGTACTTACATCAGTGGGTGATAAGCTGTCTGTGCACATGCAGCCAGTGCAGCGGTCCGGGGATCTTAAAGACATTTTTCTCTTCTTTTTGCATGGCTTCCAAAACAGATCAGAGCAATTGTGATTTGTCAGTGACGGTACAGAGCATATATATATATATATATATATATATATATATATATATGTAGCGATATCCCCGGAGGAGCTGCTTAACCACTTCAGCCCCGGACCATTTGGCTGCCAAATGACCAGGCCACTTTTTGCGATTCGGCACTGCGTCCATTTAACTGACAATTGTGACGTGGCTCCCAAACAAAATTGACGTCCTTTTTTTCCCACAAATAGAGCTTACTTTTGATGGTATTTTTTTACCTCTGCGGTTTTTATTTTTTGCGCTATAAACATAAATAGAGCGACAATTTTGAAAAAAAAGCAATATTTTGTACTTTTTGCTATAATAAATATAAGCGTATTTTTTCTCAGTTTAGGCCGATATGTATTCTTCTACATATTTTTGGTAATAAAAAATCGTAAAAAGCGTATATTGATTGGTTTGCGCAAAAGTTATAGCGTCTACAAAATAAGGGGTAGTTTTATGGCATTTTTATTATTATTATTTTTTTACTAGTAATGGCGGCGATCTGCGATTTTTATCATGACTGCGACTTTATGGTGGACACATCGGACACTTTTGACACATTTTTGGGACCATTGTCATTTATACAGCGATCAGTGCTATAGAAATTCACTGATTAATGTAAAAATGACACTGGCAGTGAAGGGGTTAACCACTAGGAGGCGCTGAAGGGGTTAAGTGTGTCCTAGGGTGTGATTCTAGCTGTAAGGGGGAGGAGCTACCAGTGACATATCAGCGATCACTCTTCCCGATCACAGGGAACAGTAGATCCCTGACGTGTCACTAGGCAGAACAGGGAAATGCCTTGTTTTCAAAGGCATCCCCCTGTTCTGCCTTTGCCAACCGCAATCGCGGGCCGCCCGGGAACATCAACTTCCCGGGACCCGCGGGCGCACTCATGAGGCACGTGCCCGCTGTGTGGCAAATTTAAAGGGACGTACAGGTACGCCCATTTGCCTGCCCGTGCCATTCTGTCGACGTATATTGTCGTGCGGCGGTCGGCAAGTGGTTAAGTTTGTTCAGCCAGTTACTCTGCCTCCCAACCCCAATAACAGTCTCAGCCCCCTCTGGCACACCTGGCAATAGTGTAAGTGCAATGACCAATGAGAAACACACACGTTATGATAAAACACAGAAATTGTCTTCACTGCAATATTTCTGTGGAAGAATAACAGTATATAGTCAAGTAATCAACTAGAGATCAATAACTGAGATTTAAGAGCAATATAGCTCTCAATCCTATATTCAAGCTGCTTTCAGGGGATTCCAAACCTGAGAATGTCCCCAAGAGCAGAGGCACACTTTAATGGTAAATAAAGCACAATATGGCACTTCAAATTTAATTGGTTACTTTTACTCAAATTGGTTCTATGAGTCCAGGCAGGAGGAGAGCAAAGGAATGACTCCCTTTGTTTCAGGCCTTTCTCTACTGTCCCCTGACAATGCAGGCCCAACTTTTCACACCTATTCAAGTCAGCAGGTAATGGCTTAACTTTATAGATAAACTGTCCCACACACCCAAAGCATATGCAGAGCCCTGAATATGTGTGTGCGGATCCGTATGGCCCTAACAGCTTCAGTACTTTTTGAAGCAAATATAAGCTTTGGCGTCTTCAGCTATCCACTTTCGTTGGTGCACCAAAAAACACAACTGGCCCAGATTATCAAGTGAAACAGGCAGGGTTTTGTTCAACAAGGTGAGAGGACAATGATGTCTCTATACATTGTCCCAGAAATGGGTAGCCTTATCCTTTATTCCTGTGGTACTACAAGTGTCAGCAAGATGACTACCAGCAACGATTTCTGTATACAGTGTTCAAATAACTCCTTCCTTAGTGCAGTGTCTCTGTTCCCTGCAGATGGCCACATTCTGCGATTTTAAAGGCCCAAACGAACGTCCTGGAACAGGCAGTCTTTTATGACTACCCGACCGGTCCCCTCACCCTGGAACGGTTCGCCGTTGGTGGAGATGCGCCTCGATATTCGCCTGGGATCCCCCTCTCTCAAGCTGGACGTCCCGACTGGCGGCAGAGAGGTCATCTGAGAGACAGCACCTCTCTCTCTCAGGTCTGGTTTCTTTAATCCCTCATGGCTGACTAACTTTTACCTCGGGACATATAATGGAGTCTTTTACTTTCCTGTCAGCAAAGCCTGCTGGGATTTGTATTTCTCCCTGTATACCAGTATATGGGGCTGTTTTGTGTGGGAACTGCATGTCCCAGAATCCATTGCAGCTCTCTGCAGTTCAGTACAGTCTCTTTCATTGGCTGTTGTAACTGTGCCTTTAATTGTTTTTCTTCTTCAGGCCATTAGGGGCACAAGAGAGGCTGCTGAATGCACAGCTCTGTGTGTGTCAGCTCACATTACATTACTCAGTCAGTGAAAACAGGAAGGAGGGGGGGTGAAAAACCCCCCTTACAGCTGCTGGCAGGCAGCTCTCCCTAACTCAAGCTGGAAAGCCTGTGTACATTGTTCCGGCCAGCTTACAGAGTGAGACACCCGCTACATATATATATATGCATACCTCCCAACCTGCACGGATTCTGCGGGACGATCCCGCACAGCCACTTAGCTCCCGCATTCCCGTGATAGAGGCAGTATTCCCGCACAGAAGAGGAGCCAGTGAGTGGAGGCAGCACAGGAGGAGGAGGAGGTAAGCAAGTGCCAACCATCATCAATGTGACCACTTGTCACCCAACCGTGGCAGAACCTCCCTTGCTAAACAGTTTAATGTGTGGATTTCTTCGAATTCTCCCCCCGCTCAAGTTAAATGTCGGGAACAAGTTTCTTAGCCATCCGTCGACAGCACCCCTCCCCCCCCCCCCCCGCTTAACATTTTCGATGTCTGAATCATTTGTCCCGCAGTGTCATTTTCAAAAGTTGGGAGGTATGTATATATATATATATATATATATATATATATATATACACACACACTGCTCAAAAAAATGAAAGGAACACTTTTTAATCAGAGTATAGCAATCAAACTCCCGGGATATTGATCTGGTCAGTTAAGTAGTTGTTAATCAGTTTCAGCTGCTTTGATGTTAATGAAGTTAACATCAGGTGCACTAGATGGGCAACAATGAGACAACCTCCAAAACAGGAATGGTTTTCAGGTCAACTGAATTTTTTTCCCCCTACCCATCTTTTCTGACTGTTTTTCACTAGTTTTGCATTTGGCTAGGGTCAGTGTCACTACTGGCAATACTTGGACCCTATAAAAGGTTGCACAGGCAGTCCAACTCCTCCAGGATGGCACATCAATACGTGTCATTGCCAGAAGGTTTGCTGTGTCTCCAGCACAGTCTCAAGAGCATGGAGAAGATTCCAGGAAGTTACTGTAGGAGAGCTGGACAGGGCCGTGGAAGGTTAACCCATCAACAGGACCAGTACCTGCTCTTTTGTGCAAGAAGGAACAGGGTGAGCACTGCCAGAGCCTTACAAAATGACCTTTAGCAGGCCACTGGTGTGAATGTCTCTGACCAAGAAGAAACAGACTTCATGAGGGTGGCCTGAGGGCCCGACGTCCTCTAGTGGGTCCAAAGTCCTCTAGTGGGACCTGTGCTCACTGCTTGGCACCATGGAGCTCGACTGGCATTTGCCATTGAACACCAGAATTGGCAGGTCCGCCACTGGCACCCTGTGCTTTTCACAGATGAAAGCAGGTTCACCCTGAGCACGTGACCAGTTTGCTGGTGGGTCAGTGATGGTCTGGGGAAGCATATCCATGGAGGGATGTACAGACCTCTACAGGCTAGACAATGGCACCCTGTGGTGTGTGGCGTATGGTCTGAGCACTGACAGGCACCCCCCCCTTCAACCTCTGCAGAAATCATATGTCTATTTCCCAAAGACAACCTCTGGATATGACGCTGAGCATGTGCACTCAACTTCTTTGGTCGACCATGGCGAGGCCTGTTCTGAGTGGATCCTGTCCTGTTAAACTGCTGTATGGTCTTGGCAATTGTTCTGCAGCTCAGTATCAGGGTCTTGGCAATCTTCTTATAGCCTACGCCATCCTTAGGTAGAGCAACAATTCTTTTTTTCAGATCCTCACAGAGTTCTTTGCCATGAGGTGCCATGTTGAACTTCCAATGACCAGAATGAGAGAGTGAGAGCGATAACACCAAATTTACCACACCTGCTCCCCATTCACACCTGAGACCTTGTAACACTAACGAGTCACATGACACCAGGGAGGCAAAATTGCTAATTGGGCCCAATTGGGAAATTTTTACTTAGGGGTGTACTCACTTTTGTTTCCAGCGGTTTAGACATTAATGGCTGTGTGTTGAGTTATTTTGAGGGGACAGCAAATTTACACTGTTATACAAGCTGTACACTCACTACTTTACATTGTAGCAAAGTGTCATTTCTTCAGTGTTGTCACATGAAAAGATATAATAAAATATTTACAAAAATGTGAGGGGTGTACTCACTTTTGTGAGATACTTTATATACATGATCCTGCACTTCTGCCTGCAGGGGGCACGCCGTTTCTGCTGTGATTATTCACAGCAGAAGCCGATCGTTGAGCAGAGAATCAGAATGGAGCTCTGCCTATTTAAACAAGGCAGAGTTCCATTCTGACAGGGGTTAAGGGATGGATTTTGTGTCCAATCCATCTCTTCCCTTAGTAAAAGCAGCACACATAGTAAACACAAACACTGGCTAGGCACACAGTTAACCTTTTGATCACCCTAGTTATTTAACCCTTTCCCCTTCCCAGTTCGTGTCATTAGTACAGTGACAGTGCAGATTTTTAGCACTGATCACTGCATTAGTGTCACTGTTTCCCATGTCTGGTATCAAAAGTCTGATTGTCCACCGCAACATTGCAGTCCCGTTATGAGTCGCTGATCGCCACTACTACTAGTTATAAAAAATAAATAAAAATTCAGTATATATCCAATAGTTAGTAGATACTATAACGTTCACGTAAACCAATCAATATACGCTTATTAGGATTTTTTTTATCAAAAGCATGTAGCAGAATACATATTGGCCTAAATTTATGAATTTTTTTTTTTTGTTTTATTAGATATGTTTTATAGCAGAAAGTAAAAAACAATAACACCAATAGAAAGCTCTGTTTGTCAAAAAAAAACATAATTTGGGTACAGAGTTGCATGACCGCGCAATTGTCAGTTAAAGTAATGCAGTGCCGTATCGCAAAAAATGGCCTAGTCATTTGGGGGATAAATCTTCCGGAGGTCAAGTGGTTAAGTGGTTAAATGACTTCAGACTAGGCTTAGAGTAGTTGATGCAGCTTTTACTAAAATGCTTTGATAATACAGTCCAACATGTACAAACACATCAAAGTGTTCCCTATCTGTCTCTCTAGTAGGCTGCCCAGGCATACCTTGAACAGGTAGTAGACCATTTTTGGTGCTCTCCTAGACTAGACGATCTCCCGGTGCCTCTGACAGACTGCAAGGTGCAGCAGTCCTCCTCCCATAACGCCATCTCCTTCTTTAGCAAGCCGATGACTCCTGAACCCATCCTTCCCCCTTATTTATATTACGGTTGGGTAGTCTGGATCCAAAAAACCGGGAACAGCAGAACACACATTAACTCTTTCCCCAAGCCTGGGCCAGCCACTACCTAACCAACATTTCTGTAGTCAACCTGCCTACATACCTGCTATGCAAAACAAGAAGACTTACTATAGAGGAAAAAATACTCAGCATGTGAAATCTGAACGACCTATGTAAGTTATTTGAAAGTTGTGCCCATATACAGTGCCTTGTAAAAGTATTCACCCCCTTGGCTTTTTACCTATTTTGTTACATTACAGCCTTTAGTTAAATGTTTTTTTTAATCTGAGTTATATGTGATGGATCAGAACACAATAGTCTAAGTTGGTGAAGTAAAATTAGAAAAATAAATACATAAAACAATTTTTCAGAAATAAAAAACTGATAATTGGCATGTGCGTATGTATTCACCCCCTTTGTTATGAAGCCCATAAAAAGCTCTGGTGCAACCAATTACCTTCAGAAGTCACATAATTAGTGAAATAATATCCACCTGTGTGCAATGTAAGTGTCACATGATCTATCATACAAATACACACCTTTTTGAAAGGCCCCAGAGGCTGCAACACCTAAGCAAAAGGCACCACTAAGCAAACACTGCCATTAAGACCAAGGAACTCTCCAAACAAGTAAGGGACAATGTTGTTGAGAAGTACAAGTCAGGGTTAGGTTATAAAAAAATCCAAATTTTTGATGATCCCTAGGAGCACCATCGAATCTATCATAACCAAATGGAAAGAACATGGCACAACAGCAAACCTGCCAAGAGATGGCCGAACACCAAATCTGGGCAAGGAGGGCATTAATCAGAGAGGCAGCACAGAGACCTAAGGTAACCCTGGAAGAGCTGCAGACTTCCACAGCAGAGACTGGAGTATCTGTACATAGGACGAGAATAAGCCGTACGCTCCATAGTGTTGGGCTTTATGGCAGAGTGGCCAAAAGAAAGCCATTACTTTCAGCAAAAAAATAAATGGCACGTATTGAGTTTGCGAAAAGGCATGTGGGAGACTCCCAAAATGTATGGGGGATGGTGCTCTGGTCTGATGAGACTAAAATTTAACTTTTTGGCCATCAAAAAAAAACGCTATGTCTGGCGCAAGTCCAACACATCACATGACCCAAAGATCACCATCCCCACAGTGAAACATGGTGGTGGCAGCATCATGCTGTGGGGATGTTTTTGAGCAGGCAGGACTGGGAAACTGATCAGAGTTGAGGGAAAGATGGATGGTGCTAAATACAGGGATATTCTTGAGCAAAAGCTGTACCACTCTGTGTGTGATTTGAGGCTAAGATGGAGGTTCACCTTCCAGCAGGACAATGACCCCAAACACACTGCTAAAGCAACACTTGAGTGGTTTAAGGGGAAACATGTAAATGTGTTGGAATGGCCTAGTCAAAGCCCAGACCTCAATTTAATAGAAAATCTGTGGTCAGACATAAAGATTGCTGTTCACAAGCGCAAACCATCCAACTTGAAGGAGCTGGAGCAGTTTTGCAAGGAGGAATGAGAAAAAATCCCTGTGGTAAGATGTGGCAAGCTAATAGAGACTTATCCAAAGCGACTTGGAGCTGTGATAGCCGCAAAAGGTGGCTCTACAAAGTATTGACTTTAGGGGGGTGAATGCAGACATAGGTGTGCTCAGCTTAATGCATTAGGGCAGGGATATGCAATTAGCGGACCTCCAGCTGTTGCAAAACTATAAGTCCCATCATGCCTCTGCTTCAGGGTGTCATGCTTATCGCTGTAAGAGTCTTGCTATGCCTCATGGGACTTGTAGTTCTGCAACAGCTGGAGGTCCGCTAATTGCATATCCCTGCATTAGGGTGTGCACCCTTAAGCTCAAACACACATGCATGTGTATGTATCTACATATATATGACCCCGGGACATTGATCTCCCTTCTGCCACAGTGAAAGAGAAGAGCATAAACACTTTTCTTATGGTAGAGCCGGTAAAAGGGTGATCTTTCCCATGTTCCTGTTGCTACACAGAGCAATAACACTAATGCGCATGGGGTGATTAGGGTGTGCCTGGGCACAACCGGCAAGCCCTGTGCGCACGCCTATGTATGCAGATTGACCTCTTCTGTTATTTTGTCCTATTTGTTGTCTGCTTTACGATAAAAAAAAACACATCTTCAAAGTTGTGGGCATGTTCTGTAAATTAAATGATGCAAATCCTCAAACAATTTATGTTAATTCCAGGTTGTGAGGCAACAAAACACGAAAAATGCCAAGGGGGTGAATACTTTTGCAAGGCACTGTATATCATATATTTTTTTTAATTACCATCATCAGTATAAAAAAATTATTCTAAGCTAGGTCACAACCAGTTAAATAAAAAAAAATGTGAGTAAAATAGTGGAACTTTGGCTACCAGAGTTGGAACAAGATCCTCAACCTTTTCTTCTGGGTTGTCAGAGAGTGATCTATAGGAGCCTAGAGCTGTTACGTTGCCCAAGGCTCTGAAGCCCAGTCCAACGTTGTGCGGGTCCCACCAAAAACACACTGACCAGCCAAGAATAACAATTTAATTCAGCTCTGAGAGGAAGACAAGTCTGATCTTCTTGATTTGACACTGCTCCAGAAAGGACACGTAGGCTGGCAGGTAGTTTCCAGTACTGTTTAATGAACTCCTTCCAATGCCGGCTGAGATGCATTGACCCTGTGGTGACTGGAGCTCACAACCAGGGTCATTCAGACAACTCATCTATTCTAAACATAACTACGTCCCGGAGTTCTTTCATGAGGACAAACAAGGACGTTCATAATACATTCTGTACATCTTAGAACACTCGCAAACATCTCTCCTCTATTATGCCGAGCCAGTGCACCAGACAAGGACCCCAAGGCAGCCACAATGCTCCGGTCACCGTGTTGTGTGACATTTGCAGTGTATAATTTTCTGCAGATTAACCAGTAATCAGCTTCACAAATTGCCCAAGCCAGGGTTTCCGGAGCTATGTGCTGTACTCGGTAAATGTGAAGCGGCAATGCTTCAGCTTTCATTTACCAAAAAAAGGCAGTGATATTGAGCAATAAAGGAATTGCTTCTCCTAATTTTTTATGAAGGTACTCAAACATTAAAAAACATAATAATAAAAAAAAGGGTGTGCAAAGTCTTATGCCGCGTACACACGACCGTTTTTCATGACGAGAAAAATGCCATTTTTTTATTTGGTCATTAAAAACGATCGCGTGTGGGCTCCAGAGCATTTTTCACGACGTGAAAAATGGGCATTAAAAATTTGGAACATGCTCTATTTTTTCTCGACGTTTTTCACGTCGTCGTTTTCCTCGTCATGAAAAACGGCTGTGTGTAGGCTTTACGCACGTGAAAAAAACACGCATGCTCAGAAGCAAGTGATGAGTTGGGAGCGTTCGTTCTGGTAAAACTATCGTTCGTAATGGAGATAGCATATTCGTCACGCTGTAACAGACTGAAGAGCACAAGGCTGAAAAGCGCGAATCGTCTCTCACCAAGCTTTACTAACACGAGGATCAACAAAAGCAGCCCAAAGGGTGGCGACATCCGAATGAAACTTCCCCTTTATAGTGCCGTCGTACATTTCGTACGTCACCGCGCTTTGCTCGAGCATTTTTTTTCATGATAGTGTGTAGGCAAGGCAGGCTTGAGAAGAATCACGTCGAGAAAAACTTTGTTTTTTTCAATGACATTAAAAACGGTCGTGTGTACGCGGCATTATGCCTCGTACACACGACCGGTTTTCCCGACGAGAAAACTGCCATTTTTTAGATTGGTCGGGAAAACCGGTCGTGTGTAGGCCCCATAGCAATTTTCCCAAAGAGAAAACTGGCCGCAAAAAAATTAGAACCTGCTCTATTTTTTCCCGTCGTGTTTCCCATCGGTCTTTTTCTCGTCACGAAAACCGCTCGTGTGTATGCTTTTCCGAGTGGAAAAAAAACGTGCATGCTCAAAATCAAGTATGAGACGGGAGTTCGTAATGGAGATAGCACATTCGTCAGGCTGTAACGGACTGAAAAACACGAGGCCGAAAAGTACAAATCGTCTCATACCAAACTTTTACTAACACGAGGATCAGCAAAAGCAGCCCAAAGGGTGGCGCCATTTGAATGTAACTTCCCCTTTATAGTGCCGTCGTACGTGTTGTACGTCACCGTGCTTTGGTCGAGCGTTTTTTTGCCTGAACGTGTGTATGCAAGGCAGGCTGGAGAGGAATCACATCGGGAAAAACGTTGGTTTTTGGCATGTCAGGAAAACCGGTCATGTGTACGAGACATTACAGTTCATCTCCTTTAAACAGCAGCCTGAGTAGGAAAGCCTTTCTCCCTAACAACATGTTTTAACCATTTCCCGCCCAACTAATAGCAGATTTACTGCTACAGGGCAGCTGTGCAGAATCACGTATACAGTGGAACCTCGGATTGCGAGTAACGCGGTTTACGAGCGTTTCGCAATACGAGCTATTATTTTTATTTTTTAATCCTTACTCGATTTGAAAGCGTTGTCTCGCAAGACGAGCAGGATTCAAGCTGCTGGGATGTGCAGTACCGCATTTGGCCAGAGGTGCGGGGGCGCCGGTGATGCTCAGAGACACACGGAGACGCTCGTAGACACTTAGAGACACTCGGTTCCCGAGTGTCTCCGAGCATCTCCGAGTGTCTCTGGCGCCCCCACACCTCTGGCCACATACAGTAATGCATACACCAGCAGTCACTGCGGAACTAATTATCTGAGTTTCAATTGATTCCTATGGTACTACTGTATATATATATATATATATATATATATATATGTGTGATTCTGCACTTCCGGGTTTTGGGTGTGAGTGCGCCCCGCCAGCGTTATGCTCCTGCTGTGATTTTACACAGCGAGAGCTGATCAGGGAATCCTGCGGACCCGATCTCTGCCGGCACCCGCTGATCGTTCGTTACACTGACAGAATGCCAGTCTGTCTATGTAAACAAGGCAGACTGTCATTCTGTCAGTACAGAAAACATGGACCCTGTATTTCTGTAAAGCAAAAACACCAATCCACGTCTTCCACTAGTAAAATCACTTGCCCCACAGTAGTAAAGCACTGGTCAGGCACACAGTTAGCCCTTTGATGGTCTCTGATGTTAACCCCTTCCCTGTCAGTGTCATAGTACTTTGACAGTGTATATTTTTATCACTGATCACTGTAATAATGTCACTGGTCTTACCTGCAAATGTGTGAAATTGACTTAAATAGAAATGTAGGTTTAAAATTTGGAAGTTAATTTGTTTACCAAAATGAGCAAATAAAAAAAAATCATAAACCATAACAACGAATGTATACAAAATAATTATTAAAATGGTATTAAACCCAAAACCAAAAATATAATTTATTGCAGCTTACTAATCATTAGATATGGTGGCTCCATTCGTGTTGTTTTTTTCTCTCTTTTTTCACCTGGTGATCTGGCCAGTAACACACTTCCTGTATTAATGTGCCCCCACTCTGGATGAATGAGAACAGGGGGCACAGCAGACAGGAGCATTGGCAGTCTGAGAAGGGGGGGGGGGGGGTTTAAATGTATTAGCAGATTTAGATAAACCAACAAATTGAAGCTAAACTTCAGCTCACACTTTATTATCAGTTACAGCAACAGTTTTTTTCCTTTCAGGATAAAGGTTTTACATAAATAAACAAAAGTTGATCATTGTAAGCACCCCTGCTAGTGTTAAATGGTTTGTCCCATCCCAAACTGATACATCTGGAAGAGACCCTGTTCTTTTGAAAAACAACTAGCTAACTTGCAGGATCACCAGATAAAAATAAGGAAAAGAAAGACTAAAAAAGAAAACGGATGCACATATCACATGTAAAGCCTAGTACAGTGGAACCTCGGATTGCGAGTAACGCTTGAGCTTGAAAAAGGTGAGCGCAGTGTGTTCCTCCTCTCACTGCGCACGCACCGAAATGCATTGCATCTTGGTCCTGTGACGTCACCCCCGCCCCACGCTGCGCTTCAGCATCCAACACAGACGAGCAGCTGGCACTCCAGGCCTCCATTCGGCTGCCGCACGAGACCCGGAAACTACCTACAGGACTGAACACCGGCTCCACTGCACTGCGCTTGGACATTGCTGCCACTAGCGGAGGTGCACATCCCGCAGGACCCCCACATGCCGATTTAAAGATACCTCAATATGAGTGTTTCAATGTTACTACATCATTAAAGTTATACAGTTTTACTTCAGCGGTGCCTGCCTTTGCCTTTATCTCTTTACATGCTCTGGAGTACCGCTTCTGCTCCCCTTGCAAGGCAGCCTAGAAGTGAAAAAAGACTGTTACCTCACCACAAAGCAATTGCTTAAAGGACTTTCTTGGACCTAGTCTCCCACATTATATCTCAGTGAGCGCCACTAATCTTGTACCCTTTCTCTCTTGGAAAGGCCAGATAAGACACAGTCAGAGTACTAAAGCGGCACATGCTCAGTTTGGTCTCTATTGCTGGAGAGAACATTTGCTTGTTGAGCTGAGCTTTTCAGGTCACATGATATTGACATCACACATGTGGGTGTGTATATAGATCCTAAATGACAGCCCAGTCCCTCCCTCCTCCTTCATGCCCAGTAACTAAAAAAGAACACAGTGGGTGGGATGTCACATCTTGATTGATGAATTATACACCTCCCATAACAGCATGAGGACACAGGGCATAGTGGAAATCTCCTCCTACCTGAACACTCAGACCCTACAGTTTACATTGTGACCATGGTATACAGATTAACCAAAAATGTATATACAGTGGGTACGGAAAGTATTCAGACCCCCTTAAATTTTCCACTATTTGTTATATTGCAGCCATTTGCTAAAATCATTTAAGTTAATATTTTTCCCTCATTATTGTACACACAGCACCCCATATTGACAAAAAAAACACAGAATTGTTGACATTTTTGCAGATTTATTAAAAAATAAAAACTGAAATATCACATGGTCCTAAGTATTCAGACCCTTTGCTGTGACACTCATATATTTAACTCAAGTGCTGTCTGTTTCTTCTGATCATCCTTGAGATGGTTCTACACCTTCATTTGAGTCCAGCTGTGTTTGATTATACTGATTGGACTTGATTAGGAAAGCCACAGACCTGTCTATATAAGACCTTACAGCTCACAGTGCATGTCAGAGCAAATGAGAATCATGAGGTCAAAGGAACTGCCTGAGAAGCTCAGAGACAGAATTGTGGCAAGGTGTAGGGAAGTAAAACTAAGGCCTCATGCCCACGGAAGTTTTTGCGCGTTTTTTAACGCTTCGCGGTTTTTAATGCCTAACGCCGACGCAGAGGGACGCACTGGTCCTGGGTTTTTTTTACAGCTTAAAAACGCCTATGCTATTTGCAGCTCAAAAACGCCTAGGTGGGCATGAAGCTATAGACTAATATGGACAGGCGTTTTTAAGCTGTAAAAAACGCTCAAAAACGCGGCTGTAAAAACGTCCGTGGGCATGAGGCCTAAAAAATAAAATAATATGGTTGCATCAGTGTGCACACCCTTAAACTAATTCTTTGTTAAAGCCCCTTTTGATTTTATTACAGCACTCAGTGTTTTGGGGTATGAGTCTATCAGCATGACACATCTTGACTTGGCAATAGTTGCCCACTCTTCTTATAAAAACACTCCAAATCTGTCAGATTGCGAGGGCATCTCCTGTGCACAGCCCTTTTCAGATCACCCCACAGATTTCCAATGGGATTCAGGTCTGGGCTCTGACTGGGCCATTCCAAAACATTAATCTTCTTATGGTGAAGCCATTCCTTTGTTGATTTGGATGTATGCTTTGGGTCGTTGTCATGCTGAAAGATGAAGTTCCTCTTTATGTTCAGCTTTCTAGCAGAAGCCTGAAGGTTTTGTACCAATATTGACTGGTATTTGGAACTGTTCATAATTCTCTTCACTTTGATTAAGGCCCCTGTTCCAGCTGAAGAAAAACAGCCCCAAAGCATGATGCTGCCACCACCATGCTTCACGGTGGGTATTGTGTTCTTTTGGTGATGTGCAGTGTTGTTTTTGCGCCAAACATATCTTTTGGAATTATGGCCAAAAAGTTCAACCTTGGTTTCATCAGACCATACCTAATTTTCCCACATGCTTTTGGGGGACTTCAGATGTGTTTTTGTAAAATTTAGCTGGGCTTGGATGTTTTTCTTTGTAAGGCTCACAATGAGGCGCTTTGCAGGCGCTATTGCGCTAAAAATAGCACCTGCAGAGCGCCCTGAAAAAGCCGCTACTTTGTATCCAATGTGAAAGCCCGAGGGCTTTCACACTGGAGCGGTGAGCTGGCAGGAGGGTAAAAAAACTCCTGCAAGCCGCATCTTTGAGGCGCGATAGGAGCGGTAAAAATACCGCTCCTATAGCGCCCCTGCCCATTTAAATCAATGGGGTAGCGCCTCCAAAACGCCACAAAGAGGCGTTATTGCGGGCGTTTTTAACCCTTTTTCGGCTGCTAGCGGGGGTTAAAATCACCCCGCTAGCGCCCGCAAATCGTAGCAAAAACGACGGTATAGCGGCGCTAAAAATAGCGCCGCTATACCGCCAGCGCATCCAGCGCTTCAGTGTGAAAGTAGCCTAAGAGAGGTCTTCCGTCTTGCCACTCTACCCCATAGTCCAGACATATGAAGAATACGGGAGACTGTTGTCACATGTACCACACAGCCAGTACTTGCCAGATATTCCTGCAGCTCCTTTAATGTTGCTGTTGGCCTCTTGGCAGCCTCCCTGACCAGTTTTCTCCTTGTATTTTCATCAATTTTGGAGGGACGTCCAGTTCTTGGTAATGTCACTGTAGTGCCATATTTTCTGCACTTGATGATGACTGTCTTTACTGTGTTCCATGGTATATCTAATGCTTTGGAAATTCTTTTGTACCCTTCTCCTGACTGATACCTTTTAACAATGAGATCCCTCTGATGCTTTGGAAGCTCTCTGCAGACCATGGCTTTTGCTGTAGGATGCGACTAAAAAAATGTCAGGAAAGACCTACTAGAACAGCTGAACTTTATTTGGGGTTAATCGGAGGCACTTTAAATGATGGCAGGTGTGTACTGACTCCTATTTAACATGAGTTTGAATGTGATTGCTTGATTCTGAACACAGCTACATCACCAGTTATAAGAGGGTGTGCACACTTATGCAACCACATTATTTATTTATTTTATTTCTACTTCCCTAAACGATTTCCGTCTGTTTTTCAACTGAGTAGTACAGTTTATAGGTCACAATAAAGGTGGAGAAAGTTCTGAAATGATTTATCTTTCAAATTTTTTTTACATCCCAGAAATCTTACATTTGTATAGACTTTTTATGTCCACTGTAGTTGTTGGTAGATCTAAAGGAGATTGTTAAATCAGATTGTAAAGTATGTGGTGAGCTTGGTCAAATGTTTTTGAACACCTGGCCATCATCATGCTTGTATGAGCTTGTTGGGCTTCTCATTCCAAAACGATGGGCATTAATATGGAGTTAGTCCCCTTTGGCAGCAATGGCAGTTTCCACCTCCCCTGAGAAGGCTTTATGCAGGATTTTCGAGTGTAAGGCCTCGTACACACGACCGATTTTCTCATCCAAAACAGTCAAGAAAAGTGCCGCGAGAGCTTTTTTGTCTAGAAAAACGTTCGTGTGTATGGTTTTACGACGAGAAACTTGACGAGAATCTCGACTAGAAAATAGAGAACCTGCTCTCTATTTTCTCGTCAGGATTCCAGATTTCCTCGTCGTGTTTCTCGTCGGCCTGTTTTGTGACGAGAAAATGGTTCGTGTGTATGCTTTTACGACTCTTCCAAAAGCGCGCATGCTCACAAGCAACTATGAGACGGGAGCGCATCTTCTGGTAAAACAAGCCTTCATAATGGAGAGAGCACATTCGTCACGCTCATAAATATTTCATAGTTTAAATGTTCTGCATTGAATTCTTCGTTAGAATGTTACATTAATCAAAACGAGTGACCTTCTTTTGCTGCTGATATTCACACAGAGTTCTGCCTTATTTTTAACCTTTTTCATGCTGCTCTTTATAAGATTTATGTGTATTATATCGTGCAAGTTTTTAGGAATAATTTAAATGGTTAGATTTTTCAAAATGATGTTAATTATAATTTCTCAATGTTTTGATAGCGATCTCCCATTTAATTTTCTAATCTATATTTTTAAAATTTCACACCATGTTTTTGAGCTAATCAGATTTAGTTATTCTTTTGGGGGGGTGATATCTGTGCCTTTTATTGTCAGTCAAATATATCTGCTTACTCCAAAGCTTGTTTTTTTTTATTTAAAAATACACATAGTCAAGTATGAACTTAAACAAAAAACACATTTATTCATGTTTATAAATTAAATAAAGAGAAGGCAGCGCTGGAGAAGCTGCTGCCATTTGTGCATCCCAGGGACCCCAGAGCACACAGCAACCCTGTGTGGACACTAAAATTGGGAGCTTGAGAAGGCCCACATTTCAGAACACAATCTGATGCTGGCCTCCCAGAGGTCAGGAACAGCAGCAGGTGAGATATATGTCCCAAGTGTGTGGTACTACAACAGGCTGCCTTCTGTCCGACCACAATGAAGCAAGGCCATCACTTCCTCTTCTTCCTGGCAACCATCCCTGCAGCCTTTCCTGAAGCCTTTCCTGCAGCCTTCCTTCTTCGTTTGGCTGGAGGCTGGCCCACTGGAGGGGTACTCCTGTCAGGAGGAGGAGGTGGAGGTGTAGCAGAAGGGGGTGGGGCAGAAGAAGAAGGTGGAGGTGTAGCAGAAGGGGGTGGGGCAGAAGGTGGAGGTGTAGCAGAAGAGGGTGGGGCAGAAGGTGGAGGTGTAGCAGAAGAGGGTGGGGCAGAAGGTGGAGGTGTAGCAGAGGCATGTGGCAGAATTGGTCCCGCTGGAGCAACCAATTCTTGGTCCTTGAACTCCTCCTCACACCATTCATGGACTGGTCTTGGTCCAAAACAAGCAGACCAACACCAAGCGCACGCAACTGCACGAACTCGACGACGAGAACGTCCAGGCAACATGGCTAGGAAACGGTCGTCTAATCAGAACGTACAGAACAGAACGCACTTTAGAACAGCAAGGCCTATGAATAACGAACTGAAATTCAGAAACGAACAGGCAAGAACGCACTGTAAAACAGATACGACCTGCCTAGACGCCCTGAAAGTCAAGATACGAACCCACAAGCACAAACTGAACGGCAGAAAACGATCTGAAAAGTACGAAGACTGAAAAGCGCGAATCGTCTCTTCCCAAACTTTTACTTCACACGCGGTAACACGAGATCAGCAAAAGCAGCCCAAGGGGTGGCGCCAAGAAAAAAGATCTTCCCCTTTATAGTGCCGTCGTACGTGCTGGACGTGAGCGCAGAGAACCACGAGGAAATTGGGAAATGACAGTGTGTACGCATAGAAAGCTTGACGAGAAAATCGACAAGCTTAACAAGAATCTCGTCGAAAAAAACGACGTGTTTTTTACGACGAGAAAATCGGTCGTGTGTACGAGGCCTGAGAATTTCATCTCCTATTCAGCCAAAAGAACATTGGTGAGGTCAGGTAGTGATGTTGGGTGGGAAGATCTGGCTCACGTCATTCCAAGGATGATCAAGTAGGGTTGGGTTTAGGGTTCTGTGCAGGTCACTTGAGTTCCTTCATATCTACTCATCAAACCATGTCTTTATAAAGCTGGCTTTGTGTCCAGGGCCACAGCAATGCCAGACCAGAAAATGGCCTTCCCCAAACTATTACCACATGGTGGGAAAGAAAAAATTGTCTAAAATGTCTTTGTATGTTGTAGCATTAACAGTACTGTTCACTTAAACGCAATGATTTTGTGCAGGGGCCACATAGGCAGGTGTGTTGGTCAGATGTCCATAAACATTTTCTGAAAGATTGTTTAAAAGTTGAACTCCAGGCAGATATAATTGGTACAAATGAATGCATCTCTGTATTCATTAATAAGTCATTCAATTTTTTTTTTTTTTTTTATAGAAACGTGTAAGTACCTGACTACAATCTGGTACAGTATAAGAATCTTGAAATTCCTGTACAACAGAGATCAGAATCAGTGAGAGAAAAGCAGCACAAGGAGCCAATCCGTTGTGCTCCAGTGTTCATGTGCATGATGATAGGAGGAGAGAGCAGAGTGACAGGGAGATTATATCAGTAAATCACTGGCTAGGGGCAGGGCTGTCTTAATGCATAGCCGCCCCTGGGCACTGCCCAGGGGCCCCAGGTGCATAGGGGGCCCCATGATAGTCTTGCATTACATCATACATGCCAACTGGGGCAGGCTGGTAGACGCCCAGTGCATTACATTGCCCAGGGGCCCATGATGCTATTAAGACAGCCCTGGCTAGGGGAGGGACGAGACCTGTAAATTGTGCAAAAAGCTGAAGACCAGGAATCATCTGTATTGCATATGTATATTGGTCCAGCTTGGCACGATGTATGGATTAGGGCTGGGCGATTTTCCCCCCCAAAAAAATCTGCGATTTTTTTATAAAAAACTTGATTTACGATTCGATTTTTTTTTTATTATATTAATTAAAGTGCATCAACAAAGAAAATTGCAAAGGCAAACCCTTTCTCTAACTGCAAAGTCAGTGTGCAACAAAGATTGTTAAACATCCAAATTATTAATTCTGTATTTGGATTTAGCTAATAAAACAACAAAAAAATCTTGAGGTTACTCTTAGTTGAATTGAACTGTGCCCGTGCCTCACTGTGCCCGTGCCTCACTGTGCCCATTCTTCACTGTGCCCGTGTCTCACTGTGCCCAATGCCTCACTGTGCCCGTGCTTCAATCACTGTGCCCGTACCTGATGCAGATTTTCATGGGATACGGATTTTACTGCTACACCGGCGGCCATTCCAGTATTCAAAAGCCGCGCCTCCTCTTCGTCTGTGATAGGCGGAACACTCAATTTCCCAGCATTCAGTGTTCTCCGCCTATCACGAACATCCGCTCATCCTTATAACACAGACGAGGATGAGAGGATGTCTGTGATAGGCTGAACACTGCCTGCTGTGAAATTGAGTGTTCCGCCTATCACAGACGACGAGGACTCGGGAGGCGCAGCTTTTGAACACTGCAATGGCCGCCGTCTGTCTGCATGACACGCTGATCAGGTAGGCAGACGGCGGCTTGCGGTTAGTTAGTGTTACATTACATCTACTCGTGGCGAGTAGATGTAATTGGGGTAACGCCACCCAGTACCATTCCGGATACACCCCCTGCAGCCCTGCTACGGAAACTTTGAGGGAAAAAAAATTATAAAAAAAAAAAAATCTAAAAAAATCGATTTTCTTCAAATCTGAATCGATTTGAACTCAAAACTCGATTCAAGATTAAAATCGATTTTGTTTCCCAGCCCTAGTATAGATGCAAATCTCATAACTGATGGGCCACTGAAAATCACTGTAGTAGTTGGGGCTACTACAGTGATTGCTGCAATCCTCCAGGTCCTGCTTGGATTCTGTGCAAGCTGCTTCCCCTCTGCACACTAACCACAGGGGGTCGTTCACTTGGCCAGTCGAAAAAATGCCTTGCATTTTTTAATAAACATGATGCTTTCTCTGACTGGTGGAAAGGCGGGCCTGTGATGTCAAAATCTCTACATCGTCCAATCAGAGAATGTCTTGTATTCATTGAAAAAATACAAGGTGTTGTATGAATGGTGGCAGTGCCAAAGGGAAGCCGCTTGCCAGAAGATTGACTACTGTAGTGATTTTCAGCTTCATCATGTATGAGATACGCATACTTACTGTATATTGTGCCAAGCTGGACAAATGTAAGTATGCAATACAGTTCAGCTTTACCTATAACAGAAAAATCAGGCCTCCTGCCCTGCCAGACACAGCTGTGCCATGTGGCAGAGCTGTGTAAATCTCAGGGCTGCATAGATAAGAATACTATTCCTTTGGTAAAACAGCTCCCATCATAGGTTTGCGCAGCCTATTGCATTAGGGTGTGCACCCCAAAGCTAAAACACACATGAATGCCAGCATGACAGTGACAGCAGGGAGGAGGCTTTGGTGGTGGGAGACAGTTGATTGGGAGCATATTGTGCTACACCCTAAATACGAGTGTAATGTGTTCCTAAAGTTGAACCTAGCCTTTAATATAATGGGGGCATTAACACTGGCCACTGGCATCCCCCAACCACCCACTTTATGCCGCCCCTGGATAATGCTAATTCACATGGGGTGATTAGGGTGTGCCCAGGCACACCCAGCACACCCTGTGCGCATGCTTATGGCTCCCATGCATGTATTTCATCGGTTTGCTCGGAGTTCAGCTTTAACAGAATTCCAGATTAAGAGACATGTGGGGACTGCCATTGCTCCCCTTCTTTTAAAAATGGTTGCTGCCTTCTATCTCTGGCTTTAAACATTTCTGAACCTGGAACAAGGAAAAGAAAATGAAAATGACGTCAAAAGTCCAAATCTGCCTACTTCAAGTCAGTGACTCAGGAAGCCGTTGGATCACCAGGACAGCCAGGCAAGCAGCACTTTCAGGGTGGCTCATCAACAGTAGCATCCATACCTACAAGGGGTTTCTTCTAACCACTACAATCTAATCTGAAAAATCTATAACAAAAGGGGAAAAAAATCTCTAGATCTCATTTGAAAGCTTTTGGCGCCATCTAGTGTGCTGCTAAAATAATAGTAAAAAAAAACTAGATAAAGAGATTAATTAGTCTGTGTTCTGCATCTTAACGCCAGTCCTGATAATTTAGATTTTTCACAACGTACCTCTGCTGTCACACACTTTCCAGCCGAAGGGGCCGAAACTTTTTTGTCCTTTTTTTTTTTTCCCCTGCAAGTTCTGACCTTCAAATGTAATTTGATAGACTAAACACATTTGTCCTACAGGTTTCAAAAAGTCCATACTAAATTTGGAGCCATAATTGGAAGATGCAAAGTGCAGAAAGTAATCAGCCCAGTCCTACAGCGTCAGCATTCTTAACAACGCGAAGGCGTTTTCAGTGTACGCTGGCCAAATCGCTGCCTTCTCGAAAGCCATTAATTGCATTTTGCCTAAAAGTCTTATTAGCTGAACTAGACAGCTGAGACCGTACCAAATAGGAATGCAGTTATCGAGCTTTCTCAGGAGCTGCGCAAACAGTTAGAAGCCCCTCCACTTGCTCGCATTATAATAATTGTTTCTCATCGGTTCATGGCAGAAGCAATTAGAAAAACAATTGAAATGACGTTTATCATGCAATCTGAAAGGAGTGCGGACTAATGGAAAAGTGCGATATTGTTTTAAAATGAAGTGCTGTTGAACACCCAAAATATAACTGATTAAAGGGGAACTGCCAAGAGGCTGTTAAATGAGGCTGCTGTGAAGGGTTGGAGAACACCAACAATATCTGTGCTAGTTCCAGGGCAGGCAGTGCATGATGCTGCTGTGGAACTAATACCTGCTGCAGTGCATGATGCTGCTGTGCATTTAGTATCTGCTGTAGTTAGAGTTGCCACCTAATCCCTTTAAACCCAAACACATATTAATTACACAGGTTCTGTGGCTGATTAAGGTGGTAATTAAACTCGCTTGCCTTATCTGCATTAAATTTTCCTCAGAACATGCGTAATCAATATGTGTTCGGGTTTAAAGGGATGATGTAGCAACTCTAGCTGCAGCGCATGATGATGCTGTGCAACTAGTACCTGCTCCTGTGCATGATGCTGCTGTGCAACTAGTACATGCTGCTGCTGTGCAACTAGTCCCTGCTGCAGTGCATGATGCTGCTGTGCAACTAGTCCCTGCTGCAGTGCATGATGCTGCTGTGCAACTAGTCCCTGCTGCAGTGCATGATGCTGCTGTGGAACTATAACCTGCTGCAGTGCATGATGCTGCTGTGCAACTAGTACCCACTGCAGTGCATAATTCTGCTGCAGAACTAGTGACTGTCGCAGTACATGATGCTGCTGTGGAGCTAGGACCCGCTGCAGTGCATAATGCTGCTGCAGAACTAGTGACTGCTGCAGTGTATTATGCTGCTGTAGAGCTAGGACCTACTGTAGTGCACGATGCTGCTGTGGAGCTGAGATTTACTGCAGTGCATGTGCTGCTGTGGAGCTAATACCTACTGCAGTGCAGGATGCTGCTGTGGAGCTAGGACCTACTGCAGTGCATGATGCTGCTGTGGAGCTAGGACCTACTGCAGTGCATGATGCTGCTGTGGAGGTAGGACCTACTGCAGTGCATGATGCTGCTGTGGAGCTAGGACCTACTGCAGTGCATGATGCTGCTGTGGAGCTAGGACCTACTGCAGTGCATGATGCTGCTGTGGAGCTAGGACCTACTGCAGTGCATGATGCTGCTGTGGAGCTAAGATCTACTGCAGTGCATGATTCTGCTGCAGAACTAGTGACTGCTATTGTGTATGATGCTGCTGTGAAAATAGTACCCGCTACATAGGGTGCCCACGTGTCCCGGATTGCCCGGGATTCTCCCGCAATTCGCATGTCCCGTGTCCCATGTCTCGGGCACCTTCATTCCGGGACAATACAGTGTCCCGGAATAAAATAAGAACACATAGCCACCCTAATAGAGGATTGCCAAACTGGTTGCTAGGGCCGCCCTGCACATTCGCAGAGTGCCAGAGCGAGGCAGAGAGGAGCAAGGTCTTTCCCCAGTGCTGTCCTGCGCTCAGAGTCCACCCACCTCCTCTCTTTCTCTGACCGCGGCAGCAGCACCCAGAGAGAGCAGCCAGAGCGTCTTCACTGTGTCTCCTACTGACTCCTGACTCCTCCAGTCTTCAGTGACCTCCCGGCAAGCGGCGATATTTCTGCAGTGCTGGCTGGCTTAGATCCACGGCTCAGCTGCCCGTCCCGACTCCCTCAGCGCATTGCCTGACTTTTCCTCCTCCCGCCCACAGCCCGAGCCACTCGACTGCCTGAGGGGGGCGCCCAACCCTGCACCAGAGAACAAAGACCGGCGCTCAACTGCTCACCACACCACAAGTCCAGATTAGAAGGTGAGTAAATGAAACCTGATTGGAGCAGGTCAGGTGACAAGTTGGGGCACTGGGGCTGGGGGCAGTAATAATTGGGGCAATAAAAAATGAGGCTGACAAGTGGGGGGCAATAAAAAAATTAGGCTGACAAGTGGGGGGCAATAAAAAAAATCATATTTTTTGGGGCTGGCACGAGGTCGTGCGTGGGGGGGGGGGGAGTGTCCCTGAATGGTAGTTTGGAAATGTGGTCACCCTACTGCTACAGCGTATGATGCTGCTGTGTAACTATGACCATTTGTGGGAGTCAGGCAATAGCAGAGATTGAAGGGAGCCTTAGCTGTCACAGTGACAACTGTAGCCGCTGTCCCAACTGCTCCCCCAGAGAACCTCTCAGGGGTCTCTTATTTAAAGGAATCAATTACTGAGAGAAATATGAAAGCTGCAATTGACTTTTTATTCAGCAAATGCTGATTGACCAGCTCTCACAGTGACTTTCTGGATTCAGTACTTTGGCCTCTGAACTGTACCAGTCTAATGTTTCATTAAATTTCAAATTCAACAATAGAACAAGCCTCTCAAGATCACAATCATACGATAGAACAAGTTTCTTAATATTTTGAGTTGTCACCAAAACAGGAATAGAGGAGAAATCATTCAATGGGGACACCTGTTCCTGTGACAACTGTCTAACAGGGAATTTCCCTTCTCTTTTAAGGAAACTCTTGTTTCCTGCTGTGTCTACAGAAAAAAATGTAAAAGGAAATCTCCCCTATGGGATACTGATGGCAAAAAGTTTTGCCTATAGATATAGCAACTTGCACTGTTAGTTTAAAGTTAACTTTTCTTACAAGTTTTATGGCTATAATAGCTACACAATAATATAAGGCTCAAGGATAAACAAGAATAGTACAGTGCCTTGGAAAAATATTTATACCCCTTTGAAATTTTCCAAGTTTTTGTCATGTTACAACCAAAAACGTAAATGTATTTTATTGGGATTTTATGTGATAGACCAACACAAAGTGGCACATAATTGTGAAATGGAAGGAAAATGATAAATGGTTTTCAACATTTTGTACAAATAAATATCTGAAAAGTGTGCGGTGCATTTGTATTCAGCCCCTTTTACTCTGATACTCCTACCTAAAACTAGTGGGACCAATTGCCTTCAGAAGTCACCTAATTAGTAAATCCACCTGTGTGTAATTTATTCTCAGTATAAATGCAGCTGTTCTGTGAAGCCCTCAGAGGTTTGTTAGAGAACCTTAGTGAACAAACAGCATCATGAAGGCCAAAATTGTGAAGAAGTTTAAAGCTTTGAACATCTCACGGAGCACTGTTCAATCCATCACCCAAAAATGGAAAGACTATGGCACAACTGCAAACCTACCAAGACATGGCTGTCTACCTAAACTGACAGGCCGGGCAAGGAGAGCATTTAAAGTAAAAAAAATATGAAAACGGCTACTTGTTGAAGCAACAATTCCCGCCACCTCTAACCAGTACAGGTCTGTCACTCAGCTCCAAAGCATATAGACAAAGATATTTATGCAAGAAAGGGGAAGGGGAAGTAAGGCTCAAAAAGTGACAGGGAGTGCAGTCTGCTATATATATATATATAAATAGATCAATTTTAATGGTACAATGATCTAAAATCGTGCATGCTGAATTCCAGCCAAAGCAGTGAGGGACATAAAAAATGCGCAACGTGACTAAAGGAACAGGCCGGCATGGGTCAAAAACATAGACAGACAATACATATAACAAGTAACATGTACGTCCGGACGCCAAGTAGATCGGCACATGGAGCAACACAGCAAAAAGGCGTATGTACATTTATGAATGGGGCAATCTATGTGTGGCATCCATGTGTCGAACCCCTGGAGGCTCGAGCTATGGGAAGGGAAGGAAGGAAGGAGCAGGGGGGTGAATACCTAACCCACAGTCCGGTGAGGGTACTGGTAAGAAATCAACACAGGTATCCTTTGAGGGTGTTGCAGTAGGCTATGAATCAAAGTCAATTATCCAGAGTAGGTCAGTCTGATTGCAGAAGTTCAGAGATAGTATAGCAATATCACAGGGTGCATCCTATTATGGAAGGTGCAATGGATATTATCACTCAAAGTAGGGATCACTAGCTCAGTAACTTATAATCACTATACAGTGAGTACGGAAAGTATTCAGACCCCCTTAAATTTTTCACTCTTTCTTTTATTGCAGCCATTTGCTAAAATCATTTAGGTTCATTTTTTTCCTCATTAATGTACACACCGCACCCCATATTGACAGAAAAACACAGAATTGTTGACATTTTTGCAGATTTATTAAAAAACTGAAATATCACATGGTCCTAAGTATTCAGACCCTTTGCTCAGTATTTAGTAGAAGTACCCTTTTGATCTAATACAGCCATGAGTCTTTTTGGGAAAGATGCAACAAGTTTTTCACACCTGGATTTGGGGATCCTCTGCCATTCCTCCTTGCAGATCCTCTCCAGTTCTGTCAGGTTGGATGGTAAACGTTGGACAGCCATTTTTAGGTCTCTCCAGAGATGCTCAATTGGGTTTAAGTCAGGGCTCTGGCTGGGCCATTCAAGAACAGTCACGGAGTTGTTGTGAAGCCACTGCTTCGCTATTTTAGCTGCGTGCTTATGGTCATTGTCTTGTTGGAAGGTAAACCTTCGGCCCAGTCTGAGGTCCTGAGCACTCTGGAGAAGGTTTTCGTCCAGGATATCCCTGTACTTGCCTGTATTCATCCTTCCCTCAATTGCAACCAGTCGTCCTGTCCCTGCAGCTGAAAAACACCCCCACAGCATGATGCTGCCATCACCATGCTTCACTGTTGGGACTGTATTGGACAGGTGATGAGTAGTGCCGGGTTTTCTCCACACATACCGCTTAGAATTAAGGGCAAAAAGTTCTATCTTGGTCTCATCAGACCAGAGACTCTTAATTCTCACCATCTTGGAGTCCTTCAGGTGTTTTTTTGCAAACTCCATGCAGGCTTTCATGTGTCTTGCACTGAGGAGAGGCTTCCGTCAGGCCACTCTGCTATAAAGCCCCGACTGGTGGAGGGCTGCAGTGATGGTTGACTTTCTACAACTTTCTCCCATCTCCCGACTGCATCTCTGGAGCTCAGCCACAGTGATCTTTGGGTTCTTCTTTACCTCTCTCACCAAGGCTCTTCTCCCCCGATAGCTCAGTTTGGCCCGACGGCCAGCTCTAGGAAGGGTTCTGGTCGTCCCAAACATCTTCCATTTAAGGATTACGGAGGCCACTGTGCTCTTAGGAACCTTAAGTGCAGCAGAATTTTTTGTAACCTTGGCCAAATCTGTGCCTTGCCACAATTTTGTCTCTGAGCTCTTCAGGCAGTTCCTTTGACCTCATGATTCTCATTTGCTCTGATATGCACTGTGAGCTGTAAGGTCTTATATAGACAGGTGTGTGGCTTTCCTAATCAAGTCCAATCAGTATAATCAAACATAGCTGGACTCAAATGAAGGTGTAGAACCATCTCAAGGATGATCAGAAGAAATGGACAGCACCTGAGTTAAATATATGAATGTCACAGCAAAGGGTCTGAATACTTAGGACCATGTGATATTTCAGTTTTTCTTTTTTAATAAATCTGCAAAAATGTCAACAATTCTGTGTTTTTCTGTCAATATGGGGTGCTGTGTGTACATTAATGAGGAAAAAAATGAACCTAAATGATTTTAGCAAATGGCTGCAATATAACAAAGAGTGAAAAATGTAAGAGGGTCTGAATATTTTCCATACCCACTGTATGTGATACAGTGTCCAGAGGGTGACCTCCTTGGCCGTGGATAATGACTACCTGTGCAAGTGCACGTAGCAGGATGGCTGATGTAAATGGCTGATACAGAATCACTAGGATATAGATATAGTCACAGGGTATAGATACGTTACCGCTCCTGTTCAGGACTCACTCCGACTCCATCGCTTGGGCGTCTCCTCCCAGCTGTGTGGTAGTTGCCCACTTGTCCCGGCCAGTAATGGTAGCAGTACTTCTACAATGGCATGCTGGGTTGAGTGCTGGGGTGGATCACTGTCACCATTCCTTTCCGGGTTTTGTGTGATGCATAACAGCCCCTGCAGGTCCACGGTGATGGACTCCTTCTTCTTTAGTTCCTTCTCAGAGAGGAGGAAGTCACTTCTCGTATGCTCGTAGCCAAAGCGGGGAGTGTGTGGGTGGTGTCCTGGCGGAAGTGACGTCAGCGCGCTTTGCTGTGTAGTAGCGTAGCCTTAATCAGAGAAGCAGCCATGAGGCCCATGGTAACTCTGGAGGAGCCGCAGAGATCCACAGCTCAGGTGGGAGAATCTTTCCACAGGAAAACTATTAGTAGTGAACTCTGCCCTTTATGGAAGAGTGGCAAGAAGAAAACCATTGTTGAAAGAAAGCCATAAAAAGTCCCGTTTGCAGTTTGCGAGAAGCCATGTGGGGGACAGATAGATAGAAGGTGTTCTGGTCAGATGAGACCACAATTGAACTTTTTTGCCTAAAAGCAAAACACTATGTGTGGCAGAAAACTAACACTGCACATCACCCTGAACACACCATCCCCACTGTGAAACATGGTGGTGGCAGCATCATGTTGTGGGGATGCTTTTCTTCAGTAGGGACAGGGAAGCTGGTCAGAGTTGATGGGAAGATGGATGGAGCCAAATACAGGGCAATCTTAGAAGAAAACCTGTAAAGCCGTGTACACACGATCGGTTTTACCGATGAAAACAGTCCGTTGGACTGTTTTCATCGGACAAACCGATCGTGTATGGGCCCCATCGGTCTTTTTTCCATCGGTGAGAAAAAATAGAACATGTTTTAAATTTATCCGATGGGCAAAAAAACGATAGCAAATTCTGATCGTCTGTGGGGAACTCCATCGGAGAAAAAACCCATGCATGCTCAGAATCAAGTCGACGCATGCTCAGAAGCATTGAACTTCATTTTTCTCGGCTCGTCTGAGTGTTTTACGTCACACCGTTTGGGACGGTCGGATTTTTGACTGATGGTGTGTAGGCAAGACTGATGGAAGTCAGCTTCATCGGATTTCCGATGGAAAAATACATCGGTTTAGAATCCATAGGAAATCCGATCGTGTGTACAGGGCTTTGGAGTTTGCAAAAGACTTGAGACTGGGGAGGAGTTTCATCTTCCAGCAGGACAACGACCCCAAACATACAGCCAGAGTTACAATGGAATGATTTAGATCAAAGCATATTCATGTGTTAGAATGGCCCAGTCAAATCCCAGACCTAAATCACATTGAGAATCTGTGGCAAGACTTGAAAATTGCTGTTCACAGACGCTCTCCATCCAATATGACAGAGCTTGAGCTATTTTGCAAAGAAGAATGGGGAAAAATGTCACTCTGTAGACATGCAAAGCTGGTAGAGACATCCCCAAAAAGACTTGCAGCTGTAATTGCAGCGAAAGGTGGTTCTACAAAGTTCTACAAAGTATTGACTCAGGGGGGCTGAATACAAATGCACACCACACTTTTCACATATTTATTTGTAAAAAAAATTGAAAACCATTTATAATTTTCCTTCCACTTCACAATTATGTGCCACTTTGTGTTTGGTCGTAACATGACAAACTGTGGAAAATTTCAAGAAGTATGAATACTTTTTCAAGGCACTGTATATTAGTATATACAGTATATGTAGTGTTTTTTTTTTTTTTGGCATGCAGCGATTGAGGAACTAAAGATTAAAAAAAAAAGCATGCACATATTTTTATTTAAAAATATTACAATAGAACAAGTCTCTCAATATCACAAAGACAAAATCAATTTCCAAAGGGTAATCAAAGTATAGTAAGTGTCCAATGTAATATCAGAGATGTAGTATACTGTAAATGCTGCATATGGCGAATTCTTTTTTCATCCAACATGTTTCTTGCAGTAAAGTCTACCTTTTCATGGATGCTATGCAGGTAATAACACTCTTGTCACATGAATATATATATATATCTAAAAAAGGAATCATAAAAACAGGAACATTTTGATGTATCCCCGTGTGTGGGATTCTTATACTACCGATGTCCTCCTGTGCTGGGCAGTGATGGTGGCAGGAATCCACATGGGTTTTTTTTTTTCCTGTGTGTTGGTTCCCACTCCTGATGCATCACATTTCCCAATGTAGGATTACATCAGAAGCACAAGGATACATCAAAATGTTCCTGTTTTTATGATTCCCATTTGTGTTGGTTTACAATATATATATATATATATATATATATATATATATATATATACTCCTAGATATGTATCCTTGAAAAGGTGGATACAACATCACCCTAAACACAGTGTTTATATTAGATCTCTGATATTACAATGAACAATGGACAGTTATACTTTGTATATCCTTGGAAATGTGTTTTATTTTGTAATATTGAGATTTGCTCTATTGTCATATTGTATTACTGAGATATGTATTCTATTGTAACATTGAGAGGCTTGTTCTATTGTAATACCATTGTAAGGGGGCCCAGCTTATTTATATTGTGTCTATCATGTGCAGCTGGGTTCCTTCTGTACATACATGGTTGCATGGCATCACGAGGGGTTCAGCTCAAACCACATACTGTATGTGCACAGATGTTGGTCCTAGATCTCCTCTCCTCATCCTCCTGGTCACTTCACCATTAACGTATATGTGAACCGTAGACGTGTGCAGGGGGTGTGCCAGTTGTGCCTGGGCACACCCTAATCACTGTGCGCGGTGCCGATTCCCCCTATTGACTGGGCTTCCCCCCCCCGTGTTGCATTCCCAGAATGGATAGTGGGTGAATGGGCTAGTTAATATATTATTTACCGGCCTCTTCCTTTTCTAAATGAACACAGTGAACACACTCACTCACTGTGTTCATTTATAACTGAAGCCTAGTAAACTTATTATGCTTCAGTTTGTTAATGAACAGGAAGCCGCTCAGCACAGGGAACTATCCCGTTCACTCACTGTCCAGTGCAGATGAGGCTGCAATGAAAGGTATGTGTGTTTGAGCTTTGGGGTGCACACACCTATGATGTAAACCCATACCTTGTAAAACAAAGCATTCAGTTTAAAATTAGAATGAAAAGTAAAACATATATATCATTATGTAAAAAGCAATTCTGCGCTATGGAGCAGATGAAATGTAACAGCTGCTGGCACCGGATAATCTACCGATGAGTAGACTGACTAACAGGATTGATGGTACTTATTATACAACCGCTTTAAAGTAAAAAAAAAACTCCACCAAAAATGAATATGTCAGATTTAGGTGGATGCCTGTGGATAGATTTTTCGGTAGCTTTTCCCATTGTAATTTGTATGTTCCACCCTAAGAGGAAATTCTCAACTGCAGCCAGGAATGGATTTTTCATT
The DNA here is from genome assembly GCA_029206835.1 of Rana muscosa. NCBI lineage: Eukaryota > Metazoa > Chordata > Amphibia > Anura > Ranidae > Rana > Rana muscosa. The sequence continues at coordinate 355,782,175 of CM055120.1, forward strand.
AGCCATATATGCCCCCTTAGAAGAGATTGAAATGCATAAAATGTGTAAATGTAATATATATACTATATATATATATATATATATATATATATATATATATATATATATATATATTTATAATATATATATATATATATATATATTTATAATATATACATGTTTAGCACCCTCTAGTGTTCTACTAGTATTAGTACAGGCAAATTTAGGCTATGACTCATAGTTAGTTTGTAAGTCAGAAATTCGGTCAGGGTTACTGCAGGTCAGGCGTAATGGCTCCACAGAGGCAGGGCTCTGGTATCTGCCCCTGGATCTAGAAGTTTGGAGTAACTTCTAGAAGTTGGTGGGAGGAGGCTAGGAAGGTCTGTTCTGCATACTTGAGAGAACTTGGCCAATCTCAAGGCAGAGGGCCTGGCAGGCCTGGCATATGGTGGAGTCGGTGGAAGATCAAGTGCTGAGGAGGCTGTTGGTGGCCTAAGAGGGGGCCCTGTTTTCTGGGGGGGCTCTGCCTCCAGGCTGGGCTCGGGCTGGCTTGGGAAGATCCTATCAGCATCTCGCCCTGAGGAGGAATCTTGCTTAAGGAGCTGCTGAGTAAAGAGGAAAGAGTGAGTACATCAGCACACCCAGGGATTCACAATGGGAGAGACTGCCAAATGTAGCAAGCCTTCAGGAGGACAGCGCTGTGCTTAACCCTTCCTATCCCTTGCTCTAGGAGATCTTGGGAGCAGTCAGGTGGGCTGGTGGGCAAGCAGCTAGGAGAACTGGTAGTTCCTGCAGGCAGTAGAGCTGGGAGCAGTTCTGCAGAGGAGAGGAGATACTCCTGTATGCAATTTACAACATACCTTGCTATTTTCTAAAGGGGACTGAGAGCTCCTAGTCCTCAAGGGACATTTGCTTTTGATCACTAAGGACTGACGGTGTCCTTAGAAGGAGGACAGTGCAGACTTTTGTACATAGGAAGGAATTTGTCTCTCCTCATTGTTCCAGTCAAGTTGGGCAATCCTTAACCCCTTTAGCCCATCCAAGTTATTAAGTTATTACCCCTAATAAAACAACAAAACCAAGCTCAGAGACTAAGTTCTTGTGTCCGGATGCGAGTGGAAAAATGTTTGTTGCCTGGCTGTGCAGGGATAGGGGAACCAGTCACCAGCAGCCCCTACTATATACATAAAAACATGTGGGCAGGAGGCCAAAGACTGTAAGCTCCTTGAGGGTAGGGACAGATGAGAATGTACAGAATGTAACGTATTATACAAATTAATAAGATAATAAATATTTAACTACAATTGCATTGGGATTGACCAAGATGTGCATTGCATTGTAACCAATAACTGTGGGCATTTTTTGTCTGTGCTCTGGCTGCAAATGTTACCCGTAGCCAGTGGTAGATTAAATGGACCTTGGGCCCCGGGCTGTTTATAATTCATGGGTCCCCTGCCAGCTTAATTGGATCATATGTAAGGGTCAGTCTACACAGACATGTGTTTTGTCTCTTATGCGGGTTTGTGAAACATTTCTGCAGGGTTTGGAGCGCAATGATAGTATTTTTAAATTGATCTTAAGCAGCAATATGCGCTTTGCAAATGACTGATATGAAGGTGGCAGATTATATGGACACGATGCTCTCAGGTACATGGAGTGTGCATTTGTACTGTGTATGTGATGTACTGTGTATAGGAAACCTTTACAGAAAACAATACAATGGCTGCCATTACTGATCACCTTCTGAAAGAAAGTCCAAAGTCTTATTACAAAGAGAGCATTAAAGCACTGATATTGTTTAGCATCCACATTGGTCCCCTGGAGCCTCGTATACCCACTCTGGTCTTATTATATTCAACCACCACCCCCAGTGGTGTATCGCCTTGTGCCTTATACTTTGTGAAAGCACTGCATCTCATTGAGACCGGGAATTCAACTAAGTGTGAACACCAGGACTCACACTGGCTGCATAAGGCTAAGTTGTTAGCATTCCTGCCTTGCAGCACTGGGGTCCATGGTTTGAGTTCCTGTCAGGACACTGCCAGCATGGAGGTTGCAGCATGTTCTCCCTGTGCTTGTGTGGGTTTTGTCTGGTAGGTTAATTGGTTCCTATCTAAAACTGACCCTAGTATCTTATTCTAAAGAGAGATGAAGTTGATAGCCAAGACGGCTGCCCCCCCCCCCCCCAGAGAAAAAAACACTATAGAAACAATATTTAAAGCAGGGGTCAGCAACCTGATGATCACAATCTACCCATCTACCGCAGACGGGTGACAGGTAAATCGTGTCCCTTCCTTGGCGACCCCGATAAAGAGCAACATTTAGTGAAACAAATCCCTTTTCCTCCTGCCAGCTCGCCCTCCTCTCCTGCCTGCTGCTGCAGGGGAATGGTCTGGTAAATATACAATTTGCTGGTCCCTTCGTTTTCTGTCTGAACACAGTGAGTGATCAGTACTGATCACTCACTGTGCTCATTCATAACTGAAACATAGTAAACTACGTTTACTGTGCTTCAGTTTGTGAATGAACAGCAAGCTCTGTACAGAGCTACTCCTTTTCATTCATTCTGTGCAGCTGAGGCTGCAGAGATAGAGATTGAGGACTGTCCTCAACCTCCTTTCTGTGTCCCAAAAGTGAGACATCAGAGCTCTGTTTAGACCCCTGATATTTCACCAAAGTCCCGCAACAGGGCTGCTAAAAAAAATAAAAAAAATAATTAAAAGTATTAAATAGTAAAAAATCATTAAATAATAAAAATAAAATCTAGTGACACTGTTAACTGCCATACTGACACCACCCACTGCCCTACTGACACCACCCACTGCCCTACTGACACAACCTCTGCCCTACTGACACCTTCCCCTGACCTACTGACACCAACTTCTGCCCTACTAATATCATCCACTGCTCTCCTGACACCATCCACTGCTCTACTGACACTATCCTCTGCCCTACTGACATTGTCCACACACTGTCCACTGCCATACTGACCACTTTTAAGGTAGGCTATAGGTAGGTTTAGATTTTTAAAGTGACATTTGTTTTAATATACTTTTTTTTATATTCCTTACTGTTTAGTTAGGTCTTGCTAGTTAGATTCTTAAAAAAGAAAGGGTGGCGAACCCCCAGTGATCTTTCATCTCTTTCATGTTGTTCGGGTAGATCTCCACCTCTAATCAAAGGTTGCCTATCCTGTCCTGTTTTACGGTGTACAACCTCTGGAGGAACCCTAGTTGTGAAAGGCTCGGGTAGAGTGACATTATTGGTATTAATTTGAAGAGAATAATTAAATAGTCACTATAGGGGACAATGGGAAGAATGTTCCTTAATGGTGGCCAGTGGGAAGAATGGCCACTTTACAGTGGTGGTTGCATTAAATGCCACCCTTATCAACAGCTAAAAAAGTTCATTGGTGTCATGCTGCTGGCTCTGCCAAGGGGCACTGCACATGGGACTATCCAGGGGCCATCAGATGGAAGGTCAATCAGCCACAGATCAAGGAACACCTAGTAACCATTGGAGGAACCCTAGTTGTAAAAGGCTGAGGTAGAGTGACACTATCGGTATTATTTTGAAGAGAATTAATGAACAGTCACTTTGGGAGTCAATGGGAAGAATGCTGCTTACTGGTGGCCAGTGGGAAAAATGCCCACATTACAGTGATGGTCACATACCAACAGCTAAAAAAGTTAATTGGTGTCATGCTGCTAGCATTGGACATGGAACTGTCCAGGAGCCATCAGATGGAATGTCAATCAGGCACAGATCAAGGAACACATAGCAACCATTTCAGGGACCCTGGTTGAAAATGGGTGGGGTAGAGTGACACCATCGGTAATAGTTTTTAAGAGAACGAATGAATGGGCAAAGTGACAGAGTCTCTTTAAGAGCTGATTAGGTGAGCTGAGTTTAATTTTGGTAAGAGTTTCTCGCCACTAGAGTCTCTAAGAGATATAAGAAGCCATCATGTGTTTCAACATGTAATTCATTTCACCCAAATCTCTAATAAGAGCAATGGCTGTAGTCAGCATTCCGAGTCTAAATTACGATTACATTTTATGGATTTCTGCTTTAATACGAGCCATATAAACAAATAAAAATGAGTCAGTGCTGGTTATAAGCCTACTGAAGGGACATATACTGAATCGCAGCTACAGCGCGTTATTGAAAGCTATTTATTTTTTAAATGTGGCTGCGTGAGAGGTGTCGTATCCTTTTATGGGTCTGACATAAAACAGCGCGCTTGCTGCTTCCACGTGTGAGACGCTGTGCATGTGGTTTAAGGATTAATATCGCTTTCCTTGGCAAGTCCTGCATCTGACACAGTGCAAGCCTTGCAAACGCCTGAGGATTTAGGAAGCCGTAGATAAAAAAAAAAAACACAGGTGCAAGACATGTTTCAGGCGACCAACTTGTGTGTATCAGCTGCTTATAGACTAAGCTAGCGAAATAATTTATGCAGAATTATACAGATATTTACAGATCTGGAAAGGTCAGTAACAGTGCTGACCATGAATATTACCATTTCTAGGCTAATGTAAAGAACTGTGTTGCACCATGCTAAAAATACCTGTCATTTACACATAATCAGCAGCCTCTTCTTTAACCACTTGCCGACCCCTCACTGTATATATACGTCGGCAGAATGGCTCGTACAGGCACAATCACGTACCTGTACGTGGCCCTTTAACTGCCGACGTCGGGGTCGCGCGCGCGCCGCCGGCGGCGTGCTCGCGACCCCCCTGACTTCCCCGTGAGTGGGACCGTGGGTTCCGCGGACTCGATCGCCGCGGGGATCCCTGCGATCGTCTCACGGAGGCTCGGAGCGGGGAGATGTGTGTGTAAACACAACATCTCCCCGCTCCTCTACTGACAATGTCAGCGATCTCCGCTCTGTGTAATCAGAGCGGAGATCGGTGATGTGTCAGTCGTAGCCACGCCCCCCCTCAGTTAGTAACACGCCCCTAGGCACACTTAACCCCTTCAGCGCCCCTAGTGGTTAACCCCTTCACTGCCAGTGTCATTTTCACAGTAACCAGTGCATTTTTATTGCACTGATCGCTGTGAAAATGACAATGGTCCCAAAAATGTGTTAAAAGTGTCTGATGTGTCCGCCATAATGTCGCAGTCACGAAAAAAAACGCTAATCGCCGCCATTACTAGTAAAAAAAAAAAATTAATAAAAATGCCTCAAAACTATACCCTATTTTGTAAACGCTATAATTTTTGCGCAAACCAATCAATAAACGACGATTGCGATTTTTTTTTACAAAAAATATGTAGAAGAATACGTATCGGCCTAAACTGAGGAAAACATTTTTTTTATATATATTTTTTGGGGATATTTATTATAGAAAAAAGTAAAAAATATGTAATTATTTTCAAAATTGTCGCTCTGTTTTTGTTTATAGCGCAAAAAATAAAAACCGCAGAGGTGATCAAATACCACCAAAAGAAAGCTCTGTTTGTGGGAAAAAAAGGACGCCAATTTTGTTTGGAAGCCACATCGCACGACCGCGCAATTGTCAGTTAAAGCGACGCAGTGCCGAATCGCAAAAAGGGGCCTGGTCATAATGGCCCGTATTGGTCCGGGGCTTAAGTGGTTAACTTCCTCTTTATATGCCCTTCCTCACAGGCTTCTGTAGTGCCCCCTTCTGGTTAGGTTTCAATGTAAATTTAGTTTTTGGCTCTATTGTAATGAGTGGAGAAGTGATTGATTCTGTAGGTTTGCTCAGGGTTTCCTGAGCTCAGAGTTTGATTACTTCCCTCTGCCTCTGGAAGATTTTAAAGCAGACCTTCAGTAATTTTTTTTTCATCTTTCCATCTATTAAATCTTCTACCCTTGTTGTTTGAACTTTGTAAAACATTTTTTTCCTGCCAGTAAATACCTTGTACAGCCCACTTCCCTTTTCTTGTCTGGTAATAAGCCTAGGCTAATGAGATCATGCACAGCTCTCTCTCTCTAACTCTCTTGAGAGTTTGCCAGGAAGGGAGCGGTGAAAACAGCCAAGTCGTCGAAATATGGAATTACTGCTGCTGGAGAGACACCAGAAGTGACGTGGTTGGAGATTTTGCAGAGTTGGCTCTTTTGACAGAACACCGGCTCTCCTGGCCCCTCCCTCCTGCCAAGTGCTCCCACAGCAAGCAGCTTGCTTTGGGGCACCCGAGCCAAGCCACTGCTCAATATTTAATATGCTGTATTCAAGTGCATGTTTGTGAGTATCATTCTTCTATTTAATAAAGTAAAATGATTGAAGATAATGCACTAGGCCGGTGCACCCTCTGTTTATTTCTTGATTTCAGTGCATCTAGACACCGCCAGTCTTATGAGGGCAGCAAGGTGGCATTTATCCAGATTTGCCAGCACAAGAGCCTAGAGTAAAACCACAGTGGGGCCCACCTTTGAGCGCAGGAGATATGTGTTGTTTATGTTGATGCATGAAATGTAATCCTAGGACAGCTCATCCCACCGATTGGCTGTGTGACTCACTTCTGACCATAGACTTCAATGTCTTTCTGCAGTCTAAATTTGCACCTTTAAAGTAAAATTCCAACCTAAACCTAAATAGCCTTAAACATGTTCCTTCCCTCCTACTCCTACCTTTGCTGACTAACGTGTAAAAAAAATGTAAATACTTACCAACTTTCAGCCCGTTACGGTCTGGTCATATGATCCAGCTCCCCTTTCTTACACAGTCAGCATAGGTGTAGCTGCTGACTTTTAATATTAAAACACTTACCTGTCGTGAAATCCAGCGATGTCGGCACCCTAGCCCATGTTTCTATCGGCTCTCGGGTACTGCTGACGCCATTTGTGTCGATGGAAACCAGCAGTAAAGCCTTTCGGCTTCACAGCTGGTTTCCTACTGCACATATGCAAAGCATGCTGTGCTTTCTGGATGGCCCGGCAGCAGGGGATGTAGGAAGGGGGCCAAACTTTAGACTGATCTCGCCGCAGCAAAATCTCTCGGAAGTGGGGACAGGTAGCTGTCAAAAACAGTTATCCGCTTCTTCCTCCCCCTGAAAGGTGCCAAATGGGGTAGCAGATAAGGGGAGCTTACACTTTTGGGTGGAACTCCGCTTTAAAGCTCCAAGTTTAAGTTCCCACAAAGGACACCCTCTGAAAATAAATACATCTATTCAGCTTTAGTTTTTGTTGGTTACCAGCAAGTGGTCAAGTTTTCTCCAACAGACCACAAATGTTGGTAGTCACCTTGGCTCTCACCAAAGCTGGCCCTAGCTCATGTGCCATAAATCACATAGATTGCTTTACAAACAAACCTGTCAGCTTTAGCTGCCACTGAGGTGCTCACAGATGATTACAAAAACAATCGTTTTTTTATTCATTTTCAAAATAAGGTATAATAACATGACTGGTGTAAGGCTAGTGTGCTTGCTGCCCTAAACCACCCTTCATCCCCTTCTACTTAACCTTAAATTATTAAATAAACACATGACACCTTCTGGATTAAATGGCAAACAAAGGCCCCTTTATTAATTCCAAAACATAACTTTATAAAAATAACCTTTATTTTAACCACTTCCATACAGGGCACTTATACACCTTCCTGCCCAGACCAATTTTCAGCTTTCTGCGCTGTTGTAATTTGAATGACAATTGCGCGGTCATGCTACACTGTACCCAAACTAATGTTTTATCATTTTGTTCCCACAAATAGAGCTTTCTTTTGGTGGTATTTGATCACCTCTGCGATTTTTATTTTCTGCTAAAAAAAAAAAAAAGACCGAAAATTTTGAAAACAAAAAATATTTTTTTGTTTCAGTTACAAAACTTTGTAAATAAGTACGTTTTCTCCTTCACTGATGGGCACTGATGGGGCTGCACTGACGGGCACTGATGGGCACCGATCAGGCGGCACTGATGGGCACCAATGAGGTGGCACTGATGGGCACCGATAGGCGGCACGGATGGGCACTGATAGGCGGCACAGATGGGCACTGATAGGCGGCACAGATGGGCACTGATAGGCGGCACGGAAAGGCACAGATAGGCGGCATGGATGGGCACAGATAGGCGGCACGGATAGGCAACGCGGATGGGCACGGATAGGTGGCATGGATGGGCACTGATAGGTGGCACGGATGGGCATGGATGGGCACTGATAGGTGGCACTGTACTGTAATGTTTTGTACTAATGGATGCCAATCAGTGCCAAACAATAATGCCTGCCAATCAGTGGTGCCCATTGTGGGCACTGATTGGCATCCATTGTGGGCACTGATTGGCATCCATTAGGCATATCTAATTGGCATCCCTGGTGGTCTAGGGTGGCATACCTTAAGGTGGGCATCCCTGGCATCCCTGGTGGTCTGGTGGCATCCCTGGTGGTCCAGTGTGGGCATCCTCGGGGGGGGGCTGCGCTGATAATGGATCAGCACAAACCCCCCCCTGTCAGAGGAGCAGCCGATCGGCTCTCTTCTACTCGCGTCCTGTTTACATCGTGATCAGCCTTGATTGGACACGGCTGATCACGTGGTAAAGAGTCTCCGTCGGACTCTTTACCTAGATCGGTGTTGCGGGGTGTCAGACTGACATCCCGCAACAACGATCGCCGCGATGCGCGCAGCGGCTCAATATCCTGAAGACGTCATATGACGTCCAGTCAGGATATTGAAACCACTTTGCCGCCGTCAATTTGCAAGTGGTTAATAAATATATATATACAGTATCTATAAATAAATATATATATCTAACACATATAAACATATAACCCAAACATTTTCTGACTGCTACGTCTGAGGTTCCTGAAAGAAGGTAAATACTATCTCATCGGCTGTCCACCATCACCACAGCATCCTGGCCTCTAGCCGAGATCACACCAGCTCAGAGACAAATGATTAGAACCTTCTTTCACCACTCAGCTCGATGACCGATAGCCCATATTACCAGATAGGGAAGGTGCCCATACCGAGATAAGCCCCAACCCGTACCAACCATATATGATATATACACATATATATATATATATATATATATATCCCAACCACCATCCGACCTTCAGGAACCAGAGACCCCTGCCACAGATGCCCACCAGTGACCCCTTACGTGTGGGCGACCCGCCACAGCCGTAAGGCATGTTGGAGACACTCCTGGAGCCCCAGGAACCACATATCAATGCCTACTGCGGACAGGTGTACTCCATCACCCCTCGAATAAAGGCTATTGTCTCCCTCCAACTCGCAATGGCGAACCACCAGCCCCCCATTACTGACAACAAACTTAGCCACCGCCTTATTAACCTTTATTCTGGCTTTATTGATTGGTTCCACGGACTGGGCCCCCCGCCAGGCACCCTCCCAATGATGTCTGACTATACTAAAATGATTTTCGGGAAGGCCGACCGCAGTCGGAGGAAATCCCACTTCATATCTCTAATAAGATCCCTGAAGGCCCTGAGGCAGAGGTCGTTGCCCCCAACGTGCAACAACAGCACATCCGGGGGCCTGTCCATGCGAGCATACCGCTGTATTTCCGGCATTACTCTGGACCACAACGTACCTGGGATCCTTATCCACCGTACTGTGGCATCCGCCCGGGAAAAACCCAACTGTCTGCCCTCCGGCCAAACCAGAGCCCGTTTTGCCCCCCAGTGCACATAGGAATGGCCCAGGATCCACATCAGACATACCGGGCCTGTAAGACAGAGAACACAAAAGAAACATAGATACAGAAGCCAAGCACCATACATACCACCCACAATGCACATCCCCAGAAAAAACAGCCCACATAACAAAAAACACAGGATTTGATCACTCAACCCCCAGCGCGAAGCCTCTGTCGCTGCCCCAATTCCGAATGAATGGGACAAATAGTCCGTGACAGGGAACCCCCCCCCCCCCCCCGCACCCAGGCATCATTTGAACACTGACACACATTGATACCTGGACAAAGGCAACCCATCTTTGTGAACAAAAAGTACAGTGACCGGGCACAGCACCAGCCCAGGAACCCTCCCAAACAACAATCCTAGTCCCTTTTCCCAACGGGTCAGTCTTAGACTTCCGTATAAACAGCGTGATCGATTCCCCTTGCCCCGAGACATCCAACCCACCTGCCACCGATTTTGAAGGGCTGACCAATTCGCCCACTCTCAACGCCCCGAAAAAGGCCACCACGAAAGCTGTCCGAAACAGCTGAACTTCAAAGGGAGAAAAACAAACCTGGGGCAACACCCCCACTAACACTTACAACATACCCAACGATACCAGACACCTGGAATCAGGCCTAAAGCACCCCTTCCTGTAACCCTGCAAAGCCTTGCGCACTACAAACGCCTTAGTCACATCCTCAACCCCCCCCCCCAATTGAAACAAGAATGCCAAACCAGCCATCTTAGCATTCAAGGACGCGACAGACACCCCTTGCTCACAATTTCGGCCCAGAAAATAAAGCAACGCATGGAGCCTGTCATCAGTACCGGAACAAACCCCAATTTCACTCACCAACTCGTGCCACTCCCGCCACACACGACCGCCAGGTAGATTCCGCTACAGACTGCCGAACCAATGACATCACCGCGCCAACACGAGATCCCATAAACCAGTGGGGCACGAAACCCCGAGCCGCTCTGCCTCCGGAGCCACCTGCCGGAATCTGTCCCACTGCAAACGAGAAAGCGCATCAGCCACCTCATTCTCAACCCCCGGGATATGCACAGCGCACACAACAACGTTCAATGTTAGACGCCTTAACACCAAATGACGTAACAAACTAACAACCGGCAAGGAAGATGCCGACAATGAGGTAATTGCATGCACCAACCCCCAGGTTATCACAATGAAAACAAACCCTCCGGTTCTGAAATTCCGCCCCCCAAAGCTCCACTGCCAGCACTATGGGGAACACTTCCAACAGCATTAAATTCCTAATCAACGCCGACCCCGCCACCTCCTCTGGCCACTGGTCCGCGCACCATCGCCCCTGAAAATAAGCCGCAAAACCCACCGACCCTGCCGCGTCCGTGAAAAGCTCTAGGTCCCTCGCCTGTACCGCAGCTCCCAGCCAAAACGACCTACCGTTGCACTGCTCCAGAAACACCACCCAAACCTGCAAATCTTCCGTATGTTCCCGACCTAACCGAACAAAGTAATGCAGGGCCTTAACCCCTGCCGTGGCAGCCGCCAATCGTCTGCAGAACACCCTCCCCATAGGCATAATGCGGCACGCAAAGTTGAGTTTTCCCAACAATGACTGCAAGTCCTGCAACTTCACCTTAGAACGGCGGGCCACTGCGGCCACCGCCTTACAAAGATCCTCCAGCTTATCACTCGGCAGCAGGCATTCCATCAGATCGGTATCAATAATGATACCCAAAAATGTCAACACCGTCACAGGACCCTCAGGCTTGTCCTGCGCCAGTGGAACACCAAAAACTTTAAAAACATGTTGGATGGTGGCCAACAAAATAAGACAGGACCGATCGTCCGGTGGGCCTATAAATCAAAAAATCATCTAGAGACAAATCCTTGACCACCCACTCCAGAAATGAACTAAATAACTCAAAATAAGAACAGGAGATAGCGCAACCCATGGGCAAGCATCTGTCCACAACACTGAACCCACCGCACCGCCTCGTCAAAAGATGCATACGACACTGTACAAAGGCAGGATCGATCGCATAATTCACTGACCCACCCTTTGGGTGGGAAAGGTGATGAATAAGCCGGAATTGATTTGGTTCCCGCTTAGGAACCACCCCCAACGGCGAAACCACCAAGTCCCCCAACGGCGGCCCCTAAACCGGACCCGCCATCCTGCCCAAAGTCACCTTCTTCCGCAGTTTACTAGAAACCACGTCCGGATGATCATGCGCCGATCGCAGGTTGGCCGAGATGGGGGGGATTTCAGCCAACTCACTGAGAATTGGGAACCCCTCCTTAAAGCCCAACCACAGCGTATGCGCTGCCCCCCTGTTCGGATACCTACTTAGATACGGCGCCATTTTTTCCACTTTCACTGACGTCATCCCTTTTTTCAGCGTCGCTCGGCTTCTTCCCTTTCTTAAAGCATTTAGACAAGGGATGGGCAGCTCCACAGCCTGAACACTCATGGCGGAAACAACAGGATCCACCGAACTTGCAAGTACCCTCATTGAACTGCCAACAGAACCCCTTGCACTTTCCGGCTGATGGCGAAGAGGCTTGGGCACCCCCGGCCCCCCCATGAAAGGGCTGCGGCACGACCCTGGCTTGCGTCATGAGCTTTATCCACAAACCAATGTCGCAAGGATGGTCTCACAGCCTTCCGTTGCCGGAACTGCTCATCATAGCGCAGCCACCGCACCTGGACCACGCGAGTCCGTGTCAGAGAGCTCACCTTCTTAACGCTGGTCCTCCTGGCCAGCAGGGGACGCTGTAGAAGCTGACGGGGCCGGGCACCCACTGGATCGTTCTACAGCATCTCCCCGCAGGGATGTAGTCCCAAGGGAGGGGGCGAGCACACTGGCTAACCCCCAGCCAGAACGGCTCGGATGATGGGGGAAAGCTTACTGAGGAGGAACAGGAAGTGAGAAATTTAGACAAAGAAAAAAAACATTTAGAAGGGAAATCGAAGGAAAAGGTATGTGAACCAACAATGCACTAGCTTAAAGGAACCTATTTAGAAAATAAAAAACGAACCTTTACAACCCCTTTAACACTAACCCTACCAGCTGGGGCAGCACAAAACTCAACCTGTCTACAGGTTACTTCCTATAGCCCCATAAGAGTATGTCTGCTGTACCTCTGTATGAACCTGGGTCTGGGATGTAAACAATGCAGGAGCTTGTACATTGCAACCATACTGGTCACAATGCTCTGCAAGCTGCAAAAGCTTAATAAATGCACATCTTTGTATTCCATTATTTTGAGTGCATTTATTACATTTTTCAAAACTCAACCTGCCTACATACTGTACCCTTCCGGCTGCATAACACACTCCAACAATACACATTTTACAAGATATAAATAACAAAGTGCAGCCGAATATTATATGAAACATGCAAAACAGTTAAAGTCAAACTGGCATAGAAAAATGTAACACAACAGTTCTTTAAACGTGGAAGTCAGGGACAGGCAGGTATATGGGTGCTCCCATAATGGGGTGAGTACCATGAACTCGGTGGATAACCAGGAATCGACCATCAGGCTTAACTATTTCTACCTAGTCCATCATGATGTTTTCCTGTGTTGTAGAGCTGGTACAGGCAATGAAACTCTGGCTCAAAAGCTGCACATGTGTTCTAGAATTTTGAGCTTCTTCAAGACGACTCGACTGTACAGCTTGGGTCTCATCCTCCAGTTGTTGGAGGAGCTGTTCAAGCACGTAGGGGAACACTCGCCTTCATGTTCTCATGATGTAGTGCTCCTGTCACGAGCCGGACTGACGGCTAGTGGGGATACAGGAGGTGGATCCTCTGTACCAGAGAGGGGATGGCACGGGTCGTACTGAGGGACCGGTTCTAAGCAACTACCGGTTTTCACCAGAGCCCGCCGCAAAGCGGGATGGACTTGCTGCGGCGGTAGCAACCAGGTCGTGTCCTCCAGTAGCGACTCCACCTCTCTGGCGGCTGAGATAGGCGCGGTACAAAAGGACTAGGCAGAGGCAAGGTCAGACGTAGCAGAGGGTCAGGGCAGGCGGCAATGGTTCGTAGTCTGAGACAATGGCAGCAGGTCAGATACACAGGCAAGGCAACTCACAAAACGCTTCCACAGGGTACTAAGACAACAAGATCCGGCAAGGACAGGAAGGGGAAGTGGGTTTATATCAGATTTGGGTGTGCACACAGTAATTGGGCCAGGCACCAATCAATGGTGCGCTGGCCCTTTAAATCTCAGAAGGCCGGCGCGCACGCGCCCTAGAGCGCAGCGGGGCCGCGCGCGCCGGGAAGGAGCAGGAGGGGGATGGTGAGTAGGATGGGATGCGATCCGCAGGCGGAGATGTGCCGCCCCGTGGATCGCATCCCCGCTGGTAACAGAGCAGCGCCCACGGCCAGGGGGGCTGACCGGAGCGCTGCAGGGGGACCGACGCCGCGAGGATGGGACACCCGGAGCGCTCGGCGTTACAGTACCCCCCCCTTAGGTCTCCCCCTTTTCTTGGAACCCAAGAATCTACGGATGAGCTCCTTGTCTAAAATGTTGGTCTCAGGCTCCCAGGATCTCTCTTCAGGACCACAGTTCTCCCAATCAATTAAAAAAAATATTTTACCTCGGATGACCTTGGAGGCGAGGATTTCTTTCACTGAGAAGACATCGGAAGAACCAGAGACAGGAGCAGGAGCAGTGACCTTGGGGGAAAATCGGTTAAGAATGAGGGGTTTGAGAAGAGACACATGAAAAGAATTGGGGATACGAAGAGAAGGAGGAAGATGGAGTTTGTAAGAGACAGAATTGATTTGGTTTTTGATTTTAAAAGGTCCGAGGTAACGAGGGCCCAGCTTGTAGCTAGGTACCCGAAACCGAACATATTTGGAGGAGAGCCACACTTTGTCACCAGGGACATAGACAGGAGGAATTCTTCTTTTTTTATCTGCATGTCTCTTCATGCGGGCAGAGGCCAGTGATAGCGACTTTTGAGTCTCTTTCCAGATAGAGGTGAAGTCTTGAGTTAATTTATCCACGGCAGGAACTCCAGAAGAAGTGGGGATGGGGAGGGGGGGCAATGGGTGACGGCCGTAGACCACAAAGAAAGGTGATTTGGAGGACGAATCAGAGTTCTTGAAATTGTATGAGAATTCTGCCCAGGGCAATAGGTCGACCCAATCGTCTTGACGGGCGGAGACAAAATGTCGTAAGTAGTCACCAAGGACCTGGTTAACTCTCTCCACCTGTCCATTGGATTGCGGGTGATAAGCGGAAGAAAAATTCAACTTCATCTTTAGTTGAGTACAGAGAGCTCTTCAAAAATTTGAGATGAATTGAACGCCTCTATCAGAGACGATATGTGAGGGTAGCCCATGGAGACGGAAAATTTGAAGAAAAAAATGCTTCGCCAACTGAGGTGCAGTAGGCAGACCAGGAAGCGGGACAAAATGAGCCATTTTCGAAAAGCGGTCAAGGACCACCCAGATGACAGTGTTACTATGAGACAAAGGAAGGTCCGTGATGAAATCCATGGCAATGTGGGACCATGGTTGTTCAGGCACAGGTAGAGGAAGGAGAAGACCTGCAGGCTTCTGGCGTGGAGTCTTGTCACGTGCACAGATAGTGCAGGCCCGTACAAAGTCAGTCATATCTTTTTCCTGGGTAGGCCACCAATAGTGTCTGGCCATCAATTGTATGGATTTTTTGATCCCAGCGTGACCGGCTAGATGGGAGGAATGGCCCCACCTGAGTATCTGGAGACGAAGGCATGGAGGAACGAAAGTTTTTCCTGGAGGAACTGGCACCAGAGAAGCAGGAGCAGAGGAAATCAGACACTCAGGGGGTATGATGTGTTGAGGGGGAGTCCCGGTTTCAGAGGCATCGGAGGAACGGGACAAGGCATCAGCCCTGACATTCTTGTCTGCGGGACGAAAATGGATCTGGAAATTGAACCGGGCAAAGAACAATGACGACCTGGCCTGGCGAGGATTTAAGCGCTGAGCGGACTGAAGGTAGGACAAATTTTTATGGTCAGTGTAGATGGAGATAGGGTGAAGGGATCCTTCCAGGAGATGTCTCCACTCTTCTAATGCCAGCTTGATGGCCAACAGTTCACGGTCACCTATGGAATAGTTTTTTTTCAGGAGGGGAGAAGGTTTTAGAGAAAAAAACACACGTGATGTTTCCTCCTTTAGCGTTTTTTTTAAGAAGAACAGCTCCGGCTCCTACCGAGGAGGCGTCAACTTCAAGGAAGAACGGCTTTATGGGGTCTGGTCGAGACAGAACAGGTGCAGAGGAGAAGGCGGTCTTAAGGCGAGTAAAGGCTTCTTCCGCTTGAGGCGGCCAGGACCTTGGATTCGCGTTTTTCTTAGTCAGTGCCCCTATAGGAGCAACGATGGTGGAGAAGTGGGGTATGAACTGACGATAGTAGTTGGCGAATCCAAGGAAGCGTTTGATAACACGGAGTCCAGAGGGGCGTGGCCAATCCAAGACTGCGGAGAGCTTGTCAGGGTCCATTTGAAGGCCTTGTCCTGAGACCAGATAACCTAGGAAAGGAAGGCTGCTGCGCTCAAAAAGGCATTTTTCAAATTTAGCGTAAAGATGATTTACGCTGAGGCGCTGGAGCACTTGACGGACATGGAGCCGATGTTCCTCAAGGTTGGTAGAGAAGATTAGGATGTCGTCAAGATAGACAACCACACAGGTATACAGTACGTTCCGAAAAATTTCTTTGACAAAATCCTGAAAGACTGCAGGAGCGTTGCAAAGTCCAAATGGCATGACGAGATATTCAAAGTGACCATCTCTGGTGTTAAATGCGGTTTTCCATTCATCTCCTTCACGGATTCTGATGAGGTTATAAGAGCCCCTGAGGTCCAATTTCGAAAAAACGTTTGCTCCGCGCAGACGGTCAAAGAGCTCCGAGATGAGAGGCAGAGGGTAGCGATTTTTAATAGTGATTTTATTGAGACCACGATAGTCTATGCAAGGGCGTAGTGATCCGTCCTTCTTGGCAACGAAGAAGAACCCCGCTCCGGCTGGAGAAGATGATTTCCTAATAAAACCTCTCTTGAGGTTCTCCTGTATGTAATCAGTCATGGCCTTGGTTTCAGGAGAGGAGAGAGGGTAAATTCTGCCACGGGGTGGTGTAGTACCTGGGAGCAAGTCAATGGGGCAGTCGTAGGGTCTATGTGGTGGTAAGACCTCCGCCTGTTTTTTGCAAAAGACATCAGAAAAGTCCTGATAGGCCTTGGGAAGGCCGGGCAAAGGAGTAGCGATGGGAACTTGACTGGTGGGTACAGACTTAAGATAATGCTTGTGGCAGGAGTAGCCCCAGGATTTGATGTCCCCAGTGGTCCAGTCGAGGGTAGGAGAATGGCGCTGGAGCCATGGTAGGCCAAGAAGGATGTCAGAAGTACAGTTCGGCAAAACAAAGAATTCAATTTTTTCTTGGTGAAGAACACCAACGGACATGAGCAGGGGTTCGGTGCGGTAACGCACGGTACAATCCAGATTCTCTCCATTTACAGAGGAAATGAAGAAGGGTTTGATGAGACGGATAACAGGAACGTTGAACCTGTTGATGAAAGAGGCTTCAATAAAGTTTCCTGCAGAACCAGAGTCCAGGAAGGCCACCGCAGAGAAGGGGGAGCCAGCAGAAGGGGAAATACGCACAGGAATAGTCAGACGTGGAGAGGAAGAATTCACACCTAGTAACGCCTCTCCCACGTTCACTAGGTGCGGGCGTTTCCCTGACGTAGAGGACGAATAGGGCAGTCCTTTAGGAAATGTTCAGAGCTCGCACAATAAAGGCATAAGTTCTCATTCCTAAGGCGAGTCCTCTCTTGTAGGGTCAGGCGAGATCGGTCCACCTGCATGGCCTCCTCGACGGAAGGCATAGTATCAGGATGCGTTGGATTCAGGAAGAGAGGAGCCAGGCGCGGATAACGCCTGGTGCGAACAAGATCTTTCTCCTGGCGAAGCTCTTGGCGTCTTTCAACGTAGCGTATGTCAATGCGGGTAGCTAAGTGGATGAGCTCCGTCAGGGAGGAGGGTATCTCTCGTGCGGCCAGACAATCCTTGATGTGGCTGGATAAACCTTTCTTGAAGGTCGCGCAGAGAGCCTCATTATTCCAGGCTAGCTCTGAGGCCAGTGTGCGGAACTGTATGGCATATTCGCCGACAGAGGAGTTTCCTTGGACAAGGTTAAGCAGGGCGGTTTCAGCGGATGAGGCTCGGGCTGGTTCCTCAAAAATGCTACGAACCTTAGCAAGGAAGGACTGAACGGTGGCTGTAGCAGGGTCATTGCGGTCCCAGAGTGGCGTGGCCCAGGCCAAGGCCTTCCCAGACAACAGACAGACCACGAATGCCACCTTAGACCGTTCTGTGGAAAACTGGTCTGACATCATCTCAAGATGCAGGGAACATTGGGACAAGAATCCCTGGCACATCCTAGGATCCCCATCAAATTTCTCCGGAAGAGACAAGCGGATCTTCGAGGTAGTAGCGGCAGCTCGGAGAGGGGAAGATGCTGGAGCTTGTGGCGGCAGACGCTGCTGGATCATGGCGGTCAACTGCGACAGCTGCTGTCCTTGTTGGGCAATCAATTGCGACTGCTGGGCAACCACGGTAGTGAGATCAGCGAGACTAGGCAGCGGCACGTCAGCGGGATCCATGGCCGGATCTACTGTCACAAGCCGGACTGACGGCTAGTAGGGATACAGGAGGTGGATCCTCTGTACCAGAGAGGGGATGGCACGGGTCGTACTGAGGGACCGGTTCTAAGCAACTACCGGTTTTCACCAGAGCCCGCCGCAAAGCGGGATGGACTTGCTGCGGCGGTAGCAACCAGGTCGTGTCCTCCAGTAGCGACTCCACCTCTCTGGCGGCTGACATAGGCGCTGTACAAAAGGACTAGGCAGAGGCAAGGTCAGACGTAGCAGAGGGTCAGGGCAGGCGGCAATGGTTCGTAATCTGAGACAATGGCAGCAGGTCAGATACACAGGCAAGGCAACTCACAAAACGCTTCCACAGGGTACTAAGACAACAAGATCCGGCAAGGACAGGAAGGGGAAGTGGGTTTATATCAGATTTGGGTGTGCACACAGTAATTGGGCCAGGCACCAATCAATGGTGCGCTGGCCCTTTAAATCTCAGAAGGCCGGCGCGCACGCGCCCTAGAGCGCAGCGGGGCCGCGCGCGCCGGGAAGGAGCAGAAGGGGGATGGTGAGTAGGATGGGATGCGATCCGCGGACGGAGATGTGCCGCCGCGTGGATCGCATCCCCGCCGGTAACAGAGCAGCGCCCACGGCCAGGGGGGCTGACCGGAGCGCTGCAGGGGGACCGACGCCGCGAGCGCTCCGGGAAGGATGGGACACCCGGAGCGCTCGACGTTACAGCTCCATATATCACTGCCACTGGGCTAAATGAGTAATCCGCGCTTTGTAACGTACCCAATCTTGAGGTAGAAAGGCATCTAGTGGCCGCAGATACTTCTGTCCAGTTCGTTTTACAAGGACTGGATCTTAAGCAGGTGATGCCTGTGCCCGAGCAGGATGAGGACAAGGCAGGGACAGCTCTGGTAGTGGTGGCAATTCTTCCTCAAAGGTCAAAGGCGATACTTTCCAAGGAGATCACCTTGGGCCGTTCATGGGAATGAAAGGTTCTCAGTATCAGCGGAGTCTCTTTGGCTGGGGCATATTCCAGCAACGGTGGTAGGTGGATGTCCAGCAGCTTGGGATCTAGAATAGAGGAACTGGTTCTGTCCGGACTGTCTACAGCAGGAGAGTCCAGTATAGTTGGAGGCGGCAGCTCCTCGTAGATGAGCTCTAGAGTGCTCTGGCAGCTTTCCCGATCAGGTGAAGTGGGACAGCAGCTCGACACCTGAGCCTGTGGGGGAGGCCATCTTGGTGAATCTACTCTTGCAGGGTTCAAGAATCTTTGTTGGTGGGTAGTGAGAGTATCAGCTCCGACAGTGGTGATGGTCTAAGGTCATCAGGACTGATCTCACTGAAGGGTTCCTCTTCGAACATTCGCTGGAATAGCGGTGTATCACAGATGTGGCAGCGAGCATGTGGCAGTGAGTTGGTGCCAGCAAGCCCGAGGGGAGAGTGTAGCCAAATGTATTTTTCAGGAGGGGCAGAAGACCCGAAATTATTCGACATTTTTCGAATAGTGGACTATGCCCTTAAAAGAGAAGTATGGGCAAAGCTTTTTTGTCCATTATTTTTCCTCTTCTGTCACCCAGAGTCAGCTGACAGCAGGCTATTGCCCGCTTTTAGCTGACGTAGCAAAGCCACTTCAGGATCTGAAAGGATCCCTGCCATATTTCTGGGACCTACCCAACTGCCTGATGGACAGCTGGCTCTTCCTCACTCCTCCCTCTTCTGCCCACTGCTCCAGTGAGTGCTGGAGGAGCAGAGCGGAGAATTGTTGCTGACAGTCACAGCTCTCTGCTCCAGAAAGACTGAAAACTGAGTGATCAGTAGATGTGATTGTTCCGTTCTTGGGCTTAGAGCCGACGTAAGACTCCGTAGAGGTGAGTATAGATTTTTGTTTTTTTGTTTTTTTAAACGTCATACTCCTCTTTTTACCAGCTTTGCAATCATAAACTAAAGGAACATTAAAGCTGGTCATAGATAGATTGAAATTTGTCTGGTTCAGCAGAGACCAGCCTAATTTAGATCCATGTGTGGCCAATGCAGTTGAACAGAAGTCTATCTATCTGTCGGATGTGTGGTTCAGGCTTTTTTGTCGTCTGAATGAAAAAATGGAGCCATGTATGGCCAGCTTTAGGCTGGAGATTCTCTTAAATCAATAAATATTCATAAGTTTCAAGAAATAAAAAGGGGCACAGTTGGGATACAATGTTTTCCAACACTGCTCTGACCTGTCTATTAGTTTTACAGACAGATCCTGCCACAGGTTACTTACTGAAGCCTTCTTGAGCCTAAAGCCTGGTACACACAATCGGATTTTCTGTGGACAAAGCATAGGACTTTTGTCCGAAGGGCGTTGGCCATGAACTTGTCTTGCATACAAACGCCAAAGAATTGTCGGCCAAAAAACATGAAACTACGTGGTTTTTCAGCTCTTTAGCACCACCCTTTGGGTAACTTCTGCTAATGTTGTGTTATGGTTAGCATTGCTTCTGAGCATGCGTGTTTGTACTTTGGAGTTTTGTCCGATGGACTTCTGTACACACGATTGGATAATCCGACAAGACACATTCGTTGTCGAAAATTTTTAAAGCATGCTATCCAACATTTGTTGGCGGAAAATCCGACAACAATTGTCCGATGGAGCATACAAATGGTCGGATTTTCCGACAACAGCCTGTCATCACACAATTCCTGTCGGAAAATCTGATCGTGTGTATGAGGCTTAAGATGGCAGCTAGCACCACACAGCAATAGCGAAGCAGCAGACTTGACATAAATGTCAACATGAATATTTTCTGTGCACAGAAGGGCACTGTGCCAACAGATTTGTGAATGTTATTAGCGGCTGCTTTACATAAAGTGACTTTTTTGCTTGGGCTTATTTGTCCTTTAAGTTGCCCTGCAGCTCTTAAGCAACACTCGTGCTTCTCTCTCGCCAACAGATTTGTTTGTTTTGTGCTTTTGCCGGCTTTATTTGGCCTCAGTTTATCGCTGTAAAGCTCTTTTAGTGTCTCTTGTGTGAGTGTTCCATAAATATCTTATTATTACTGAAGTGGATAATGACTTGCAATGACGATTACATCAGCGATTGCATGTAAAAGTACTTCTGTAACAGTACAAGAGGCGGGAGGAAAGACAGAACAGACAGTACACTAGACAGTACCCCACTGTTCAGCAGAAAGGCCACTTGGTTAGCCTGCAGTATGAAATTAAAAGGGTAGTTATATAACCAAACATTTTAAAGACTAATGTGGTCTTTTTTTATATATATATCAGCATGGTCCTAGAACATTTTGGATCATGAAATCATTTTTTTTCTCAGTTTGCTGATTTAACTAAAAACTGTTATATTATTATTGTATTATAAATTGTTTTGCATCACGCCAGCAGGAAGGACATGAGGGAGAGGAATGTGCGTGCGCTTACAGCAGAAGAAGGAGGGGCAGCCCTTGAAAATATTCAGACTCTGCTAATGCAACCATGGACTAACAGTGACCATGCTGACAGGAGGAGAGAGCTGAGTGGTGACCCATCTGTGAGCTACTGTTTTATCATTGTCCAGAAGGCTGGAGATGTGTTTTGATCATGTTTAATCTGTGTTGCCTGGTTGGTGTGCCTTGATCACAAGACTGACTGAACTAGACATGCAATTAGTTCTGATCTAAATTCGTTTTTTAACGAATTTCGACAAATTCGTTAATTCAGGAATATTTATCCGTTTAACAAATTTTTCCGAATATTCATAAATCCTAAAATTCATAAATCGGAAATTCGAAAATCGGAAAACCCGAAAATTCATAAATCTGAAATAATAACTAACTAATAATAACTTAACTATTACTAACTATTAAATGATAGGTATTGGAATTTCCTTTCAAATTTGGCTGTTTAGTGAACGTAACAAATACAAATTTATCTGAAGTTACAAATTATCCGAAATAAAGAATGCCGTACCTAAACGAATGGAATGTAACAAATTAATAATAATAAATAATAATAATAAAAACTTTTTATTAATATTATTTATTATTAATTTGTACCATTCCATTTGTTTAGATGCGGCATTCTTTATTTTGGATCATTTGGATCATTTGTAACTTCAGATAAATGTTCACTAACAGCCAAATTTGAAAAGAATTTCCAATACCTATCATTAAAAGCGGGGTTCCACCCACTTTTGAGTGGTGGTCTTAAACGAAAGACCACCTCTCCACCCCTCGTTTTTAGATATTGAATTTTTTTTTTCCTTACAATTGTATCTTTTTTTAGAAGTACAAGTGTACTTCCGATTCAGCCAGGCCGCAGCCCAGGACGTCACATTCTCCTCTTCGGCAAGCTCCCCCGTTGTCTTCTGGGACCTGTGTGTGTCCCAGAAGACAAGCTGGCCATTCACAAAGCGTCGCGGGACTCGCGCATGCGCATCCGGAAACTGGAAGTGAAGCCGCAAAGGCTCCACTGCTGGTTTCCCTTAGTTGGAATGGCGGCGCCTGCACCCAAACCTTGTATTTATAATGTTTGTAGCTGCTGACTTTAAAAAAAAATAAAAAAATTGTGGGTGGAACACTGCTTTAATAGTTAGTTATTATTAGTTAGTTAGTTAGTTAGTTAGTTACTGGTATTCTTTCCAATTTTCGAATTTTCAAATTTTCGAATTTTCTAATTTTCTAATTTTCAAATTTTCGAATTGCGATCATATCGAATGACCCGGAAAACGAAAAAAAACAAAAACTGAATGAAACGAAAACAAACAGATAAAACACTCCCTATATAATACACAGGGACAATTGTGTTTACAGATCCCCCAAGGCAACTAGTGAGATGTGATAAAGGCTGCCACCGACAGGACGTAACAAAGTGTCATAAATTGAGACAATTATAAAAGTTCTGAAAGGAAAGGAAATCCAAAGAAAACATACAAGAGAAATAAAATGCAAAAGAATCAATAAATAATGTATTTGCATGATCTAAGAATTCCCGAGAACCAGGAATGTGGAGGCCATTTCACACGTTTGGTATGTAAAACACATGGCTCTTACATTCAGAGATCCCCCTTCGCCGGGCCCATATCACCAGCGCAGCCAGCGACAACTGCCGTCTTAATGGCGTTAGTCACAATGAACGTTCCCCCGACCTGACCAGGTAGATGAGCGCGTTTCACGGGGAGGTCAGAATCGCGTACATCAAATTTCTCTGCGCTGGAAACATTTTGATTGCCTGCCAGAAACAATTTGTGTATTTATAGCCGTTGAGAATATTTTTCTATCTTTAGACACATTAAAGTAAAGCCGAGCTATCTGCTGTAATCAGATTTCATAACCAACAGAAATGAAAACAAAATCGTATTTTTTTTTTTATCATTCCGTCTCACACCGTAATATTTGCCAAATAAATAGGTGTGACAGGACAATTGTGATCGCACTGACTGAATACATTGAGATGCAAATGGCTTTTCAGAGCCGTGCAGAGCTGATACAGCATGAGGTGTGGAGTGTTTAATACACTCATAATGTCAGGGAGATAGGATAGATAGATAGATAGATAGATAGATAGATAGATAGATAGATAGATAGATAGATAGATAGATAGATAGATAGATAGATAGATAGATAGATATGGAGAGGCAGATAGATAGATACATACATACCTTCATACATATAGGTGGAGAGATACAGTAGATATATTACACAGATAGATGCAGGGGGGAGAGAAAGATAGACAGGGAGTACTGTACTGTGATTTCTGTGTTAGGTGATAAATACCTACAAGAGTAGGTATTTCTTTAGCATGCATGTAATTAAGGTAATTAATGTAAAAAACGATATCCAAGATCAGTTTTGCCTTAATATGTATTACATTTTTACAAGCTTGCACTTTCATAATGTTGGTATCGTACTCAATATGGTAATTCACTTATTCGCCTCTAAAGGGAGCTCTCAGTGGCTCAGTGTAATCACTCTACCACTCTCCTAACAACTGTTAAGATGATATCGACCACACATGGAGTGTATTGTTTTCATTGAGTTGGCCAACTCATGGACTTGCATTGTGAAGGAGCAGAAAAAGACAATTAACAGCACAGTGAAGCAAAGCCAGTGAATGTTATGAGCAAATATGGCTGTGCCATGTTTAAATATATTTACATACTTTATCTGGATACAAGATGTTTAAAATATTAAAGTCTGGCTTTAGGCCAAAAAAAGTAGTGCTGATTGTCAGGTTGCAATACTCACCTTCAATCTGTAGCTGCCCCCTTGGTAGTACCTTTTTCTGACCACAAGATGTCCTCAGTCATCTGAGTTCATCTCAGAATACAAGGCATTCTCTGACTGGACATTGTGGACAGGAGAGGTGGCGACGCCAGGATCTCCACCTTGCTCATTCAGAGAACTCCTTGTATTCGCTGAAAAAAATACAAGGTTTTCTGTGAATGGTAGCAGTGCCAAGCTAGCTCCCCCTCTGGTTAGTGTGCACATGACACAGAAAAGTGCTATCTCTGTAGTAGCATCTATTACAACAATTGTCAGCTTCCACAGCAGGTATGAGGTATGCAAACTTATATTGGTGTGAGTAGACCAACATAATTGTGCAATTGTAACACTCAGCAATGTTACTGATTGCAGAAATATTTTTGTCCACAAGATGGCAATGTCAGTTATGCTTTATTTAGCTATGGCTGGCTTTACACAAAAGCAGTCTGGGAGATGTAGTTTGGAAAAGGATTTGAAATTGAACCATAATCATCCCTGGGCTGCATCTACAATGCCCATGGACACCAAAAAGCAGAAGGGGTCAGATATAAATGTAGCGGCCTCACCTCATCTCCTTCGTCTAGGGGTATGTCACACGACAGGGTGAGATGCGCTACGGCCCATGTCCTCCCCATAGCTGTGGGTGAGGTGAAGGCCAGTATCAGTATCTTCCTCGGGCCAATGTGTTTTAGTTATGAAACTCAGTCCTGCTATGCTGACACCTCCCTTTGCTCCCGTTAACCAGAGTCCACACACCTATCACAGTCCAACTCTTGTTTTATTGCAAGATCCACAATAAACAGGGCTTCAGTAGCCAACTGGTTGGAACATTATAACAGCCTGATACGGTGGGATGAGCAGGTCGAGGCACTATCCTGATTTCAATCTAAACCACTGTGGTTTCACCAGCGGTTATCGTAGCCTTGATTAGTACAGAACGTAGAACTTGTGAGTCTCTACCAGCAACTCAAGAGAACGTATTTAGGAGTACCTTTGCTGCGCTGTGGCCCCTATCAGGGGAAGATGTCCCTCCAAGGGAGTTACCGGAGGCCCATCCGTCACCAGGTTGATGCTGCTCCGGACTCTCCGGACGGGTGACCTCCCCGGCCTCCTCACCTCAGATGCGGGTCCCGTCCACCTCAGGGACCCTCGGATCACTTCGCCCTTGCGGGACCCAGTCAAAGTCACTGGGCCCCAGGCCTACGATTTAGTACCTCACCCCAGGCTGAAGGTGCCTGGGATGGACTCCAACTCCATTCCGGTCAGGCCTAGGGCGCCTGAGCCGACACTCCAAACCGCACGCACCCAGGCCTAAGGTGCCTGGGTGCGTGAAGAGAAGATCCTCGAAGACCTCGTGGTTAGGGCGTCTCCCCCTTTTATCTCCTCCCATCGACACCACGGCAGGTCCCCCGCCCTCGCCGTACCATCTCCGGAAAGGGACAAAAAGGGTAGCACTGCGGCAGTGACTCTACCTTGAGCCTGTGGGTACCCCGCCACCCACAGGCCAAGGAGAATAATACACCACCCAATCCTCCACGAATACAAAGGGGTCCAAAACCTCTCATAATTTACACACCTGGGTCACACTACTACCCAGGTGTACCCCAACTAAATTTAAAGACCCCGCTACATAAGGAAAAGCCTGGGAAAGAGTCAGGGCAGTTGGGGAGCGTGCCAACCAGAACAGGATTAGAAAGAAGGTGGTGTGCTGTGCCCAGTGAATGGGTTGCTGAGCTGGATTTACTGGACGCTAGAGCCAGGAGGTTCAACTAGAGTGTGTCTGTTGTAGTGCCCGGGGACTATTTCCTGACACTGCGGTGACCCAGCACACTATCACTTGGAGCTGCTGAGAAGGTCGCCATAAGGCCAGTTGCCACCATCACTGTACCGCAGCATAAAGGGGCCCCCACCGTACAGTAAACCCATCACCATTGGAAAGGAAGTTGGTGTGAGGGTCACAGACTCATCATTTAGTTGTAAACACCTGCTAGCAACCCTCAGCCCCAGATCCATTACTAGGCTGCTTCCACCTATTGACAATTCAAAATTTAGGATCTGTTACACCTGCCATTGTAAGTATCACCAAGCCACCTTAGGCAGAACCCTACATAGTCCAGTAGAGTGCTGACTCCAGCTGCTTAATCTGGGCCTGCCCTTTCTTTGTACTTGTTGCTCCAAAGGAGTTTTCTTCATTTACTAAGCCCAACATTCACAATATACCGCTTCTGTACCCTACCTGTGGGCAGGGACTACTGCATCTGTGCACACGGAGGTATGCTTTGCACTGTTCGTGCTCATCAATGTCCGGAACCAGGCAGGGACTGTGGTCATGTGAAAAGTCGAACATTAGGGCATATTCCCGACTTGGAAATAAGCTTCCCTGAGTGTAGTGATGAAGTGCAGAGTTTCTACACACCGTACTTGTATGTTTTGCATTAGAAGGGGCGTGCTAAGCCTGCGCCCACTCCACCAATCCAGCGCCAACTGTTACCTCACTCCCAGTAACAGAATGGAGTCCGGTCGAGCACATAGCGCGGACCTCGTGAGTGCTCATTAACTTATTCCTTCCCGTACCTCGTGATCCACCCTTGCATCTCTGTAATGCTAGCCTGCTCCCCGTTACCATGGGAGACAGACTGCTAGGGAGGGAGCCAGAGCACCGACCCCCTCGCTACCAGAGGACCTGTCACCTCGCAAGGTATCTTGCCTAGAGATTGATTGCTTTTAGCATTTTATTCCCTTCGGTTAACCATGGCAACTACCTCCTCTTCCTTGTCTTGCCGAGTTAACCTCTTGTAGTTATGTCACTCATACCCTATAGTGCTTTACAGACCCAGGTTCTTTAAAATATGCCAGAACCCTACATGCACCCCTTTGAACAACTTCAGACCAGGCTCAAAGCAGTTGAAGCAACTTTACTGTTGGAACTGTCAACATAACAGGCTAAGGTACTTCTCCTAACTAACCGTAACTGTGGCTGCCCCAGGTAAAATCCATTGTGGCGATATCCCAGATGTTGGTGTTCCAAAGAGTCAGTGTCTTCTTTTCCAGCAGCAGCTCTTTAGAACTCAAGGCTTGGCCAACCTCTCGGGTTCAGACCCCTGCCCCTTTTATGAAGACACAAGACCAGCTGGTCAGACCCAAAAAAGCATGCGAATATAGATCAGGAACGGCAACAAGAGACATTAACCCTTTTGCCCAGCCATGCTAACTAGCTCACATTAGGCAACCTGCCTACACACGTATTGGCTCATCTTCATCACCCTGCATGCCAATGGTTTTTAAAGGGCCCCAACATTGCCGGCAGAAGAGCTATCTCCACGACTTGTCTAAGTTACCCTATCCTGAGGGCAGAACTATGTTTAACTGTGTTTGTTTAAGGCCTGAACCTAGCCCACTTGTTTAAGAGCTCTCAAGTGACATGGACTGCCATACATTTGTTTACCCTGTTGGGTTGCTTGAGGTGTATCATCTCATATGGAGAGCTACTGTTTTATGCTCCCGAGGTCACAGTGTAAGCTGCCATTTGGCTTTTCATAAGCACCTCTGTGTAGTAGTTATACGGTTACTGTTGTGTTTTTGTGCATTGACATTCATGTGCAAATTTGCTCTGTTCTACTTTATGACTCAAATCTTGCAAGTCATAGCCCTCTCCAATGATGGCAGTGTCTAAATATTCTCGGTGTTGGCCCAACACCTTTGCTCTTTCACCATCCTACATAACCTTTTTAGGGATGAGCTTCGTGTTCGAGTCGAACATACGTTCGACTCGAACATCGGCTGTTCGATCGTTCGACGAAGATCGAACGATTTGGGCCGTTCACGCCAAATTCGAGTGACGCGAACGGCCCACAATGCACTACGCCATCGCAGTGTCATCCAGGCGCTGTGATTGGCCAAGCATGCACTGTGACCCCGCATGCTTGGCCAATCACAGCGCCGGCAGCGAGGAGAGCAATGATTGGCCACAGGCAGGATGCCTGTGGCCAATTATTGCTGAGGGTGTTTAGTACACGCACCACACTATAAAAGGCCGCCAGCACGGCGGCCTAGTGTAGTGTGTTCCGGAGCAGGGAAAGAGAAACATAGGCAGGGACAGTGACATTTATTTTTTTCTTGCTTAACCTGGATTCCTTTAGTTTAGGGA
The DNA here is from genome assembly GCA_029206835.1 of Rana muscosa. Lineage (NCBI taxonomy): Eukaryota > Metazoa > Chordata > Amphibia > Anura > Ranidae > Rana > Rana muscosa. Next base: position 355,810,791 of record CM055120.1, read on the forward strand.
AAGAGAAGGATAGGTAGGGAGAGTGTCAGTGTGTTTTACTGTGCGAATCCTTGTTTCTAGGGACAGGGAAGGACAGTGAGGGAATTCTCCTTGTGCTATAGTGTGCTTTAAAAAAACATTTTTTCTAGGGACAGAAAACTATAGGTAGGGAGAGTGTCAGTGTGTTTTACTGTGCGAATCCTTGTTTCTAGGGACAGGGAAGGACAGTGAGGGAATTCTCCTTGTGCTATAGTGTGCTTTAAAAAAACATTTTTTCTAGGGACAGAAAACTATAGGTAGGGAGAGTGTCAGTTTCTTTCACTGTGATAATCCTTGTTTCTAGGGACAAAGAAGGAAAGTGAGTGAAATTCTCCTTGTGCTATAGTGTGCTTTAAAAAAAACATTTTTTCTAGGGACAGAAAACTATAGGTAGGGAGAGTGTCAGTGTGTTTTACTGTGCGAATCCTTGTTTCTAGGGACAGGGAAGGACAGTGAGGGAATTCTCCTTGTGCTATAGTGTGCTTTAAAAAAACATTTTTTCTAGGGACAGAAAACTATAGGTAGGGAGAGTGTCAGTGTGTTTTACTGTGTGAATCCTTGTTTCTAGGGACAGGGAAGGACAGTGAGGGAATTCTCCTTGTGCTATAGTGTGCTTTAAAAAAACATTTTTTCTAGGGACAGAAAACTATAGGTAGGGAGAGTGTCAGTGTGTTTTACTGTGCGAATCCTTGTTTCTAGGGACAGGGAAGGACAGTGAGGGAATTCTCCTTGTGCTATAGTGTGCTTTAAAAAAACATTTTTTCTAGGGACAGAAAACTATAGGAAGGAAGAGTGTCAGTTTCTTTCACTGTGATAATCCTTGTTTCTAGGGACAAAGAAGGAAAGTGAGTGAAATTCTCCTTGTGCTATAGTGTGCTTTAAAAAAACTTTTTCTAGGGACAGAAAACTATAGGTAGGGAGAGTGTCAGTGTCTTTTACTGTGCGAATCCTTGTTTCTAGGGACAGGGAAGGACAGTGAGGGAATTCTCCTTGTGCTATAGTGTGCTTTAAAAAAACATTTTTTCTAGGGACAGAAAACTATAGGTAGTGTGAGGGGGTTAGCTCGGCAGCGGGTGTGTGTGACCCCCGAGATGGGCTCCCCACACAAAAACAGGCCCAGCAAACGGTGGTTGTGGTTTTCAAAATCAAAAAGGTGCGGTTTATTTTCTATTTACAGTGACAAAACACAGCAAAGCAAAAGAAACATAAACAAAATAAATCCTGGTCAACTTGACCTCTGACTAAACATACAGGTTTCCTAACTAACAACTGGGATCAGCCTAGTGCTGTCCTAGTCCCTAAGTCCCTGGTTTTAAATGTCCAAGCAAATAGCCACACAGGCTTTGTCTCACCGCACAGGGGTTCATTCTCCCTAGACAGTCCACACAGGTCTGGTTCCAGGCATGAGCTAACATCTAATGAAGCTGGGAGTTCCTATAGAGGCCTAAATGAGCTGACAAGCTTCAGCTGGTCTCATCAACTCCCTGTCTGTACGACGCCCCACACTCTCCCTAGAGGTATGAGTCATCCATGAGCCCACTAGCCTTATACAACTCTCCACCTAGTTGTATAAGTCGGCGTAAAGCCTGAATCTGGGCGAAATATATCTACCCCCCTGGATGCAACCAGGTGACTTTACCTTCCTGCTGTCACATACCCCCCCCTCTTGTTTTAACCTCGGGGTTGGAACACCAGCAATCAGGCATTCATGTACTCGAGACAAAGCATCCACATTCCCCATTTGAACGCCAGGGCGATGCTTTACTGTGAAGTTGAATTCCTGGAGGGCCAGGAACCACCTATTCACTCTTCTATTTGTTTCCTTGTTTTGAGCCATCCACTTTAACGGAGCGTGATCCGTAACCATGTCAAAGTGCCTACCTAGCAGATAGTACCGAAGGGAATCTAGAGCCCACTTCACCGCTAAACACTCCTTTTCAACGGTGGCGTAATTTACCTCATGGGACTTCAACTTCCTGCTGAGGTAAATGACTGGGTGCTCTTCCCCGTTCCAGACCTGGGACAATACTGCTCCTAACCCCACATCTGACGCATCACTTTGTACGACAAAGTCTTTAGAGAAGTCGGGTGAGTACAACACTGGCTGGCTACATAAGGCTTGTTTCAAGAATTGGAATGCTGCCTCAGCCTCGGGGGTCCATTTAATCATGACCGACCCTTTCCCCTTCGTCAGGTTGGTTAGGGGCACAGCCTTAGAAGCAAAGTGGGGAATGAATCGCCGATAATACCCAGCGATTCCCAGAAAGGCTCGTACCTGCTTCTTGCTGTTGGGACGTGGCCAACTCTGGATGGCCTCGACTTTGTTGAGTTGGGGTTTTATTACTCCCCTCCCAATGGTGTACCCAAGATATTTGGCCTCCTCCTGCCCAATGGTACACTTCTTGGGGTTAGCCGTAAACCCCGCTTCCCGAACAGAGTCCAGGACTGCTTGCACTTTTGGCAGATGTGAGGCCCAATCTGTGCTATGGACAATTATGTCATCCAGGTAAGCCGCAGCATACTTCCGATGGGGCCTCAGCATCTGGTCCATTTTCCGCTGGAATGTGGCCGGCGCATTCTGTAACCCGAACGGCATTCTTTTATATTGGAACGCCCCGTCTGGGGTTACAAATGCGGTTTTCTCTTTGGCCGACTTGGCCAGGGGGATTTGCCAATACCCTTTTGTGAGGTCAAGAGTCGTCATGTATCGGGCTGTTCCCAGCCGGTCGATCAACTCATCTATACGTGGCATGGGGTAGGTGTCAAATTTTGTAACTTTGTTCAACTGTCAAAAATCGTTACAAAATCGCCAGCTCCCATCCGGTTTAGGCACCAACACAATGGGACTAGACCAATCACTTTGGGACTCCTCTATCACCCCTAAGTTCAGCATTTTCTGTACTTCCTCCCGTATTGCCTCCCGTCGGGCCTCTGGGATCCGATAGGGTTTTAACTTCACCCTTTCACCGGGCGGGGTAATGATGTCATGCTCTACCCCAGATGTTTGTCCCGGCAGCTCAGAGAATACCTCCTTGTTGCGAAGCACAAACTCCTTAACCTCCTGTTGTTGGGGTTGTGACAAGGTGGCTGCTATTCCAACCTCCGGAATCACGCAACCAGTTTGAGCTGGTGACCAAGTGTCTGCGACTAGGGACTCTCTATCCCTCCAGGCTTTCAACAGATTAACGTGATAGATCTGTTCGGGCTTTCGCCTTCCTGGTTGTCTGACCTTGTAATTCACTTCGCTCACTTTTTCCATTATCTCGTAGGGGCCTTGCCATTTGGCAAGGAATTTACTTTCAACCGTAGGGACAAGTACCAGTATCCTATCCCCCGGGGAAAAGGTACGGGTCTTGGCTCCACGGTTGTACACTCTCTGCTGTGCTAACTGCGCTTGGGCCAAATGTTCCTTCACGATGGGCATTACCTGTGCAATTCGGTCTTGCATCAGGGCGACATGCTCAATCACACTCCTGTGGGGAGAACTCTCACTTTCCCAAGTTTCCTTGGCAATATCCAACAGCCCTCTTGGGTGTCTCCCATACAGTAACTCAAAGGGGGAGAATCCCGTAGAGGATTGGGGCACCTCCCTAATAGCAAACATCAGATAAGGAAGTAGACAGTCCCAATCCTTTCCATCTCTATCCACCACTTTCTTCAACATTTGTTTTAGGGTTTTGTTGAACCTTTCAACCAGCCCATCGGTTTGGGGGTGATACACAGATGTACGTAATTGCGTCACTTTGAACAATTTACACAGCTCCTTCATAACCCGGGACATAAAGGGTGTACCTTGGTCCGTAAGCAGTTCTTTACAAATACCCACCCGGCTAAACACAAGAGATAGCTCTTTGGCTATGGTTTTGGCCGAGGTATTTCGGAGAGGGATCGCTTCTGGATAACGGGTGGCATAGTCCATTATAACTAATATGTACTGGTGCCCCCTAGCGGACTTGATTATAGGACCTACCAAATCCATGGCGATCCTCTCAAACGGGACCTCAATGATGGGTAGAGGGACCAGCGGGCTACGGAAATGTGGCATCGGGGCCGACCTCTGACACACAGGGCAGGAGGAACAATAATTTTCTATGTCCTTCATCACCCCCGGCCAATAGAATCTCTGTAATACCCTCTCTCGGGTTTTCTCTGTCCCCAGATGACCTCCAAGAATGTGCCCATGGGCCAACTCCAACACCAACTTCCTGTAAGGTTTGGGCACCACAAGCTGCTCAACGGTTTCTTCTGCCCTTTTTGCCACCCGATACAGTAGGTCCTTCTCTACGCTGAAGTATGGGTAAGTGCAGGTATTATCTGGGTTCACTAACTCGCCATCTATTTTCACTACGTTTTCCCGTGCCTTTATTAGGGCGGGGTCTTTCAACTGTTCTGTGGCAAAGTTTTCCCTGTGAACCTCAAGATCAGAAAACTCCACAGACGGTAGGTTTTCGTCTGAGGAGGTGGGCTCCTCTCCAGTTTCTTGAGTCTCCCCTGCCAATACTGATAAGGGAAATTCTGGAGAGTCCTCACCACTCTCAGGGGAGTTCTGGCTATCACATTCCTGGTACATCGGGGCACCAGTGGGGGGCTCAGGATCATCCCACAGTTCCCAGAACTTCGGAAAATCCCTTCCCACAATGGCGTCATGCGGTAACTGAGATACTAAGCCCACTGGATGAGAGAGGGTACCTTTGGGGGTCTCGAAACACACTGTAGTCACTGGATACTCTCGGGTGTCCCCATGCACACAAATAACAGCTACCTTGCTATTCCCAGAGACCTCTGTTTTAACTAACTCAGCCTTTATCAGGGTCACAAGGCTACCTGAATCCAGCAATACCACAACATTTCTACCATTAACACACATTTTGCATAAATGTTTCTCAGTTCCTCGAATGGCAGTGCATGCGACTGTCGCACACAGCGACTGACGTCTGCCCGTCAGAAAGTCACACTGCATGGGTTCCTCCACAACCGGGCAATTGGCTGCAATATGTCCCGCTTGCCGGCAGCGGTAGCAAACGATCCTTCTTGCGGCCTCTTGAGCCGCTGATTTCCCAGGCTGTTCTCGCCAAACTTGGGGTAGAGCTCCCACCCTCTCACTCTCTCCACCCTCACCCCTTGGAATCCTCTTATCCGCCCCTGGGGATGGTCTGGTCTTAGGGTGGAAAGTCCGAGTGTCTCTGGAAGAGGCCGTCAGGTTCTCTGTAGCCAAGTATTTCTCCACACGATCCACAAGACCATCGGCCGTCTCTGGGTCTCCATGGCTTACCCACTTTTGGATGGCAGTAGGAAGAGCTCTCAAAAACCGATCCATTACAACACGTTCCACAATCTTTGGTGCGGACAAAGTCTCTGGCTGTAGCCACTTTCTGCTCAGGTGAATGAGATCATACATTTGAGACCTGGGGGGTTTTCCAAGCTGGAAAGTCCAGTTATGCACACGCTGAGCCCGGACAGCCTGGGTGACACCCAGCCTTGCCAATATTTCAGCTTTTAGCATTGCATAGTCTTTTGCTTGGTTAGGCTCTAGGTCATAGTAAGCTTTCTGCGATTCACCAGTTAACAGAGGAGCCACCAGTCCAGCCCACTGCTCCTCAGGCCACTTTTCTCTTTCAGCAGTCCTTTCAAATGTGGTCAAAAATACCTCTGGATCATCCTCTCCAGTCATTTTTGTCAATAAACGACTCACCCCAAAGGACGCGGTATTAGTGGGACGGCTTTCCTCACTGGTCTGCGGACGTTGCTGCATTGCTGCTTCCATCTGTTGTTGTAGTCTCTGCTCTTGCTTCTGTAACAGGTCTATGAAGCGGGCCTCAGATTGCTGCTGGGCTTGTTGCTGAGCCTCCAGACTCTGTTGCAAAGTTGCGTTTGTCTGCTGCTGGGCTGCAAGGCTCTGTTGATGAGCTTGCTGCTGGGCTGCAAGGCTCTGTTGATGAGCTTGCTGCTGGGCTGCGAAGTTCTGTTGTTGAGCTGCAAGGCTCTTTTGCAAACCTGCATTTGTCTGCTGTTGATTGGCATTTGCTAGAGCCAGCTGCTTCAGTATCTCCTCCATGCTGGCTTAAAAAAAAACTGCCCGCATTCTCCACCAACTGTGAGGGGGTTAGCTCGGCAGCGGGTGTGTGTGACCCCCGAGATGGGCTCCCCACACAAAAACAGGCCCAGCAAACGGTGGTTGTGGTTTTCAAAATCAAAAAGGTGCGGTTTATTTTCTATTTACAGTGACAAAACACAGCAAAGCAAAAGAAACATAAACAAAATAAATCCTGGTCAACTTGACCTCTGACTAAACATACAGGTTTCCTAACTAACAACTGGGATCAGCCTAGTGCTGTCCTAGTCCCTAAGTCCCTGGTTTTAAATGTCCAAGCAAATAGCCACACAGGCTTTGTCTCACCGCACAGGGGTTCACTCTCCCTAGACAGTCCACACAGGTCTGGTTCCAGGCATGAGCTAACATCTAATGAAGCTGGGAGTTCTTATAGAGGCCTAAATGAGCTGACAAGCTTCAGCTGGTCTCATCAACTCCCTGTCTGTACGACGCCCCACACTCTCCCTAGAGGTATGAGTCATCCATGAGCCCACTAGCCTTATACAACTCTCCACCTAGTTGTATAAGTCGGCGTAAAGCCTGAATCTGGGCGAAATATATCTACCCCCCTGGATGCAACCAGGTGACTTTACCTTCCTGCTGTCACAGTAGGAAGAGTGTCAGTTTCTTTCACTGTGAAAATCCTTGTTTCTAGGGACAAAGAAGGAAACTGAGGGAAATTCTCCTTGTGCTATAGTGTGCTTTAAAAAAACATTTTTTCTAGGGACAGAAAACTATAGGTAGGGAGAGTGTCAGTGTCTTTTACTGTGCGAATCCTTGTTTCTAGGGACAGGGAAGGACAGTGAGGGAATTCTCCTTGTGCTATAGTGTGCTTTAAAAAAACATTTTTTCTAGGGACAGAAAACTATAGGAAGGAAGAGTGTCAGTTTCTTTCACTGTGAAAATCCTTGTTTCTAGGGACAAAGAAGGAAAGTGAGTGAAATTCTCCTTGTGCTATAGTGTGCTTTAAAAAAAAAAATTTCTAGGGACAGAAAACTATAGGTAGGGAGAGTGTCAGTGTCTTTTACTGTGCGAATCCTTGTTTCTAGGGACAGGGAAGGACAGTGAGGGAATTCTCCTTGTGCTATAGTGTGCTTTAAAAAAACATTTTTTCTAGGGACAGAAAACTATAGGAAGGAAGAGTGTCAGTTTCTTTCACTGTGATAATCCTTGTTTCTAGGGACAAAGAAGGAAAGTGAGTGAAATTCTCCTTGTGCTATAGTGTGCTTTAAAAAAACATTTTTTCTAGGGACAGAAAACTATAGGTAGGGAGAGTGTCAGTGTGTTTTACTGTGCGAATCCTTGTTTCTAGGGACAGGGAAGGACAGTGAGGGAATTCTCCTTGTGCTATAGTGTGCTTTAAAAAAACATTTTTTCTAGGGACAGAAAACTATAGGAAGGAAGAGTGTCAGTTTCTTTCACTGTGATAATCCTTGTTTCTAGGGACAAAGAAGGAAAGTGAGTGAAATTCTCCTTGTGCTATAGTGTGCTTTAAAAAAACATTTTTTCTAGGGACAGAAAACTATAGGTAGGGAGAGTGTCAGTGTCTTTTACTGTGCGAATCCTTGTTTCTAGGGACAGGGAAGGACAGTGAGGGAATTCTCCTTGTGCTATAGTGTGCTTTAAAAAAACATTTTTTCTAGGGACAGAAAACTATAGGAAGGAAGAGTGTCAGTTTATTTCACTGTGATAATCCTTGTTTCTAGGGACAAAGAAGGAAAGTGAGTGAAATTCTCCTTGTGCTATAGTGTGCTTTAAAAAAACATTTTTTCTAGGGACAGAAAACTATAGGTAGGGAGAGTGTCAGTGTCTTTTACTGTGCGAATCCTTGTTTCTAGGGACAGGGAAGGACAGTGAGGGAATTCTCCTTGTGCTATAGTGTGCTTTAAAAAAACATTTTTTCTAGGGACAGAAAACTATAGGAAGGAAGAGTGTCAGTTTCTTTCACTGTGATAATCCTTGTTTCTAGGGACAAAGAAGGAAAGTGAGTGAAATTCTCCTTGTGCTATAGTGTGCTTTAAAAAAACATTTTTTCTAGGGACAGAAAACTATAGGTAGGGAGAGTGTCAGTGTCTTTTACTGTGCGAATCCTTGTTTCTAGGGACAGGGAAGGACAGTGAGGGAATTCTCCTTGTGCTATAGTGTGCTAAAGCATTCCTCATCAACCATCTTTGAAATCCTTGTTTTTTTGGACAGTCAGGGAAATTGTCGTTGTGCTATTCTGTGCAAAAGCAATCATCCTCAACCATATTTAGAAATCCTTAAGTAAAGGGACAGAGAAGGACACCTGAAGGTAGCCCTTATTGCTTTTTTCCCATCTCCCTGCAGGCCATCTATTAGAATGTCTGGAAGGCAAACAAGGAGAGGCAGACAGTCAGGAGGCAATAAAAGAGGGCAAGCAGGCTCTGTGTCTGGGGGCAACAGTGCTGGTCGTGGACGCGGTGCATTGTCATCAGCACATGGCCATGGGACACGCTTGTCCTTCTTTTCGGCAGCTGGACATGTTGAGCCACATCATGCCGAAGACTTGGTAGAGTGGATGACCAAGCCCTCCTCCTCCTCCTCATCCTCTCTCACCCAGGCTCAGGGTACTGGAAAAGCAGCTGCCAAAGCGTCCTCTTCCCTGGTATCAATGTCAGACTCATCATCAGTCACTCCTTCCCTAGACCCACCATGTCCTCCTCCTGAGGAGTCCCCCGAACTGTTTCAGCACAGTGTTGGGTACATGCTCCAGGAGGATGCCCAGCGTTTCGAAGGGTCTGATGATGAAACCCAGCTAGAGGAAGGCAGTAGCGTGAGAGCAGACAGAGGGGATGCTCAAGAAGGACACCAATCTGGCAGTCATGTTCCAGCAGCTGCAGCATACTGCCAGATTGGCTCCAGTGATGAGGAGGGAGGTGATGATGAGGTCACTGACTCCACGTGGGTGCCTAATAGGAGAGAGGAGGAGGAGGAGGATGAGGAGGAGGCACATCTCCAACGAGGCAGGATGCCCTTTGGTGGCCAGCGTAAGGGCAGTACACCGACGGAATCACACCGCAGAGCTCCGCCTGTGCAGGGCGCTGCCTCTGCCCGTCATTCAAAAAGTTCTTTGGTGTGGGCCTTTTTTGAGGCTAGTGCATCAGATCGCACAGCTGCTGTTTGCAACATATGTCTCAAGCGTATATCGCGTGGCCAAAACATCAGCCGCTTGGGTACCACATGCCTGACCAGACATATGTTGACCTGCCATGCAGCTCGTTGGCAAGCCTACCTCAAAGACCCACACCAAAGAACAAAGCGGACCTCTCCTTGCACCGCATCAGCTGGGATCTCCAACCCCACTATAACTTCAGTCCTCTCTGAAACATGCACTGAGAGGAATGAAGGTGTAGAATTAGGTGTGTCACAGCCAAGTACTTGCGGCCACTCTGCTAGCAGTACACCGACGTCCGATTCTAGCAGGCAAATTTCCCTGCCCCAGCTGCTGGACCGTCAAAAGAAGTTCACTCCCAGCCATCCACATGCCCAGCGGTTGAATGCTAGCTTGGCTAAATTGATAGCGCTTCAACTGCTGCCTTTTCAGTTGGTAGACTCGGCCCCCTTCCGTGAGTTTGTGCAATGTGCGGTTCCTCAGTGGCAGGTTCCCAAACGCCACTTTTTCTCACGGAAGGCTATTCCGGCTCTCTACCGGCATGTGGAAGGCAATGTCTTGGCCTCGCTGGACAGGGCGGTCAGCGGTAAGGTGCATATTACCGCTGACTCATGGTCCAGCAGGCATGGACAGGGACGTTACCTTTCTTTCACGGCCCATTGGGTCACTCTTTTGGCAGCTGGGAAGGATGCAGGACAAGGTGCAGTAGTGTTGGAGGTTGTTCCACCGCCACGCCTCCAAAATGCTACTACTGGTTGTGACACACCTCTCTCCTCCACCCCCTCCTCTTCTTCTTCCTTCATGGCCTCTTCCTGTGGTTTGTCCTATGAACCAGCGGTGCTCCGTAGCCGTTCAAGGGGCTACGCAAGTACGCAGGCAAAAAGATGCCATGCCGTGCTTGCGCTGGTGTGTTTGGGGGACAGAAGCCACACTGGGGCAGAGGTCCTGTCTGCTCTGCAGGGCCAGGCCGAGAGGTGGTTGACGCCACGCCAGCTTAAGCCAGGAATGGTGGTTTGCGACAATGGCACCAACCTCCTCTCCGCCCTCCGACAGGGACAACTGACCCATGTGCCCTGTGTGGCTCACGTCCTTAACCTGGTGGTGCAGCGGTTCTTGGGCAGGTACCCGGGCTTACAGGATGTCCTGAGGCAGGCCAGGAAAGTCTGTGTGCATTTCCGCAGATCTTATAATGCCAGTGCTCGCCTGGCTGAGCTGCAAAAGGAGTTGAACCTGCCCAAGAACCGCCTTATATGTGACATGCCCACCAGGTGGAACTCAACGTTGGCCATGCTGCAGCGGCTGCACACGCAGCAGAGGGCCATCAATGAGTACCTTTGCGACTACGGCACCAGGACAGGGTCAGGGGAGCTTGTTTTTTTTTCTCCACGCCAGTGGGGCATGATCAGGGATGCATGCACTGTCCTGGCACCATTTGAGGAGGCCACGAGGATGGTGAGCAGTGACAGTGCATGCATCAGTGACACTGTACCTCTTGTCCACCTGTTGGAGCACATGCTGCGTGGAATAATGGACAGGGCACTTGAGGCAGAACAGAGGCAGGAAGAGGAGGACTTCCTTGCCTCTCAAGGCCCCCTTTACCCAGACAGTGTTCCTTCTGTCCCACCCATCGCACAGGAAGGGGACGAGGAGGAGGAGGAGGAGGAGAAGGAGGAGGAGGATTGTGTCAGCATGGAGGTGGAGGCTGGCACTCAGCATCATCAGCAGCAGTCTTTTAGGGATGATTTACAGTCCCAAGAAACCAGTGGACTTGTACGTGGCTGGGAGGAGGTGGCTGCGGATCATGTCGTCCTTAGTGACCCAGAGGACTCCGGAGCGAATGCCTCAGCAAACCTACGCTGCATGGCCTCCCTGATCCTGCAAAGTCTGCGGAAGGATCCTCGTATTCTTCGGATCAAGGAGAGGGACCATTACTGGCTGGCCACTCTCCTTGATCCACGGTACAAGGGTAAGGTTGCGGACCTTATGTTACCGTCACAGAGGGAGCAGAGGATGAGACAACTCCAAGGAGGCCTTGCAGAAAGGTCTGTGCAACGCGTTCCCAGAGACTGGGAGGTTACAAACTCCTGGTCCTGGACAACGAGTTGCTGAGGCTTCGGCCAGTCAAAGAAGGAGCGGTGGGGAAGGTGGCCGTCTGACCGATGCGTTCAGACAATTCTTTAGTCCGCAGCCCCAAAGTATGATCGGTTCCAGCAACCATCGCCAGCGTCTGATAAACATGGTGCAGGAATATCTAGGGGCAAGGTCAGACTTGGACACCTTCCCCACCGAAAATCCTCTGGCTTACTGGGTCTTGAGTAGTGATGAGCCGAACACCCCCGGGTTCGGTTCGCACCAGAACCCGCGAACGGACCGAAAGTTCGAACGAACATTAGAACCCTATTAAATACAATGGATGCGAACGTTCGAATTCTAAAGTGCTAATTATAACAACTATTATGCATGTTATTGTCATAAATAGGGTTTGGGAACCCAGGTTCTGCACCAGGGGACATGTATCAATGCAAAAAGAAGTTTTAAAAACGGTCGTTTTTCGGGAGCAGTCATTTTAATGATGCATAAAGTGAAAAAAAAAAAGTCAAATATTCCTTTAAATATCGTACCTGGGGGGTGTCTAAAGTATGCCTGTGAAGTGCCACGTGTTTCCCGTGTTTAGAACTGTCCCTGCACAAAATGACACTTCTAAAGGAAAAAAAAGCCATTTAAAACTGCTTGCGGCTTTAATGTAATGTCTGGTCCCGGTAATATGGATGAAATTCTTTAAGAAAAATGGCATAGCTACCCCATGACCCCCCCCCTACCCCAGCCCATTACCAGCCCCTTTGGGTCTTGTATGGATATTAAGGGGAACCCCGCACATAAAATAAAAAAGGCCCTATATACTCTGAACAGCCGTATACAGGCGGTGCATACAAGACAGGGACTGTAGGTTTGTTCTTATGTAGAATCTGTTTGTAATTTTGAACAGGTACATTGTTGAAGTGTAGCTCCAGCCCAAAAATCTATTTTTAAACTTTTTGGGAAACATAGGTAAGGGTTATCACCCCTGTAACATTTGTTTTGCTGTCTGTGCCCCTGTTCAGAACATTTCACCTCACTTTCCGTCCCAATGACAACTGTTTTTGAAATGTGGTGTTTTTCTTGAAACAAGGATTGCTGATAAAGCATCAGTACAGATGAGACCCCTTTCTCCCATATTTATTCTTACAGGAGAGAATTTTCCTTTCTAGGGGTAGATTTCCTCTCACTTCCTGTTGTCTTCTTTCGTTTGCAAGTAGGAGTCGTTTGTAAGTTGGATGTTTGAAAGTAGGGACCTGCCGTATATACTCTGCAGAAATAGGCCCCTTAGTTGTTGGTGTTGGCACAACACTGTAAGCACTCAGTTACTCTTGGTTGGTGCTGGAACGCCCTGCTGTCAACTATTATATCAGGAATTTTAATTACATATAATTGTTGAACAGTGGTAGTAAAAATTGGGGCTTTGATGGTGGTGCTGGTGCCACAACACTGTAAGCCCTGACAGTTACTCTTGGTGGGTGCAGCAATGGGCCCTGCTGTGAATTATTAGATCAAGAATTGTAATTACATGCCCCTTTTGAACAGGGGCTGAAAAATTGGGCCTTTCGTGGTGGTGGTGGTGGTGGTGGTGGCGTTGCCACAAGACTGTAAGCCCTCAGAGTTACTCTTGGTGGGTGCAGCAATGGACCCTGCTGTGAATTATTAGATCAAGAATTGTAATTGCATGCCCCTGTTGAACAGGGGCTGAAAAATTGGGCCTTAGGCACTGGTGGCACAACACTACAACCCCTCACAGATACTGTACTTGGAGCACAGCAATGAGCCCTGTTGCAAAGTATTGCTTCAAAAATTGTAATGACACGCCCCTGTTAAACAGGGGCTGAAAAATTGGGCCTTAGGCACTGGTGCCACAACACTCCAACCCCTCACAGATACTGTACTTGGAGCACAGCAATGAGCCCTATGGCAAATTATTGCTAAAAAATTTTTAATTACACGCCCCTGTAAAACAGGGGCTGAAAAATTGGGCCTTAGCCACTGGTGGCGGCACCCATAAACAAAAATGATCTTCCAAGCTATCATCATCAATCGTATCATTGAGGACTCGGAGGAGGAGGATAGCCAGTCAACATAACAGCACAGGCACTCAGCATCAGCATCAGTCTTGAAGGGATGTGACATGTTAAAATCAATTAGTCTGTTATATCAGCATCAGGTGTGTGGTAGCTGGTGGTGATCCAAGACTGGTTCATCTTGATGAAAGTCAGTCGATCAACCGAGTCGGTGGACAGGCGCACCCTGTGATCCGTGACAAATCCTCCAGCAGCACTGAATGTGCGTTCCGAAAGAACGCTGGATGCAGGACAGGCCAGTAGCTCAATTGCATACTGTGCAAGCTCTGGCCAGTGATCCATCCTCAAGACCCAGTAAGCCAGAGGATTTTCGGTGGGGAAGGTGTCCAAGTCTGACCTTGCCCCTAGATATTCCTGCACCATGTTTATCAGACGCTGGCGATGGTTGCTGGAACCGATCATACTTTGGGGCTGCGGACTAAAGAATTGTCTGAACGCATCGGTCAGACGGCCACCTTCCCCACCGCTCCTTCTTTGACTGGCCGAAGCCTCAGCAACTCGTTGTCCAGGACCAGGAGTTTGTAACCTCCCAGTCTCTGGGAACGCGTTGCACAGACCTTTCTGCAAGGCCTCCCGGAGTTGTCTCATCCTCTGCTCCCTCTGCGACGGTAACATAAGGTCCGCAACCTTACCCTTGTACCGTGGATCAAGGAGAGTGGCCAGCCAGTAATGGTCCCTCTCCTTGATCCGAAGAATACGAGGATCCTTCCGCAGACTTTGCAGGATCAGGGAGGCCATGCAGCGTAGGTTTGCTGAGGCATTCGCTCCGGAGTCCTCTGGGTCACTAAGGACGACATGATCCGCAGCCACCTCCTCCCAGCCACGTACAAGTCCACTGGTTTCTTGGGACTGTAAATCATCCCTAAAAGACTGCTGCTGATGATGCTGAGTGCCAGCCTCCACCTCCATGCTGACACAATCCTCCTCCTCCTCCTCCTCCTCCTCCTCCTCTTCCTCCTCTTCCTGTGCGATGGGTGGGACAGAAGGAACACTGTCTGGGTAAAGGGGGCCTTGAGAGGCAAGGAAGTCCTCCTCTTCCTGCCTCTGTTCTGCCTCAAGTGCCCTGTCCATTATTCCACGCAGCGTGTGCTCCAACAGGTGGACAAGAGGTACAGTGTCACTGATGCATGCACTGTCACTGCTCACCATCCTCGTGGCCTCCTCAAATGGTGCCAGGACAGTGCATGCATCCCTGATCATGCCCCACTGGCGTGGAGAAAAAAAACCAAGCTCCCCTGACCCTGTCCTGGTGCCGTAGTCGCACAGGTACTCATTGATGGCCCTCTGCTGCGTGTGCAGCCGCTGCAGCATGGCCAACGTTGAGTTCCACCTGGTGGGCATGTCACATATAAGGCGGTTCTTGGGCAGGTTCAACTCCTTTTGCAGCTCAGCCAGGCGAGCACTGGCATTATAAGATCTGCGGAAATGCACACAGACTTTCCTGGCCTGCCTCAGGACATCCTGTAAGCCCGGGTACCTGCCCAAGAACCGCTGCACCACCAGGTTAAGGACGTGAGCCACACAGGGCACATGGGTCAGTTGTCCCTGTCGGAGGGCGGAGAGGAGGTTGGTGCCATTGTCGCAAACCACCATTCCTGGCTTAAGCTGGCGTGGCGTCAACCACCTCTCGGCCTGGCCCTGCAGAGCAGACAGGACCTCTGCCCCAGTGTGGCTTCTGTCCCCCAAACACACCAGCGCAAGCACGGCATGGCATCTTTTTGCCTGCGTACTTGCGTAGCCCCGTGAACGGCTACGGAGCACCGCTGGTTCATAGGACAAACCACAGGAAGAGGCCATGGAGGAAGAAGAAGAGGAGGGGGTGGAGGAGAGAGGTGTGTCACAACCAGTAGTAGCATTTTGGAGGCGTGGCGGTGGGACAACCTCCAACACTACTGCACCTTGTCCTGCATCCTTCCCAGCTGCCAAAAGAGTGACCCAATGGGCCGTGAAAGAAAGGTAACGTCCCTGTCCATGCCTGCTGGACCATGAGTCAGCGGTAATATGCACCTTACCGCTGACCGCCCTGTCCAGCGAGGCCAAGACATTGCCTTCCACATGCCGGTAGAGAGCCGGAATAGCCTTCCGTGAGAAAAAGTGGCGTTTGGGAACCTGCCACTGAGGAACCGCACATTGCACAAACTCACGGAAGGGGGCCGAGTCTACCAACTGAAAAGGCAGCAGTTGAAGCGCTAGCAATTTAGCCAAGCTAGCATTCAACCGCTGGGCATGTGGATGGCTGGGAGTGAACTTCTTTCGACGGTCCAGCAGCTGGGGCAGGGAAATTTGCCTGCTAGAATCGGACGTCGGTGTACTGCTAGCAGAGTGGCCGCAAGTACTTGGCTGTGACACACCTAATTCTACACCTTCATTCCTCTCAGTGCATGTTTCAGAGAGGACTGAAGTTATAGTGGGGTTGGAGATCCCAGCTGATGCGGTGCAAGGAGAGGTCCGCTTTGTTCTTTGGTGTGGGTCTTTGAGGTAGGCTTGCCAACGAGCTGTATGGCAGGTCAACATATGTCTGGTCAGGCATGTGGTACCCAAGCGGCTGATGTTTTGGCCACGCGATATACGCTTGAGACATATGTTGCAAACAGCAGCTGTGCGATCTGATGCACTAGCCTCAAAAAAGGCCCACACCAAAGAACTTTTTGAATGACGGGCAGAGGCAGCGCCCTGCACAGGCGGAGCTCTGCGGTGTGATTCCGTCGGTGTACTGCCCTTACGCTGGCCACCAAAGGGCATCCTGCCTCGTTGGAGATGTGCCTCCTCCTCATCCTCCTCCTCCTCCTCTCTCCTATTAGGCACCCACGTGGAGTCAGTGACCTCATCATCACCTCCCTCCTCATCACTGGAGCCAATCTGGCAGTATGCTGCAGCTGCTGGAACATGACTGCCAGATTGGTGTCCTTCTTGAGCATCCCCTCTGTCTGCTCTCACGCTACTGCCTTCCTCTAGCTGGGTTTCATCATCAGACCCTTCGAAACGCTGGGCATCCTCCTGGAGCATGTACCCAACACTGTGCTGAAACAGTTCGGGGGACTCCTCAGGAGGAGGACATGGTGGGTCTAGGGAAGGAGTGACTGATGATGAGTCTGACATTGATACCAGGGAAGAGGACGCTTTGGCAGCTGCTTTTCCAGTACCCTGAGCCTGGGTGAGAGAGGATGAGGAGGAGGAGGAGGGCTTGGTCATCCACTCTACCAAGTCTTCGGCATGATGTGGCTCAACATGTCCAGCTGCCGAAAAGAAGGACAAGCGTGTCCCATGGCCATGTGCTGATGACAATGCACCGCGTCCACGACCAGCACTGTTGCCCCCAGACACAGAGCCTGCTTGCCCTCTTTTATTGCCTCCTGACTGTCTGCCTCTCCTTGTTTGCCTTCCAGACATTCTAATAGATGGCCTGCAGGGAGATGGGAAAAAAGCAATAAGGGCTACCTTCAGGTGTCCTTCTCTGTCCCTTGAAACAAGGACTTTGACAGTGAAAGAAACTGACACACTCTCCCTACCTACAGTTTTCTGTCCCTAGAAAAAATGTTTTTTTTAAGCACAATTTAGCACAAGGAGAATTCACTCACTGTCCTTCCAGGTCCCTGGAAACAAGGACTTTGACAGTGAAAGAAACTGACACACTCTCCCTACCTACAGTTTTCTGTCCCTAGAAAAAATGTTTTTTTTAAGCACAATTTAGCACAAGGAGAATTACCTCACTGTCCTTCCAGGTCCCTGGAAACAAGGACTTTGACAGTGAAAGAAACTGACACACTCTCCCTACCTACAGTTTTCTGTCCCTAGAAAAAATGTTTTTTTTAAGCACAATTTAGCACAAGGAGAATTACCTCACTGTCCTTCCAGGTCCCTGGAAACAAGGACTTTGACAGTGAAAGAAACTGACACACTCTCCCTACCTACAGTTTTCTGTCCCTAGAAAAAATGTGTTTTTTTAAGCACAATTTAGCACAAGGAGAATTCACTCACTGTCCTTCCAGGTCCCTGGAAACAAGGACTTTGACAGTGAAAGAAACTGACACACTCTCCCTACCTACAGTTTTCTGTCCCTAGAAAAAATGTTTTTTTTAAGCACAATTTAGCACAAGGAGAATTCACTCACTGTCCTTCCAGGTCCCTGGAAACAAGGACTTTGACAGTGAAAGAAACTGACACACTCTCCCTACCTACAGTTTTCTGTCCCTAGAAAAAATGTTTTTTTTAAGCACAATTTAGCACAAGGAGAATTACCTCACTGTCCTTCCAGGTCCCTGGAAACAAGGACTTTGACAGTGAAAGAAACTGACACACTCTCCCTACCTACAGTTTTCTGTCCCTAGAAAAAATGTTTTTTTTAAGCACAATTTAGCACAAGGAGAATTACCTCACTGTCCTTCCAGGTCCCTGGAAACAAGGACTTTGACAGTGAAAGAAACTGACACACTCTCCCTACCTACAGTTTTCTGTCCCTAGAAAAAATGTTTTTTTTTAAGCACAATTTAGCACAAGGAGAATTCACTCACTGTCCTTCCAGGTCCCTGGAAACAAGGACTTTGACAGTGAAAGAAACTGACACACTCTCCCTACCTACAGTTTTCTGTCCCTAGAAAAAATGTTTTTTTTAAGCACAATTTAGCACAAGGAGAATTCACTCACTGTCCTTCCAGGTCCCTGGAAACAAGGACTTTGACAGTGAAAGAAACTGACACACTCTCCCTACCTACAGTTTTCTGTCCCTAGAAAAAATGTTTTTTTTAAGCACAATTTAGCACAAGGAGAATTCACTCACTGTCCTTCCAGGTCCCTGGAAACAAGGACTTTGACAGTGAAAGAAACTGACACACTCTCCCTACCTACAGTTTTCTGTCCCTAGAAAAAATGTTTTTTTTAAGCACAATTTAGCACAAGGAGAATTACCTCACTGTCCTTCCAGGTCCCTGGAAACAAGGACTTTGACAGTGAAAGAAACTAACACACTCTCCCTACCTACAGTTTTCTGTCCCTAGAAAAAATGTTTTTTTTAAGCACAATTTAGCACAAGGAGAATTACCTCACTGTCCTTCCAGGTCCCTGGAAACAAGGACTTTGACAGTGAAAGAAACTGACACACTCTCCCTACCTACAGTTTTCTGTCCCTAGAAAAAATGTTTTTTTTAAGCACAATTTAGCACAAGGAGAATTCACTCACTGTCCTTCCAGGTCCCTGGAAACAAGGACTTTGACAGTGAAAGAAACTGACACACTCTCCCTACCTACAGTTTTCTGTCCCTAGAAAAAATGTTTTTTTTAAGCACAATTTAGCACAAGGAGAATTCACTCACTGTCCTTCCAGGTCCCTGGAAACAAGGACTTTGACAGTGAAAGAAACTGACACACTCTCCCTACCTACAGTTTTCTGTCCCTAGAAAAAATGTTTTTTTTAAGCACAATTTAGCACAAGGAGAATTACCTCACTGTCCTTCCAGGTCCCTGGAAACAAGGACTTTGACAGTGAAAGAAACTAACACACTCTCCCTACCTACAGTTTTCTGTCCCTAGAAAAAATGTTTTTTTTAAGCACAATTTAGCACAAGGAGAATTACCTCACTGTCCTTCCAGGTCCCTGGAAACAAGGACTTTGACAGTGAAAGAAACTGACACACTCTCCCTACCTACAGTTTTCTGTCCCTAGAAAAAATGTTTTTTTTAAGCACAATTTAGCACAAGGAGAATTACCTCACTGTCCTTCCAGGTCCCTGGAAACAAGGACTTTGACAGTGAAATAAACTGACACACTCTCCCTACCTACAGTTTTCTGTCCCTAGAAAAAATGTTTTTTTTAAGCACAATTTAGCACAAGGAGAATTACCTCACTGTCCTTCCAGGTCCCTGGAAACAAGGACTTTGACAGTGAAAGAAACTGACACACTCTCCCTACCTACAGTTTTCTGTCCCTAGAAAAAATGTTTTTTTAAGCACAATTTAGCACAAGGAGAATTACCTCACTGTCCTTCCAGGTCCCTGGAAACAAGGACTTTGACAGTGAAAGAAACTGACACACTCTCCCTACCTACAGTTTTCTGTCCCTAGAAAAAATGTTTTTTTTAAGCACAATTTAGCACAAGGAGAATTACCTCACTGTCCTTCCAGGTCCCTGGAAACAAGGACTTTGACAGTGAAAGAAACTGACACACTCTCCCTACCTACAGTTTTCTGTCCCTAGAAAAAATGTTTTTTTTAAGCACAATTTAGCACAAGGAGAATTCACTCACTGTCCTTCCAGGTCCCTGGAAACAAGGACTTTGACAGTGAAAGAAACTGACACACTCTCCCTACCTACAGTTTTCTGTCCCTAGAAAAAATGTTTTTTTTAAGCACAATTTAGCACAAGGAGAATTCACTCACTGTCCTTCCAGGTCCCTGGAAACAAGGACTTTGACAGTGAAAGAAACTGACACACTCTCCCTACCTACAGTTTTCTGTCCCTAGAAAAAATGTTTTTTTTAAGCACAATATAGCACAAGCACAAAACACACTGACACTCTCCCTACCTATCCTTCTCTTTCCCTAAACTAAAGGAATCCAGGTTAAGCAAGAAAGAAATAAAAGTCACTGTCCCTGCCTATGCTGCTCTATCCCTGCTCCGGAACACACTACACTAGGCCGCCGTGCTGGCGGCCTTTTATAGTGTGGGGCGTGTACTAAACCCCCTCAGCAATAATTGGCCACAGGCATCCTGCCTGTGGCCAATCATTGCTCTCCTCGCTGCCGGCGCTGTGATTGGCCAAGCATGCGGGGTCACAGTGCATGCTTGGCCAATCACAGCGCCTGGATGACACTGCGATGGCGTAGTGCATTGTGGGCCGTTCGCGTCACTCGAATTTGGCGCGAACGGCCCAAATCGTTCGATCTTCGTCGAACGATCGAACAGCCGATGTTCGAGTCGAACGTATGTTCGACTCGAACACGAAGCTCATCCCTAGTCTTGAGGATGGATCACTGGCCAGAGCTTGCACAGTATGCAATTGAGCTACTGGCCTGTCCTGCATCCAGCGTTCTTTCGGAACGCACATTCAGTGCTGCTGGAGGATTTGTCACGGATCACAGGGTGCGCCTGTCCACCGACTCGGTTGATCGACTGACTTTCATCAAGATGAACCAGTCTTGGATCACCACCAGCTACCACACACCTGATGCTGATATAACAGACTAATTGATTTTAACATGTCACATCCCTTCAAGACTGTTGCTGATGCTGAGTGCCTGTGCTGTTATGTTGACTGGCTATCCTCCTCCTCCGAGTCCTCAATGATACGATTGATGATGATAGCTTGGAAGATCATTTTTGTTTATGGGTGCCGCCACCAGTGGCTAAGGCCCAATTTTTCAGCCCCTGTTTTACAGGGGCGTGTAATTAAAAATTTTTTAGCAATAATTTGCCATAGGGCTCATTGCTGTGCTCCAAGTACAGTATCTGTGAGGGGTTGGAGTGTTGTGGCACCAGTGCCTAAGGCCCAATTTTTCAGCCCCTGTTTAACAGGGGCGTGTCATTACAATTTTTGAAGCAATACTTTGCAACAGGGCTCATTGCTGTGCTCCAAGTACAGTATCTGTGAGGGGTTGTAGTGTTGTGCCACCAGTGCCTAAGGCCCAATTTTTCAGCCCCTGTTCAACAGGGGCATGCAATTACAATTCTTGATCTAATAATTCACAGCAGGGCCCATTGCTGCACCCACCAAGAGTAACTCTGAGGGCTTACAGTGTTGTGGCAACGCCACCACCACCACCACCACGAAAGGCCCAATTTTTCAGCCCCTGTTCAAAAGGGGCATGTAATTACAATTCTTGATCTAATAATTCACAGCAGGGCCCATTGCTGCACCCACCAAGAGTAACTCTGAGGGCTTACAGTGTTGTGGCAACACCACCACCACCACCACCACCACGAAAGGCCCAATTTTTCAGCCCCTGTTCAACAGGGGCATGCAATTACAATTCTTGATCTAATAATTCACAGCAGGGCCCATTGCTGCACCCACCAAGAGTAACTCTGAGGGCTTACAGTGTTGTGGCAACGCCACCACCACCACCACCACGAAAGGCCCAATTTTTCAGCCCCTGTTCAAAAGGGGCATGTAATTACAATTCTTGATCTAATAATTCACAGCAGGGCCCATTCCTGCACCCACCAAGAGTAACTCTGAGGGCTTACAGTGTTGTGGCAACACCACCACCACCACCACCACCACGAAAGGCCCAATTTTTCAGCCCCTGTTCAACAGGGGCATGCAATTACAATTCTTGATCTAATAATTCACAGCAGGGCCCATTCCTGCACCCACCAAGAGTAACTCTGAGGGCTTACAGTGTTGTGGCAACACCACCACCACCACCACGAAAGGCCCAATTTTTCAGCCCCTGTTCAACAGGGGCATGCAATTACAATTCTTGATCTAATAATTCACAGCAGGGCCCATTGCTGCACCCACCAAGAGTAACTGTCAGGGCTTACAGTGTTGTGGCACCAGCACCACCATAAAAGGCCCAATTTTTACTACCACTGTTCAACAATTATATGTAATTAAAATTCCTGATATAATAGTTGACAGCAGGGCGTTCCAGCACCAACCAAGAGTAACTGTGAGTGCTTACAGTGTTGTGCCAACACCAACAACTAAGGGGCCTATTTCTGCAGAGTATATACGGCAGGTCCCTACTTTCAAACATCCAACTTACAAACGACTCCTACTTGCAAACGCAAGAAGACAACAGGAAGTGAGAGGAAATCTACCACTAGGAAGGAAAATTCTCTCCTGTAAGAATAAATATGGGAGAAAGGTGTCTCCTCTGTACTGATGCTTTATCAGCAATCCTTGTTTCAAGAAAAACACCACATTTCAAAAACAGTTGTCATTGGGACGGAAAGTGAGGTGAAATGTTCTGAACAGGGGCACAGACAGCAAAACAAATGTTACAGGGGTGATAACCCTTACCTATGTTTTCCAAAAAGTTTAAAAATAGATTTTTGGGCTGGAGCTACACTTCAACAATGTACCTGTTCAAAATTACAAACAGATTCTACATAAGAACAAACCTACAGTCCCTGTCTTGTATGCACCGCCTGTATACGGCTGTTCAGAGTATATAGGGCCTTTTTTATTTTATGTGCGGGGTTCCCCTTAATATCCATACAAGACCCAAAGGGGCTGGTAATGGGCTGGGGTAAGGGGGGGGGTCATGGGGTAGCTATGCCATTTTTCTTAAAGATTTTCATCCATATTACCGGGACCAGACATTACATTAAAGCCGCAAGCAGTTTTAAATGGCTTTTTTTCCCTTTAGAAGTGTCATTTTGTGCAGGGACAGTTCTAAACACGGGAAACACGTGGCACTTCACAGGCATACTTTAGACACCCCCCAGGTACGATATTTAAAGGAATATTTGACTTTTTTTTTTTCACTTTATGCATCATTAAAATGACTGCTCCCGAAAAACGACCGTTATTAAAACTTCTTTTTGCATTGATACATGTCCCCTGGTGCACAACCCGGGTTCCCAAACCCTTTTTAGGACAATAACATGCATAATAGTTGTTATAATTAGCACTTTAGAATTCGAACGTTCGCATCCATTGTATTTAATAGGGTTCTAATGTTCGTACGAACTTTCGGTCCGTTCGCGGGTTCTGGTGCGAACCGAACCCGGGGGTGTTCGGCTCATCACTAAACCTTTTATGTAGCTTCCAAAGGAGCTATGAAGGGGAATACTATAGAGCAGCTTTTGTCAACCTTTTTATCATGAAGCCATGGAACCTTGAACCTTTGAAATAATATTCAGCTTGCAGGGAACCATTGCTAAAAAATTATTATATCTGAAGATCACTGTACATTAGGCAAACCACACTGCTTGTCAATACGAGAAGGGCCCCCTCACACTGGCATTCAGCAAAAAGAATGCCCATTACAGTGGTGGTCAAAGTAATGCCCCAATACATTGGTGGACATTTGGAAAAATGCCCCCTTAAAGGCAGCTAACATGATCACTGGTGTCTGTGGTGTCTAATATAAGAGAGGAGAAGCTCCAGTGGTCTAGTGATTATAGCTCTGCCGAGTGACGTTGGTTACAGAACTATACAGGCACCAGCTGGTCAGAGATCAATCCAACACTGCTCGCTACTCTAGAAACCCCTGAAGGAACCCTAGAGTTCCACAGAACCCTGGTTGAGAATGTCTGCTATAGAGTATCACTTGAGTGATGGCTCTAAAGCCTCATACATACGATCGGATTTTCCGACGGGAATTGTGTGATGGCAGGCTGTTGTCGGAAAATCCGCCAACAAATGTTGGATAGCATGCTTTGAAATTTTTCCAACAACAAATGTGTGTTGTCGGATTATCCGATCGTGTGTACAGAAGTCCATCCGACAAAACTCCAAAGTACAAACACGCATGCTCAGAAGAAATGCTAGCCATAACACAACATTAGCAGACGATGCCCAAAGGGTGGTGCTAAAGAGCTGAAAAAACACAAAGTTTCATATTTGGTGGCCAACAATTGTGTGCCGTTTGTATGCAAGACAAATTCCTGGCCAACGCCCTTCGGACAAAAGTCCTACGCTTTGTCCGTGGAAAATAAGATTGTGTGTTTGAGGCTTAAATCTGCTGGGCCTACTAACATTGTATCCAATATGCTGGCATCCTGCAGCAGTCTTGGGGTTTTTCATTTTCTACACAAGAGAGACTCTTATGGGTAAATAATATACATAAAATATGTTAAATGCATATATTATTTTATAGGAAGTTTTTTTTTTTTTTTTTGCTAATAGATGAAACCCAATATATCTTTATCCATCTCAGGGGCATTTACAGCAAAAAAAATACTTTAACAAAATGAATACATTAATAAGGTCCGATGCATTAATTTTCACTTTCCTAGGTATGACACGCTGATTAACGCGTCTTACAGCAAAGGATTTCACTAAGCTTGAAGCACTCGCAGAAGGCGCTAATTATAAGCCGTGATGTTTTAATAATCATGTTTACAGAAGTGTATGATCTGCACAGTGTGACATTTATTCCTAGCCTGTCATTTTACAAGGCTGCTGGTATTTCTGAAGAATCAGTTTGATTTACTACAGAGAGCAGAACAAGACCTCTACAAATGTTACCTAATGCTAGAGCGTAGGGTGGGGGCTGGGAGGGGTCAGATGATATCACTAGCGGTCTTAGAACAATAACAAGCGTCCATTGCAATTGCAGCTGTTAGGTAAATCTAAAAAGAGAAGAGATGGGACATCTTCCAGTCTTCATTAACAAGGAACCACTATGATCTTCTTCCTAGCATGGCCAGTTGGTACATGGAGAGCATGCATATAAAAAAGCTTATTAGTGCAGACAAACTGCACAGTGCTTTAAATACTCTACATCAGTCCCTGCCTTCAATGAGCTTACAATCTAAGATCCATTCTCACATAAACATACTCGGGCCAATTAACCTACCAGCATATAATTGGAGTAAGGGAAGAAACCCAAACAAATGGTCCCATCTTCCTCGATACTAGACAAGCACAGTGCTTTAGCTGACTTTTAGATAGATTTTTCTCTCCCCATGAGGTCCTTTCTCCCCTTAGGGGTAGAACATATTAACTAATACTACATATCCATTTGTATTTACAGTTTATTTCTGTGCCCAACTCCTGATGAATGGCATATAGCCATGAAACGCGTTGAGTTTCCATGGGGTGCTCAGTGAAGTCTGGCTCATTACCTATTTACTGGCCCATATATATCTTTTATACATTCAAAATGCATTGAGTACTATGTAACTATTAATGTGTATGTGTATCTATTCCTTTTTTTTGGCTTTACAGCAGCTCTGTTGCATATGGTGTACCAATGCCTGCTAATAGGAAATACCTTGGTTGAACTGGATGGACTTTGTCTTTTTTCAACCTGACTAACTATGTAACTATGTAACCTTGTATTACATTTTATCAATATTCATTATCTCTCATGTGCTGCCAAGCTGCCATATATGTATCCATTATGTTCATGCCATGTGTGCATGTGTATGTATATATATATATGAAAATACTTTTTTACTTGTTTCATACCATTGTTACAAATAAATAATGTTTACTAACCACTCTACCTCCACAAGTCAATTGCCTAATTTAAAGTCCCACATTGCTTTCTTATGAACTGGTGAACAGGAACACACCGGTCCCCGGACTGCAAACCACAGCCGCACATATGTCTACCCACCTTAAGAGACAGGGAAAGTATGTTTGCACGCTATATCTAAAAAGTGCCTGAACAAGGGCCTTTGTGGCAGGATCACCAGGTTTGGTTCCAAACTAAAGCTTTAGATTTATAAAGATTGAAAATGACATTTTGAAATTACATTAATATATTAAAGTTTATATGATATTTTAGTGATTCGATTTAAATTTACTTTTAGGAGATAATACAAAGGCTGTACAGATTGTAAAATACATGACCACGTTTAAAGGTATAGTCCATCTTTTGAAAAATGTAATGCATGCCCCACATTATAAAAAATAAATAAAAAATGTATTACATATTGCAATTGAGATTAGTGCATCAGGAGTTCAATGCACCGGTTTGTAGGTGGGGCCTAGGCCCAGGGTACCCAATCAGAAGGAGACCACACACATAGTTCTTGATGTTGTAATTTATCTTTTATCTAGCTTAGCTGTAAAGAATAAAGAAAATTTTCTGATATAAGGAAGTATAGCAGTTGGTATTACAGTAATACGGTGTCACCAAGCTTGGTTCTGTATTACGGGAGGATGGCTTCCACCAGAGGGGTGGGGATTTGTGGTGTATCTAGACGGCACTATAATGCTGCTATGAAGAGCCCCATGTTGCTGGTCTGGATACCGGGATGCTTCCTCCAAGCAGATGCTGTCCCTGAGCTAACCTTACTCACCAGGAACCTTTCCCTGCCCTATGCACTTTCCCTAACCAGCAAGGTCTCTGTCTTTGACCACTCGCTGCAGGTGTGCCCAAATGATGCGGGTTAGCCCCTATGAGATACTGATGGAGTCCCTAGGGGGGACAGTTCTCCTAACAGACTCCACTCCATCTGTAATAATAGCACAGTGCCACCTTCTGGACAAAGGAGAACCTGCACCCGCCTACAGGCTCCTACAGACTCTTCCCAGCCCAGGGTCCATATGGCACTACAGACCTACAGTCAGGGCCGCTGATAGGGCAGTACAACCAGCCCTGTTGTACGGGGCCCGGCCCTATCAGCTGCATAGAGGGGCCCGGCCAGCATTACAGCTCATTGCTGCATTAAATAAAAAAATAAAAAAACGAGCTTGGTAAACTTCTCCCCCGCTCCTACTTGTTTTATGGAGCGGGGTTATACCATTTTCCTGGGCCCCATCAAGTCAACAGAGGGGCCCAGGTGCGCACAGAGGAGGGACTATTTCTTCATTTTCGGGTGCGGATGTATATGCCAGCCCAACCGCAACTCAATTAGTCCCGGCCGGCGGAGTGATACTGAGTGATGCTGAGGTGCGAGGAGGCTAACAGGGAACAGGAAGGAGAGCCTGGCTGCAATGGACACAGTGAGTAAAGATAGAATAAAGCAAAGAATCCTCACTGTGTCCTTAGAATAGAACTCGCAACACAGCAGGTTACCATTAGAATTACAACAGTCTTCACAGGCAGCACAGTAAGTAGGGCTCTGTGTCTCATGGCTGCTGACTTTGGTATGGCTGTGGTGTGTTACAGTCTGTTATATACAGTACAGCCATAAGTTAACAAAGTCAGCAAACAGCCATGTCACATATATACAGCCATGATAGAGCCCCTGCTTACTGTGCTGCCTGTGATGATGATTGTAATGCTAATGAGGTGCTACTTTACACTTCAGTTGGGGGAGCAGTAAACATGTGCAGTGGAGCTGCATTTTACCCCCCCCCCCAAAAAAAAAAAAAAAAACACTTTCTGTCCAGCGACACACCATCACGTCGCTGGATTGGAAGGGTGATATCTCAGTCATCACTGCAGCAATGATCGGATATCATTTTTTAGCCCCAGTGATTCTGCACAAAGTAAAAGAGGACCTGTCATGGCCCTGCTATCACAAGGGATGTTATTCATTCCTTGTGAAAGCAATAAATAAATTAAAGATACAATGTAATTTTTTTAACAAAATGCTTATGCGCAATTGCGAACGCACATTTTGGCCCCGCACGCATGTGTAAACGGCAAGAAACCTGCCTTTTGTTTTGACCCGGGGTTAGGGGTGGGGACATGGGTGTGGTCGAAGGGGGCCCCGTCAGGTAGGCTGTACGGGGCCCCATAATTTCTAACAGCTGCCCTGCCTACAGTTATGGGGCTAAATGTAGTAGTAAAGACATATTCAAGATCTCTGCCTACAGTCAAACAGATCCTTTCTCCTATCCTTATAATATGTTCATATGGGGTACATAATAAACCTAGTATCCATCACATTATTGGTCTCAATTATCAGCACCTTTTAGGCGAACAACCACTGAATATAAATATTACATTACAGGGCTCTATACCCAATTTAATGTACAATAACCATAAATCACATCATAGTCAAACTTGAAACACATTTCAAACATATGAAAGGCACACAATTCCTCCTGTTAGGTGGAATATTGATCCTCTTCGATGTTTACAATTCTAGTTAATCCCAGCCTGGGCAAAAAATTAAACTGACACTTGAATCTATGATATAGTCAGTCCACACTGAGCGCTCATTTATCTCAAATGCTACTTATAATCCAAAGTTATGAGCGTAGCCACCAGGTCAATCACCTCACAAATGAGGTATTGACCCACTTTGATCCTGTTAAATCCCACTCTGGACACATAGTAAACTGACACTTGTTTCTGTAGTGAAATCAATCCACATAAAGAATCTGATAATCCTGACTAGCACTTCCAATCTGGGATCTGCCTATGTCATAGCGCTGGACCAATAGAAGCGAGGTTTGGTTCTGATGGATATACAATGGAGAGGGACCTCCAAAGGAGCTGATTTGTAATGAAGGTGTAGTGTAGATGGACCTTGTTCTGGTCCTAGACTGCTACCTCTCTGTTCGCAAATAAAATAACACTCAGCAGGTGATAAATTTTGTGGTGGGTTTTGAGGAGTGCCTAGTAGAGAAGTTTCGACCACTCAGAGGTTTATTTGAAATGTTTATTGGTTAAGAGCATCAAGTAAAGTCAACACGTTTCGAGTCCTCCTTCTTCTTCAGGGCTGCAGCAGTTATGTTATTAGATTTACAATGAGATGCAATAGGAGACCTACGTTAGGGCATGATAAAGACTGTCAAATCTTAACAGCACTACCAGCTGCTGGCATGTCAAAAGGACCTCTGAGTTATATGAACTTTTGTACAGGGCACTCCTCAATACCAACCCCAGGGATTGTATAGATATACACCAGTAAGTAATATAATTTACCCCTGATGAAGCGGTGGGCAGCCATATCCATGGAGTTCCCTCCACACACTCCCAGAATGTGCCATCCAGCTGACACACAGGTTTTTCCATATTTCTGTAGGAGGTTACTTAGGCTTTATTTTTGTGACAACTGTCTCTGTTTCTTACACAGTGCCCTGTATTCTTTCCAATGTATTCGCTATTATTTCAGAGTGTCAGGACCTGGATCACCTGCTGGTGGCACTGTAGTTCCCTGGGTGAAGGGTTGTAATTCCAGTGTCCACTATTTAGGTCCTCCCCTACTATGTGCTTCTAGCTCCAGTATTTTGCTTGCTGCCAGATATTGCTAGCCGTTATCCTGTTCTTGTTACTGCCCTGTACCCTATTATCCTGCTGCCTTATACCTGCTCCCCCTTGCTCCTGATCCCAGTTTTGTTTCCCCCTTCCCAACTGCCCCCTGCACCCCAGGTTTTCCCCTGCTTTTCAGTGTTCCCCATTTTGTATATATTGTACATAGTTAGTTGTTAGTTAGGCTTCTGTTTGTTAGTTATTAGTCAGGTGTTCTGTCACTGGGTTTTTGAAATACCGTATATACTCGAGTATAAGCCGACCCGAATATAAGCCAAGGCACCTAATTTTACCACAAAAAACTGGGAAAACGTATTGACTCGAGTATAAGCCTAGGGTGTCCATCTGTATGCCTCACTGTGCCCCACTTTGCCTCACTGTGTCCATGTGCATGCCTCACTATGCCCATGCCTCACTGTGCCCATTCCTCACTGTGCCCATTCCTCACTGTGTCAATGCCTCACTGTGCCCATGCCTAGACTGAGGTTTAACATGGGAGTCTATGGAAGGGGTGCCCGGTTTGAAAAATCGGTGCTCCCCGGCCGTAGGTCCTCCAGACAACAAACTTTTCACACCTGTAGAGGAGAAATGGGGCTACATGTGTGACAAGATTCGGGTCCAGGGGACCTATCACCGGCCATTACCGGGTCCCCAAACTCACCGGATAAATGACCGTTTAACATGGGAGTCTAAAAATCGGTACTCCCCGGCCATAGGTCCCCCGGACAAGAAACTTTGCACACTTGTAGAGGTAGAGTGGGGATACATGTGTGCAAAGTTTGGCCGGTACCGGATCTCCAAAATCTGGCGCAAAAAGGTGACTCGAGTATAAGCCGAGGGGGGCATTTCAGCACAAAAATGTGTGCTGAAAAACTTGGCGTATATTTGAGTATATACGGTACTTATATTTTCATATTTGCTGTATGCTGATGCTTGGAAGAATTTTGGTTCTCTGTAAATAAATCTTACTTAAAGCGTACACAGTCTACTCCCAGTTTCCTGGGTGATCTGGCTATTTCTAAAATGATCCTTGATCTGGCTATCTCTGCTGCTGATGAGTCTGCTAGCAATCATCTCCTACAGATTATCACTTTTCGGAGGGGATTGGAAGTGACCTAGCCTAAAACTATAACAGAATCCTTCAGTTATGTCACCCATGGTTTGTAGGGCAATGATTCCTGATACAGAGCAGAACGTCAGCATGATTTTATGTATTTATCATGTCACTGTCATTAATTGGACATTAATGTTTTCATATACTATGTACGGTTTAGTTCTTTACACATGTTCTGGACCATATATATTGTGTGAGTTAGGAGTAGAGTTACAGTGAGTATTTGTTGACTTAATTTATGTTGCCGACCTCCATTACTGAATACGTGTTCCATACGTGCAATTACTCATGTTGGTTTTGAGCAAGACATGGTCTTTCCAGCACAGGTCTCTTCTTGAGTCCAGCAGTTGGCATATTGATTGATGGCAATGGTTCTTTGGGATTGGTATTGAAAAAAAGCAATTTTTTTTAATGTTTTCTGTTGACTTTGGATTAATTATAGAGTAGTGTAGATCTGTTATTTGGAAAGGATTGTGTCTTTTTTTGTGTATAACACTTATAATCAGGGATTGTAAAGGTATCTACCAGGGTAATTTAATTTCTATGTCTATTCAGTTTAGAATTCATATGAGGCTCAACAATCCAGTATAGGTAAATAATTTTTGGTTGTATTCCAACCACATTCTATGTTAACTACTTGGCTGTTAGCACCAATAACTGGTCACTATTATAACTGTTTATATTAGGCTTATGTCGGCCCGAATCCAACAACCTGATCTGGTGCCAGTTCAATCATTACCATACAACATACATAAAAATGTCCATTATCCTGTATGGATTAAACGGTTACACTATGGCTAAGCCTTGAGTGGTGAGGTGTTTGGGCGGGGACTATGCTGCAATAAAGCCTTGATGTTGGATAGGTGTGTGGCTGTCTTGTCTTTTCTTCGAAGTGTGTTTGGAGCATGAATGGCTTCCAGCCAGCAGCAGAGTTCTGGGAGACAGTGAGAATTTGCACCTTTGAGCAGAGGATATTCACTTGTCACTCATATATGAGTTACTCATATTTAAGATAACATTCTAACCCTCCATTCTCCATATGACACTTTTGGATTTTTTTTGGGCAGGAGGGTAGCAAGTAGCTTTTTCAGCAAGTTCTTGCTCCCACTGCCTTATTTCTCACCTTGGCTAAGATGACATAGCCCTCAGTCCTCCCATCCCAGGGAGCTTGAGGGCAGTCCTCCCCAGTTGGTGGATCTCATGCATGTGCAGCACAGGGTCAGCCTGTGAGTGATCAGAGCCCTCTCCCTAATCCTAGTTGGCAGCACAAGGACAAAAACAATTTGTGAAGACTTTGGCTTCCAGGAAGACAGCGCTGGACTTCTTGGTCTTGTAAGTTTGTGTTTTTTAAAAGTCACAAGCTACAGTACTTGTAGCTGTTGACTTTTACTTTGAGGATGGCTGGGTAAAGATCCTCTGTAAAGTATCATAATTCAAATGGATATAGTTTGGAAATATCTTGCACCCAACCAATGTCATGTCCCAGTAGTCATGATCCTTGTATTCACAGTTATTAAAACACTGTCCAATACTGGCATGTAGATATCCATTAGATTTCATGTCCCAATCTGAGGAATTTACATTGGCAGTTGACAAAACAATGTCCATACATGCATGTAAATATTAGTTGGATCTCATGCATGTATCATCAAACATTATCAGTCCAATTACTACAGCTCCAGTGGTGCATTCACAGAAAGTCAGAAAGAAGTGTGCTGGTCCAGGCACTGTAAAAAAAAAACTCAACACTGGTACTAACATGTTTAATCCATGAGGGGCGTTGCGGGTATTGTAAACATTAAAGTGGTCAATACCTCATTTACGTAACTGAATTGGCCCGGTGAATAACTTTGGAATATAAGTAGGATTTGGGATAACCAAGTGCTCTTTATAGATTGACTATATTATAGCTATAAGTGTCAGTTTATTATTTTCCTGGACTGGTATTAACAAGGATTGCCAACATCGAAGGGAATCAATATTCAGCCTATCCCTCCTATGGGTCGAAATAGCAATTTTTATTCTATCCTAAGAGGAAGGATTTCATATGTTGGAAACTTATTTTTAAGTTTTATTATGATGTTACGTAAAGTCAATGTGTGTTGGGTGTAAAGCCCTGGGGAGGGGCCTTAATGTGCTCTATGTAAAAAAAAAATGGGTCTATTTTTTATATACGGTATAGTAAAAAAATGTAGTTGGGTTTAAAGTGGTTGTAAACCCACTCTGACATTTTGCACCTACAGGTAAGCCTAGATTACGGCTTACCTGTAGGTGTAAGAAATATCTCTTTAACCTACATGGTTAAGGAGATATTTGCAGAAAACACTGCACTGATGTCTACAGGCGCACTGAGCATCCCGGTTTTATGAATGGGACATGCCGGGATTATGCCGGTCCCGCGCACATGCGCGGGAGTGACATCATCGCCGCTCCGGCCAGTTACAGCGCTGGAGCGGCGATACATGGAAGGGACTCGAAGGCAAGATGTCGGCGGCGGAGGGCATTGAGGAGCGCTTCGGGGGCTTCTATCTCAGGTAAGTCATTTATAATGAGCTAGTATGCTATGCATACTAGCTCATTATGCCTTTCTCTTGCATGGTTTAAAAAAATAAAAAAAAGAGGATTTACTTCCTCTTTAATAAATAAATTAAGTAGCTGTTTATGTGAGAGCTGCTGATATCAGACTAATAGTGTGATGAATATATGACCGGGTTTAGTCTATATACTAATGAATGCACAGTGTTATCTTGCTCTCGTTTTAGCGTTCTGCCAGCCCTGCAAACCTGGTGAAAGAAGCAAGTCACTGGTCAGAAACAGCCATTGTTCCCACCAGCAACTGAGATTGACAAGCCTAGCCAGGATTAAGGGCTCTTGATGGTCAGAAAAACTGCCCCTGCGCCCCATTCAATGTTTATTTGAATATATCCAACCCTATGGATTAAATCACATCATCACCGCTCTAACCCCCGTTTTATTAGTTAGTGTTGCTCTTATACCAGTCTGTTAATTAACAGTCATGCCAGGACCCACAATATCACAGAAAAAAATTAGAAGTGTCACTTTTATTGTGAAATACAGTAATTTCTGCCCTCCTCATCCTTCATACAAAAGTCAAAGCCGTATAGCAATGCCGTTACTGCACAGCTCACCAGCTGAAATCCACCCGTTGGCAATTAACACAGTCGTCCATTTCATTAACACCAGAGGGATCTGAATGTGACAAAAAGTGGAAACATTTTGCAGACATTTCTCAGCGTAATGGTGCCTCCTATCTCATTACAGCACAAACAAGTCAGATGAATGTCTCCTCTATATGAGTGTTCTACATAAGCATGCAAAATAAAGAAACCAATAGTAACCAATCACATTTTAACTGCCACTGATCGGAGGTCAATAAAAAGAAATTTGACTGGTTGTCTAAGCTGCTGACCACTTATTTTACTCTTTAAGTTGTCTTATTAAATTATTCTGCTGAAGGTGCGTGTTACAATTTTTAGGTTTCCTCTTGCATTTGCTAAGCTTGTGATCTCTTCCCAAACTCTGTAAAGCTGGCCATAGATGGTTAGAATCTCGGCTGGTTCAGCAGGAACTGCCCAAGATTTAAACCATGTATGGGCAGGTTGAATATACCCAAGTTGGTCACTCGATCAACTTGGGTACAACCAGCCTGCCAAATTTTACATGTGATTATTGCTAGCGGCTGTAAAGCCAGCCATAAACAGTTCAAATCGAACTATGTATGGGCAGGCTGCCGGGAGAACACAAAAGCTCTGCGGGAGGGATTCAACCGTCAACACAGTCCGTGTCAAACCGTGTGAAGTAAATATTGCAATATCATATACACTCTGCTGAACTTATATAACTATTGCATATATGTATTAATTGTATGTCCCTTTATTAACTAATATAATCTAACCAGAGTATGCTAGGCCTAATGATACAATGTTAGCTATGAAGACAAACGCATTTGCTTAGTAAACAAGTTACATTTATTTCCTTTAAAGATAGGAATATCATAAAACTACACAGCAAATGTCTACAACATAGAACAAAGAACATCAAAGATACTTATCCCCTCTTCTAGGTAAACCTTGCAGGCTGAGCTCAGATGGAACAGAGCTAGGTCTCTGTATGCCTCTGTTCCAGCAAGACAGAGACACAGTCTCATGGCAGGCTTTTCGGCGAAGAGAGAGACTTCTCTGCAACAATCCCATTTGCTTTGTACCAATCAGCATTCACATGACAATCCTCCTTATACTACTGACTGTCCTGCCATATTTGGCCTCTGGGGGCGGTATTGCAGTCCATGCGCCCTGGGCGGTCTTTGTCATAAATCTATTTGAAGCTTCTAGCACACCAGGTGGGCTGGAGACAAGCCCTGTTGCTATGCAGATTGTGATGTGTTACAAAGCTCTGAATGTCCTTACAACTTGGGGTCATCTGGCTGTATGAACTAGGAAGCGAAATTACAGATTAACTCAGGTTGCCTTCCAACATATGCCGCTTTGCGCCTGAAGAACGCATATCACCCTTCTTCAGACATGGCTCCCATTGAACAGTCCATATGGTCTTAACGCCCAACATGTGTTTCCGAACCAGTACCTCTGGAACAGTCATTAACTGTCTTAACGTATTGCATTTTTCAACATGCGCCTCAGAAACAGCTCCTATGGAACAGTCCATAACTGTCTTTCAACATGTGCTTCAGAAACAGCTCCTATGGAACAGCCCATAATGGTTTTATCGTGTTGCGCCTCTCAACATAGGCTTCCGAATCAGCTCCTATGGAACAGTCCATAACAGTCCTAACGAGCTGTGCTTCCCAACACCATTGTTGCAGGAAAGAAATTCGCTCTGTCTATGGCCGACCTTAGTATTATTATACAAGTCCTGGAAAAGAGAGCTTAGGAGAATGAACAATCCAATGACCGATTAAAAATGCTCAGTAATTAGAAATCACATGACTCTTTTTCTTCCTTGATACCAACAGCTGTATCTATGTGGAGATACATCTAGCGTTTACTTTAGATTATTACAGCTTTGCAGCAGCAACATTATCCATTATCCAACATTGTTCATTATTAGAATTGTGATTTAGGCAGACATTAAAATATTTTTCTTAAACTTACTTTGACACAGCCTACAATCCAGGGAGCATGTTACACAGCCAGTAACCCACTAGTACAATCCCTATAGAACTAGGTACTGTATCTTCATCTTCTGAACTGCTGTGAAGCTGAACCTAGGAAAATGCAGGCAAATGTGTTCCATGGATCCAGCTTTGCCCTCTTTCACGTACCTGTATGAAGAGGCCAAGATAAAGAGGGTGGCCTCTTGCACAATATCTGTCCGAGCACCTCTGGAACTTGAGGCAGGATCTTCAAGCATGATAGAAGGGCAGAAGCAGCGGGGTGCAGACACTGGGGACTGTACCTTTGGTGCTCTCGTATAAGATGAGCAGAGGTACAGCTGGTGGTGCACTGTGAATACACCACATTCAGTTTTGAGTGAGGTCGAGTCACAAGCCTGTAGGCAGGTGCAGTCTTAATTCCCCACTGTAAGTGGCCCTTGACCAAAGCAGCATTGCAGAAGGGGAAAGGAAGTCGTGAGGAACTTAGTTCCTCTATGACTTCTTGCAGGCACAAGCGGGACAGTAGTCCGATAGGACACTGCCACCCCACGTGACCTCAGCGGCCATCTTGGGTCAGGACAGTGGCTGACTCTGGCTCCTGGGTTTTTGAGGCTTTGTGTGAGTGGCTAGTGTAGGGACATGTTCTCCATCTGGTAGGGACCGTGCATAGCAGCAGGGAAAGATTCCTGAGGAGTAGGTAAAGTGCAGGGACTATGCTTAGGAAGCCTCTCATTTGGGTGTGGACCAGCCAGGCCGCATTCCCGTTTCTTGTTGCAAAAGCTGTTGGCATCATTTTAAGAGTGTAATCCTCTGTTACTGTTACTGTAAATTTTTGCCACTTTCTTAATATACTAATCTCATCCACCTCAGCCTTTGAGTGTTTTCTTTGCCGGTGGTGCACCACGCTGCACCCACAAGCCGGGTCAAGGAACAGTCAAGCAAGAAGGTGCTGAATCAAAGGCAAGATCAGAGTCAAGAA
This sequence comes from Rana muscosa, assembly GCA_029206835.1. Lineage (NCBI taxonomy): Eukaryota > Metazoa > Chordata > Amphibia > Anura > Ranidae > Rana > Rana muscosa. Next base: position 355,847,194 of record CM055120.1, read on the forward strand.
AAATTTGAGGTTGTAAAGATACAGACAGCAAGGTACCAAGTCTATAGACAGAATCTTGGTCAGGAGTCCAGGCCAAGGTCGGTCTGCTCAACAGAGATGAGCAGAAATACATATGTAAACAAGGATAATCCAAAAGTAGGTCAGATGGTAGCTGGGTCAATGACAAGGTCAGCATAAGTTTTAGGCTCAAGAGACGCAGGAGAGCAGACTGAAGGACTACTCAGCAATGATCCTATGCAAAGCTCAGATTTGAATAGTCTACATGGTGCCAGTATCTGGTGCACGTGCCTGAATGCTAGCATGTATGCAAGTTTGCACATCTAGTTAGGCTTCTATGTCCATTAACATGTGCAGGCGCATTAGCCTGATGGCTGACACCATGTTCCTGGCACCCTCTTTCTCTACCATTGCATTCTCACCCTCATGCAGAACACAGAATTGTGTGACAAATGGCTGTAGTTCACCCTAGATCAACTACCCTGAAGCCCTGTGAAAAGTGTGAAACTGGTTACATGGATTTTATATATATCATATTAAAGTGTATGTCAAAGCTGCCCGCTTACAGTGTTGGATTGAGTTGTGATGCTTTCTGTGCTAGATATTGCCTTAGTGTCTCCTACAGGAGAACTTTGATTTCTAGAGTTTGTTGGTTCCATCCTTGACCAATATCTTGGTAAATAGGGGACCAGTGTGGAATTTATTGCTGACATATATTATATGTGCTATTGTAGAGAGGTCCTTCTTTCCTAAAGTCATATTGTGTAACACTTGCTGTACCAACTACAGGCATTGTTTTTTAGTGTTATATTGCTGTGTAATTTACAATTAATCATATGGCTGCAGTTTGTTATTCTGCGCCTGCAGTCGCAGTTTTTGTAATTTAGTATTTTTGTATCTTTGTCATTTTTATTTTGTATGCATATGCAAAATCTTGCAATAAAAATAAATAATAATTAAAAAAGTGCATGTCAAAGTAAAAACATGCAGTACATTTCGGCAATACATGCACATTTCCCCATGATGTCTCCCTTTAAAGATTGCAAGTACGGAAGAATACCTGTAATTATGTCAGAAATGCACTCAACTCCTCCAATCCTGTTGTGAGCTGACAGAGTGCAGCTTTTTTGTGGACTGAATGGTGTTAGCCCTGTTCAATTCCCTTTTGCTAAGCTACTCAGTCTACCTAGTTCATTCTTTAAAAATAAAGACTTATTGATCCGTAGTCCCAAAATAACAGGGAGAGCTAATCAGTTTCATTGAGATAACACAGAATGTGTGTACAAGACAGAGGTCAACTCTAAATATGCAACATTACCAATAGGTACTTATCAAACACATAAAACAAAATGCTTTCAATTGTACATTTAACAGACCAAAGGGGGGCCATAAAATGTAGGGTTATTGTTAGAGTTTGTGGTGATAATGTGGCCTGATGAACCCCAAATTGAGCAGGGAGATCGGTGAGTCATACTGAGCACAGTGTGACCCTCATTTCTCCAAAATGTGCAAGTTAGCGACAAAATGGTCACATTTAGATTTTAGGTCTGTATGGGCCAGGAACTCACACATTTCTTATACAAAAGTATTTATTAAAATTTTCAGTAAGATTCATACAGTGTAAGATAATAATACAAAAGCTGTAAGTACAAGTGAGAAAATAAGGAAAATTAATTATGGGCCAATCGGCCTAAGGTATCAAAGGCAACTCAAAAAACAAAATTGGACGATATCACAGCAATAATTTATAGAGCAAATGCAATCAAAATGTGAGAGCGCAGTTGCGCAGGAAACTGTCCAAGCTCGCAGGGTCTGCAACTCATATGTGTCTAGTACCACCCACAACCCAAGGGATGGAATGGCCCAAGCACCACGTACAAGCCAGCAAGTGAAAAGCCCTTGAAGGCCCAAAGATAAAGATACAGCAATTAGGGAGAGGAAAAGGAAGAGAGAGGGAAGAAGGGGAAAAGGAGGGAAGGGATTCCTGCAGGAGTCATAGGCTCCTGCTGCTGCGTGCACAGGTGCCTCCATAGCATCCGGCTTGCTAAGAAGGAATTTAGAGGAAGGAGGAGCAGACAGCACCAGCAAAGAACAACCAAAGGGGAGGTAAGGGACCATTCTGTGCAATATCGTTGCACAGAATAGGTAAGTATAACTACTTTTTTATTTTAATAAAAAAAATATCCTTTAGTATTAGTTTAACTTTTTTAAACAAAATATTCCTATTTAATCTTTTATTATCCCCTAGTTAACCCTGATCAGCCTTAGCCCTGGTTCACACCGGTGCGATTTGTCAGTTCCAAATCACATGACAAGTCGCACCCCATTGCTGGCAATGGATCAGATCAAATCGCCATGACTCACATTGCGACCTTTAAAAAGGTTCCAGGTTCTATCTCTGTGCGATTTCATGTGTGACTTGCATTGACTTCTGAGTAAATGAAGTCACACTGATGTCAGCAAGCCACACATGAAATCGCACTGATCAGCGGCTTTGAAGTATCATGATTTCAAAGCCGCACTGGTGAAAACCAGGGCTTAATTCACTTCCCAAGAGCTTTTATTTTACTGCAGATTTTTTATGTCTATTCTTTGCCATTACTATTTATTTTTTTATCCTTTTTTTCAGGGTCACATAATAAGAAAATGCACAAAGCTTGAAAAAAATAAAAAATTTCTATAGAATTCCGAGAAAAAAATAATAATTGCAAAACAATATAGTCAAAAGAAATATATATATATATATATATATATCAATATACACACACAGAATATAAACTTTTCCTACGGTGAAATAAAATGCCACTAACCCAAATAGATACAGTTTCCAATGCACCCAGCTAGGCTGGCATTTAATGCAAAAAGATTAACCTTGCGTTTCATATTCCACAGAAGACAAGTCAGCATAAGGTTGCGCAGGTAGAAAACTCATTGCCTGACCTCCCGCTAAGAAAAACTGAGAATCATCTCTTTCTGGGAGAGATCTCACTCACTTTAAAAGTCTAATGAAAGATTTTATTCTCTTTGCTCTGAGCACTCGGTCTAATGACCAGGGTGATATCGGTGTCTGGAATGTACAAGAATGGGCCATCACTCCACCGAATGGCTTTTTAGGACAACAGCATCTTAGCTAATTGGTTCATTTTCTCGACATTCATAAATACGTGGAATGAAGAAGGATGTGCAGGAGAATTATGAACTTCAAAATCCCACACTCAGAATGTTTTTACAAAAAGACCCTTTCTGCACTTTCTGAATCCAAATTTACAAACTGGTTTATAAAATAGAATTTTTAAAAGCATTTAATAACAAATTGGATCATGCTTTATTGGGGTTTTTCGCCTTCCTCTGGAACAGCTGTGGGTATAAGATTGTGTATATGGTGGTTTTCTATTTATTTTCTCAATACTTTTTTCTATTGGTTGAACTATTTTACAGGTATTAATTACCTTTTACCAAAATGGCTTCATCTGCTTCTTCTCCGGGAGGTTGGAGCCATCATCCAAGATCAGCATTTATTTCCTTGACTGAGATGGTGGCTTAGAGATGACACCAACATGTCAATTCTGGTGCCTCTGTAGTTCTTGAATATATCTGCATACAGCTGTCAGCCATTAATTTCCATGAGTGGCTATAAGCAGCACCTGTGGTTCCTAGGAGAGGAAATACATCCAAATGTTATGCTGTGAAGCCTTAAGCCGCCCATACACGGTTTGAATTTCGAAATAATTTTCTTTCGATAATCGTATCTAATAATTTTCGTACGAATTTCGCACCGTTAGTGGGCTGCAGCAACAGCTGATTTTCGTGCGGCAATCAAATTTGAGGAATCGCACATGTTGGAAATTTTTTGAAAAACTAACAATTTTCTAATCAATGATGGGAGAATCGTGCAAGAAATGTAATAGAAAAAAAAATGTGCATGTGCAAGAAAAGAAAATTCCCAGAGAGAAAAGAAGATTCCGGCCATGAAATTTTTTTTCTGTAGCAACATGAAGGCTTGGTCGGCCGAATTTCGAAAATCAATGGTGGGATCATCAGATCACCAAAAAAACGAACTTTCTGATTTTGAAAAAAAATTTTTTGAAATTCGACCGTGTATGGCCTGCTTAATGCCGAGTACACACGATCGGAAATTCCGACAACAAAACTGTGGATTTTTTTCCGACGGAATGCTGGCTCAAACTTGTGTTGCATACACACGGTCACACAAATCTTGTCAAAAATTCCGAACGTCAAGAACGCGGTGACCTACAAGACGTACGATGAGCCAAGATCAATGAAGTTCAAGAGGCAGTTCGGCTCTTCTGCTTGATTCTGAGAATGCGTGTTTTTTTGTGCGTCGGAATTGCATACAGACGTTTGGAATTTCCGATAAGGACTTTTCTTGTCGGAAAATTCGAGAACCAGCTCTCAAATTTTTGTGGTCGGAAATTCCGACAGCAAATGTCCAATGGAGCTTACACACGGTCGGAATTTCCGACAAAAAGCTCACATGGGACATTTGTTGCCGGAATTTCCAATCGTGTGTACGCGGCATTAGGCCCCTTTCACATCTCTTCACTTCCACTATCTTGCATTTTTCCTTGTGTTTTGCTTCGCACGTTCACACCTAGCATTTCGTGAAAGTTAATTTTTGCATGTTTTTTTGGTGCGTTTTTGCGCTACATGCAGAGGGCAGCCAATTAATTTGGCCAAATGCACCAAAGAAGCTCATGTACCTTTTTGGGTGTTGAGCTTCGCACATTTGATGCATACAAAACCGCACATCTGCTTGCCGCGTTTGGAGTGCCTGTAACAGTGAAAGGCACCACAAGTACGATATGTTTTTCACTTGTTTGGTGAATGCATATGTTCATGTAACACTCAGGTTTGAATGCAGCCTCATGGTTTTTTTTTTAAAGCATTTTTGGTGCATTTTTTTTTTTTTTACTTGATTTCTTTATTAAATTTTTCATAGTTTACAAACAAATTATAAACAGTCTTCCCCATGATATCCCGGCCTTCCAACCCAGTTTCTCTCCCCTGAGTCAATAAACTTTACGTGTCGTATATCTCTCTGGGGAGGTACCTGGGGAGGAGATCCCATGGGGTTATCTATAAGATCTTCTATTCTAAGACTTATGCCGCGTACACACGACTGTTTTTAATGACGAGAAAAATGAATTTTTTTTAAATGGTCATTAAAAATGATCGTGTGTGGGCTTTCCAGCAGTTTTCCCGACGAGAAAAACGCAGAGAATCACGACGAGAAAAATTGGAACATGCTCTAATTTTTCACGTCGTTTTTTACATCGTCGTTTTTCTCGTCATGAAAAACGGCCGTGTGTGGGCTGGACGACGTAAAAAAAAATGCGCATGCTCAGAATCAAGTATGAGACGGGAGCGCTCGTTCTGGTAAAACTAGCGTTCATAATGGGAGATAGCACATTCGTCGCGCTGTAACGGACTGAAAAGCACGAGACTGAAAAGCGTGAATTGTCGCTCAACAAACTTTACTAACATGAAGGGTGGCGCCATCCGAATGGAACTTCCCCTTTATAGTGCCGTTGTACGTGTTGTACGTCAACGCGCTTTACTCAAACATTTTTTTCTACGATAGTGTGTAGGCAAGGCAGGCTTGAGAGGAAACACCAAAAATCACGTCGAGAAAAATGCCGTTTTTTTCAATGACATTAAAAACGGTCGTGTGTACGCGGCATAAGATTCATTCCCATTCACCGCACCTTCACAACTTCATTCTTCCCACTCGTTCCTCAACTTCCACTCCCTCATCAATTGGTTTCTCTTGGGTCGCTGCTCATCCTTTAATTGTTTTTTCTGCATTTATTAAGAATTACATACTGATCCCTCTTGCTTCCCACCAGGATTTCCAGATCAGATCGTATTTCGTTGGAACGCCTTGCTTTATATATACTGATTTCTCTTTAAGGAATCTGTAAGTATTTGAAAAAGGATTTATTCAGTAAGGCATGTTTTTAGTGCATTTTACATGTGTTTTCATGAGCTTCCATAGGCTTTAATTGGCCAGAAAACACATTAAATGCATATAATATTGGACTCCCCCTCTTGCCGAAGCACTTCCTACTCCACATTCCCACCGTCCTCTTTTCCCATTATAAATGTAGCGCTCTCCCTCACCTTCTCAATGCTGCAAAACGTCTTATACCTGTCCATTGGAAGAGCTCGTATGTTCCAAGTGGACAGGACTGGATTGAGAAGGTGGCAGAGATTATGGAGGTGGAGGAGTTGATTGCTATTTGCAAGGGTACTCGGGAGCATTTTGATTTTATCTGGGCCCCATGGAGGAACCATGTGTTTGGGTCGGTCCTGGTTTCCTCTAGTTTAGACATTGCCCTGTTGGCTCTAGCAGATCTTAACAACTTGTCAAGGCACAACAGTAATCTTAAAGCAGGATTCCACCCGCGATTTTTTTTTTTTTTAAAGTCACCCGCTACTAACACTGTAGCTGCTGACTTTTAATAAGGACACTTACCTGTCCTACTCGCCCGCGATGTCGGGCCCAAGACGGCGATCGCTCGGTCCCGGCTCCTCCATCCTGACTAAGGGAAACAGGCAGTGAAGCCTTACGGCTTCACTGCCCATTTCCTACTGCGCATGCGCGACTCGCACGGCGCTTTGTGAATGGGCGGCTGCCTCCTGGGATTACACACAGTTCCCAGAAGGCAGCGCGGCCCATTCACAAGAAGAGGAAGCGCAAGGAGAACCACCGAGGCAAAGGAAAAGGCAGATTAGGGGACTTCCGCATAGCAACTGGGAATTTTGGGTGAGATTAAATTTTTTATTTTTTTTCTATTCATTTTTTTCTACTTTTTTTAGGAATTTTTGTGTTAAAAAAAATTCTGTGTGGACCTCCGCTTTAACTTCATATTTTTTTTCTCCTTTTGCTTTTTTTATCAGCCCGTGAATCAGGTGTGACTAACGAATTTTGGCACTTCAGCAAAATTTAGCGTCCTACATTTTTCAAATGTATTTTGAATATTATTTTATGTGGTGTTTTCTTTTTCTTTATGTATTTATTTTATTCAGTTATGGCCAGACGCTAGATGTCCTCTTTGACTTTGTTTGAGTTGGTGGTCGGCCTCACTCACGCTCTAGGAAAGTCGACCATCTGGTGGCCGAGTGAGACCCCCTCCAGGCTCACACTTGTTTGTGTGCTCCATTCGCATTCTTTTAGCAGCATCTAAGGGCCATTGTTTGCACTAATTATGTTTTGTTTTTTGTTGTTTTTATTTTTCTGTTTTAAAATGTTTCAAACCAGCTCCCCATGTTGGTCTGCTCATGCTCCCCCAATGCTTGAGGTGATTACCAACTTCGACCAAAAGTCGGGGACATGGGAAGACCTGCAGCTGTTGCAATATTGATATTGATGTTGTATTTGTACAAAATCAAGCAATACCTGTCATTATGGATGCTGACTCCCCCCCCCCCCCCCTACTTTATTACTTATAATGCTTAAATGTACAATAAAGATTACATTTAAAAAAATATCACCAAAATATTTTTTTATCTGGCTCAAAAAAATGAAAAAAAAAATCCTATGGGTCCAGTGTTGTAAGACTGCGTAATTGTCATTCAAAGTGCGACAGCACTGAAAGCTGAAAATTAGCCTGGGCAGGAAGGGGGTGAACGTGCCCAGTATTGAAGTGGTTAATGCACTGCAAACCGCACATACACTATATTACCAAAAGTATTGGGACACCTGCCTTTACACACACATAAACTTTAATGGCATCCCAGTTTTAGTTCGTAGGGTTCAATATTGAGTTGGCCCGCCCTTTGCAGCTATAACAGCTTCATCTCTTCTGGCAATGCTGTCCATAAGGTTTCGGAGTGTGTCTATGGGAATGTTTGACCATTCTTCCAAAAGAGCATTTGTGAGGTCAGGCACTGATGTTGGATGAGAAGGCCTGGCTCATAGTCTCTGCTCTAAATCATCCCAAAGGTGTTTTATCGGGTTGAGGTCAGGACTCTGTGCAGGCTAGTCAAGTTCCTCCATCCCAAACTCACTCATCCATGTCTTTATGGACCTTGCTTTGTGCACTGGTCAAAATCATTTGGTGGAGGGGGGATTATGGTGTGGGGTTGTTTTTCAGGGGTTGGGCTTGGCCCCTTAGTTCCAGTGAAGGGAACTCTTAAGGTGCCAGCATACCAAGACATTTTGGACAATTTCATGCTCCCAACTTTGTGGGAACAGTTTGGGGGTGGCCCTTTCCTGTTCCAACATGACTGCACACCAGTGCACAAAGCAAGGTCCATAAAGACATAGATGAGCGAGTTTGGGGTGGAGGAACTTAACTGGCCTGCACAGAGTCCTAACCTCAACCCGATAGAACACCTTTGGGATGAAGTAAAGCGGAGACTGCAAGCCAGGCCTTCTCGTCCACATCAGTGCCTGACCTCACAAATGTGCTTCTGGAAGAATGGTCAAACATTCCCATATATAAATGAAAATGGTGTCTGCGCTGTGACAAGAACCAGGGAGGTGACAGAAATGTGACTGAGGACACTCATGTCAATCAAGGGATACCTTGTGTTAATACAGATAAAACATATAAATGATGAACTAATATGATGCACTAGCATCCCGCACTGTGAAGCAGGTGTAGTGCAACTCGTGACCGGTGAATCCAAAGGCAAAATAAACTAATATAAAAATATATAAGAAAGTGCACAAAGTACAAAAATAATATACATAGTCCAAATAATGCTAGTGGTTCAAAGAAGCAATGTGCTATATTGTACAAAGTTTGTGTGGATAGTGACTCCCACCACCAGGAAAATGACGAAAAATCACGCACTTGCAGTGCTCCAAAATAATCTTCAGTGATACACCTCTGTGTCTGTAAGCAGCTCACCTCACTGCTGTTGGATAAACAGCATGCACAGATCACAGAGTGTGGTTGAAGATGGTGTATCCCACAGTATGATGATCCCTTTACTGTTGCTACAAGCTCCTTGATGTTGCTGCAGTCCTCTCAGTATTGAGTGGAAACCATATAGGTATGTATATATAAATATAGAGACAGAGAGAGCAATCATAGCGTATCTCAGATACAAATCCCACGTAGAGGCAGATCCACACACATGTAATTGCACTCACTTGTTACACAAGGAGCATGGACAAAACCCCACGAACACCGGGTTCGTCGGCTCTCTGTGTAGATATTGCTCTATGTGGGTCCCGTGCTTATACTAGATCCTCAATAGAGTTCGTACTTGATGGATGATATAAAATGCAAAAGGAAGGCATACATAGCATAATCCTGTTTAAAAAAGTATTTAATGAACCATAAAACAAAGAAAGACACTCACATTTAGCAGATATATAGCATGTGTTGACTCCTACGAGTGTCACGCTCGTCTTCCTGTTAGGATCCTGGTATACCCAATGCTCCAATCCCTACGCGTGTCGTCACGTCACATGACTTCATCAGGGGATGCCATAGGGTACAGTGTCTGTGCTTATATAGTCTGCATAATTGAACATATTAAAACATACAGCGGCCGATTTGCTGTAGCCGGCATAGTAAACAAGCCGACTGCCACTTTGCCTTAGTCTCCGGCTATTGCCATATAGAGCAGGGCAGGACGTACTGCGCTCCACTGCGGGATGGACGTATCTGGAATGGCTGGCTTATGACTGAGTGGACCAATGTGTCCTGACATGCAGGCAATAATTTCCCTGGCCCGAAAAACTCCTGGCTACAAATGGCCCAATTTAAATGAAAAAGCGGTAGCCATTTTGTTGGCGCCCGTCTCGCTTATATCGGCCGCCATCTTGCCTTGGTCACAAGCTGATAGACCAGTGAGACAAGTTGCTAGTGCAAGCAATACAGCGGGGAACAGCGGTATGGACACTGACAAGATGAAACCAGCCTGATGAACTAGGGGGGCTATAGATCAATAAATAAAAATGAATAAAAAAGGGGACTCCAAATATATATGAAATCGGCTGCCTGAGATAAAATATATAAAAGATACATACACAATTATAAAAATAGAGATAAATGCATATAAAAAAAGGGGACTAAAAAGCAGCAAAGCTCTCCTAGTCACGAGTAAAACGTAAAAGTAGATTAAAAATGAAAACAAGGTACTGGAAATGTAAAGGAGCTCCAGGGATACCAGAACCCTGAGGGAGAGACATAATGCATATAATAACATAAACATACCACTTGAGGGAAGGGAAGGGGGGGGAGAGGGGGGAAGAGGGGGAAGGGAGAAGGAAAGAGGGGGGGAAAGAGGGGGAAGGGAGAAGGAAATAGGGGGAGGGAGGGGGAGGGGGGGAGAGAAAAAAAAGGTGGGGGAAAGAACGAGGAAGGGGGGAGGGGAGAGAGGGGGAAGGACAAAGGAAAAGAGGGGGGAAGGGAAAGGGGGAGGGGAAGGGAAAGAACGAGGGGGGGGGTGGTAAGCAAGTCTCATGCACCTCCTAAACATGCAGACTGGCAAGGGGAAGAAGTGAGAATAATAGGAAACTCTTAGTGATAATAGAGCAGGGCAAGGTACTATGACTCAACGGCCAAACTCAGGGGGTGTATAATGCCAGAACCAGGGTGCAAACACTAGAAATCACTTAGGAAGCAGTTAAGGTCGAATTCAATATTGAGCCCTTTGGGGGCTAGAGTATCCATAGAAAAAATCCATTTGGATTCGACCTGACTTAGGGCCCTTATTTTATGGCCTCCCTGCCAAGGTCTAGTGTATGGCATGATGCCCCAAAATTTGAGATGGTTTGGGAACTTCCAAAAAATGCCTAGAAACACTATGTTTCGGGAACCCATTTAGGATATTCTGGACATGCTCTTTTATCCGAATTCTCAGCAGCCTTTTGGTGCGGCCGACATATTGTAGGCCGCAACTACATTCCATTACGTACACTGCTCCTTCGGTGTTGCACCCTATAAATTCCTTAATATCATATTTCGTACCATTGCTGGTTGATTGGAAGGAAACTCTCTTTTCGTTGGGCCGCTTGTTTCGTTTACACGCATAGCACCTTTTGCAGGGGTAAAACATTCCCATAGACACACTCCTAAATCTTGTGGACAGCCTTCCCAGAAGAGTTGAAGCTGTTATGGCTGCAAAGGGTGGGCCAAGTCAATATTGAAACCTACGGACTAAGACTGGGATGCCATGTTCATGTGCGTGTAAAGGCAGGTGTCCCAATACTTTTGGTAATATAGTGTAGGTGTGAAGCAGGCCTAATGCCTTGTACAAACGATCGGATTTTCTGTCGGGATAAACTCCGACGGATTTTTCCGACGGAATTCCGTTCAAGCTGTCTGTCATAAACGCGGTGACGTACAACACTACGACGAGCCCAGAAAAATTAAGTTCAATGCTTCCGAGCATGCGTCGACTTGATGTTTTTTTCTCCGTCGGCGTTCCATACAGACGAACTGAATTTCCGATAGAATTTTTTTTTATCATCGGAAAAAGGAGAACATGTTCTCTTTCTAACTCCGTCGAAATTTCCGACTGAAAAAGTCTGATGGGGCACACATACGGTCGGAATATTCGATGAAAAAATTCCGTCTGACTTTTTTCATCGGAAATTCCGACCATGTGTACGCGGCAGTAGACATTTGCAAAGTGGAAGGTAAAAATCCTTTACTGCAGAAGAGACAGAATAAAAAAAAAAACTTCTTGCAAATTTTCTGCACTAACGTTCCGCTTTAACCTTTCTGCACAAATTCTTCCAGACCAATTTGGCTTTGATAGAAAAAAAAAACTGTCTTGATAGCCGGGGAAAAAAAATAAGATGGAAGATAAAAATAAAGAGGGATGATTAAAGCCAGGCATTGATGGATGCACACTGGAGGTATACGCTGTATTTTCTGCTGACCTGGTTTTCATGGAGCCGATGCCAGCCACCGATCTACGTCCCCAAACAGAGGATTCATGATTGATCAGGAGAGGGGACTCCCAGTGTGAGACGGCACAGGAAACGCTCGAAAATATGAGAGAATGAATCAGGTTACTGCCTGACCACAATCTGTCATGGCTTCACAGGGCCTGCTGGGAAATTCTGAAGCGTGAAGTCTTTTTGGACATTAAGAACTCCAACAGACGGTGTGAAATGACTTTACTCCGGAGGCCTGCGGGCAGGAGGGGGGCGGAAGTGCTCTGCTTGTCCTGGGGGTGACAGATTTCAATGTGGAGTAATCCTTATGTACCCCGCCACAACCCAATGTAAGGCTTTATTAATTACTGCAAAGTGGTGCACCCCAGAGCAACCAGAATTCCCCTTCCACTAATCCTAAGCAGCTTAATGATCAACATTTAGACTTCAACAGAATTACTTTGCTACTCTTTTTGTGCAATGGCTTGCTTGAATGGATAGTTTAAAGAGGCCCTGACACCAGCTTAAAGCTGAACTACAGGCATACAAAACTTTTATCGTAAATATATTCCTAAAGGAGAAAAATCAGCTTTGTGTGAACTAAAACCCAGATATTATCATGTGAAAGTAGCAGTGACAGCATCACTGTGCTGCACATAGCAGAGCTGTGGGAGGGACCCAATAAGCCCCACCCTCTACAGACTGCCTGCAGAAAACTACAGGAGGGGGGCGGAGACAAGACCAGTCACCCTGCACAAGGAGACAGAGCAGCAGTGACTGGTCTATATTAGAGGAAGCTCCTGCACAGAGAAGTCTCAAGCCTCGTACACACGACCGAGTTTCTCAGCAAAAACCAGCAAGAAACTTGCTGGCAGAGATTTCTTGCCGAGAAATTCGTTCGTGTGTATGGTTTCTCGTCAAGAAAAGCGGCAAGAATCTCGACGAGAAAATAGAGAACCTGCTCTCTATTTTTTCGTCGAGATTCTCGTCAGCCTGTTTCTCGACGAGAAAATTGTGTGTGTGTACACTTACCTGTTCGCCGGAAAGCCCGCGCATGCTCGAAATGACTTCGACGCATGCACGGTAGCTTCCTAGGCATAGGTAGGGTGAACCAAGATGGCGGCGACGGCATCGAATGTGACGAGCGCATGCTCGTCGTATTCGATGACGTCACCGCGTACGCTCCATTCAAAGAACCGCGGGTTCTTTGAAATGAGCGTGTGTACACTCGGCCGGGACAAGTTTCTTGTCCAAGGATCTCGTCGTAAAAAACGACATGTTTTTAACAACGAGATTCTCGGCCGTGTGTACGAGGCCTCACACTGGTTAACTGAACAGATCTGGAAGAAATCAAACCACACCAAGATCCAAGTAAGGTAACAGCATTGAAAAAAACAAGTACTGTATTTATTGGCGTATAACACTCACTTTTTTACCCTGAAAATAGAGGGTAAACTGTGCCTGCGTGTTATATGCAGGGGGCTGTGGAAAGTTTTTTTCCCTTAAACTTCCCTCTTAAAGTTAGGGTGCGTGTTATACGCCTGTGCGTGTTATACGCCGATAAATACGGTATTTGACATGCTTGCCTGCAGTATTTTTACTCTTTTTTTTATCCACTTGCAACCTGCCTTTAAACATGCTAGACAATTTGACTAGTCATATCTCTCCCTTCCCTCCTTGCACATTATAACCCTCTACTCTTTTGATAGTGTTGAATTACTCTCTGTGCTGGCCCAGCTCCTTTACCCCACTACATTCATGTAAGCTGCCGGGGTCAGAGCAAAGGGGAATACTATAGAGTGTCACTGAAGTGATAGTTCTGAGTCAGCTGACATCACATCCAATCTGGCTACATCCAGCAGGGCTTTTGGATATCTACACAAGGGAGGATTTTACTGATTAGTGAATGAATGGCAGAAGGTCATTATCACACTGCACAGTATTAATATTATTATACAGGATTTATATAGCGTCAACAGTTTGGGCAGCGCTTTACAATGCAGGGACACTACACCAACATTCCAAGTAAAAACAAGAGGGTTAGAGATGCCCTGCTCCTGCGAGCTTACAATCTAAAAGGGAGGGGCTGGTGAAACAAAAGGTAGGGACTGTGAGGGATGAACGGATGAGGGGAGTAGAAGATTTGGTTGTCAGCTGGAGGCAGGATAGGCCACCCTAAAGAGATGAGTTTTCAGGGATCGCCTAAAAGTGGACAGAGTAGGAGATAGTCGGACAGATTGGGGTAGTGAGTTCCAGAGGATGGGAGAGACTCTGGAGAAGTCCTGGAGACGAGCATGGGAGGAGGAGACAAGGGAGCTAGAGAGCAGAAGGTCTTGGGAGGAGCGGAGAGGACGGTTTGGGTGATATTTGGAGACAAGATTGGCGATGTATGACCACATGGGGTATTCATGGGGACATATCTGTTGGTGGGGTCAGCTGCCTGGTAGCCAATCTCAGCCTATTGTTACCATCTTTAGAGTTCAAAACTTGCATGCAAAAGACAATGATGAGCTTTGCATGCCCTGTTGGACAAGCATGGTTGCAATAACACTCTGCACTAATGGGAGTGTTCCAAGATTGAACAGAGGCACTTGGTACGTATAAGGCTTCATTCACATGGGCACAGAGGCCCATAGCCTGTGAATGATCTGGGTGTTTAAAGTGGAACTTCACTCTTCCAATCAACATAGATTATTTTGAATCCTCCGGCTGCTAGCATTAGGCCCCTTTCACACTGAGGCGTATTTGAGGCGTTTTTGCGCTAAAAATAGCGCATAAATAACGCTTGAAATACTCCTGCCCCAGCATTCTCAATGTGAAAGCCCTGAGGGCTTTCACACTGAGGCGGTGCGCTGGCAGGAGACAAAAAAATCTCCTGCAAGCCGAATCTTTGGAGCGGTGTGTAGACCGCTCCTTCCCACTGAAATCAATGGGACACCGCGGTAATACCGCCCGCAAACCGCGGCTATAGCCGCGGTTTGCGGGCGGTATTAACCCTTTTTCGGCCACTAGCGGGGGTTTAAACCGAATATCGCGGTAAACACGACGGTATAGGGCGCTGAAAATCGCGCCGCTATACCGTCACCGCATATGCCCGCCCCAGTGTGAAAGGGGCCTTAGTAAATAGATAGGAAAATATATCATATTTACTACATGAATCATTTGCCCTTACTCGAGATGGCCATGGCCAAAAATGCTAGAGCTTGTTTTTCAAAATATAATAAAAACAATAACAAAATAAAGCATGGAGACATGGATGGATGGGGGAGTTTGCTTTGAATATTAAAGTGGTTGAAAAGTCTGATTTTTTTTTTTTTATCTTAATGCATTCTATGCATTAAGATAAAAAGCCTTCTGTATGCAGCAACTCCCCTAATACTTACCTGAGCCCCATTTCTGTCCAGCGATGCCCACGAGTGTCTCAGCCATCCGGGACTCTCCCTCCTGATTGGCTGAGACACAGCAGCAGCGCCATTGGCTCCCGCTGCTGTCAAAGTCAATTAGCCAATCAGGAGAGGGGGGCGGGCCGAACTGCAGCTTTGTGTCTGAATGGACACACCGAGCTGCAGCTCGGCTTGGGTGCTCCCATAGCAAGCTGCTTGATGTGGGGGCACTCAACAGGAGGGAGGAACCAGGAGCACCGAAGAGGGACCCGAGAAGAGGAGGATCCGGGCTGCTCTGTGCAAATCCACTGCACAGAGGAGGTAAGTATAACATGTTTGTTATTTTTATAGGGAAAAAAAATAAGACGTTACAATCACTTTAAAAATGTATTTGTTTTTGATTTGTGGTGCTCAGATATAGTGAAGATCTGCTTTAAGCGGCGAAAGCCACCAGGTGCGAGCAACCTATTTAAGTCTATGGGGACGCAGTGGCTTGTCTCAATTTGATAGCCTTGTGGGTGTTTGGACCCGAAAGCAGTCAGTGTGTATCCAGGGCTGCTCACCCATGCACACATAGCTGTCAAATGTAAATATCAAGTGTGAATAAGGCCTTATGCGCACCAAGAGCCTCTGTTCATTCCTGGAACACTCTAGGGTTGCCCCCTTATCCCTTTAAACTGAACACATATTAAATTACACAAGTTCTGTGGCTGATTAAGGTGGTAATTAAACTCACTTGGTGCCTCATCTGCATTAAATTAGCATCAGAACCTGTGTAATTCATATGGGTTTAAAGGGATGAGGTGGCAACCCTAGAACACTCCCATCAGGTGGGTCCTGAATTTCATCCGTGCTTGTCCAACAGGGCATGCAAAACTGTATGGATATATAGGCTTATCCCAATTTGACAGCTGTGCGGGTGAGCGGCCATAAACGCAGACAATATGTAATAGGGGCCACTCACCCACACCAGCATGGCTGTAAAATTGACACAAGCATCTGTGTTCATGCAGCTGCTGAGCTTTGCATGCCCTCTTGGACATACATGTATGCAAGGGTTCAGCTGCTGTGTCATAGTTACATAGTTAGTTAGGTTGAAAAAAGACATCTAGTTCAACCAAAAAAAAAACATACAATCTCATATACCCACAGTTGATCCAGAGGAAGGCGGAAAAAAATCCAGCAAAGCATGATCCGATTTGCTACAGCAGGGGAAAAAAATTCCTTCCTGACCCCCCGAGAGGCAATCGGATATTCCCCGGATCAACTTTACCTATAAATGTCAGTACTCAGTTATATTATGTACACCTAGGAACGAATCCAGGCTTTTTTTTTTAAAGCAATCTACTGAGCTGACCACCTCTGCAGGGAGTCTATTCCACATTTGCACAGCTCTTACTGTGAAGAAACCTTTCCGTATTTGAAGATGAAATCTTGTTTCCTCTAGACGTAAGGAGTGTGAATGACCTAGCCGGGACAGTGGCTTTTGGAGGGGACTGGGAGCAAGCCTCTTACCCACAGACTATGGCCCCTGGTATTTAACCACTTGACCACTGGGCACTTAAACCCCCTTAATAACCAGACCAATTTTCAGCTTTTGGTGCTCTCACATTTTGAATGACAATTACTCAGTCATACAACACTGTACCCATATGAAATTTTTGTCCTTTTTTTCACACAAATAGAGCTTTCTTTTGGTGGTATTTAATCACTGTTGGGTTTTTTATTTTTTGCGCTATAAGAGAAAAAAGACTGAAAATTTTGTAAAAAAATGATTTTTTTTCCGTTTCTGTTATAAAATTTTGCAAATTACAATTTTTTCTTCATAAATTTTGGCCAAAATTTATACTGCTACATATCTTTGGTAAAAATAAGTACAAATTGGTGTATATTATTTGGTCTTTGTGAAAGTTATAGAGTCCACAAGCTATGGTGCCAATATCTGAAAATTGATCACACCTGAAGTACTGACGGCCTATCTCAATTCTTGAGACCCTAACATGCCAGAAAAGTACAAATACCCCCCAAATGACCCCTTTTTGGAAAGAAGACATTCCAAGGTATTCAGAAAGAGGCATTGTGAGTTTTTTGAAGTTGTCATTTTTTCCCACAATTCTTTGCAAAATCAAGATTTTTTTTTTCTTTTTTTTTTTTCACAAAATTGTCATATTAGCAGGTTATTTCTCACACACAGCATATGCATTCCACAAATTACACCCCAAAACACATTCTGCTATTACTCCCGAGTATGGCGATACCACATGTGTGAGACTTTTACACAGCGTGGCCACATACAGAGGCCCGACATGCAGGGAGCACCTTCAGGCGTTCTGGAGCACCCAGGCCAATTCTGACATTTCTCTCCTACATGTAAAAATCATCATTTGTTTGCTAGAAAATTACATAGAACCCCAAAACATTATATATGTTTTTTTAGCAAAGACCTTAGAGAATATAATGGTGGTTGTTGCAACTTTTTATCTCGCACGATATTTGCGCAGCAATTTTTTTAACGCGTTTTTTACGGAAAAAAAATGTTTTGTGCTTAAAAAAAAAAAAACAGTAAAGTTAGCCCAATGTTTTTGCATAATGTGAAAGATGAAGTTACGCCGAGTAAATAGATACCTAACATGTCACCCTTAAAAATTGCACACACTCGTGGAATGGCGCCAAACTTCGCTACTTAAAAAATCCCCATAGGCGACGCTTTAAATATTTTTACTGGTTACATGTTTTGAGTTACAGAGGAGGTCTAGGGCCAAAATTATTGCTCTCGCTCTAACGTTCGCAGAGATACCTCACATGTGTGGTTTGAACACCGTTTTCATATGTGGGCGGGGCTTACGTATGCGTTCACTTCTGTATGCGAGCTCACGGGGACAGGGGCGCTTTAAAAAAAATAAAAAATGTATTCTTCATTTTACTTTATTTATTTTAGTTTGACATGTTTTTCCGCCCTAAACATTTTTTTGATCACTTTTATACCTATTACAAGGAACGTAAACATCCCTTGTAATAGGAATATGGCATGACAGGTCCTCTTTACAGTGAGATATGGGGGGGGGGGGTGTCAATAAGACCCCACATCTCACCTCTAGGCTGGGAAGCCTGAAAAAAATACAAAAAAAAAACAACAATCCTGGCTTTGATCGTAGCGGTGAGTCGGTAGAAGCACCGGAGGGCGGCGGGGGGGGGGACATCCCCTCTCGCCTCCCGTAAGAATGATCAAGCGGCGGAACAGCCGCTATGATTGTTGTTATGGTGTAGGGAATCGCCGGCTGAAAAAGCTAATATCTGAATGATGCCTGTAGCTGCTCCCATTATTCAGATATCCCCGCACAAAGTCAAGGACGTCATATGACGGCCGGAGGGCGGGAAGTGGTTATTGCAGAGTATTGCCGGGCATTGCGGAGTATTGCCGGGCATTGCGGAGTATTGCTGGGCATTGCGGAGTATTGCGGACTATGGCAGGGTATTGCGGTGTATGGCAGGGTATTGCACGGGTATTGCACAGGGTATTGTGGAGGGTATTGCAGAGTATTGTGGAGGGTATTGCAGAGTATTGTGCAGGGTATTGCAGAGTATTGTGCAGGGTATTGCAGAGTATTTTGCAGAATATTGCGCAGGGTATTGCAGAGTATTGCGCAGGGTATTGCAGAGTATTGCGCAGGGTATTGCAGAGTATTGCACCAGAGTATTGCAGAGTATTGCACCAGGGTATTGCAGAGTATTTTGCAGGGTATTGCGCAGGGTATTGCAGAGTATTTTGCAGGGTATTGCAGAGTATTTTGCAGGGTATTGCAGAGTATTTTGCAGGGTATTGCAGAGTATTGCACCAGGGTATTGCAGAGTATTGCACCAGGGTATTGCAGAGTATTGCACCAGGGTATTGGCAGGGTATTTTGCAGAGTATTGGCAGGGTATTTTGCAGAGTATTGGCAGGGTGTATTGCAGAGTATTGGCAGGGTATTGCACCAGGGATGGCTGAGCAGGGATGGATGGATGGCTGGATCTGTGACTGCAATTGTCACAGATCCAGCCCACAGTGCTGCTGCTGCCATCCGCTCCCTCCCCCTCCCCTCTCACACTGTACCGATCGGTACAGAGAGGGGAGGGAGGAACCGGCGTCATCAAATGACGCCGGTCTGTTTACAAGTGATTGCTCCGTCATTTGACGGAGCGATCACGTGGTAAACGGCCGCTATCAGCGGCGATTTACCGCGATTCGTGATCCGCCGGGTCCTCTGGACCCGGCGGTCACGGAGTTTCCCGTGTACGCGCCCCAGGGGGCGCGCGGGAGCGCGATTCTGGGAGGACGTTATATAACGTCCTCCCAGAGTTAAGCAACCACCTTGTCGACGTTATTTGTCGGCAGGTGGTTGTTAAGTGGTTAAAGCGGTTGTATACCTGCTGCTGTTTTTTTTTTTTTTACATACCGAAAAGGCATAATGAGCTAGTATGCACCGCATGCTAGCTCATTATGAAATACTTACCTTAGAACGAGGCGTCAGCAACTTACCTGGTCCACGCCAAGGGAGATGTCATCTTGCCTCGGCATGTCTTCCGGGTATCGCCGCTCCAGCGCTGTGAGTGGCCGGAGAGGCGATGTCGTCACTCCCGCGCATGCGCCCGGGAGACTTCTTTCCGGCAAGGTCCGGCGGCTGCCGGGCTTTAGCTGAGAATCCCTGCTGCGCATGCACCGCTGCAGTCAGCGGCTCATTGCGAGGGGAATATCTCCTAAACCGTAGAGGTTTAGGAGATATTCATTTTACCTACAGGTAAGCCTTATTATAAGCCTTAAATGTATACAACCGCTTTAAGGGAACACTACTCTTTGGAAGGTATATACCTGGGGGATCCGTGGAGTGGTCTTGTTACTTTAGATCCAAGTCCATGTCTCCCCAAGACACACAGACTCTGGGACTCTAGGCTTGGGATCTATGTTAAGGGCCTAGATGCCACATTTTCAGCAATGATTGCTCCACACTGTGGGACTCATTGCAGATGTAGATGTCATCAGCAAGCCACCTGTCTGGGGTTGCCTGCTATAATGTGTTTTTTGTAAATAAGGGTCTTTCACAATGTGCTATTTAACTCGCCTATTGTCTGTCTGCTAGCAAACCATTGTGAGTTGTGTTTATACTTGTAATAATGTGTATTGTACTTTCTGAGCCTGGGGCCGGGAAGTCTGACCTGGAATGATACCACTGCGTCATCCAGGTGGCTAATTAACTAAATGTTTATGGTATAGGTCGGTTGTTGTAATTATATACAGGTTGTATTATTAGGGTAATATGATCAGGAGGGGGGGTGTCCTCCTGTGGGATATAAAAGTATGTATCTGAGTTTTAAATAAAGAGTTCCAGCTTTGCAGCCAAACGAGTCCTGCCTAGTTCTTGGTTGCAATAATAATATCTGGTATTTATGTTCAGACTGGAGGAAGCGGTATATGACAGAAGCACTCAAGTGGAGTGCCTCCTTGTCCTCTGTGATGACCAGTGGCGGAATTTTCAGGGTCGCAGCAGTCGCAGCTGCGACTGGGCCCTGTAGTTCCGTGAAGTCCAGGGGGCCCGCCCGCCGCCCGTGTGAGGGGCCCGCCCACCGCCCGCATGAGGAGCCGTTCCACCGCAGGGATCGGGTGCTGACAAGGCAGTGGATGCAGGGGCGGCACCGCGGCAACCCCCCCATGACTCCCAAGACATCTCCCCTGCCTGCACCTCTGGCTGGCCGTTTAGAGTGCAGTGGGGAGATGTGGGAGGAGGTGGAAGGCGGCGATCGGCAGCTCTATGGTGCCTGTGTGGGCAGCAAGATCTCCCTGGGGCTTGTAGTACTCGAGTGTCAGTGTGTATACAGAGGAGAGGGGAGGGGCCTCTGACCCGGGCAGGTATTAGTTTCACTTTCACTCTGCTTGCACAATGTTGCTGATGCCCGGGTCAGAGGCCCCTCCCCCCTCACATGGTTCGGATATAGAACTACTAGCCCCAGCAAGACCCCCCTGCCTGTGGACACCATAGAGCTGCCAATCGCCACCTCCACCAGTCAGGTACAGGGGAACCCCTGCAAGGGGGGAGTCAGCTGTTTGGGGACCCTGATGTAAGAGGGGGGGGTTTCTGGGGACACTAATGTAAGGAAGGGGGCCTCTGGGGACACTAATGTAAGGAAGGGGGCCTCTGGGGACACTAATGTTAGGGGGGGCTCTCTGGTGATCCTGGTGTAAGGGGGGGGCTCTCTGGGGACCCAGATGTAAGAGGGAGCTCTATGTGGACCCTGGTGTAAGGGGGGGCTCTCTGGGGACCCTGGTGTAAGGGGGGCTCTCTGAGGACCCTGGTGTAAGGGGGGCTCTCTGAGGACCCTGGTGTAAGGGGAGGCGCTCTGGGGACCCTGGTGTAAGGGGGGGCTCTCTGAGGACCCTGGTGTAACGGGGGGCTCTATGTGGACCCTGGTGTAAGGGGGGCTCTCTGGGGACCCTGATGTAAGGAGAGGCTCTCTGGGGACCCTGGTGTAAGGGGGGGTGGCTCTCTGAGGACCCTGGTGTAAGGGGGGCTTTCTGGGGACCCTGGTATAAGGGGGGCTTTCTGGGGACCCTGGTATAAGGGGGGGCTCTCTGGGGACCCTGGTGTAAGGGGAGGCTCTCTGGGGACCCTGGTGTAAGGGGAGGCTCTCTGGGGACCCTGGTGTAAGGGGAGGCTCTCCGGGGACCCTGGTGTAAGGGGGGGCTCTCTGAGGACCCTGGTGTATGGGGGGATCTCTGGGGACCCTGATGTAAGGGGGAGGCTCTCTGGGGACCCTGGTGTAAGGGGAGCTCTCTGGGGACCCTGGTGTAAGGGGGGGGCTGTCTGGGGACCCTGGTGTAAGGGGAGGCTCTCTGGGGACCCTGGTGTAAGGGGAGGCTCTCTGGGGACCCTGATGTAAGGGGAGGCTCTCTGGGGACCCTGATGTAAGGGGGAGGCTCTCTGGGCACCCTGGTGTAAGGGGAGGCTCTCTGGGGACCCTGGTGTAAGGGGAGGCTCTCTGGCGACCCTGATGTAAGAAGGGTCTCTCTGGGAACCCTGATGTAAGGAGGGGCTCTCTGGGGACACTAATGTAATGTAAGAGGGGAGGCTCTCTGGGGACACTGATATAAGGGGAGGCTCTCTGGGGACCCTGGTGTAAGTAGGGAGGCTCTCTGGGGACCCTGATGTAAGTAGGGAGGCTCTCTGGGGACCCTGATGTAAATAGGGAGGCTCTCTGGGGACCCTGATGTAAGGAGGGGCTCTCTGGGGACACTAATGTAGGAAGGGAGGCTCTCTGGGGCCACTAATGTAGGAGGGGAGGCTCTCTGGGGACCCTGATGTAAGTAGGGAGGCTCTCTGGGGACCCTGATGTAAGGGGAGGTTCTCTGGGGACCGTGATGTAAGGGGAGATCCTCTGGGGACCGTGATGTAAGGGGAGGTTCTCTAGGGACCCTGATGTAAGGGAAGGTTCTCTGGGGACTCTGATGTAAGGGGAGGTTCTCTGGGGACCCTAATGTAGGAGGAGGCTCTCTAGGGACCCTGATGTAAGTAGGGAGGCTCTGTGGGGTCCCTGATGTAAGGGGGGCTCTCTGGGGAGTCCCCCTATGTGATGGTGTGTGTGGGGGGGCAGTATTGAAGGACCTGGCCTTGGGGAGGCAAAGGGAGTAAATCTGGGCCTGGGCATGAGACTGGGGGCAGACACTGAAAAATTAAGTCAGCAGACCTGCTGACACCAATGAGAGAAGGCGAGGGAGGAGTTTTTCTCTCTGCGTGGAATACCTATACGGTCTACCCATGAGGCAAGAAGGCATCCTGGCGGGAGATTAGAAGGCACGGTGACCGTGACCGATCGAACGGAATTCCCGGGGAATCGATTGATTGACGGTAAGTGACATTTTGCAGAGCTAAGCAATCGATGCCAACCTCCACCACCTGTGCCTCTTACTGATCCCATCCCCCCACCACTCATCTCATCCCTATCCCCCCATTACTTCTACAACAGAGATGATGGGGGGGATAGGGATGAGATCAGTGGTGGGAGGATGGGATCAGTAAGAGGCACAGGTGGTGGTGGGAGAGGATGGCACCACCACTGCCACTGCAGCCACCCCCCTCAAGTACCACCACTGCCACCCCCCTCAAGTACCACAGCTGCCATCCCCCCTCAACTACCGCCGTTGCAACCCCCTCAAAAAAAAGTATCAAAATCATGCTTTTTCGAGGGGGGGCCCTTTGTGATTTCTTGCACCGGGGCCCAGAGGTTTCTAGTTACGCCTCTGGTGATGACCTTAAAGTGAATAGCTCAACACTAAGTTCGCTATACGGACCACTTATGTATTTATTTGTACATGTTGATCATAGCCCCCCTTATCTTGTCTTCTCAAGAGAGAATAAATTCAGTTCCTCTAATCTTTTCTTATCGCTGAGCTCCTCCATGCGTCTTATCTGCTTGGTTGCACTTTCTCCACTTCCCTTTTTAAAAACTGGTGCCCAAAACTGAATGGCATATTCCGAGTAAGGTCTTACTAATGATTTGTACAGGGGCAAAATTATATCTCATTTGGTCACAATAGACAGCCACTTAAACACCCAGCCTATTCACGAACTATGGACCTCAGCTCCCATGTGAATGAGGTCTGTACTTAAGTATACCCAATCCTTAGGCATCCTGTATACTGAATGTTTGGTCTTCTCGCCTAGACCCCTTTCCTCCAGGCAGGTGTGTTTTGGCCGAAAAAAATGTTGGACGCTTGTAAGCACAG
Source organism: Rana muscosa (assembly GCA_029206835.1). Lineage (NCBI taxonomy): Eukaryota > Metazoa > Chordata > Amphibia > Anura > Ranidae > Rana > Rana muscosa. The sequence continues at coordinate 355,871,195 of CM055120.1, forward strand.
CGGCATTAATTCATTTAATTTGCCAGAATAATAATTTATTCTGACCACTGAACTGAAACAATGCTCAAGCGCTAAATATGTCTAGCCCTAATGCGCACAAGCGTCAAGCTTTTTTCTGCCACAATTCTTCTGGATGCACTGGCAGTGTTTTTTTTTTTTTTTTTTGCCTCTTAAAGCCTATGTGTGCATGGACACAAAAGTAAAAATGGTGGGGCCTGCTGTTAACACCTAGATGATTGCATAAGGGGGCACATACCCCGAATGTGTCAAGCGGTTTACCCAAGTGCACTGGAGGAAATGCACATATAAATGTGAGTGAGATTTTAATATTTTTTATAAAATTAAGTGTATACAGTTTAGCACTTTGTTGGTCCTTTATACTCTTTGAGGATTACTGTACACCAGAAGCAAGATGACTGGAGAGTCACCAGCCATTGGATATTAAACCCTAAAGGGAAGGCTCATAGAGACCTGGGATAGGTTTATTTTGCCACTTAAGACCCGGGCCATTATGCAGCTTAAAGACCTGGCCACTTCTTGCGATTCGGCACTGCGTCGCTTTAACTGACAATTGCGTGGTCGTGCGACGTGGCTCCCAAACAAAATTGGCATATTTTTTTCCCCACAAAAAGAGCTTTCTTTTGGTGATATTTGATCACCTTCGCGGTTTTTAGTTTTTGCACTATAAACAAAAATAGAGCGACAATTTAGAAAAAAATTCAATATTTTTTACTTTTTGCTATAATAAATATCCTCAAAAAATATATAAAAAACCGTGTTTTTTTCCTCAGTTTAGGCCGATACGTATTCTTCTACATATTTTTGGTAAAAAAAAAATCGCAATAAGCGTTTATTGATTGGTTTGCGCAAAAGTTGTAGCGTTTACAAAATAGTAGGGCTGTTACTGATTACAATTTTCCTGTTCGATTAATCAATATTTTTTTTAATCGATTAATCGACTAATTTAGATTAATAACGCACATAGATCCAGCTACTTTTAGCTGATCTCCTTGCAGGCCGATTCCCAGTGCAGCTACCAACCACTGGAAAAATCGATAGCAGGATACAAAAAACACAAAGGCAGCGCTCGATGGGAATAGCATGAAAAATTTTATAGTCTTCAAGTAGGTAACAAAATAAATATTGCACTGGAGATAAAATCGATGTAGCTACATAAACTGTAAAAATGGTGCGAGTAATTCCAAACGGTAGCAAAAGCAGTCATAAAAACATGTAGCGAAGTATGATACTGGTATAAAAATGTGTACAACGATACCACTGCTGAATCCAGACGAGGAGGGGCTAACATCAGTCCGTCGGCATGTAGATGTCCCCTGAAGGGAACTATCACAACTCCCAGTGGATGGCTGTAGAATCCCAGGTTGATAGAGGGAAGTGTAACAGCCCTTGCGTGTGGCAGATAGTAAGTTCCCGCCGGCATGCAGATATGAAGGCACAGCAAAGGAGCCCTTCAGATGGACACGGCAAGCCCCGCCGGTGTCCGTGACGTCACCAGATCTCCCTGAAGACTTTTGATCGATCAAAACAATTAATCGATTAATCGAGGAATTAATAGTTAATTTCCACAGCCCTACAAAATAGGGGACTGTTTTATGTCATTTTTATAAAAAAATATTTTTACTAGTAATGGCGCGATCAGTGATTTTTTTTTTCGTGACTGCGACATTATGGCGGACACATCGGACACTTTTGACACTATTTTGGGACCATTGTCATTTTTACAGCGATCAGTGCTATAAAAATGCACTGGTTACTGTAAAAATTACACTGGTAGTGAAGGAGTTAACCAGGAGGGGTCGCTGTAGGGGTTAAGTGTGCCCTGATGTGTGTTTCTTACTGTGGGGGGCATGGCTTAGCGTGTGATGTCACTGATCGTCGTTCCCTATGACAGGGAACAGACGATCAGTGACAGGCTCACTAGGAAGCACGGGGAGAGGTTTGTTTACACTTGCCTCTCCCCGTTCTTCCTCTCTGTGACCCGATCGCGGGACACCTGGCGGCGATCGGGTCAGCTGTTCCCGCAGGGACCGTCACGGAAAAGAGGACCGGGTCGCGAGCGCGCCACCGTCGGCACGCTCGTGACCCACGGCTGGGGACGTACCTCTATGCCCTTGTGCCCAGCTGTGCCATTCTGCCGACGTACATCGGCCCTTAAGTGCCTAATATAATATTGGATAAGGTTATGTTGCCATTCGAAGCATTGGGTATTTCATTTTAGCTTGCACTGGTAATTTTGTGAAAGCGGTCACTACTATTGTTAATTTAAAGAGGAACTGCAGTCTGTTCACATAATTTGTAATAAAAACATCTTTGCCATTCTGAAGCTTCCCTCCAACCACTTTGCATATTATTTTATATATACTGTGATTCTGCACTTGCCAAATATGCTGCAGAAATCTCCCTCCACTGAGTCTGGCTGCAACCATTTTAACTGTGGGCAGCTGAAGCTGCTGCCTGTTCACTTCCTGGATTTACACAGACACACCTCCTACTCTACAGCTCGCATTGGCCCTCTTATGACTCACCCCCTCCCTTCCTGGAAAACTCTCAGGAGAGTGAGAGAGAGCTGTGCATGATGTCATAAGCCTAGGCTTTTTACCAGACAAGAAAGAGGAAGTGGGCTGTATAAGGTATTTACTGGCAGAAAAAAAATGTTTTACTATCCATAGTTAAAACAACAAGGACAGAAGATTTAATAGATGGAAATATGAATATATGACTGAAGTTTCGCGTTAAGTTTTTCGTGTCTCACTAGAAGTATGTAGCATTTTTTGTATATAGAGGGTTAGCGCTTAACTTGCTTTTATCTTTTTCTGCAATATTTGAATATTTCTTTTTAAGTTATGCTATGTGAGTGGGGACATGTAACAAACATAACATAGTTGTTATCCCAATTTGGCAGCCAAAGGGGAAATATACTTTGAAGCAAACCCAAGGTTTGCCTTAAGCCTCGTACACACGACCGATTTTCTCGGCAAAAAACGACAAGAAAACTGTTGGGAGAGCTTTCTTGCCGAGAAAACCGTTCGTGTGTATGGTTTCTCGTCGAGAAAACTGCCGGGAATCTCGACGAGAAAAATAGAGAACCTGCTCTCTATTTTCTCGTCAGGTTTCTAATTTTTCTCATCGAGATTCTCGTCAGCCTGTTTCCCGACGAGAAAACCGGTCGCGTGTATGCTTTTCTGAGTCTTAAAAAAATCGCGCATGCTCAGAATCAAGTATAAGACGGGAGCGCTTCTTCTGGTAAAACTATCGTTCGTAATGGAGATGGCACATTCATCACGCTAAAACGAACTGAAAGCACGAAGACTGAAAAGCGTGAATCGTCTCTCCCCAAACCTTTACTAACACGCGGTAACACGAGATCAGCAAAAGCAGCCCAACGGGTGGCGCCATTGAAATCGAACTTCCCCTTTATACTGCCGTCGTACGTGCTGTACGTGACCGCACAGAAAAATGACGAGATTTGGAATTGACAGTGTGTATGCAAGGAAAGCTTGACAAGAATCTCGTCGAGAAAAACAATGGGTTTTTTACGACGAGATTCTCGGTCGTGTGTAGCAGCTCACACCACCTAATGATGTGGTGCTGCTCTCTACAGAATTCTCCTATCGGTCCAGGGCTACATGGGAACATGCTCCAAGGGGGGTGGGATCCTTGACACCTTGGGTTTGTAAGGAGAGAATGAAAGGGGGTTGTAGTCCTAGAGCAGGGGTGTCCAACCTTTTGACCTAACTGGTCCACATTAGAACAGGAATTGTCTTGGGCTACACATAAAATACACCAACAAGAAGGATAGCTGATAGGACTAAGTCAGGCAGATTTCAAACAATCACCAATAAAGATATTGTACCTATCTGAGAAATAAAATTTTATTTTTTTTTGTAATATTTTTTTATTGTAAAAGAGGGCAACATAAAACGAGTGTAATATTTGACACGGTTGTTGATAAACTAACACTCAATCAATACCTGGATGGATGGAGCAGCAATCCTCAATGAATTCTCAAGGTGTTCATTGGATATTTTGGTTCTAATTTTGCCCTTGGTGTGCTTCATTCTTGAAAATAGTTGATCACAAATATAGGTGCCACCGAAAACTGATGACCAGAATAAGGGCGTGATTGTGAGGAATGGGATATTTTTCTTTGGGAAGATAAAACGTATAAAAGTCCAGGAAACAAATACTGTAAAATTTTTCTTCATCCACATGTGTTCGCCAAGTGTAAATGGGTTTTTACAAAACCCACCTCCCCAAAAAAAATAAAGAATGTAAGCAAGTTTGGGCTGCAAGTTGGACATCCGTGTCCTAGAATGCCTATGCTTCTTCGCCATAGGTACAGTACAGCGAGTAATGCCGCGCACACACGCCGGACTTTGCCACGGGCAAAACTCAGTCGGAATTTCCAACGGAAAAATAGAGAACCTGCTCTCTATCGAAGTCCGTCGGAAATTCCGACGGGAAAAGTCCGATGGGGCATACACATAGTCGGAATATTCAATGAAAAGCTCCCATCGGACTTTTTCCATCGGAAATTCCGACCGTGTGTACGCGGCATAAGTGTTGTTACCCTTGGCCAGGAAGTATGTTATTGACAGGATCACCGGGTGAAAATAAAATAAAAAGTCTGAAATGTGAAAATAACCCAGAACAAAAGGCTCCTTTAGCAAGGAGTAACGTTTTTGGGAAAAGATGGCCAGAAAGTCTTTATCCACCTACAGAATAGATTTTGTGCAATGCATCCCTCCCCTTTGGTGAAAACTGTCATAATCAAGAAAAATAACCACACACACAACCTAGTGAAATATTTTTATAAACAGACCTCCAACTCATCTTGCATTAATTTCTGATGAAATGTAAAGTCAACCTAATGGTACAAAAATAGGATTTTTGACAATATAATTTTTCTTTGATACTTCAAATTTAAATTGAAAACAAAAAACAAGGACAGTGTTGACAAATCGTATAATAAAATACACCAATCAAAACGTGGAACAGTAAAAAAAAAAAAAAACAATTACAAAATTAATTAGGTACAAGATACAAAATGTGTATTCAAAATTCACTATGGTCTCCTTGTATTTTATAGTGCATTTGCTTACTGTATATACTCGAGTATAAGCTGACTTGAGTATAAGCCGAGGACCTAATTGTACCCCAAAAAACTGGGAAAACTTATTGACTCGAGTATAAGCCGAGGGTGAGAATGCAGAGGGTCAACAATGCCCATTTGCAACCTCATTGTGCCCATACTCACTTGTTCCTTGAAATTGAGAGGCTGCGGATGTCCATTCATTGTTTAAAACTCGCGGTCCCCTCCTGGTCCCTTCCGTGATAGGCGTTTCTCAGCTGACACAGTTCAGCCTATCACAGACGTTCTCGTAACCTCTGACTCATTTTCCCAGCAGACAGTGTGATCAGTGTTCTGCCAATCACGGACGTCCTCTTGTTCAAGGATGAAAAGGCATCCGTGATTGGCGGAACACTGAACACAGTGTCTGCTGGGATGGGTGAGGATGAGAGAACATTTGTGATAGGCAATTCTCAGCAGACAGAAGAGACAGGAGGAGACCGCGAGTTTTAAATGATGGACGCACGCAGCCTCTCAATATTTCCAGGTACACTGACTCGAGTATAAGCCGAGGGGGCGTTTTCAGCCCAAAAAAAGGGCTGAAAATCTCGGATTATACTCGAGTATATACGGTATATTTTTTTTCTTCTTTCTTCATTATGGTCATATAAAAAAAAGCTTTTTTTTTTAGCTAGAAGGTTCTTTTGCATGGTGCAAGCAGGGTTTAGAACCCCTGTTGGGTTTTTACTGGTATCTGGGAGCATCTGAGAGATTTTCCCTGACTTACACATTGACAATGGTTTCACCAGACAGAAAAGTGGGAGGCAGTCTTTCTACAGCAGGGGTAGGCAACCTGGGGCCCTCCAGCTGTTGTGGAACTACATTTCCCATGAGGCATTGCAAGGCTGGCAGTTACAATTACTCCCAGAGGCATGATAGGACTTGTAGTTCTGCAACAGCTGGGGGGCCCCAGGTTGCCTCTCCCTGTTCTACAGCAATACAAACAGAAATAACTATTTTACTTTTTTGTAGGGTAGGGAAAGAATAGAACCCCTGTTTTTATTGTTGTCCCTGACCCTGTTGCAGATTTTTGCTCATTTCCAGTTTAGTAGGTTCTTGTCACAATGGGTTTGATTTACTAAAACTGGAGAGTTGAAAATCTGGTGCAGCTCTGCATAGAAACCATTTAGTTTCCAGGTTTTATTGGCAAAGCTTAATTTAACAAGCTGAAGCTAGAAGCCGATTGGCTACCATGCACAGATGCAACAGATTCAGAGTGCATCACTTATTGTAAATCAACCCCCTGAAATCTCTCAGATGGAGCCTCAGACACCAGTAAAAACTCAACACTTTGAAATAAAGCACATCAAAATATAACATTTTCATATGCAGCCAGCAGGTGGCATCCTCTGCCCCTTTTTTCATGTTTTGCAGTTTCCCCTCACCACATGCTGTAAAATGCCTGCTGTTTACAGTGCTCAGTAGCTCAAAATGAAATATACACACACATGAGAATTGTCTCCCCTCTATTTACTTTTCTGTTTATTTTTAGTGTAGAAAATATCAGTTTAAAATGTATAAATGCTAAAATTTAAAGCTGAACTCCAGGTCAGCTAAATACATAAATGAAATAAATATAGTGGGGCTGCTTTACCTGACAAAGGATTGCATTTCTGAGATCTACATAGCCCCACAGTACAGCCATGTAGGTAACACCACTTACAGTGAAGGAATACAATAGTGTCTTTCCTGCAACCCCAGCCTTCTAACTGAACAGTAAAATACTCACAGGTGACTGATAATAGCAGCAGGAGCTCACTCTGCTCTCTCTTCCTACCAGCATGTTGCATTACACCCAAGCTGCTAGTCCTGCCCCTCCCTGTCTCAGTCTGAGCTCTGCTGTATAGGTGGCTGTCAGAGGCTATTACCAAGTCATATTCACAAGTTATAAAAAAGTTATAAAATGCATTGAAACATTTGTTAATACAGAGCTGTGTAAATGTGTCTTTTGTATCTGTCTGAAGTTCACCTTTTAAAGAGCCGTTTGCTTAACGTTTTGTCCCAAAACTATTATCTTTTCCCTTTAAATAACTTAATAATCTTCATTTTGTGCGCCAGCCCTGATCTCTAGAATCCTTGCTTCCTTTGACACTGAACGGAGCCGCCGTATTTAATTTTAAGCTCTCTTATCAGACTTCACTCATGCGATAAAGCCTTTTAGCCGAGTACAACATGACACCTAGAAGGCAATTCAAGTCAGTGATGGCTTATGTTCCGGACTAGCGAGTGAGGTGTGTTGCTGAAGCAATGCATGATGGGTAAAAATTGTTTTTTTTCTCTGCCTATTTAAAAATTCCTTCAATCAACAACATAAAATAAATAAAAAAACACAATACTAATAAATAAACAGATTACACTGAATAAAACAATTTTATGTAAAAACGTGGATAAGTTCTATGTTGGATCCCAATCGTTAACGGTCAAAGCTCATCACGCGGTCTTCGAAACGGCCACTTCGGATGATGGGACACGTAAGCCGCCGCCGAGCCTACCAGCCTCACGAATTCGTCAACGTCGAAGGAGTAGTTTGTGAATTTCGGATGCTCCCCCAAAGTCGGGTGATGTCCCTATATTAGACAGCATAATTTCCTTGTAAGGGTAAGGTTTTTTTTTTTATTCTACCGAGAGACAAGTTAATTAAGTCATTCTGTGCACAGAAATGGCTTTCATTTAAAGCCCCCAGGATCTATTGATTGTTTTTTTTTTCTGCATAGGGCACAAGGGGAATTATTGACAGGTTGAACTAATGACCAATTAATTTTCCTTTGCTGTAACCATAGCCATCAATGTGTGACCAATCAATGGGTGAGGAGAGGACAAAAAACACAAACTGAAACGGCAACTTCCACACAACTGATGAAACTTTGTGGAGTCTTCTAAACGTTGACACTGAGCCAAACAGAATCGTGTTTACAAAGGAATCTCAACATAATTATATATTTTTTAATTCCTTTATAATAAATTATTTTAATATTGGAAATGATAGCATCAGGGGCACAACTATAGATCACATGGCCATTAAAAATTTGATGGGGCCGCCCAGTAACCGCTTTCTCTCTGAGCTGTGACCAGTGACACCAAGATCCCAAATGCTCCTCTTGAGTATGTGACGTTCGCTCTCATACACTGTAAACTTTACAGGGGATTAGGGTTGTCATCAACTTCAACCACTCCAATACCATATTATTTACACATGTACAGAGATGTTCTATGATTGAGCCCTGGTTCACATTGGTACGATTTGACATGCGATTAGACATGTCAAATCGGCGGCATTTGCACCGTCCTAATCGGTGCGACACCACATCTGCGGCGCTGCACAGATTTTAAAAAGTAGTTTCTGTACTACTTTTTGCGATGTCGGGCTGTCATTGAAATGAATAGAGCCCCATCTTTGATGCAAGGGGGAGAGAAAGTGCCCCACGGTTGGTGTCAGTGGGAGGAATAGTGCCCCATTGTTGGTGATGTTGAAATAGTGCCCCATCTTTGATGCCATTGGGAGAAACTGTGCCCCATGGTTGGTGTCAGTGGGAGGAATAATGCCCCATCATTGGTGTCAGTGGAAGGAATAATACCCCACCATTGGTGTCGGTGGAAGGGTTAGCGCACCATCATTGGTGTCAGTGGAAGGAATCGTGCCCCATTGTTGCTGTCGTTGAAATGAATAGTGCCCCATCTCTGATGCAAGTGGTAGAAACTGTGCCCCATGGTTGGTGTCAATGGGAGGAATAGTGCTCCATCATTGGTGTCAGTAGGAGGAATAGTGTTCTATTGTTTTATATCAGTGGGAGAAATTATGCCCTGAGGTTGGTGTCAGGGGGAGGAATAGTGCCCCAAGGGCCAGATAAAGGCAAGCAAAGGGCCGCATCCAGCCCACTTGCCACAGTTTGGAGACTACTGGGCTACACGACTGGGTCAGAGCAACTCCAAAACCACAGCTCTTGAGGTCTGCAGTGGTCAAGACCCTTCAAAAAGTGGTCCAAGGAAGGAAAACCAGCGAACAGCGACAGGGTCCTGTGCGGTCAAGACTCACTGATGCAGGTGGGGAGCGAAAGCTGGTCAGTGTAGTCTGATATAATAAAAGAGCTACCGTAGCTCAACTTGCTGAAAAAAACGAATGCTGGTTCTGATAGAAAGGTGTCAGAACACACAGTGCATCGCAGTTGTTGTGTATTGGGCCGTGTAGCTGCAGACCAGTCAGGATGCCCATGCTGACCCGTGTCCACAGCCAAAAGGGCCTATAATGGGCACATAATCATCAGAACTGGACTATGGATCAATGGAAAAAGGTGGCCTGATAAATCATGTTTGCTTTTACATCATGTGGATGGCCAGGTGTGTGTGTGTGTCACTTACCTGGGGAAGAGATGACACCAGAATGCACTATGGGAATAGGGCAAGCTGGTGGAGGCAGTGTGAGGCTTTGTCTAATTGAGTCCATGTCTCAATGGGTCAGGGCTGTTTTGGTGGCAACCCATTCAATATTAGGCGAGTGGACATAATGTTATGGGTGGTGGTTATAATAATATGGCTGATCGGTGTATACATCCACCCAAAATTGATAATGTAATAAAATCAGTGATGCTTGTCGAATACTCGCATCAAAACACAGATAATTCATTCATATTATGAAAGGTCCATAAAAGTCAGTTATTACAAATATATAGATTATTCCTCCACCTTTACCAGTAAAAGATTGCAGTGAAAACCACTGCATCCACCCAGGGCCATCTTAATGCAAGGGCACACCTGGGCACTGCCCAGGGGCCCCAGGTACATGGGGGGCCCCACAATAATCTTGCAATACATCATACTTTCCAACTGTCCCGGATTTGCTGGGGCAATCATGCTTTTTACTAAACTGTCCCGATATGGTCGTGTCCCGAGAAGCGTCCCAGAACCTATACACTGTGCCCTCCTGATCCCAGTGTTGTGCCCTCCTGACCCCCCCGGTACTGTGCCCTTCTGCATTCCCCCCTGTACTGTGCCCTTTGTGTTGACTAGTCTTTGATTTATGGAATGTTTTCCTTTTGTAAAATCGATTTTTATTAAAAGTATTAATGAATATATGTTTAATTCTATCAACTATTTATACATTATTTCTTGAAAATAGGTGTGTAAATTGGGGCAAGCTGATGGGGCCCCAGTGCATTACTTTGCCCAGGGGCCCATGATACTATTAAGACGGCCCTGCATCCACCACCACACATAAATTCACAATGCAGCTTATCAGAGACCTCACATCAGCAAAGGAACTCCGTGGATCTAGCCTGCTTTCCCCCAGTTTCCGTCGCAAGGCAAAAGCAACACCCCGCTCATGATTAATCACCGCCAAGGTGTAACAAGAAAATAGCGCTCCAATTGTGCAGATTATTACAGTTGGGCTCACTGCAGAGGCTGGCTGGGGGTCTGTAATAATTTACCACTTGGATTTTTTACACTGTGCTTAATTCATTATATGTTTTTTTTAATGTGTTCAACGAGCGCCACTGATTTTACTGTATTATCAATTTTGGGTGGAGGTGACATTTTTTTAATTATGTTTTAAGTACCGTTCATACTCGAGTATAAGCCGACCCGAATATAAGCCGAGGCACCTAATTTTACTACAAAAAAAAAAATCGGGAAAACGTATTGACTCGAGTATAAGCCTAGGGTGAGAAATGCAGCAGCTACTGCAAGTGGAAAAGAGGGTCAACAATGCCCATCTGCAGCCTCACTGTGTCCATTTGCAGCCTCACTGTGTCCATCTGCATGCCTCAGCCTCACTGTGCCCATCTGCATGCCTCAGCCTCACTGTGTCCATTTGCAGCCTCACTGTGTCCATCTGCATGCCTCAGCCTCACTGTGCCCATCTGCATGCCTCAGCCTCACTGTGCCCATCTGCATGCCTCACTGTGTCCATCTGCATGCCTCACTGTGCCACACTGTGTCCATCTGCATGCCTTACTGTGTCCATCTGCATGCCTCATTGAGCCTCACCGTGTCCATCTGCATGCCTCACTGTGCCACACTCTGTTCATCTGCATGCCTCACTGTGTCCATCTGCATGCCTTACTGTGCCAATCTCCCTACCTGATCTGTGCCTCATGTACCGGCGCTGTGTCCATCTGCAGCCTTATGATCTCTGGCGCTGTGATATGCAGTCTAGTCGGCGGCTGTGCAGTGTAACAAAGCCCCGCCTCCTCCGCATCCGTGACGGAACACTGACTCAGTTTCCCAGCAGTGAGTCAGTGTTCAGCCTATCACGGACGAGGAGAAGGCGAGGCTTTGTTGAACTGCGTGGCCGCCGACTAGACTGCATGTCACAGCGCCAGAGATGATAAGGCTGCAGATAGACACCGTGAGGCGCGGGACTCGACTATAAGCCGAGGGGGGCATTTTCAGCACAAAAAAAAAATGTGCTGAAAAACTTGGCTTATACTCGAGTATATACAGTAATAGGAGCGCTAGGTTGATTCTTATTTTGCTCTTCCCAGGATATGCTACTGTGGGCAACAGTGGGAGTACCACTAACAGCCAGGTTTAGCAGAGGGATATTCATACTCCATGGTGGTAAGTGTAAACTGGGCAAGACCCTCTTTCAGGATTGTATTGCTGTTTGCGTTCACACTAGGGAGGAGATCACCCCTCACTTCCTGTGGTGCCTCTCATCGCCCCGTAATGGCCAATATACAGATCAATGATATGTATTCTCCAGACCTTACAATCAGTCCAAGACTTACCTTATCCTGAGGAAAAACCTTGCTGGCCTTCTCCCATGTGATGTAGTGAACTCCTCGAAGTCTTGCCAAGTCCAAATAACACCTTTCATCTTCACAGTTATACCTGAAAATTCCATATCATTCATATTACTGACCTGTCCATAAAACAATAGCAAATGTAAAAGTAACACAAATGCAGGAGGATAACAATGAGATTACTCGGTTAAATACAAGTCAGCAATGGAAGCTCTGGCATTTTAGCCCTAACAGCCCTTTTTATATACACTATATGGCCATATGTTTTTGGAAACCTGACCATCATTCCTACACTATACCAAGAATTGGCATGCATTAAAAAGGGGATTAACTCCAGAGATAAAACAATAATTCTCCCACTCTACAAGACTCTGGTCCGGCCGCACCTGGAGTATGCTGTGCAGTTCTGGGCACCAGTCTTTAGGAAGGATGTACTGGAAATGGAGAGAGTGCAAAGAAGGGCAACAAAGCTAATAAAGGCTCTGGAGGATATTGGTTACGGGGAAAGGTTGCGAGCACTGAACTTATTCTCTCTGGAGAAGAGACGCTTGAGAGGGGATATGATTTCAATTTACAAATACCGTACTGGTGACCCCACAATAGGGATAAAACTTTTTCGCGGAAGGGAGTTTAACAAGACACGTGGCCACTCATTAAAATTAGAAGAAAAGAGGTTTAACCTTAAACTACGTAGAGGGTTCTTTACTGTAAGAGCGGCAAGGATGTGGAATTCCCTTCCACAGGCTGTGGTCTCAGCCGAGGGCATCAATGGTTTCAAGAAACTATTAGATAATCACCTGAACGACCACAACATACAGGGATATACAAGGTAATGCTGACATAATCACACACATAGGTTGGACTTGTGTCTTTTTTCAACCTCACCTACTATGTAACTATGTAAGATGTCTTTTTTCAACCTCACCTACTAGGTAACTATGTAAGAAGTAGATAGACACTTCTCTAAATGATTGGGTTTCAGTGTTTCCATTGAAGGGTACTGTTAACGTAACAGCATACAAAGACAATTATGGGCTTGTTGTAACTGCTTGGTGAAGGTCCCTTTCTGTTCCAGCATGACTGTGCCCCGGGGGCACTAAGCCAGCTCCATAAAGACATGGTTTGACCAGTCTGGTGTGATGGAACTTAAGTGGCCTGCACAGAGTCCTGACCTCAACCCAACTGAACACCTTTGGCATGAATTAGGACACTGTAAAAGATGATCCAGGTCTTCTCACCCAACATCACTACCTGACCTCACAAAGGCTTTTTTGACTGAATGGACACAAATTCCCAGAGGCACACTCCAAAATCTTGTGAAAAGCCTTCTAAGAAGTATGAAGTATGCTATAGTAACGCCATATTATTAGCCTCGGTTTTGGAATAGGATATCCAACAAGTTCATATAGATGTGATGGTCAGGTGTCTTTTGGCCATAAAATCTACAATTATGCTATAGGAAACCCACTATAGGCAACAATGGATTACGCATCCTGTTATATAGTCTACTAGAGATCTGTCGGAAGTGGAGACTAGGGCCGAAACAACTAATCGATTATGAAATTAATCGATTACTATTTTCATAATCGATTAATCGGCCAGTAACATAATGGGGTTAAAAAAAAAAATTATCCATTTATGGTACAAAAAGAGCAAATCGCTACTGTAATTATTACTTTCACTGTCCCACAGTAAAAAATGAAGCACTTACAGTAGCGATTATTTGCTCTTTTTGTACTAATTTTAGTTTTTTTAACCCCATTATGTTACTAAACATCTCAGGCCTGGGTCACTCCTCTGTGTTTTTTGTTGCTTTTTGCAGAAACACACTACAGTTCATTTACATGGTTTCCTATGGGACACGTTCACATCCATGATTTTTTCAGCTGCTGCGTATTTGGAAAGGGCGAGGACTTTTTTTAAACGTAAAACGGTGCTATTTTGTTTTTTAGGTTCAATATACTTCAATGGAGAAGCTGCAGAATAGCATGTAATGCGTTTTTGCGGCAATTTGTGTTTTTTAATCTGCCCAACAACAAATTGGCCAAAAAAAAATATGTAAAATTGCAGCAAATTTACTTTTTTTAAAGTTATTAACCGATTAATCAAAACAATAAATCGGCCAACTAATCGATTATGAAAATAATCGTTAGTTGCAGCCCTAGTGGAGACCCCTTAATATTACAACAAGGGATGCCAAAAAAGGAGGGGGAGGGTATTAATTTTCATTGAAATATTCCTTAATGGACCTGTACATGAATCTTAATTCATACATCCAGCTTGTCACTAGTAAATGGCAATGGTTCATCTGAGAATTTTTTTAACTAGACTAAATGTATCTTTTCAAACCCTTATCACCATAAATGCCCATAAAACAAGATTTACACCTTAACCATATACCTGCACTACGTCACGGTTATAAAGAACTACTAATGGAGAAGGAGTCCTGTCACTGTGATAAATGCCAGAAGATTATCACAGTCTTCACATACAAGTAGATAGATCTGGTCTGCCTGGGTACCAGACTGACCCCCGCACACAAAGCTCGTGGGAAACAAACTTTCTGCTTTATTTTAAGAATCTATAAATATATATTGGACATTCTTCTGCAAGACGTCATGTTAGGAAAGTTTTAGAAATATGAATGAATGAAGAACTCCAAAAACTTTTTTTTTTAAATGGGAACTGCAATAGGAGCCATTATATTCAAAAATAATGTAGCAAGTCTCCCATTGAATATCTGAAACACTCTAAGCTTTTCTGGTCCAAACACTCACTATATTACCAAAAGTATTGGGACACCTGCCTTTACTCACACATGAACTTTAATGGCATCCCAGTCTTAGTCCGTAGGTTTCAATATTGAGTTGGCCCGCCCTTTGCAGCTATAACAGCTTCAACTCTTCTGGGAAGGCTGTCCACAAGGTTTAGGAGTGTGTCTATGGGAATGTTTGACCATTCTTCCAGAAGTGCATTTGTGAGGTCAGACGCTGATGTTGAAGGAGAAGGCTTGGTTCGCAGTCTCCTCTCTAATTCATCCCGAAGGTGTTCTATCGGGTTGAGGTCAGGACTCTGTGCAGACCAGTCAAGTTCCCCCACCCCCAAACTCGTTCATCCATGTCTTTATGGACCTTGGTTTGTGCACTGGTGTGCAGTTATGTTTGAAAAGGAAGGGACCATCCCCAAACTGTTCCCACAAAGTTGGGAGCATGAAACAGTCCAAAATGTCTTGGTATGCTGACGCCTTCACTGGAACTAAGGGGTCAAGCCCAACCCCTGAAAAACAACCCCACACCAGAATACCCCCTCCATCAAAATTTGACCAGTGCACAAAGCAAGGTCCATAAAGGCATGCATACGCGTTATGCCATTGCTGAGAAAAATGACTCGGCTTCCACATAGCCTGTGAACAGATGCCAACTAATCTCAGATACTTAAAAAGGTATCTGAGATTTCCGCTCAAGCTTGGCTTGCATACACATGGTCACACAAAAGTTCTCTGAAGTTTCGACTGTCAAAAACGCGGTGACGTTCAACACTACGACGAGCCAAGAAAATTAAGTTCAATGCTTCAGAGCACGCGTCCAATTGTTTCCGAGCTTGCGTTGGAATTTTGCGCGTCAGAATTGCTCCAGACTATCGGAAAAATAGAGAACCTGCTCTCAATCTTTTCTTGGCGGAAATTCCGACAGCAAAAGTCCGATGGAGCATACACACGGTCGGAATTTCCGATAAAAAGCTCACATCGGACTTTTCTTGTCGGAATTTCCGATCGTGTGTACGCAGCATAACGCTGATAAACATGGTAATACGCGGTAAAACACAGCTAACCAGCGTTTTTGATGCCATAGCTTGTGTTTTCTCGCTAAAAACACAAAAAAAAACACAGCAAAACGCTAATGCAAAAAAGCGGAAAAACACAGAAAAACTGCTGTTTTTAAATGCGGCAACGCTACTGGTGTTTTTATAGCGTCCAGTGTGCATGAGGCCTAAAGCTCACCATATACTGTATACATTCTGAATGTACAATCTTCTTCAGATCTGCCAACAACTGCACAGGGCTTGCTTGAATGAATATAATGAAATGGCTACATTAGGTACACCCTCCTATTGCACAGTTGTTTGGTAAATCTAAAGGAGATTGTATAAAAGACTGTACAGTCAATTTGTAACGTTTGTGATGAGCTTAAAGCGAAAAAAAAGACCCAGATACTTACCTGTTTCAACTATCCGACGCCCACAAGTCCCTTGCCAGCATCCCCTCCCCAGCTTCCTCCGGGTGCCCGTCTTTAGCTACCTTCATTGGTTGGTGTGTACATTCTACAGGGGATTGCGAGCAGGCAGGTAGGTGTATTTTTATTGCAGAAGAGACTCTACTCTGCATTAAAAAGCCTGTCTATCTGCAATATTAAAAAATTTCCACTAAGTTTCTGAAAGAGAGTGTAAATGCAGACATGAATCATAATCTCAGCAAGTGCTTCTATCAGTCTAATTCCTGAAATGGAGGTGAAGCTTTTAAGTGGACATGGACTGTAATCTCAGCCATAAGGGCCTATTATCAGTCTAATTCTTGAAAAGTAGGTGGAGCTTACATGCAGAAATGGATCATAATCTCAGCAATGACCTGTTGTCAGTACAGTGAAACCTCGGATTGCGAGTAACGCGGTTAACAAGCGTTTCGGAATACGAGCATTTTATTTTTTTTAAATCCTGACTCGGTTTGTGAGTGTTGTCTCGCAAAACGAGCAGGATTCAAGCCACAGCGGTGTGCAATACCGCATTTGGCCAGAGGTGCGGGGTGCTGGAGCCGAGTCGATCGGAGCCGTTCGGAAATACTCTGAAATACTCCGTTCCCGAGCCTTTCTGAGTTCAGCCGAGCTGTCCCCGGGCCTTTCTGGGTATTTGAGGCTCTCCGGCGTCCCCCACCTCTGGCCACATGCGGTATTGCATGCCATAGAAGTCAATGCAGAACAAATTATTTTCGTTTCCATTGACTTCTATGGGGAAACTCGCTTTAATATGCGAGTGCTTTGGATTACGAGCATTCTCCTGGAACGGATTATGCTCGAAATCCAAGGTTCCACTGTACTTGAAAGAATGTGAAGCCTATAGGCCAGTGATGGCCTCTGCAGTGTACTTGAGCATCATGGGAAATGTAGTTCCAAAACCTCTGGGGTGCCAAGGTTCGCTATCACTGCTATAGTCCCACATGAACACCAATGGGTTTGATTTACTAAAACTGGAGAGTGCAAAATCTGGTGCAGCTGTGCATGGTAACCAATCAGCTTCTAACTTCAGCTTGTTCAGTTAAGCTTTGACAAAAAAAAATCTGGGAGCTGATTGGTTTCTATGCAGAGCTGCACCAGATTTTGCACTCCCCAGTTTTAGTAAATCAACCCCCATGTGTCCAAGACATTGCATGTCCTTATAACTGCATATTATTTATTTAATGCACAACATGAGATGCCTTGCCATGGGTGATCTGTACACATGGATCCACTTCACCTATGGAATAAAATGGCCACTTTAATCATCAGTGGACACTTGTGCACAGTGTAGCTCACAGCAGCATCAGAAAAAATGCTGTGCATGTAGGGTAATCAGACATTTCTTTTCATATTAGTAATCCGTCTTAATAGCTCAACTCACCACCCTTTAATACTTACCATGCCCCCTACCCAGTTGCAAATACCCAATGCTTCCAGGCAGGCCCGGATTTACTCCCTTAGCCGCCCCAAGGCCGGGTCCTCCCTTTGCCGCCCAAATGCCGCATATTGAGAAGGGTGGGGGGGATGTGCTACCAAAAGTCCTGACACCTCACCTCTCCCTCCTCCTCTGCAGCGTAGGTTGAGAGGGCTGCCTTAGGCCTGGGGGCAAGTCCAGTCAAGTGGCAATGGGAAAGTGATGGGTCGAGGAAAACCGTCTAAGATTTTTCATGATCACAAAAGTGGGGGGGGGGGACAATGTGGCCCTCTAAGAGCCCCTGGCAGGGGCTGACAGGTATGAGATAGCATGTGATCTCTACCCAGCATGCTGTTCTGACAGGCCAATGGCCGGACCCCAACACTGACATGAGGGATGACAACATCAACCTTGTGAAAGCTGACACAAGGATAATTCCTGAAGGAAGATGGGTATAAGCTGGTCAGAGGGTGGACTAGCAATAGACTCGTATTATGCATAAAAGTCATTAAAAATATGGAAAAGACCAGATACATTGGAAATAATAGTCATATCAAAAAAATATTTTTTGGAGGTGCAAAGGAAAACTTACACTTTAAATGTTGTTCATTAGTCAGTGTCTTTTTGGATGTGTATAATCCCTTTTATTTTTTTTGCCTGCAGTAAAAACAATTTATCAAGAAAGGCACTTACAGCTCAAATACAACGGCCCAGTCTGGTAAAAAGAGCAAATGCGTCAGGCCAGCCCCATGCATCCCAATAAATATATCAGAATTATGTGTGATCTTCAGTTGTTCAAGAAATCCAAGAGATCTAAAGAAAAAAAAAATAGAAAAATTACTTCTGCTATGAAGATTCTGATTAGACTCTGGAATAGAGAAAACTCTTTGGGAGGTTTACCCTGCAACTGCTTCTCTCACAGCAGTCCTTCAGCAATGTTGTAGAGCAGTGTTTCTCAACTCCAGTCCTAAAGGCGCCTCAACAAGTCATGTTTTCAGGCTTTCCATTATTTTGCCCAGGTGATTTGATCAGTTTCACTACCTTAGTAATTACCACAGCAGTTTCATCTGAGGGAAATCCTGAAAACATGACCTGTTGGAGCGCCTTGAGGACTGGAGTTGAGAAACACTGCTGTAGACTACAGTGCCACATAGGCCACATTAACTTAAGCAATACAC
Organism: Rana muscosa; assembly: GCA_029206835.1. Taxonomy (NCBI): domain Eukaryota; kingdom Metazoa; phylum Chordata; class Amphibia; order Anura; family Ranidae; genus Rana; species Rana muscosa. The sequence goes on from CM055120.1 coordinate 355,889,947, forward strand.
ACCTGTGTTCAAGCATATCAAATGACGTCCTCCCATTCTTGCAGCGAAGGCGCGCTCGCAGGGGCGTGCAGCGTGGTGGTCGTTGGTACGCTGTATCCCTTGGACCCAGGGCATCACTGATTGCGGTGAAGACCCCATCACGTAGGCTCTTTACCATGTGATCAGCTGTGTCCATTGTCCAATCACAGCATCTGCATTTCTTTTCCTCCCACCCAGGGGGCGGGGTACGTCTATGGACGCCCTCTCAGAACTATAGTGCCACGCTGTAGCCATCTTTTGGTTATAGCTTGGTATTAAAGTGATTAAATGACAGTAAGGCTCCTTTCAATCTTGCGAGGAGGGGGCGGAAAGAACAGGCAGTTTTTCCCCTGACTGTACTTATAAGTTGACATGGTGCCACTTGGATGGGTACAAATTGCTGTGGTAATTTTGATACTAAATGCCGAGTTTACCAGGCTGCACCACCTGTCAAACTCTTTCATGTAAGTGAACGGGCCTGCAACACTAGCTAAAAAAAAAAGCAAAAAGCAAAAAATTCATAATTTTTTTTTTTTTAAATGAATGCCTGCAAATCTCCTTTTACAGTCCTCTGAAAAGTGGTCCATCATAGACCACTTATCAGGGGGGCAGTAGATACCACGCTAGTGTGAAAAGAGCCTAATTGAACTAACACTTGTAAAGGTTTGGTGAAAGTCATATTCACTGCTTTATAAATCTGTCCCAATGTGTGAGCAAAGTCGTACAGGTGACCATTAAAAGAACATCTTTATAATCAATGAATGTGAAATGTAAAAGTACTGGTAATTTACCGTATATACTCGAGTATAAGCCGAGGCACCTAATTTTACCACAAAAATCTGGGAAAACTTATTGACTCGAGTATAAGCTTAGGGTGTCCATCTGCATGCCTCACTGTGTCCATGTGCATGCCTCACTGTGCCCATGCCTCACTGTGCCCATGCCTAGACTGACGTTTAACATGGGAGTCTATGGAAGGGGTGCCCAGTTTGAAAAATCGGTGCTCCCCGGCTGTAGGTCCCCTAGACCAAAGACTTTGCACACTTATAGAGAAAAAATGGGGCTACATGTGAGCCAAGTTTCGGGTCCAGGGAACCTACGACCGGCCGGTAACTTGTCCCCAATGTTACCAGAGAAATGACCGTTTAACATAGGAGTCTATAGAAGGGGTGCCCGGCTTTGAAAAATCGGTGCTCCCCGGCCGTAGGTTCTCTGGACAACAAACTTTGCACACTTATATAAGAAAAGTGAGGCTATAAGTGTGTAAAGTTTGGGTTCCAGGAGACCTACGGCTGGCTAGTACCGGGTCCCCAAAATCCGGGAGATCAGGCGCAAAAAGGTGACTCGAGTATAAGCCGAGGGGGGCATTTCCAGCACAAAAAAATGTGCTGAAAATCTCGGCTTATACTCGAGTATATACAGTACTTCTTTTCAAGTGATCCCCAGAATTACCCAAAGTGAGCAGTTGTTGGATATAAAGGAACATTTCTAGTAACATTTTCTGCTATCAGAACCACGTGGGTTACTTAGGAGTTACAGTTGATATTTCAGTCCACCTACCTGTACTTGTAATCCACAACATTGACTTGGTAGAGAGGAACCGTCTTCAATGCGCCAACCAGCTAGGGAGAAAACATCCACCAATCAAATGTTAGAAAATGGAGAGCTGAGTAGATCTGTAACTCATCTTTTTTTTTTTTTTTTTTTTGCTTCAGTTCTCGGTGTGTTTTAGAAAATGAAAATGGAATTATCACCATAAAATTGCAGTCCAATAACTGATCGATATCTTTTCCGGTGAATCTTACAATAGGATTAAACAATCAATAGTCGACAGCCTACGCAACCAATATGCCACATGGGGAAATAGATTTTGATGGATAGTATACAATATAAGAAAAGTGCCACGCTAATATACAAATAATACTGTTAAATGTGCAATAAAAATAAATAAATCAAGACATACAGTGTGTGGTAAATACATCCAACTATTACTACGGTGATATGAGATAGGAGTAATATTGTCCAAAATACTTTATAAGAAATGTCCACAACAAACTTTGAATAATAAGTGAATCCAACAAATCATGTGCCACCTCCACCGGGACTCCCAATGTTCTGCTCTCACCTTATAGTTTGACCCCAACTACAAAGGTCAAACAAACATGGACAGATAAATATCTCCAAGCTAAATCTCTCTTGAACACTCCCAAAGATAATAGAGGCACTTTCCACCGTTTTCCATAATCTGATGGATTAAAATGCAATCAAATTCAAGTGTCTTAGTGCTGAAGGTTGATGCAAAACAATCGACCATGTTCTGCCCTGGTCAATCTAAAGAGTCTAAATTGGGGACTATCCGATTGCTTGCCAATACAACAGTTTTGACCAAATCGCATGTTGATCCTATAAGAAAACCGAAATGTGTGGCCACCATTACACGGAGTAAAAATGGTCACATGACTTTTCACATCAATGTCCTATTTGCTTTTAGGAGAAAAAAATAGGATTTTTTACTCACCGTAAAATCCTTTTCTCTGAGTCCATGGACCGACACAGCCTCTCTATTGACAAAGTGGGTATTATCCATTAATTAGGAGTGACTAGGCAGAAAAACTTGTAAAAAGTGTTGCATCACACCTTCTACAGTACCGCCCAGGGGGCGGACCCTCTGGGTATATCACCTCAGTCTGCATCTCGCAGATCAGTTCGTCAAAAAGCTGTACAAACTTAAAAAGGAGGGGTGGGTGCTGTGTCGGTCCATAGACTCAGAGAAAAGGATTTTACGGTGAGTAAAAAATCCTATTTACTCTTTCGTCCATGGACCGACACAGCCTCTCTATTGACAAAGTGGGATGTCCCAAAGCAGTGTCAGAGAAAAAACGAGGGGTGGTAACAGCATAAAGATAAACTTCACCCCAAACACAAAACAGCACTCCTCCAACGGAGGAGTTGCAACTCTAAACAGCCGCTTGCAAAACCTTGCGGCCAAAAGAGGCATCCGAAGATGCACCTACATCAACTTTGTAGAATTTTGTGAAAGTGTGAGCGGACGACCAAGTCGCCGCTTTACATAATTGGGAAAGACGCTTGATGTCGGAAAGCCCAAGAGGCACCTATTGCCCTGGTCGAATGCGCCGTGACCGGAAAGGGGGGCGCTTGACCCTTTAAGGCGTAAGCCTGAATTACTATCTGTCGGATCCACCTAGAGATGGTGGCCGACGAGACTGCTTGGCCCTTCTTGGGACGAGCCACCGAAACAAACAGTGAGTCTGACTTCCGGAACAGGGAAGTAGCAGATAGGTATACTCTCAAAGCTCGGACAACGTCCAAGGAATGCAACGCCGACTCCTTAGGATTCGACGGCTGAGGACACAAGGATGGAAGTACAATGTCTTCGTTGAGATGAAAAGCCGAAACGACTTTCGGAAGAAAGGAAGGCTGCGGCCGCAGCACCACCTTATCCTTGTGGAAAATCAAATAGGGAGCCTTGCAGGACAAGGCTGCCAGCTCAAAGTTTTGTCTAACTGACGTAACAGCCACCAGAAAGACCACTTTCTGAGAAAGTGTCAACAGGGGAATATCTCTAATATTCTCAAACGGTGCCTTCTGAAGCACCGAGAGGACCAGGTTCAAGTCCCACGGAGGTAGTGGGGGACGGACCGGAGGGGCCACATGTTGAACCCCCTGCACAAATGTACTCACGAGTGAGTCGCCAGGGGTCGCTGAAAAAAGACAGCCAGGGCAGATATCTGTCCCTTAAATCGTACTTAAGGCAAGCCTTTGGTCCATCCCATGCTGTAAAAACAGCAGGATTCTGGAAACCAAATAAGTACGCGGATGCCATTTCATTTCCTCACACATGGAGATGTAGGCCAAGTGCGGTAATAAACCTTCCTAGAGGACGGTTTCCGAGCACTTCTCATAGTAGAGATTACTGAATCTGACAGGCCCCGGTCTCTCAGTACCTGGTTCTCAACAGCCATGCCGTTAAAGCCAGTGACTGTAAAGCAGGATGGAGTATGGGACCTTGCGATAGCAGGTCCTTCCGTAGTGGTAGGCGCCAGGGGACATCTGCTACCAGACGTACTAGATCGGCGTACCAAGGACGCTGAGGCTAATCTGGAGCGATTAGGATCATTGGAATTCCCTCTGCCTCCACTCTGCGGAGCAGAAGAGGAAGAAGCCTTAAGGGAGGGAAGGCATAGATTAGCCGATACTGACCCCACGATGCCACCAACGCGTCCGTTGCGTCTGCCAATGGGTCTCTTGACCAGGCCACAAACCTCAATACCTTCCGATTGAGACGGGAAGCCAGAAGATCTACGTCTGGTGTGCCCCATCTTTGGTAGAGGAGTTGGAACACCTCCAGGTGTAAGGACCATTCTCCCTGGTCCAGCATCTGGCGGCTCAGGTAGTCCGCCTGCCAGTTTTCCACACCCGGAATGTACACGGCCGACAGTGCCGGTACGCTCTTCTCTGCCCACTTCAGGATGGGAGCGACCTCCGATGCTGCAGCTGAGCTTCTTGTTCCTCCTTGATGATTGACATATGCCACTGCTGTGGTGTTGTCTGACTGGATCCTGACTGGACGCCCTTGCAGCCTCAGACCATTTGAAGAGGCACAGCCTGATCGCCCGGATTTCCACGACATTGATCGGCAGGAGGGCTTCCTCTGGGGTCCAGCGACCTTGCGCCGACTGAACACCCCTGACTCCCCCCCAACCTGTAAGGCTGGCGTTCGTCATGATCACTATCCAGTAAACCAGAAGAAATGACTTCACGGCCATTAGAGCCGGTGCTGTCAGCCACCATACCAGGGATCTCCTGACTAGGTGGCTCACTCGGATTTAATAATCCAGAGATGAAGGGCATCTGTTCCATCTGGACAGAACTTCCTTCTGTAACACTCGAGTGTGGTATTGAGCATATGGGACCGCCACGAAGGAGGCTACCATGAGGCCCAACACTCGCATGCAAAAACGGAGTGACAACCAATTCCTGGAAGTCAGCTGCCGTACTGCAGCCCGGAGAGTCTGCAACTTCTCCACAGGGAGGAATACCTTTGCCTCTGAGGAATCCAGAATCAACCCCAGGTACACTAGGCCAGTGTTTCCCAACTCCAGTCCTCAAGGCGCCCCAACAGGTCATGTTTTCAGGATTTCCCTCAGATGAAACGGCTGTGGTAATTACTAAGGCAGTGAAACTGATCAAATCATCTGTGCAAAATAATGGAAGCACTGAAAACATGACCTGTTGGTGCGCCTTGAGGACTGGAGTTGAGAAATCCTGCACTAGGCGTTGAGTGGGCACCAATACTGACTTTTGCATGTTTAGTATCCAACCACAGTCTCGAAGAGTCTGACAGGTAATAGACACGCTTACCTCTAATTCTAAGCTTGAAGGGGCCTTCAGTAGAAGGTCGTCCAAGTAGCCCATGATAGCGATACCCCGCTGTCTTAGAAGTGCCAGAATCGGAGCGAGCACCTTGGTGAATGTCCTGGGTGCTGAGGCAAGGCCAAACGGGAGGGCCACAAACTGGTAGTGGTTCTTCCCGATAGCAAATCGCAGAAACCTCTGGTGTCTGGAGTATATGGGGACATGCAGGTATGCGTCCTTGATGTCCAAGGAGGACAGAAAGTCCCCCGGATGGAGAGCCGTGACTGCAGATCAAACCGACTCCATCCAAAATCTTTGTTCTTTCACAAAGCAATTGAGGGCTGAGATCCAAGATTGGACGAACCCCCTCCTTCTTCGGCACAATGAACAGATTTGAGTAAAAACCCTGACCTCGTTCCTGTTCTGGAACTGGAATAACTACCCAGCGTTACAGTAGACCCTGGACCGCCCCATACAGGGCCTCCCGACGGGTCGGTAGTAGCTGGAGATTGGAGGTGATGAATCTGTCCGGTGGGCAAGAGAGAAATTCTATCTTGTAGCCTGAGGAGATTACTTTGCAAACCCACCTGTCGGAGACTAGAGCTGTCCACTGAGTCGCGAATTTGCGAAGACGTCCCCCCACCCGAGAGCTGGGTGGGGGCGGACCTTCATGCGGACGCAGATTTGTCCGCAGGCTTGTTGGGTCTGCGGGACCAAGGACGCTTTTGTCCTTAGGCAGGCGGCTTGTCGGCCTGGGGTCTTTTCCCTGTCGCCCTAGGGGGACAAAAAAAACGCTTGCGTGCAGTAAAGAAGGGCCCTTGCCCTTGGCGTGGCCCCTTACCCATGCTAGTTTGGGGAAGCAAAGTGCTTTTACCTCCTGTGGCATCCTTAATGATGTCATCCAGAGAAGCCCCAAAAAGTCTGTCGCCCTTAAAAGGCAGATCCAACAGGGCTTTCTTGGAAGTCTGGTCCGCAGACCAGCCCTTTAGCCAGATCAGGCGGCGTATTGCTACTGCAAAAACCGAAGCTTTAGACAGCAGGGGAATAGTATCCATGTCTGACTCGCAGACAAACTTAAGGCCCTGGACCAACTGGTCGGCCAAAGTTATCTCATTAGGAGGAGCATCTCGCTCTTTTAACCCCTGGAGTAGCAATTTTGCCCATTCAGTAAGTGTCTGAGACACTAGGGCCCCGCCAATGCCGGGCGTACTGCCGAGCCTACCACTGAGTATAGGTAGCGAGCGAGTGCTTCAGCCTTCTTATCCACAGGGTCCTTGAAAACAGGAGCCCCTTCTACTGGAATAGTGGTGGCTCTATTAAGTCTGGACACCGGAGGGTCCACTATAGGAGGAGAGGTCCATTTCTTCAGAAAACTCTCCTCAAAGGGGTACCGTACGGCAAACCTCGTTGGGGCTGTAAAGACCCTCAGTGGGTTCTCCCATTCCTTGTATAATGCCGCGTACACACGATCGTGATTCACGGCGGTGAAAACACCGCCGTGAATCACGACATGAAAAAAAATGAAAAACGAGGGAAAGGCATTTTACCCCACACACGACCGTTTTTCCCGTCATTTTTTTCTTTGTCGAGAAAAACGACCGTCTGTGGGCTCCGCGGCAGTGTCTCCCTATGGGAAAACTGCCGCGGAAAAAAATGATGGAAAAAACGATGAGAAAATTTAGAACATGTTCTAATTTTTCTCGTCGTTTTTCCTGCCGTTTTTCTCAACGAGAAAAACGGCATAAAGCCCACAGACGATCGTTTTTCTCGGCGAAAAAAAAAAATGTCATTTTTCCCGACGGGAAAAATGATCGTCTGTACGCGGCATAAGAGTTTGTCAAAATAAGACACACAAGGGAACACCTTAGCAGTGCGAGCAGGTTTACGAAACCCAAAGGGGACTGGAGTTTCTGCTGCTTCTGCAGTATTTTCCAACTTTAGCGTATCCCGCACTGCAATAATAAGGTCAGATACCAAAGCCGTCTTGCGTACTGACCTGGACTTGGAGTCATCCTCACTGTCCAATCGGTCACGGTCTGCAGTCTCTGATGCGTCCGAATCTGGGCCATGAGCCGTAGCTGGACCTGGTTCTGTATCAGAATTATCCCCGGAAGATTGCAGGGGACGGGGGCGTTTACTACCCCCTGTATTCCCGTGTGCTGCTTTCACCCTGGCAGCAAACGCCTCTAGGATTGCCGACATAGCGTTCATAGACACCTCAGGGGCACCAGCTGCTAAATCTGGTGTTTCAGGGGAGAAGACATCTGGCTCAGATGCCATGCTGACCACACGCTGACACTCACAGGGCTCCAGGCAAGATATCAATAGGCCACCCTCCTGTGCTGCAGAAATGCTGGGTTACCCAGAGGACTCGCCACCCTGGACCGGTACTGCTATGCTGCCGTGTGCTGCGCCTGTGATGCTGTTCCAGTCTGCTTCTTTTATCAGCGCTTCCTGTGTGAATTTTCGCGCCAGTGTAATGCACTCTAGAGGCCGGAGTCTCTCGGGCAACATGGCCACCAAAAACGTCTGTATGGAAGAAAATGTGGGCTCTAAGAAAATGGCCGCCGAGCCGAAGATAGAGGCCAAGCAGCCATAGCCCACAAAAAAGATGGCCCCCGAACGGCAATATATACATACAGGGTGGACAAACATGGCCGCCGATCAGTTGATAGAGGCCAGTGGGTGTAGACTACAAGAAAATGGCGCCGAAACCACAGGAAGATGGCCGCCGGGCAGTCACTAGAGGCCGAACACAGCATGGACCACCACAAAATGGCCGCCGACAGCATGGAGGAGGAAGCACACACAGATAAGCAAAAATGAAATTTCTTTTAAATGTTAGTTACAGCCAGCCCCGCTCCAGTGGAACCCCTTAGGTGACCCCCAGCACCCAGCAACCCTTAGCTAGAAGCCCAGGGAGGAGGGAAAGGCAGGGAGAGAGGGAAGAAAGGGGCCACAACCACTTACTTTGGTCTCTCCAGGAATGTCCAGCCAAATCACCCAGCCGAGGCAGGGGAGTTTACTTACCTATCCTGCATGTATTATGCTGGAAGACATTCCAAACAGATCATCGTCCGCGCACGGAAGGGGACTGTTGGCCAGGCATGCTGTGATTGGACCCAAACGGGACGATCATATGTATGCCCTGGAGCGTGACGCTCACCGGACAGGCTGCTGCGACTCGGCCGTAAGGTCAGCCGAAGCTGAGCGGTCCGATGCAAGCCTTGGAGCGCAAGCTCACCGGCCAGGCTGCTGCGACTCGGCCGTAAGGTCAGCTGAAGCTGAGCGGTCCGATGCAGGCCCTGGAGCGTAGGCTCACCGGCCACCCGTGGAGCAACGGGCATGTCGTGGAAAACCCAGCGCGTAGCTAGGGTTGGCACACGCTCGATGGCCGAACTGGGGAGACTACAAGGATCGAGGATCCAGCCTGTCACCCAGTCGGCAGTTGATCGAAGATCGCAGGAGACAAAAAATTTAGCAAAAAAATATATATTTTTCCCCCGGACCAATGGGCCCGAAGGGAGCCATGTCCTACTCCTTGCTAGACAGAAAAAAACTGATCTGCGAGATGCAGACTGGGGTGATATACCCAGAGGGTCCGCCCCCTGGGCGGTACTGTAGAAGGTGTGATGCAACACTTTTTACAAGTTTTCTGCCTAGTCACTCCTAATTAATGGATAATACCCACTTTGTCAATAGAGAGGCTGTGTCGGTCCATGGAAGAAAGAGTAAATTACAATTACGCCTATAAATGAAACATACATTATATTACCAAAAGTATTAGGACACCTGCCTTTACACGCACATAAATTTTAATGGCATCCCAGTCTTAGTCCGTAGGGTTCAATATTGAGTTGGCCCACCCTTTGCAGCTATAAAAGCTTTAACTCTTCTGGGAAGGCTGTCCACAAGGTTTACGAATGAGTCTATGGCAGCCCTCAAAAAATCCACTCGCCTGCTTGCTAGATTTTGAGAACTGGCGAGCTATATGGCTGCCTGGGAGCGGGGGCGAGCACTGCTGGCAGCCTGGGTGGAATGGGAGTCCTTCTCCCAGCAATTGCGGAGGGGAAGATAGAGAGAGAGCCGCCCAGGTGATCAGAGCACAGCTCAGGGAACACAGCGATAACAGTTTTCATTTCAATTGCCGTGTTCCTCGCTGTTCGCTGTCAGATACAGCCCCTCCTCCTGGTCCCGGGACTTTGATAGACAGATCACCCGTTAAATCCTGGTGACAGGTGATCTGTCAATCAAAATTCCCCAGCCAGGGGGCGGGGCTGTATATGACTGAGCGGCGGGAACACGGCAATTGAAATGAAAGCTGTTTTCACTGTGTTCCCTGCGCTGCACTCTGATTATCCTGGCGGCTCTCCTGTTCCTCTCCTCCCCTGCACAGGTAGGCTGCATAGTGGACACAGGCTGCATGGTGAGCACAAGGCTGCATGGTGGGCACAAGGCTGCATGGTGGGCACAAGGCTGCATTGGTGGGCACAGGGCTGCATTGGTGGGCACAAGGCTGCATTGGTGGGCACAAGGCTGCATTGGTGGGCACCGATACAGTTGTTGCACAGATACAGTTGTTTTTAATATTTATTTTTATAACTTAATTCTGCATAAAACATTAAAGTGTCATTTCATGAGATAATTTATGAGGGCGTGTTTGGGGGCGGAATTAGGGGCGGGCTGGGCGGGGCAACTGGTGGCAAGTAAACCTTAAAGGCCTGGCTAGTAGTTCAGGACTTGAAATTTTGAGCCCTGGAGTCTATGGGAATGTTTGACCATTCTTCCAGAAGAGAATTTGTGAGGTCAGGCACTGATGTGGACGAGAAGACCTGGCTCGCAGTCTCTGCTCTAATTCATCCCAAAGGTATTCTATCAGGTTGAGGTCCGGACCCTTTGCAAGACAGTCAAATTCCTCCACCCCAAACTTGCTCATCCATATCTTTATGGACCTTGCTTTGTGCACTGGTGCACAATCATGTTGGAACGTGAAGGGGCCATCCCCAAACAGTTCCCACAATGTTGGGAGCATGAAATTGTCCAAAATGTCTTGGTATGCTGACGCCTTAACAGTTCCCTTCACTGGAACTAAGGGACCAAGCCCAACCCCTGAAAAACAACCCCACACCATAATCTCCCCTCCTCCAAATGATTTGGACCAGTGCACAAAGCAAGGTCCATAAAGACATGGATGAGTGAGTTTGGGGTGGAGGAACCAGAGTCATGACCTCAACCCAATAGAACACCTTTGGGATGAATTAGTGTGGAGACTGCGAGCCGGGCCTTCCTGTGCAACATCAGTGCCTGACCTCACAAATGCGCTTCTGGAAGAATAGTTGAACCTGCAAAGGGTGGATCAACTCAATATTGAACCCTACAGACTAAAGGCCCATACACACGATCCAACTTTAAGGCACTAATTGTCTGATTTACGAGTTGGTTCGTTTAATCCGACCGTGTGTGTATGCTCCATCAGACAATTGTTGGCTGGATTTACGACAACAAAAGTTGGCTGTTCATACTCACCAACTTATGGGCAATAAATCTGTTACGTCGGTTTATCCGATCGTATGTGCACAATTACGTCCAACTAAAATCCGATGTATCCAAACACGCATGCTCAGAACTGCTAAATAGCAGAAGTTGCCCAAAGGGTGGCGGTAAAGAGCTGAAAAAACACGTGGTTTGGTGAAAGTTGGCTGAAAAAGCTGTGCTGTGTGTATGCACAACAAGTTCACGGCCAACGCCCTTCTTGACAAAATCCACAGGAAAGTTGGTTGGCAGTTGGATCGTGTGTACGAGGCTCAAGACTGGGATTCCATTAAAGTTCATGTTTGTGTAAAGACAGGCGTCCCAATACTTTTGGTAATATATAGTGTATATAATCCCCATCATTGTTACATTATTTTGTAGATTGTCTAGACCCTAAACTAAGGTGACCAAAAGATTCAAACACATAAGGGAGGGGAAAAAAAGACAAGTTGACAGAATTAAAAATACCATTGATAAAACATACACATAAAAATACCAACAACCACACACTAAATTAGAGCTATGCCATTTATTTTTTTTAGGTTTAATACTGCTTTAAAACAAAATGAAATTTACAATTAGATGTAATATAACATATCCACAATTGTCATAAGAGTAAAAATGTACACTAAACACAAAGCATTCTGGAATAGTTGCTGGAGAGTTCAGACAAATGGGAAATGATAGGACATTATATAGGCCAGGAGAAGACGAGTGATCAATCTGAGCCTGCCAAATACTTTCAAACAAACAGAGTCATGGAGTCAGAGCAGATTGCATTTATCTTTCCAGACAGGATAATCAAATAAATCAGACTTTTGAATGCTTCTATCGAGGGGGTTGAAAATTTCCAAATTGCCGCAATGTGAATTCTGTTACCTTGGTTAAATGCTGTATTAGAGCGGTATTAAACCCAAAACGCAAACATTTATCATATTGCAGCTTACCAATTCTTAGATATGGTGGCTGAATTCCTTTTCTTAGGCTTTCTTTCTTCTATTTTTATCTTGTGATCCAGCCAGCAAGTCTGTTTTTTACAGCACAAACTCTCCAGCAGAATGTTTCCGTTTACATGGATGAGCCAAACCACTTAAAAGTGTTACTAACCCCCAGTGGCGGTGCATCCATAGTGGGTGCAGGAGCGCCGCACCCTCTCGCTCCTGCGCCCACTCACAATTACAATACATAGGTTCATGCATTGCCCACTATTCAGATGGCCGGCCCCCTGTTGAGTGCCGGCCATCTGAATAACAGCGGCTGGTTGGTTTTTGGAAGTGCCTATCAGAGCCAGCCCCTGAGGGATGTAATCGGCTTCCAAATAGTTAACCAGGGGACGCACGGGCTGTGCGTTCCCTGGTTAACACTGAAAGGCGTTTCAGCCAATCATGTTCACCGGGTCTGGTTACCGGTAACCTGATTGGCTGAAGCAACATCGAGGGCGGGAGAAGGATGGCGCTGACCCGAGGAAGGTAAGTGCAGGGCTGGGGGGACAAACTGGCTGTATTTGGGGACAAACTGGCTGTATTTGGGGACAAACTGGCTGCATTTGGGGGGGAGGGGGACTGGCTGCATTTGGGGGGGGGACTGGCTGCATTTGGGGGGGGACTGGCTGCATTTGGGCGGGCAAACTGGCTGCATTTGGGCGGGCAAACTGGCTGCATTTGGGCGGGCAAACTGGCTGCATTTGGGCGGGCAAACTGGCTGCATTTGGGCGGGCAAACTGGCTGCATTTGGGCGGGCAAACTGGCTGCATTTGGGCACAGTGGCTGCGTTTAATGGGCACAGTGGCGGCAATTGATGATTTTTTTTTTTTTTTCAGTTTGTTTGCACCCCCCCAAAAATTATGAGCACCAGCCGCCACTGCTAACCCCACAACAGTAAAATTAGTCTGTATATGCAGTAAAACATGCTTGTTATACTCAGTGTGGAAGCTAAGAGGTTAATCCTCCACATTGTGTAGCAAGGCTGTTTAAAACTGTCTTCTCTGATCCTCCCTTTCTTCCACAGTCCCAAATCCATCTGCTTATAGAAAAGAGCCTTGGGGGCACTCTGCACATGCTCAGTTTGGTGTGTATTGCTAGAAAAGTTTTTTTTTTTTGTGGAAGGGTGCATGTGATCAGCACAGGGCCAATCAGCACTGTCCAGACAGAGGGTCAGAGGTCCTGCAGCCTCATTGGACAGTCAGAGGAAAATGAAAACTCCTCCTACAAGCTTTAATAAGTTTTAACACTGATAGAAATCACAAGACTGCTATATACTGCTGATAAGAAAAGGTATTTAGCAGTTTATATTTAGTAAAATAATTGCATTTCCATGTTCTGTGTACTGTGGGAGACCAGATATAGTGAATGCAGAGTCCTGGGTTTAGTAACACTTTAACACTGGCAGGGGTGATTAAAATGATCAGCTTTTATTTATTCATGCAAAACCTTTATCCCAAGAGGAAAAAAACTGTTTGCTGTAACTAATTATAAAGTGTGAGCTGGAGTTTGGTTTCAATCTGTTAGTGTCTCAAAATCTGCTAATACATGCAACACCCCCCCCCCCCCCAGACTGACAGGGCTACTGTCTACTGTGCTCATTCCTCCAGAGTGGTGTCTCATGATGGTTCTAAAGGCTCAAGGTTTTTTACCTTTATGCATGAAGGTAAAAAAACTTCTCCGTGCAGCAGCTCCCCCCATTACTTACCTGAGCCCCATCGCAATCCAGCGATGTGCACGAGAGACTCGGCTCTCTGGGGACACTCCCACCTCATTGGCTGAGACAGCAGCAAGAGTCATTTGCTCCCGTTGCTGTCAGTCACAGCCAGTGAGTCAATGAGAAGAAAGTAGGCGGGGCCGAGCCGCGAATGTGTGTGAATGAACATGCAGAGCAGGGGCTCTGGGGCGAGCCTGCTTGGGTGCCCCCATTGCAAGCTGCTTGCTCTGGGGGATACTTGGCTGGAGGGAGGAGCCAGGAGAGCCGGCGGGAGACCCCGAGGAGGATCGGAGCAGCTCAGTGCATAGCCACTGCACAGAGCAGGCAAGTATGACATGTTTGATTTTAAAAAAATATAGCGTTTAGGAGATATTTAGCGTGTAGTGCACCGATGATGTAATTGGCGCATGCGCTGTGAAGAAACAGTTCTCCGTGCCATTTCTTCACTCGTATGTGCAGTGACTGATGGCTCCCGTGCGCATGCGCGGGAGTGACGTCACACGGCTCCGGACAGTCACAGAGCCAGAGTCTGGGGCCCCAGAAGAAAGCGGGCAAAAGATGGATGCTTCCACCAGCGGGGACAGCCAGGGCTTTGATTGCAGGCAAGTGCCACCTATGCATGCGATGCATACTAGCCCATAATGCTTTTTCTTTGCAGGGAACGGCAGAGAAAGTCAAACCCATCAAAGTTTACTTCTTTAGGGCTCGACATGTTGAGTATCTTTTTACCTGGCGCAACCTCGTCTTTTATATTTTACCAAATATTTGCTTTGTTTATTGCGTTTGTTTGCCCTAAAATTCACTTTAGTGTTATTTACTGAAATTTTGCATTTTCCTAGACCTTTGTGGTAATATCGTGCGACATAAAAAATTGGAACTACCACTATTTTATGCTCTAGGGTGTCTGCTTTCAGAAAATATATATAATGTTTGGTGGGGGTTAGGTAATCTTCAGGCTTAAAATGATTTTTTTAAACACGTGTGCAAAAAATGCAAAAACTGCTCTGGCAGTGAAAGGGTTAAAGCTCTTCCATGCGATCCAACTTGGTAGTCATGTTTAGTGTTCATTATTAGCAAATTAATATCCCGTGTTTGCACTAATGACGGGAACCTTTTGTAGGTACCAGCTGCAAAATAGAATCAAACTCAAACACTGAATGGCTGACTGTACATGGGAATGTTCAGAGTTAACAGTCTCCAAATTCTGCTGGAATGTGCTGGCTAAACAAGGCAGTCCGTGTCTGCTGGCCCAGGTCTCCTATCCCACCCTAACACTTCTGTCTGATGATCTGTCCTCCCTAAGCCAGCCAGTACTAATGGAAAGAGAAAATCCTCCCTGGAAACTCCCAGCTGCCTGGGAGCGTAACCTGTACAATACTGCGTCCACTTATTGCCATAAATCTCAAAGGTCTGACTTCCAAAGACTCTCAAGAAAGAGAACTGCAACAGGATCCTTTTTCATGCATACCGTATATACTCGAGTATAAGCCGTCCCGAATATAAGCGAAGGCACCCAATTTCACCACAAAAAAATGGGAAAACGTTTTGACTCGAGTATAAGCCTAGGGTGAGAAATGTGCAGCTACTGTAAGTAGAAAAGAGGGTCAACAATGCCCATCTGTAGCCTCACTGTGCCCATTTGCAGCCTCACTGTGCCCATTTGCAGCCTCACTGTGTGTGCCCATATGCAACCTCACTGCGTGTGCCCATTTTCAGCCTCACTGCGTGTGCCCATCTGCAGCCTCACTGCGTGTGCCCATCTGCAGCCTCACTGCGTGTGCCCATCTGCAGCCTCACTGCGTGTGCCCATCTGCAGCCTCACTGTGCCTTTGATCTCTCGCTGTGTCAGTCTACTGTTTGGCGGCCGTCCACTGTAACAAAGCCCCGTCTTCTCGTCTGTGATAGACGGAACACTGATTCAGTTTATCAGTGTTCCGTCTATCACGGACGAGAAGGAGGTGGGGCTTTGTTACTGTGGACGGCCGCAGAACAGTAGACTGACACAGCGGGAGACCGTCACTCGAGTATAAGCCGAGGGGGGCTTTTTCAGCATAAAGAAATGTGCTGAAAAAGTCGGCTCATACGCGAGTATATACGGTAATTTAAGGACCTATTTACAACAACCTGATCCACTGTGCTGTATGGCACGTTACGTTACGGCTGCCAGTTAATTTGAATGGGCTGCAGGATCCACCACAACAGACCAAACATTGTGCATGCAGTATTTTCAGCAGGACACCACAATACATAGCTTGCTGCAATGCAGGCGCACCACCAAGGTGCATAGTGGTGCCATACGCATTACCATAACGCCACTGAAACAGGAAAATTGGAAATTCAATGGTTTGTCATGGACAACGCGTCTTTTTCTCCAATTCTTAAACATTTTTTTTAACTTAAAAATGACTTTTAGGCTATATGGTTATGTTCAACAAAAATAAAAACATTTAGGAAAACTTTATTTTGTAGTGTATGGTGTATAGTCTTGTCTTGTGCAATTGTTGTATTGTATTGTAACTTTTGTATGTTTCATAACAAAAGCAATAAAAATAATTTAACAAAATGATTCCTAATGTACCCAAACTACATTTTTTTTCATTTTTTTGGTGACAGATAGAGCTGTATTTTAGTGGTATTTCATTACCACTGGGTTTTTTATTTTTTGCTAAACAAACGGAAAAAAAAAACCTGTAAATTTTGGAACAAAAACTTTTTCGTAGTTATCTCCTTTACTGATGTGCGCTGAGGAGGCGGCACTGATGAGGTGGCACTCGTGGGCATCACTGACAGGCAGCACTGATGGGTACTGATTGGCAGCACTGGTGGGGACTGATTGGTAGCACTGATCATCAGAACGCTGGTGATGTACTCCAAGAAAAGGATTTTACAGGTAAGCTGTTATAAAAATCCTATTTTCTTTCTCGTACATCACGGGACACAGAGCGACATAGTCATTACTAATGGGATGTCCTAAAGCAATGCCCAATGAGGGGGGGGATACACCATATATAAGCTGAGCGCTATCAGACACGAGGATCTTTTGCGGCCTGCAACACACTGCGCCCAAAGGCGACATCCTCCTGACTTCTAACGTCCACCTGGTAGAACCTAGTAAACGTGTGAACTGAAGACCATGTTGCGGCCTTACAGATTTGAGCCAGGGAGGCCTGGTGATGCACTGCCCATGAAGTTCCAACTGCTCTCGTGGAGTGCGCTCTAACTCTGAACGGAGGCGGTCTCCTTCTCAAGCCATAGGCTTGCATTATGACCTGTCGAATCCACTTGGCTAAAGTAGATTTTGACGCTGCCTGACCCCTTCTGGGGCCTTCCGGCAGAATAAACAAAGTATCCGTTCTGCGAATCTGAGCAGTGGCTTTTAGATAAGCTTTAACTGCTCTTACTACATCCAAAGAATGCAATAACTTTTCCTCTACCGAAGTAGGTTTGGGGAAAAAAGAAGGAAGAACCACATCTTGGTTCAAATGAAACCTCGATACCACCTTAGGAAGAAAGGCTGGATGAGGGCGTAACACTACTCTATCCTTATGGATAACCAGATATGGCTCCTTACAGGACATAGCTGCTAATTCCGACACTCTTTTAGCCGAACAAATGGCTACTAGAAAAATCTATTTCCTGGTGAGAAGAACCAGGGAAATATGCTGTAATGGTTCAAATGGTTGTTTCTGTAGAACCGACAGAACCAAGTTTAGATCCCATGGACATATGGGAATATTAACCGGAGGACTAATACGCATCACTCCTTGTATAAAGGCTTTGACTAGTGAATGCGAAGCCAAGGGCCTTTGAAAAAATATTGACAAGGCCGAAATCTGACCCTTGATAGTACTCAAGGCAAGCTTCCTATCTACAGCCCATTGTAGGAAGTCCAGAAGCCTACCTATTACGTATTTACGTGGATGCCATTTCTTGGCCTCACACCAGGCGATGTACGCCTTCCAGATTCTATAGTAGATCTGCCTGGATACCGGCTTCCTGGCATTGATCATGGTAGATACCACAGCATTAGAGAGCCCTCTCTTTTTTAGAATGTGGGCTTCAATAGCCAGGCCGTCAAACCTAGGGCTGGTAAGGAAGGGTGGTATATCGGTCCTTGCGAAAGCAGGTCCGGATGATGTGGGAGGGTCCAAGGACTCCCCACAGACATCTTTACAATCTCCGCGTACCATGCTCTTCGGGGCCACGCTGGAGCCACCAGAATTACTGGTTTCTTTTCTACCCTGATTCTGCGGAGTAATCGAGGTAACAATTGTGGCGGTGGGAATGCATATATCAGCTTGAACTGATCCCAAGGGAACACTAGGGCATCCGAGCCGCAAGCTAGGGGATCCCTTGTCCAAGAGACAAACCTGTCCACTTTTGTATTGAATCTGGATGCTAGCAGATCTACATCCGGTGTTCCCCACCGCTGACATATTGTCCGGAAAACCTCGGGATGAAGGGACCATTCCCCTGGGCATAATTGTTGGCGACTTAGAAAGTCCGCCTTCCAATTCTCCACTCCTGGAATGAATACCGCAGATATGGCTGGGACATATCTTTCTGCCCATCTCAGGATGTAATTTACTTCCCTCTGGGCTGCACGACTCCTGGTGCCCCCCTGATGATTGATATATGCCACTGCTGTGGCATTGTCTGATTGAATTCTGACAGGGGACCCTTGGAGTTTGGATGTCCATGCTACTAGGGCATACCGGGCTGCTCGTATCTCTAAGAGATTGATGGGCAGGGCCTTTTCTGCATCCGACCATCTGCCCTGGAGAGACCATTGCTCCAGTACTGCTCCCCAGCCTATAAGGCTGGCATCTGTAGTGACCACCTTCCAGGAAATCGGACTGAAGGATTTCCCTCTTTCCAGATTCTGGGGAACCAACCACCAGCGGAGGCTCTTGCGAACGGAAGGGGACAAGGACATTGGTAAGTCCAGAGCCTGAACTTTTTTGTTCCAGGCTGACAGTATGGCCCTTTGCAAATTCCTTGAATGGAATTGACCGTAGGGTACTGCTTCGAATGATGCCACCATTTTCCCCAGCAGCCTCATGCACAGGCGTATGGATGGCTGTCTTTTTGAACCCACTAAGTGGATCAGATCCCTCAAAGACGACCCCTTTTCTTGAGGCAAGAAAATTTTTCTCTGGTCTGAATCCAGCCTTAGCCCCAAGTATTCCAGACTTTTGACTGGTTTTAGGGCTGACTTGTCTCGGTTGATAATCCAACCGTGATATTCCAGATACTTGATTGTCTCGTGAACAACCACTTCTAGTTTTTCCACTGAGTGGTCTATCAGCAACAAGTCGTCTAGATATGCCATTATCGTTACACCTCGTGTTCTTAGATTGGCCAATAATGGGGCCAGAATTTTTGTGAACACTCTTGGTGCTGTGGCCAGACCGAAGGGTAAGGCTCTGAACTGAAAATGGCGCCCTTCTACCGCAAAGCGTAGAAATTTTTGGTGGGCTGGAAAGATGGGAATGTGCAAATAAGCATCTTTGATGTCGATCGAGGCTAACCATTCCTCCCCTTGTAGGGCAGTGGCCACCGACCGGATCGACTCCATCCGGAAAGTCCTGATATGTAGGAATTTGTTTAGCCCTTTTAGATTTAATATGGGCCTCACTTCCCCGTTTGGCTTCGGGACTGTAAAGAGGTTTGAGTAAAACCCGAACCCCCATTCTTCCAGGGGAACCTCTATAATTACTGCTTGAAGCAATAATTTTTCTAGTGCCAACAGGAGGGATCCTCTCTTCTGGGGATCCCTTGGCACGTTTGACCTTATAAAGCGGGAAGGAGGGGAGTTTTTTAACTCCAATTTGTATCCCAGATTTACTGCGGAAAGCACCCATCTGTCTCTGATCGTGTCCCGCCAGGTCTCTGTGAACAACTGAAGTCTTCCCCCCACCCGATTGAGTGGGGGCAACCCTTCATGCATTTGACTTTGGGGGAGGTTTTGTACCTCTCCTGCTCCAGGGCTTCTTGTTACCCTGCAATTGTCCCTGATTTTTACCTCCGGGATTTGACCGAGGAGGCCGTCGGAACTGTTTCACAGCCGATGTCCTAGGGACTGGAGAAGCAGGCCTCTTAAAAGAGGGACCTCTAACTCTATTTTTAACCGGCAAAAGTGTACTTTTACCGCTGGAAATTCTCTGGATATATTTATCCAGGTCTTCCCCGAATAAGCGTTCACCATGAAATGGGAAGCTGACCAGCAATTTTTTACAGGGAGCTTCAGCAGACCAGTTTTTGAGCCATAGAAGCCTGCGCATATGTACTACAGACAGCGTAAGGCGGGAGGCCTGATGGATTGAATCCTTTATAGCGTCCACCGCAAAGCATAAGGCTCTAGGTAGATCGGCTAGGGCAAGAGCCTGCTGATCTGGCAAGTCCCTTAAGACCTGTTTCAACTGATCCTTCACTGCTTGGCAGACCCCAATAGCTGCCACTGCTGGTTGTGTCACCAATCCTGCTGTAGAAAACGCAGATTTTAATAAGGACTCCAATTTTTTATCTATTGGGTCTTTGAACATTTGGACATTATCCACTGGACATGTCAGTGATTTATTCACACAAGAGATGGCTGCGTCCACTGTAGGGACCCTCCATTTTCTGATGAACTTATCCTCCATGGGATAGACCACCGGAAATCTCTTGGGGGGAGTAAATATTTTATCAGGATGCTCCCAATCCTGGTAAATGAGCCCTTCCAGTAAAGGATGGATTGGAAAGGAACAAACAGTCTGGGGAGCTTTTAGCGACCCCAACGAGGAGACAGAAGTGGATGATGGCTCCGCAAGGGGCATTTTAAATGCTGATCGGACCATATTAGTCAGGGACTGAACCCATAACCTTTCAGCATGTGATGCTGAGAATGGCTCTTCCACTGTCGATTCCTCTACAACCGAATCGACCTCATCCTGATCCCCTTCAGGTAGGTCGATCCCTGTATGGGACTGTTGCTCTGTTAACAGGCACTCTGAGGGAGGAGACGGAGATCGGGCGCTTTTTTCCTGTGACAGGGAAGCAGCGATCAATGCTGACAATCTCTCCTCCAGCCCTCCCAGAGCTGAGGAAAAAACCTCCTCTGTTACATACACAGGAGCAGGTGAACTGAGGACAGCCACAGTACCAGGTACTCCTGAGGGTGCTCCACGGTTACTAACCTCTGATTCTTCAGGGGAGACTGGTGCAGCCGAAGCATGCCCAAGATCCTCAGAGCCCGATGGAGACTCCCTATGCCTCCTGGAATTTCTAGTCCCGGAGTTTTTAGACGGCATATTCCTAAGCCACAAAGCTGAGGTATTCCAGCCGAAATACACCACTTACTGACAATAGTCTAGCATAAATGCTGCTATAAGAAACAGTTGGTGTCTACTAATGTGCCTTTCTAGGGGATGCCTGCATCAACCGCTTGCTGTATGCCTTTTTTAAATGTTGCCAGCTCTGTCTCTGCACTCCATAGCCAGCTCACCACACAAAATTGTGGTTTTTAACATGCTGGGAGGCCCGCACATGCGCAGAAGCGCTGCGGCGCGCACAGAGCGTCATCCCCCAGGCTCCGCCCCCTTTCCCGTCTGACCTCTATATATAGAGGCGCGTGCACGCGCACGCGCGCGGCCACATGCGCCTTCGGCGCTAATTTCGAAAATGGAAACTAGGGACAAGAGCCAGGGCCCCTCTTTGCCGCAGGCCGGGGGATGGACGAGCATTGCAACATGGCAGAGGAAGCAGTTTCCCATAAGAGAACTCACCATCTGCCTGGACTTGCTCTGATGAAAAGAAACTAGTCCACATGACAAGAAACGTTCCACAGCGGCCTCTAGTGGCAAACACAGGTACCGCAGTCTAATATATTAAATATATATATAAAAAAAATTTTTTTTTTCTTGACCACTATTAAAATTATTACATTTTTTTTTAGTAGTTACAGGCATGCACAGATATTAGCGGGAATACCGTTAGGTAACAGACAGAAAGACAAATTAGGCTTGGGGGTCCCCCAATAGAACCAAGTTCCTGGGGGCCCCCACTTACCTGTTCCCCGCCGCAGGACTTTGTTTGGTCCACAAAAGCCCAAACTTCACCTATCACGGCAGGCATTGTAATCAAACCTTCAGGGACCGGGTTCCCAAGGATTCCACTCCCCTGGACCTGTATAGCACCCTGCACAGAAAACATCTTGGTCGTGGGTATGACCAGAGCTCTGGATCCCAGGGTCCAGCTCTCCTAAGAGAAGCATTACAGGCAAAACCCTGCTCTTCTCTGCAAGGCCCGGGTACCGACCGTTTAGCTATGAAGCTTTTTTGGTCGGATCCGGAATAGCTTACTGAGGCCCAAAAGAACCTGTACGCAAGCTCAGTGAAAAACACATGTTTCTTCTTGGCCAACACCTTAGACACTGGCAAAAAACTGAGGTGCTCCCGGATGGGAGGGGCTTATATAGGGGAGGGTACTTCCGGTTTTGGAAGTTGCCAGTGCCAGCACCTGATGGTATCTATATAACCCATTAGTAATGACTATGTCGCTCTGTGTCCCGTGATGTACGAGAAAGAAAACATCCGAGCCCCCCAGCCCCCCCGTTTACATACCTGACCCCTCAAAAGTCTCGCGCCGTGAACGCGCAGGCTTCTCGGCTCATTCATTGGTTGATTGAAAGCAGCCATTGGCTCGCGCTGCTGTCAATCATATCCAATGACGTGGTGCGCCCTGGGGCCGAGTGATACAGTGAGCGGCTATAGCCGCCGGCTGTATCACGGGAGTGCGCCTGCAAGAACTTTCCACCATGCGAGGGAGCTCGCATGAAGGTGGAAAGTTCTTGCGGGGGGGGAGCCGAGACAGCTGCCTAGGGACCTCAGAAGACCAGGGTCGGGGCCAATCTGTGCAAAATGAGCTGCCCAGTGGAGGCAAGTATAACATGTTTGTTATTTTTAAAAAAATAAAAAATTCTCTTTAGTGTTCCTTTAAATGATATTTCTTTTATACAGTTTGGCCTGCCTACTATGCGATAAATGGAACAGAAATTGTGAAATGACAAAAAGGGCCTGCCAAGTACAGACAGTAAAACATAAATTGCTTACCCCCTTTTCTTGTTTCACAAATATTATAAAATATATTTGGGAATCTCTTATCTGCATAGCCTCTCAGCATGCTGGAATCCACTAAATCTGGGGCGCTCCAAGAGGCAAACCTCAACTATCTCCAAAAATTAACATTTGCCCCATGAAATGCAGCTTTATGCCTTGTTTCCACTGAGCGGAACAGTTCGGGTCGGTACAGTTTGGAACGCTTAGAATAGTCCGGTCTATTCTGGTGAGCGTTTCCACTGCAAGTCGGACTGTCAGGGGCCATAGAGGGTTTAGAAAAAATGCCTACCGTGTCCACCAATCAGTGGAATGTATTGTAGCTCCGCCCTAACCGAACCGTTCCATTTTCTATGGCCCCACATCTGAAGCAGGACCCTGAATGGTGTGGTACGGTTTGGTTTTAGGGCACACTTTCATAATGGAAACACCCAAAATAGCGTACCGTACCGAACAGTACCGAACCGATCCGCTCAGTGGAAACGAGGCATTACTGTACCGTGCCCCATGAAATGCAGCTTTACCGTGCCCCATGAAATGCAGCTTTACCGTGCCCCATCAAATGCAGCTTTATCGTGCCCCATGAAATGCAGCTTTACCGTGCCCCATGAAATGCAGCTTTACCGTGCCCCATGAAATGCAGCTTTACCGTGCCCCATGAAATGCAGCCTCACAGTGCCCCATCAAATGCAGGCTCACAGTGCCCTATCAAATGCAGCTTTACTGTGCCCCATGAAATGCAGCTCTACTGTGCCCCCATCAATGTAGCCTCACAGTGCCCCATGAAATGCAGCTTTACCGTGCCCCATCAAATGCAGCTTTACCGTGCCCCATCAAATGCAGCTTTACCGTGCCCCATCAAATGCAGCTTTACCGTGCCCCATCATTACTCCAGACTCACCATTGCCTGGATGATGGATCACACACAGCGGGCATCTCCCTCTGTGTGTCACGGAGCTGGCTGGGTCTGTGTTCGGCGGCACAGTGTAACAAGGTCCCGCCCCCCTAGACCGGCTCATGTGATAGGCAGAACACTGATTCTATCTACCATCACACAAGCCGGTCTAGGGGGGCGGGACCTTGTTACACTGCGCCGCCGAACACAGACCCAGCCAGCTCCGTGACACACAGAGGGAGATGCCCGCTGTGTGTGATACACAAGAGGAGGAGAAGGAGAGCGCTGCAGCCTCAGATCAAAGCTGCGCCAGGGCAGTCCAGCCCTGACGCTCTGTGTCCTCTGGCTGACATTTTCACTGGCTGATCGCTTTAGCCAGGAAACTGTCAGCCTGGTCCATCCCTGCATCTCACTCGTCCTGCACTAAATTTCAATCGCAAAATACGAGCAAGCGAGTGGAATTTTTGAGGGCTGTTTTATACTATCTGCAGAAAGGAACAGGTCACTTTATATGTTTAATAAAAACCTCCAAAAATGTAAAAAAAAAAATGTTTATACCTTGTCCAAGTTTAATATTTTTCGGAACTCTGTGCTACGGATAAGAATGGTGACTCGGATTTTCTCCTCCTAGAGCCAAATTTGAAGAAAACTGTTTTTGTGAAAATTGTCATCATTACATGTTACATTAGTTTAAAGTAAATAAAATTACTCAGATAGAAATTTAAACATTGAACATGCCTTTTTACCTTGAAAGAATGAACAGTATGCGGTATACACTGTATACACACACACGCACAAATATATATATATACATACATACATACACACACACACACACACACACACACACACACATATATATATTTTTTTATATATATATATATATATATATATATATATATATATATATATAATTTAATGAGAAATATGTAAATTAAACCATAACCAGCTGATAAATCAACACCAACATTTTTACAATACATATATTAAAGTAGAACTATAGGCAAGGAAGTGTTATAATCCATCAGATTTTTTTTTCACCATCTGTGTCCCATTGGGGTGATTTCCTTTACTTCCTGTCCCATAGCCAAAACAGGAAGTGAAGGGAAATCCCTGCAAACTAAGGGAATTCTTTAGGGTCTCCATTCTCCAACGATTAATCGTGCAGCTCTACCTGATGGTAGCACAGAAATAAATCGCCATCTTATCTGGAAGATTGGAATTCCAAAAGCTATTCCCCATCACAACTTTTTTGGCTTTTCTATTCACTGCTCATCTCAGTTTTTTTATTTTTTTTAAAGAAAAAAAGTATATTAACCACTTAAGGCCCGGAAGGATTTGCCCCCTTAATGACTAGGCCATTTTTTGCGATACGGCACTGCGACGCTTAAACTGACAATTGCGTGGTCGTGCGACATTGTACCCAAACAAAATTTATGTCCTTTTTTTCCCACAAATAGAGCTTTCTTCTGGTGGTATTTGATCACCTCTGCGGTTTTTATTTTTTGTGCTATAAACAAAAAAAAAAAAGTGCGTCAATTTTGAAAAAAAAATATATATATTTTTTACTTTTGGCTATAATAAATATCCCCAAAAAAACTGTTTAGGCCAATATGTATTCTTCTACATCTTTTTGGGGAAAAAAGAAATAAACAAAAAATCGCAATAAGCGTATATTGATTGGTTTGCGCAAAAGTTATAGCGTCTACAAAATAGGGAATATATTTATGGCATTTTTATTATTAATTTATTTTTTACTCGATCTTTCGGCGAACTGTGATTTTTAGCAAGAAACAGGAAGTGGGCTGTATAAGGTATTACCTGGCAGAAAAAAAAATGTTTTACTATCCAAAGTAGGGCTGTGGAAATCAACTATTAATTCCTCGATTCATTTTTTTGATCGATCAAAATTCTTGATCGGTACTCACCTCTCCGCCGGCTTCCGGGTCTTTATGGAGTTCAGTCGGAGATCCGGTGACGTCATGGACACCGGCGGGGCTTGCTGTGTCCATCTGAAGGGCTCCTTTGCT
The DNA here is from genome assembly GCA_029206835.1 of Rana muscosa. Taxonomy (NCBI): domain Eukaryota; kingdom Metazoa; phylum Chordata; class Amphibia; order Anura; family Ranidae; genus Rana; species Rana muscosa. Next base: position 355,915,590 of record CM055120.1, read on the forward strand.
GTGCCTTCATATCTGCATGCCGGTGGGACATTACTATCTGCCACACGCAAGGGCTGTTACACTTCCATCCATCACTTCCCTCTATCAACCTGGGATTCTACAGCCATCCACTGGGAGTTGTGATGGTTCCCTTCACGGGACATCTACATGCCGACGGACTGATGTTTACCCCTCCTCATCTGGATTCAGCAGTGGTATCGTTGTACACATTTTTATACCAGTATTATACTTGGCTACATGTTTTTATGACTGCTTTTGCTACCGTTTGGTATTACTCGCACCATTTTTACAGTTTATGTAGCTACATCGATTTTATCTCCAGTGCAAAATTTATTTTGTTTCCTACTTGAAGACTATAAAAGTTTTAATGCTATTCCCATCGAGCGCTGCCTTTGTGTGTTTTTTGTATCCTGCTATCCATTTTTCCAGTGGTTGGTAGCTGCACTGGGAATCGGCCTGCAAGGAGATCAGCTAAAAGTAGTTGAATCTGTATGTGCGTTATAATTAATCAAAATTAGTCGATTAATCAATTTTAAAAAAACGATCAATCGATCATGAAAATTTTAATCAGTAACAGCCCTAATCCAAAGTTAAAACAACAAGAGCAGAAGATTTAATAGATGGAAAGTTGAAAAATGACTGAAGGTCTACTTTAACTGTACTCCATGAATAAATGTATGGGCCTATAATATACTGCACAAATAAACTCCAGGGACTAAAAAGGCTTTAAAAAGCAAAATATATCTCTTTAAAAGATCCATGGTCAGAAACAGCGCTGGGCCACGGATTTACGGCGCACCTCTAATGTTTCTTGGGCGATCGTCAGCCGGTGGAGCACGTGTTGGGAAAAGGCTCGAAACAATCCAGTGCTTTGGCAATGAGAGATCTGGGAAAAACAAAAACCCGCTCAGATTTACGGCAGTTATAAAGCGCAAAATCTCCAGTCTTCAAATAATATTCCGCTGTCATCTTTCATGTCTCGGGATAACGAGCTTACCAGAGGCGTGTTGTAAAACAGCCCATATCTCATTCTGGGGAGAAGGGAGAACACGGCATCCTTAAAGCAAACCTACAACAGAAGATGTGAACGGGTTACCTTTGTATTAAAAAGAGAGAGTTGCATCTATTTAACAGAAATGTCACTCCAGTAAAATCCATCATTCTTTTATGTATTTTTTTTTATTTCACATATTATAATATTTTCTTAAAGCCGAACTTCAGACGATACTAAAAACATAGCAATGAATGCAATTATGTATCTAATAAAAATATGAAGTGAAGTTTTACAGTTGTGTGGAAAAGTATTTTCCCTCTTTCTGATTTTTTATTTTTTTTGCATATTTCTCACACTTCAATGATTTAGATCAAACAAATTTTTACAATTATACAAAGATAACCCGAGTAAATCCAAGATGCCGTTTTTAAATTATTTCATTTATTAAGGGAAAAAAGCTGTTCAAACCTGCCTGGCCCTATGTAAAAAAGTAATTGCCTGAATACTGCCAGACCTGTTGAATCAAGAAATCACATAAATAGAAGCTGTGACAAAGTGAAGCACGCTAACAGATCACAAAAAGCCACACATCACGCCACAATCTAAAAAAATTCAAGAACAGATTAGAAACAAAGTAATGTACATGTATTGATCTAGGAAGGGGTTCAAAGCCATTTCTAAGGCTTTCGAACTCCAGTGAACCGCAGGGAGAGCCATTATCCACAAATGGAGATAACTTGGAACAGTGGTGAACCTTCCCAGGAGTGGCCAGCCTACAAAAATTACTCCAATGCCCCGTACACACGGTCAGAAATTCCACCAGCAAAAGTCCGATGTGAGCTTTTGGTCAGAAATTCCGACCGTGTGTATACTCCATCTGACTTTTGCTGTTGGAATTTCTGCCAGCAAAGGATTGAGAGCTGGTTCTCCGATCGTCTGTAAACAATTCGATGCATGCTCGGAAGCATTGAACTTAATTTTCTCAGCTCGTTGTAGTGTTGTACGTCACCGCGTTCTTGGCAGTCGAAAGTTCAGAGAACTTTAGTGTGACTGTGTGTATGCAAGACAAGCTTGAGCGGAATTCCGCCGGAAAAACCATCCAAGGTTTTTCTGACGGAAAATCAGATCGTGTGTTCACAGCATAAGAGCATGAAGACGACTCATTCAGGAGGTCATAAAAGAACCCAGAACGACGTCTAAAGAACTGCAGGCCTCACTTGCCTCAGGCAAGGTCAGTGTTGATGATTCAACAATAAGAAAGAGACTGGGCAAAAATGGCCTCCATGGGAGAGTTCCAAGGCCAAAGCCACTGCTGACCAAAAAGAACACAAAGGCTCATCTCACATTTACTAAAAAACATCTTGATTATCCCCAAGACCTTTAGACAAGTGTGGACTGATGAGACAAACATTTTACTTTATGGAAGGTGTGCGTCCCGTTACATCTGGCATAAAACGAATAAAGCATTTCAAGACAAGAACATCATACCAACAGTCAGACATGGTGGTGGTAGCGTGATGGTCTGGGGCTGCTTTGCAGCTTCAGGACCTGGACAACTTACCTTAAAAGGGACACTAAGGCCCCTTTCACACTGAGGCGTTGCAATTTTACCGCGTTTTTACCGTGATAGCGTTAAAAAAAGCACTAACGCCTATGTGTTTTTACCACGATTTTACTGCGTTAGCGCTATTTTTAATGCCAACGCGGTAAAAACGCATAGACGTTAGCGCTATTTTTAAAAATAGAGCTAACGCCTATGCGGTTTTACCGCGGTTCTCATTCATTTCAATGGGAATAGGCGTTTTTACAGCGCTATTTTATGCGCCCCAAAAAAGCAAGGGTTTTTTCCAATGCACAGCCAGCACAACGCCTTAGTGTGAAAGCCCTCAGGGCTTTCACATTGAGAATGCTGGGGCAGGATTATTTCAGGCATTTTTACAGCGCTATTTTTACCGCAAAAACGCGGTAAAAACGCCTCAGTGTGAAAGGGGCCTTAAGGTTCCTGTTTTATTGAAAAAAATAACAAACATGTTATACTTACCTCCACTGTGCAGCTCGTTTTGCACACAGTGGCCCCGATCCTGGTCTTCTGGGGTCCCTCGGCGGCTGTCTCGGCTCCCCCCCGCAAGGACTCCACACCTTCATGCGAGCGAGCTCGCATGGTGTGGAGTTATTGCGGGCGCGCTCCCGTAAAACAGCAGCGGCCATAGCCGCCGACTGTATCACTCGGCCCCGCCCCCCGGCGCGCCGCGTCATTGGATGTGATTGACAGCAGCGCCAGCCAATGGCTGCGCTGCTTTCAATCCATCCACTGTAGCCAATCAACGGCCAGGCTCAGGAACGAGGAGGATGACGGGGCGAGCGCGGGACTTTCGAGGGGTCAGGTAAGTAAAATGGGGGCTCGGGGGGGGGGGGGGGGTTTGTCGGATGTTTTTTCACCTTAATGCATAGGATGTATTAAGGTGAAAAAACATTTACCTTTACAACCCCTTTAATGGACCCATGAATTCTGAGCTCTACCAGAAAATCCTAAAGGAGAATGCCCGGCCATCAGTTTGTGACCTCAACCTCAAGTGCACTTGGGTTATGCAGCAGGACAATGATCCGAAACACAACAGCAAGTCCACCTCCAAATGGTTCAAACAAAGCAAAATTTAGGTTTTGGAGTGGCCTAGTCAAAGCCTGGACTTAAATCCAATTGAGATGCTGTAGTATGACCTTACACAGGCCATTCATGCTAGAAAATCCTCCGATGTGGCTGAATTAAAACAATTCTGCAAAGAGGAGTGGGACAAAATTGCTCCACAGCAATGTGAAAGACTCATTGCCAGTTATCGCAAACGCTTGATTGCAGTTGTTGCTGCCAAGGGTGGCTCAACCAGTTATTAGGTTTAGGGGGGGGGGGATTACTTTTTCACACAACTGTATATGCAGATTGTGTCAGTATTTAAGTCTAAGCTGAAAGCACTTTTAAAGCCCTGAATAGCAGCACTCAGACTGGGAGAGGGTGCACTTTCGGCCAATCGGGTGTCTTTCACTCACATGTGCCGAGAGGCAAAAGGGAGCAGTGGAATGAACTTTTTACCGTTTTGGAATCGTATTCCTTCAAATGGATGACTTCATGGTCAGTAAATGCTTTCCACGTCTCGCCAAACAAATCGCCATAGCCATAGAAACTCTGCAATCAGGAGAAATGAACATCATTTACCATTTGTTATACACACACATACTTCTTATACAGCTGGATGGCCTTTTAAGCTGAACTCTCATAAAATATATCGTTACCATCAAATATGTTACACGATAGCCTTAACAGATATAAATCCACTTTGTGTGCACCCAATGCAAAAAAGAAAACCCAGATATTAGTTAGGAACTTAGTGGATTTCTGGCAGGATCAACAGATCATTTTCTATACTTTGAAAGGGCTACAACATGGGGAAATGTGCATTTACTGTAGGAATGCACTGCAAATGTTTTCTTTTTTTCTTTTATGATTTGGCTTTTAACTAAAGTGACTTAACGCAGTAATAAACCCAAAACTGTAATAACTTGCAGCTTACCAATTATTAGATGTGGCGACTGCATTCGTTTTCCTTTTTTTTTTGGCTTTTTCCCCCTCTGCTTGTAGCTGGTGATCTGGCCAGTAACACACCTCCTGTATTAGAGTCCCCCCACTCTGGATGAAGGAGCAACCTTTGGACAGCAGCTTTGTCAGTCTTGGGGGGAGGAAAGTGTTAGACCCCATACACACACTATTAGATTTTCTGCAGATTTACCAAAACCATAAAATATGAGGTCAAACCTTAAAGCGGAGTTCCAGCCTTTTTTTGTTTATTAAAAGTAAACACCTACAAAAAGCGTAGCTGCTGACTTTTAATAAATAGACACTTACCTGTCCTACGGTCCAGCGATGCGGCCGCCCAGGGCGTCGCTCCTCTCCCTCTCCTCTCCTCCATTGTTACTCTAGGCACCCGGCCGTGACAGCTTTCGGCTTCACGGCCCGGCACGCACTGCGCATGCGCGAGTCGCGCTGCGCTCCCGGAGTGGACAGGCGATCTCCTGGGACCTTTCATGTGTCCCAGGAGATTGCCTAGAGGGAGGGGCCAACTAGGGGCAGAGGAGGCATCGCCTAGGCGGCCCGTAGGTGGAAGTAGGAAGTGGGACAGGAAGTCCCACTCCTAACGAAGCCCCCACTCCCCCCCAAAAAAATGACATGCCAAATGTGGCATGTAAGGGGGCGAGGAGTGCTTGAAGCGGAAGTTCCACTTTTGGGTGGAACTCCACTTTAAGGCAGGGCTAGGCGACCTCGGCCCTCCAGCTGTGGTGAAACTACAAGTCCCAGGAGACATTGCAAGACCCTGACAATCACAGGCATGACTCCTAGAGGCAGAGGCATGATGGGATTTGTAGTTTTAAAAGAGCTGGAGTGCCGAGGTTGCCTACCCCTGCTTTAAGAGTTTAAATTTGTATGCAATCAGGCAGGCCCTTGCACTACATGGTTTTAGTAAATCTGAAGGCAACAATCTGCAGAAAATCTAATAGTGTGTATGGGGTCTTAGACGCACCAGCAGATTTAGATACACTAACAAACTGAAGCCAAACCCCAGCTAACAATTTATAAGCAGTTACAGCAAACTGTTTTTTTTTTTTTTCTTTTGGGATAAATGTTTTACATAAGCTGATCATTGTAGGAACCCTGACAGTGGGAAATGGTTTGTCTCAACCCTCTACCTCAGCGGTCTCCAAACTGTGGCCCGGGGGCCAGATGCGGCCCTTTGCTTTCTTTTATCTGGCCCTTGAGGCACTATTTCATCCACTGATAACAATGGGGCATAAGTCATCTGATTGACACCAATGAAGGGAGCACATTTCCTCCCAATGACACCAATGATGGGGCGCAATTATTCTCACTAAAACAAACAATGGGGCATTATTTTTTCCCACTGACGCTAGGACCTTTTCTATTGCCACTGGCCACAGTCCGGCCCTTCTAAAGTCTGAAGGACAGTAAACTGGCCCTTTGTTTAGAATGTTTGGAGACCCCTGCTCTACCTGATACATCTGTAATGCCGCGTACACACGATCATTTTTCCCGTCGGGAAAAATGACTTTTTTTTTCGCCGAGAAAAACGATCGTCTGTGGGCTTTATGTCGTTTTTCTCGTTGAGAAAAAACGGCAGAAAAAACGACGAGAAAAATTAGAACATGTTCTAAATTTTCTCATCGTTTTTTCCATCATTTTTTTCCGCGGCAGTTTTCCCATAGGGAGACACTGCCGCGGAGCCCACAGACGGTCGTTTTTCTCGACAAAGAAAAAAATGACGGGAAAAACGGTCGTGTGTGGGGGAAAATGCCGTTCCCTCGTTTTTTATTTCATGTCGTGATTCACGGCGGTGTTTTCACCGCCGTGAATCACGATCGTGTGTACGCGGCATAAGAAAGCTTGTTCTTTTGAGAAACAACAGCCTTTTGGCCAGGTCATCGGGAGAAAAAAAGAAAGAAAAAAGAAAACTAATGCAACCATCACATCTAAGGTTATATAATTAAAGTTTGCTTTTGGATTTAATGCCCCTTTAGCTCTATTGTCTGATCACTTCTAAGCTGGTTAATGCTTTAGAGTGGGTAAAAAGTTCTAGCCCGACGACTGCGAGAAGTAAGAGACCTTTCTATATGCGATGTGCTCTTATTATCGCAGGCAATACAATTAATTATCATAACAAACAGATGACAGATGTGGAAATGTGACAGCACATTAAACTGCCTGAGCGGGAGAAGATCGGTTTTGAAGCGGTGTGGCAGCTCGAACAAAGCGGCGTGCTGCTTGTATAGGAGTGGGAGTTGATGGCCATTAGCGGATGACAATAGCTTGCTCCGTTGCTATAGTGGTCATTGTATCTCCCACACAACAGCCAGTCAGGATGCAGACCGGGCTACACACCTCAATAATTCAGGAGATTGCAGCCCAGTGTAAATCACAATCCGTCCTTTTGATACAATCTGGCATGGAACCCAACAGGTTGAGTGGGAGGATATCCTTCCTCGTCACTGAACCGACTGGCTGCCGGTGATAAGATCCCTCTATATCCTGCCGGACCTCCCCCCACCCGCACACCGGGTCCCAAGAGACTCGCTGCGAGCATTGGTAATAAAAGCAAACGGGGGCTGCAAAAAAATATATTTTTAGCCCTATTATTTGGTATGACCACTATACTCGTAAATTATATATGTGACATTTATTTCTCTTTAGGTCTCAGGAGGACCCAAAAAATAAATAAATAAATTAAAATAAATGTTCACCGTTTTGGGTATATGTGAAAACCACCACTAAATTCTTATATAAGCTTTAATTTTAACCACTTAAAGTGGAGTTCCACCTAGAATTTTTTTTTCCACAAAAAGTCCTAAAAAAAAAAAATAGAATTTTTTTTTTTTTTATATACTCACCCGAAATACCTGTTGCTATGCAGAAGTCCGTAATCGGTCTCTTCCGTAACCGCAGTCTGTCTTCTTCCCCATCCTCTTCTAGTGAATGGGGCGCTCTGCTTTCTGGGAACTGGGTGTAATCCCAGAGAGCAGCCGCCCATTCACAAGTCGGCGCGAGACTCGCGCATGCGCAGTAGGAAACGGGCAGTGAAGCCGTAAGGCTCCACTGCCTGTTTCCCTTAGTGTGGATGGCAGCGCGGGACCTGCACCGATCGAGGGATCGGCATCGGGGGGGGGGGGCCCCATCAGCGCGGGAGAGGTAAGTGTCCTGATTAAAAGTCAGCAGCTACAGTGTTAGTAGCTGCTGACTTTAAAAAAAAATTTGCGGGTGGAGCTCCGCTTTAAAAGGACAGGGCCTCTTTTTCAGATTCAGTGTTTACAAGTTAAAAAAAAAAATTTTTGCTAGAAAATTACTTAGAACCCCCAAACATTATACATTTTTTCTCTTTCTTAAGCCTCGTACACACGGCCGGTTTTCTCGTCAATAAAAGACAAGAAAACTGCTGGGAGAGCTTTCTTGCCGAGAAAACCGGTCGTGTGTACGAGGCTTTTAGGTTTCTCGTCAGGAAAACTGGCCAGAATCTCAACGAGAAAGATAGAAAACCTGCTCTCTATTTTCTCGTCGGGATTCTCCTCGGCCTGTTTCCCGACGAGAAACCCGAGAGTGTGTACACTTACCTGACGCCGTGGAAACCCGCACATGCTCGAAATGACTTTGACGCATACGCAGTAGCTTCCTAGGCATAGGTAGGGTGTAGCAAGATGGCGGCGACGGCATCGAATGTGACCAGCGCACGCTCGTCGTAGTCGATGACGTCACTGCGTTCGTGCCATTCAAAAGAACGGCGGTTCTTTTGAATCGTATGTGTGTACACTCGGCCGGGACAAGATTCTTGTTCAAGAATCTCGTCAGGAAAAACGACGTGTTTTTTCCTGACGAGACTCTCGGCCGTGTGTACGAGGCTTAACACCCTAGAGAATAAAATGACGGTCATTGCAATACTTTGTCATACCGTATTTGCGCAGCGGTCTTACAAGCACACTTTTTTCTGAAAAAATTCCCTTTTTAGAAATAAAAAATAAGACAACAGTAAAGTTAGCCCAATTTTTTTTTTTATAGTATGAAAGATAATGTTATGCCAAGGAAATTGATACCCAACATGTCACTCTTCAAAATTGTGCCCCCTCGTGAAATGGCGGCAAACTTTAATGCCCCATACACACGAACGTTTTTCTTGCCATTTTTTTTCTTGCCGTTTTTCACGTCGTTTTTTTTTCATGTTTCCGCTCAAGCCTGTCTTGCGTACACACGATCATTTTAAAAAACGATCAAGCAAAGCGCAGTGACGTACAACGGCACTATAAAGGGGAAGTTCCGTTCGAATGGCGCCACCCTTCATGTTAGTAAAGTTTGTTGAGCGACAATTCGCTCTTTTCAGTCTCGTGCTTTTCAGTCCGTGACGAATGTGCTATCTCCATTACGAACGCTAGTTTTACCAGAACGAGCGCTCCTGTCTCATACTTGATTCTGAGCATGCGCGTTTTTTTTCACGTCGTTAAAGCACACAAAAAAAAAAGAGAGCATGTTCGAAATTTTTAATGGCCGTTTTTCACGTCGTTAAAAATGCTCTGGAGCCTACACACGATCATTTTTAATGGCCATTTTTTTTAATGCCATTTTTAACGGCATGAAAAACGATCGTGTGTATGGGGCATTACCCTTAAAAATCTCCATAGGCGACGTTTAACAAATTCTACAGGTTGCATGTTTTGAATTACAGAGGAGGTCTAGGGCTAGAATTATTGCTCTCACTCCAACGATCGTGGCGATACCTCACATGTGTGGTTTGAACACTGTTTTCATATGCGGGCGCTGCTCACGTATGCGTTCGCTTCTGCGCGTGAGCTCGTCGGGACAGGGCGCTTTAAAAAATAAATAAAATAATTGCTGTCCCCTCAAAATAACAACACACAGCCCTTAATGTTTAAACCACTGGCAACAAAAGTGAGTACACCCCTAAGTGAAGATTGGGCCCAAGAAGCAATATTCCCTCCCCAGTGTCATGTGACTCGTTAGTGTTACAAGGTCTCAGGTGTGAATGGGGAACAGGTGTGTTAAATTTGGTGTTATCGTTCTCACTCTCTCATACTGGTCACTGAAAGTTCAACAAAGTCAGAGGCAGATGGAGTATCCTAAAGAACGATTTTAGGGACTTGGGAGCTAAATTGAGGAAAAGGACCTCCAAGGTAGTATTCTCGGGAATACTACCGGTACATCGAGCCACACCAGAAAGGCAGAGGAAGATTAGGGAAGTAAACAAGTGGTTAATGAGCTGGTGTAGTAAGGAGAGGTTTGGGTTCCTGGAGGACTGGGCCGACTTCTCAGTCGATAACCAGTACTATAGAAGGGATGGACTGCACCTAAATGAGGAGGGTGCAGATCAGCTGGGAATGAAGATGGACAAAAAGTTAGAGGGTTTTTTAAACTAGGCGATGGGGGGGGGAGGGTCCAGAGATAGAGATAGTCAGCGTGGAACATATTCCAGAGGGTAGTATTAGGGGCATTAGTGGTAGGGTAACCAAAGCACATAAACCCAAGGTAAGTATAGTAGCAAGTCCTAGTTGCAATCTCGGAACACCCAAAATTAATGCATTAAAGTGTTTGTTCACCAATGAAAGAAGTCTGCCAAGCAAAATAGGCGAGTTGGAAGCTCTAGTGCATCAGGAGAGCTATGATGTAATTGGTATTGCTGAAACTTGGATTCATTCCTCACATGACTGGGCTATTAAAATTCCTGGCTATGCACTCTTTCGGAAATACAGGGTAAAAAGGAAAGGTGGGGGGGGTCTGTCTCTATGTGAGAAGAGATCTCAAAGCAAGTGTGAAAGAGGACCTGGTGGATGGAGAGTGTGATGAGTCTGAAGCATTATGGGTGGAAATGCATACAGATGTGCGTAGTTCAAAGTCAATCATTGGAGTTTGTTATAGACCACCCAATGTTAATGAAGAGGTGGAGACTCAGCTCCTTGCACAGATGGAAAGGGCTTCAAGGGGCTGGGACAGTGATAATAATGGGGGATTTTAACTACCTGGAAATTGGACTGGAGTAATGGCACTGCTGGGACAGTTAAAGGGCAAAAAATGTATAAACCTATTGCAGGACAATTTTATGGTCCAGTTTATTGAGGCCCCAACTAGGAATGATGCTCTGTTGGACCTGGTAATCTCAAAACATGCAGAGCGTATTACTAATGTTCAGATAAAGGAACACCTGGGTAGCAGTGACCATAACATGATTTCATTTGATGTTAGCTGTAAGCAAAAATCACATACGGGAAAGATAAAAACACTTAATTTCAAGAGAGCAAATTTTCAAAGGATGAGGGCTGCTCTCCAGGACTTAGACTGGGAGGGAATATTGGCATCAATGGGCACGGAACAGAAATGGGAATTCTTCAAAAAGACCGTTTGTGAACTCACTGCAAAGTATATTCCCATGGGCAATAAGTTTAAAAGTCTAAAAATAAAACCTATGTGGCTCACGGCCAAAGTTAAAAAAGCTATAAAACTATAAGAAAAGAGCTTTTAAAAAATATAAAAATTAAGGAACACTAGTATCATTTAAATGTTACAAAGAATATAACAGAATATGTAAAAAGGAAATCAAGGATGCAAAATTTCGAACGACAGATTGAAAAAGATAGTAGGACAAACCCCCAAAAAATTCTTCAAATATATTAATAGTAAAATGGTCAGGTCTGAGCATATAGGCCATTTACTAAATAATCTAGAGTGGGTGACTGGGGACAAAGAGAAGGCTAGTTTATTAAATACTTTCTTCAGCTCTGTGTATACAAAGGAGCATGGGGGGGATCATGTCCATAATGGGGGTGGTAGCGACACAGCCCCAAATCCACAATGGCTCAATAATGATATGGTCCAGAAATATTTAGACAGAATAAAGGTGGATAAAGCACCAAGACCAGATGGCATACACCCACGGATCCTAAAATAATTGAGCTCTGCAATTTCAAAGCCATTGTATCTAATTTTTAGGGACTCATTAATGACAGGAATAGTACCACTGGATTGGCGCAGGGCGAACGTGGTGCCTTTATTAAAAAGAGAACAAAGTCTTTACCTAGTAACTATAGACCTGTTAGTTTAACTTCTATAGTTGGGAAGATAATGGAGAGATTAATAAAAGACCACATAGATGAGTTCTTGCTGGAAAAAAATATTTAAGCAACAGACAGCATGGATTCATGAAAGACAGAAGTTGTCAGACAAACCTGATTTCTTTTTATGAAGAGGTAAGTAAGACCTTGGACAGAGGGGTGGCGGTGGACGTGGTATACTTGGATTTTGCAAAAGCGTTCGATACAGTTCCCCACACACGGCTCATGTGCAAGGTAAAGTCTACAGGATTGGAAATATCAGTTTGTAAATGGATAGAAAACTGGCTAAAAGACAGAATTCAGAAAGTAGTGGTTAATGATTCTTACTCTGAATGGTCCAAGGTTATCAGTGGTGTACCCCAAGGTTCAGTGCTGGGACCCTTACTTTTTAATATCTTTATAAATGATATTGGGTCTGAGATCAAAAGTAAAATTTCTGTCTTTGCAGATGACACCAAGCTATGCAGTGGAATAACGTCCTTACAGGATGTCGCCAATTTACAAGCCGACCTCAATGCTCTGTCTAATTGGGCGACTATGTGGCAGATGAGGTTTAATGTTGATAAATGTAAAGTTATGCACTTGGGGGCTAAGAATATGAATGCATCATACATACTAGGGGGAGTAAAACTGGGGGGATCCGTAGTGGAGAAGGATCTGGGGGTTTTGGTAGATCATAAGCTCAATAATGGCATGCAATGCTAAGCTGCGGTTTCCAAAGCGAGCAAAGTCCTTTCTTGTATTAAGAGAGGTATGGTCTCCAGAGAGAGAGATATCATTTTTCCCCTGTTCAAATCATTAGTAAGACCTCATCTCGAGTTCTCAAAAAGGATATCGGGGAACTGGAGAAAGTGCAGAGAAGGGCAACCAAACTGATAAGAGGCATGGAGGAGCTCAGCTATGAGGAAAGATTAGAGGAACTGAATTTATTCTCTCTTGAGAAGAGGAGATTAAGGGGGGATATGATCAACACGTACAATTATATAAGGGGTTCATATAGTGAACTTGGTGTTGAGTTATTCACTTTACGGTCAACTTTGAGGACAAGGGGGCACTCTTTACGTCTAGAGGAAAAGAGATTTCATCTCCAAATACGGAAAGGTTTCTTCACAGTAAGAGCTGTGAAAATGTGGAATAGACTCCCTGCAGATGTGGTTCTGGCCAGCTCAGTAGATTGCTTTAAGAAAGGCCTGGATTCTTTCCTAAATGTACATAATATAACTGGGTACTAACATTTTATAGGTAAAGTTGATCCGGGGAAAATCCGATTGCCTCTTGGGGGATCAGGAAGGAATTTTTTCCCCTGCTGTAGCAAATTGGATCGTGCTCTGCTGGGGTTTTTCACCTTCCTCTGGATCAACTGTGGGTATAGAATTGGGTATATGGGATTGTATGATATTATTTTACTTTTATTTATTTTTTATGGTTGAACTGGATGGACGTGTGTCTTTTTTCAACCTGACTATGTAACTATGTAATATGGCACCTCATGGCAAAGAACTGTTGATCTACGTAAATATTGCCTAGTATGGATGAGCTCCGGCGTGTTCGCATAGTACACGTGCAGAGCCCGCCAGGAAGCCGGCACCGGGCTGCGCTAATGACAGGCTCAAATGGAAGGTGGAGGAGCGAAAGGTCTCCAACATCCACCAGCTCCGTGATGTCCTCATGGAGGAGTGGAAGAGGACTCCAGTGGCAACCTGTGAAGCTCTGGGGAACTCCATACAGTAGAGATACAAAAAACACAGTCACTTCCAGCGCTAATAGGTCTTCCAAGGTGAGGAGTAACAGATGTCAGATAAAACGGTGGTGTGAAAGGTATATATGATATCCCAGAACTAGGTGGATGCTGCCTTCCTCAGATGGGGTAATCCAAAAGGAACCAAAGGAAAAACAGAAATTGAAGGCGCGCACACCTAGTGCATAACCAGAGATAATTTAATAATAAGACATTTTAGTATAAAAGTGGGTACTCACAAAATGCAACTAACAAAAGGCCATAAACACAGTGCATGGACATGCACAGAACACGGGATACAGCTTACGCGTTTTGGGGGCGCACCCCCTTCCCCATGCCCAAGAGGGTTAAAGCAGTGCTGGAAAATAATGGTGGCCACACAAAATATTGACACTTTGGGCCCAAGTTGGACATTTTCACTTAGGGGTGTACTCACTTTTGTTGACAGCGGTTTAGAAATGAATGGCTGTGTGTTGAGTTATTTTGAGGGGACAGCAAATTTACACTGTTATACAAGCTGTACACTCACTACTTTACATTGTAGTAAAGTGACATTTCTTCAGTGTTGTCACATGAAAAGATATAATAAAATATTTACAAAAACGTGAGGGGTGTACTTGTCTTTGTACTCCTCACCTGGTTGCCGCCACACATGCTTGACACCATCTGAACCAAATAAGTTTATATTGGTCTCATCAGACCACAGGACATGGTTCCAGTAATCCATGTCCTTAGTCTGCTTGTCTTCAGCAAACTGTTTGCAGGCTTTCTTGTGCATCATCTTTAGGCCACTTTCACACTGGGGCATTTTTCAGGCACTTTTGGGCTAAAAATAGCGCCTGTAAAATGACCTGGATGCCCCCCCCCCCTCCCCCCGCAACCAGAGCCTGAGTGTTTTTACACTGGTTGCACTTGCAGGACGAGAAAAAAAAGTCATCTTTGGGGCATTGCGGGAGCGGTGAATACACCGCTCTTAAAACACCCTTGCCATTGAAATCAATGGCCAGCGCTGCCGCGATTTTAACCCTTTTTTGGCTGCTAATGGGGGTTAAAAGTGCCCTGCTAGTGGCCGAAAAGCGCTGCTAAAACTAGCGACGCTTTACCGCCGATGCCACCACTGCCCCAGTGTGAAAGTGCCCTTAGAATAGGCTTCCTTCTGGGATGACAGCCATGCAGACCAATTTGATGCAGTGTGTGGCGTATGGTCTGAGCACTGACAGGCTGACCCCCCACCCCTTCAACCTCTGCAGCAATGCTGGCAGCACTCATACGTCCAATTTCCCAAAGACAACCCTCTGGATATGATGCTGAGCATGTGCACGGCCTGTTCTGAGTGGAACCTGTCCTGTTAAATGGCTGTATGGTCTTGGCCACCGTGCTGCAGCTCAATTTCAGAGTCTTGGCAATCTTCTTGTCGAGCAATCATTTTTTTTTCCAGATCCTTAAGAGTTCTTTGCCATGAGGTGCCATGTTGAACTTCCAGTGACCAATATGAGAAAGTGAGAGCGATAACATCAAATTTAACACACCTGCTCCCCCTTCACACCTGAGACCTTGTAACACTGAGTCACATGACACCGGGGAGGGAAAATAGCTAATTGGGCCCAATTTGGACATTTTCACTTAGGGGTGTACTCACTTTTGTTGCCAGCGGTTTAGACATTAATAGCTGTGTGTTGAGTTATTTTGAGGGGACAGCAAATTTACACTGTTATACAAGCTGTACACTCACTACTTTACATTGTAGCAAAGTGTCATTTCTTCAGTGTTGTCACATGAAAAGATAGAATAAAATATTTACAAAAATGCGAGGGGTGTACTCAGTTTTGTGAGATACTGTAGTAGCCGATGTCAACTAAGTGTTCATTTGGACATTAATCATCTACTTTTGAAAGGACCTTTGGATGGTTACAGAGCCACTTTCATTGGCTTTTCTGTGCTGACAAGATGAATAGGACACCAGGGAATGTTGTATTAGACAGAAGTATGGAAAATGTACACTGTATGCTTTCATAACCAGAATACAGCTGGCTACCATGTAATAAGTTTAAAATCTCACAGGACGAATACAATTTACCAAGTTGATGAGACAATAAAAAGTACTGCTAACTGCAAACACAACGAATGGATAGAATATGACTGGGTTATATCACACATTGGGGGTTATTTACTAAAAGCAAATCCACTTTGCACTACAAGTGCAAAGTGCACTTGGAAGTGCAGTCGCTGAAGATCTGAGGGGGACATGCAAGGATAATAAAAAACAGCATTTTAGCTTGCACATGTTTTGGCTAATAAAATCAGCAGAGCTTCCCCTCATTTCAGATCTACCCCCCCCCCCCCCCGATTTACAGTGACTGCACCTTCAGTGCAATTTCAAGTGCACTTTGCACTTGTAGTGCAAAGTGGATTTGCCTTTCATAAATAACCCCCATTGTATGGAAAGTTTCCCTGTCCCTTTCTCCAAGACATTTCCTTCCTGGAATGCCCGCTCTCCAATCTCTCCCATGGCACTGGGTAGATTAGGTATTTCAACAATTTCTTCTCTCAGTTCAGTGCAGCAAAGCTCCAAGTATGGAACAAACAGGAGATTTTACTTCCTGTTCTCACGCTTAAGAATAGTCCTGTAATGATCACAAATAGGTTTTCCTAAAATAATCCCCTCATTTACCATCCCTTTCAACAAAGAAATATTTTTCTTCACGAGCACCAAAGGCACCGGTCCTAAAGAAGTACTTTGGTAAGCAGGATCTGCATCTTAAAGCGGAGTTCCGGAAAAAAAAAAAAAAGCAGTTACAAATACTGCACCTGCTGACTTAATATATGGACACTTACCTGTCCTGGGCGCCCACGATGTCGTCACCCAAAGCTGATCTGTCCCTCAGGTGGAGGCGCCGCCATCTTCGGTAAGGGAATCAGGAAGGGAAGCCTTGCGGCTTCGCAGGGCTTCACCTCCTGGTTCCCTACTGCGCATGCGCGAGTTGCGCTGCGCGATCCGACTGGTCCCTGCTGTCTTCTGGGACCTGTGTGTCTCCCAGAAGACAGCGGGGGGGGACGGAGTAGGCGCTGGACGTGGCGTAGGTCGCCGCGGCAACCTATGCCCGGAAGTGGGAGCAAATACCTGGATTACACAGGATTACACAGGAAGGATTTTGAAAAGTGGAAGTTCCATTTTTGGGTGGAACTCCGCTTTAAAGAGGAACTATATCTGGCTACCTAAAAAGAAAAAAAGGAGGTTAAGTACAAGAACTTCTTTTGGGCGACAATCGTGGCAAATTAAGCCGCGATCAGGGTGCCACTGGAAATGACGGGGATTGCACGGGTGCCCTGCCATTTGATGCAATGTTAGATGATCGATTATTAGAGCCCTGCCTGGAAATGCGATGCGCTTTGTTTCCGAAAAAGGCCCTTCAACTGGGGCTACAATGAACAATACAGTCACCCATCGGACCAAAAAGAAGTACCGCTCTTACTTATGGGCAAAAAGGCAGTCTTTTATCTTTCAATAGTGCTGTAGATAATGCACTAGGCGTTTGCGCCCTTTTGTTGTTTTGTTGTTTGTACAGTCCAGTACAAGATTCCCCGATCTGAGGAGGGCCACATCACCTTAACCACCCACTCCAAGTTACACAATGGTCATTGCGTTTATCCATTGCCCCTGCTTAGGTGAAGAACGAGGGATTGGATGTAATGGGAGAGAAAAAATAATGCAAATGTGTAGAAGTCCATTTTAATTGAGCACAGAACCCCAATGCACGGTCAAGAAAACAATCCTTTTCATGGATTAAAAAAAGGATCTCATTTATAAACACAGATGTCAGACTCCACAGTACTACTGCCACTTAAAAATGATTAACCACAGCTAATGCAAGGAAGGAATTCCATGACTGGAGAAGAGCAGGTCATGTGATCGGGTTCTCCACCTGGTTTTTCATCTTTTAATAACTTCCCGTTCATTTTTATTGTGTTCTGCTGCAGACTCCTGAGGCCAGAGGAGCGCAATACACAACTATAAGGTATAGCGCTGTCCCTTCTAAATATATGCACCCCAATTCTGCTTTCTAAAAATAGGATTTTTATAACAGCTTACCTGTAAAATCCTTTTCTTGGAGTACATCACGGGACACAGAGCGGCATAGTCATTACTAATGGGTTATATAGATACCTTCAGGTGCTGGCACTGGCAACTTCCAAAACCGGAAGTACCCTCCCCTATATAAGCCCCTCCCATCCGGGAGCACCTCAGTTTTGTAGCAAAGCAATAAGTGTCCCTAAAGAGGGGTGGGAGCTCTGTGTCCCGTGATGTACTCCAAGAAAAGGATTTTACAGGTAAGCTGTTATAAAAATCCTATTTTCTTTCTCGTACATCACGGGACACAGAGCGACATAGTCATTACTAATGGGATGTCCTAAAGCAATGCCCAACGAGGGGGGGGATACACCATACATAAGCTGAGCGCTATCAGACATGAGGATCTTTTGCGGCCTGCAACACACTGCGCCCAAAGGCGACATCCTCCTGACGTCTAACGTCCACCTGGTAGAACCTAGTAAACGTGTGTACTGAAGACCATGTTGCGGCCTTACAGATTTGAGCCAGGGAGGCCTGGTGATGCACTGCCCATGAAGTTCCAACTGCTCTCATGGAGTGCGCTCTAACTTTGAACGGAGGCGGTCTCCTTCTCAAGCCATAGGCTTGCATTATGACCTGTCGAATCCACTTGGCTAAAGTAGATTTTGACGCTGCCTGACCCCTTCTGGGGCCTTCCGGCAGAATAAACAAAGTATCCGTTCTGCGAATCTGAGCAGTGGCTTTTAGATAAGCTTTAACTGCTCTTACTACATCCAAAGAATGCAATAACTTTTCCTCTACCGAAGTAGGTTTGGGGAAAAAAGAAGGAAGAACCACATCTTGGTTCAAATGAAACCTCGATACCACCTTAGGAAGAAAGGCTGGATGAGGGCGTAACACTACTCTATCCTTATGGATAACCAGATATGGCTCCTTACAGGACATAGCTGCTAATTCCGACACTCTTTTAGCCGAACAAATGGCTACTAGAAAAATCAATTTCCTGGTGAGAAGAACCAAAGAAATATGCTGTAATGGTTCAAATGGTTGTTTCTGTAGAACCGACAGAACCAAGTTTAGATCCCATGGTCATATGGGAATATTAACCGGAGGACTAATACGCATCACTCCTTGTATAAAGGCTTTGACTAGTGAATGCAAAGCCAAGGGCCTTTGAAAAAATATTGACAAGGCCGAAAACTGACCTTTGATAGTACTCAAGGCAAGCTTCCTATCTACAGCCCACTGTAGGAAGTCCAGACTCCTACCTATTACGTACTTATGTGGATGCCATTTCTTGGCCTCACACCACGCGATGTACGCCTTCCAGATTCTATATTAGATCTGCCTGGATACCGGCTTCCTGGCATTGATCATGGTAGATACCACAGGATTAGAGAGCCCTCTCTTTTTTAGAATGTGGGCTTCCATAGCCAGGCCGTCAAACCTAGGGCTGGTAAGGAAGGGTGGTATATCGGTCCTTGCGAAAGCAGGTCCGGACGACGTGGGAGAGTCCAAGGACTCCCCACTGACATTTTACAATCTCCGCGTACCACGCTCTTCGGGGCCACGCTGGAGCCACCAGAATCACTGGTTTCTTTTCTACCCTGATTCTGCGGAGTAATCGAGGTAACCATTGTGGCGGTGTGAATGCATATATCAGCTTGAACTGATCCCAAGGGAACACTAGGGCATCCGAGCCGCAAGCTAGGGGATCCCTTGTCCGAGAGACAAACCTGTCCACCTTTGCGTTGAATCTGGATGCTAGAAGATCTACATCCGATGTTCCCCACCGCTGACATATTGTCCAGAAAACCTCGGGGTGAAGGGACCCTTCCTCTGGGCATAATTGCTGGCGACTTAGAAAGTCCGCCTTCCAATTCTCCACTCCTGGAATGAATACCGCAGATATGGCTGGGACATATCTTTCTGCCCATTTCAGGATGTAATTTACTTCCCTCTGGGCTGCACGACTCCTGGTGCCCCCCCTGATGATTGATATATGCCACTGCTGTGGCATTGTCTGATTGAATTCTGACAGGGGACCCTTGGAGTTTGGATGTCCATGCTACTAGGGCATACCGGGCTGCTCGTATCTCTAAGAGATTGATGGGCAGGGCCTTTTCTGCATCCGACCATCTGCCCTGGAGAGACCATTGCTCCAGTACTGCTCCCCAGCCTATAAGGCTGGCATCTGTAGTGACCACCTTCCAAGAAATCGGACTGAATGATTTCCCTTTTTCCAGATTCTGGGGAACCAACCACCAACGGAGGCTCTTGCGAACGGAAGGGGACAAGGACATTGTAAGTCTAGGGCCTGAACTTTTTTGTTCCAGGCTGACAGTATGGCCCCTTGCAAATTCCTTGAATGGAATTGACCGTAGGGTACTGCTTCGAATGATGCCACCATTTTTCCCAGCAGCCTCATGCACAGGCGTATGGACGGCTGTCTTTTTTGTACCCACTAAGTGGATCAAATCTTTCAAACACAACACCTTTCCTCGAGGCAAGAATATTTTTCTCTGGCCTGAATCCAACCTTAGCCCCAAGTATTCCAGACTTTTGACTGTTTTTTAGGGCTGACTTGTCTCGGTTGATAATCCAACCGTGAGATTCCAGATACTTGATTGTCTTGTGAACGACCACGTCTAGTTTTTTCACTGAGTGGTCTATCAGCAACAAGTCATCTAGATATGCCATTATCATTACACCTTGTGTTCTTAGATTGGCCAATAAAGGGCCAGAATTTTTGTAAACACTCGTGGTGCTGTGGCCAAACCGAAGGGTAAGGCTCTGAACTGAAAATGGCGCCCTTCTACTGCAAAGCGTAGAAATTTTTGGTGGACTGGAAAGATGGGAATGTGCAAATAAGCATCTTTGATGTCGATCGCGGCTAACCAATCCTCCCCTTGTAGGGCAGTGGCCACCGATCGGATCGACTCCATCGGAAAGTCCTGATATACAGGAATTTGTATAGCCCTTTTAGAATTAATATGGGCCTCCCGTCCGCGTTTGCTTCGGGACTGTAAAGAGGTTTGAGTAAAACCCGAACCCTCATTCTTCCAGGGGAACCTCCATAATTACTCCTTGGAGCAATAGTTGTTCTAGTGCCAACAGGAGGGACTCTCTCTTCCGGGGATCCCTTGGCACGTTTGACCTCAAAAATGGGAAGGAGGAGAGTCTTTTAACTCCAAACTGTATCCCAAACATACTGCGGAGAGCACCTATCTGTCTTGATCGTGTCCCGCCAGGTCTCTTGCGAACAACTGGAGTCCTCCCCCCACCCGACTGAGTGGGGGCAACCCTTCAATGAATTTAACTTTGGGGGAGGTTTTGTACCACCCCTAACCTAGGGTTTCTCATTACCCTGCTATTGTCCCGTTTTTTACCCCCGGGAATTGACCGAGGAGGCCGTCGGAACTGTTACACAGCCGATGCCCCAGGGACTGGAGAAGCAGGCCTCTTAAAGAGGGACCTCTAACTCTGTTTTTAACCGGCAAGAGCGTATTTTTACCGCTGGAAATTTTCTGGATATATTTGTCCAGGTTTTCCCTGAATAAGCGTTCACCATGAAATGGGACGCTAACCAGCCATTCTTTACAGGGAGCTTCAGCAGACCAGTTTTTGAGCCATAGAAGCCTACGCATATGTACTATAGACAGCGTAAGGCGGGAGGCCTGATGGACTGAATCCTTTATGGCGTCAACCGCAAGGCCTAAGGCTCTAGGTAGATCAGCTAGGGCAAGGCCTGCTGATCTGTCAAGTCCCTCAAGACCTGTTTCAACTGATCCTTCACTGCTTAGCAGACCCCAATAGCTGCTACTGCTGGTTGTGTCACCAAGCTTGCTGTAGAAAGAAGCAGACTTTCATAAGGACTCCAATCTTTTATCTATTGGGTTCTTGAACATTTGGACATTATCCACTGGACATGTCAGTGATTTATACATACAAGAGATGGCTGCGTCCACTGTAGGGACCTTCCATTTTTTTGATGAACTTATCCTCCATGGGATAGACCACCGGAAATCTCTTGGGGGAATAAATATTTTCTTAGGACGTTCCCAATCCTGGTAAATAAGCCCTTTCAGTAAAGGGTGAAGTGGAAAAGAACAGACAGTCTGGGGGCTTCTAGCGACCCCAACGAGGATACAGTAGTGGTTGATGGTTCCGCAAGGTGCATTTTTAAATGCTGATCGGACCATGTTAGTCAGAGACTGAACCCATAATCTTTCAGCTTGAGATGCTGAGAAAAGGTTCCCCCACTGTTGATTCCTCTATAACAGAATCAACCTCATCCTGATCCCCTTCAGGCAGGTCGATCCCTGTATGGACTGTTGCTCTGCTAACAGGCACTCTGAAGGAGGAGACGGAGATCGGGCGTGCTTTCCCTGACAGGGAGGCAGCGATCAATGTTGACAATCTCTCCCTAATCCTCCCAGAGCTGAGGAAAAAACCTCCTCTGTTACATACACAGGAGCAGGTGAACTGAGGACAGCCACAGTACCAAGTACCCCTGCGGGGTCTCTACGGTCACTTACCTCTGAACTTCAGGGGAGACTGGTGCAGCAGAAGCATGCCCAAGATCCTCAGAGCCCGATGAGACCCCCTTCGCTTCCTGGAAGATTCAGTTCCGGAGCTTCTGGACGGCATATTCCTAAGCCTAAAGCTGAGGTATTCCAGCCGTAATACACCACTTTTACTGAGAATAGTCTAGCACAATTGCTGCTATATCACAGTTGGTGTCTACTAAAGTGCCTTTCTAGGGGATGCCTGCATCAACCGCCTCTGTGTGCCTTTATACTGTTGCTAGCTCTGTCTGTGCACTTCAATAGCCAGCTATAATGTGCTTTAAAACACGCTGGACGCCCGCACATGCGCAGTAGCGCCGCGGCGCACACCTGAGCGTCATCCACCCGCTCCGCCCCTTTTTCCAGATCGCCTCTATGAATAGAGGCGCGTGCACGCGCGCGGGCACGTGCGCCTTCGACGCCTTTTTTGAAAACAGTAAGGAGCTAGATGGGAGCCAGGGTCCCTTTGCCGCAGGGCCCGGGGATGGATGAGCGCAGCAACAGGGCAGAGGAGACAGCTTCCCAGGAGAGAACATACCAACTGCCTTGATTTGATTCTGGAAGAAAAAAATCCACATTACAAGAAAAAGAACCATAGCGGCCTCTAGTGTCTAACACAGGTACCGCGGTCTTACATTTTTTTTTTTTTTTTTTTCTTGCCTACTATTAAAATTTTTACATTTTCTCAGTAGTAACAGGCATACACAGAATATTAGCGGGAATACCTTAGGTAACAGGCAGAAAGACAAAATAGGCTTGGGGGTCCCTCAATAGAACCAAGTTCCCGAGGGCCCCCACTTACCTTTTCCTCGCCGCAGGACTCTGTTTGGTCCACAGAAGCCCAAACTTCACCTATCACGGCAGGCATTGTAATCAAACCTTCAGGGACCGGGTTCCCAAGGATTCCACTCCCCTGGACCTGTATAGCACCCTGCACAGAAAACATCTTGGTCGTGGGTATGACCAGAGCTCTGGATCCCAGGGTCCAGCTCTCCTAAGAGAAGCATTAGAGGCAAAACCTTGCTCTTCTCTGCAAGGCCCGGGTACCGACCGTTTAGCTATGAAGCTTTTTTGGTCGGATCCGGAATAGCTTACTGAGGCCCAAAAGAACCTGTACGCAAGCTCAGTGAAAAACACATGTTTCTTCTTGGCCAACACCTTAGACACTGGCAAAAAACTGAGGTGCTCCCGGATGGGAGGGGCTTATATAGGGGAGGGTACTTCCGGTTTTGGAAGTTGCCAGTGCCAGCACCTGAAGGTATCTATATAACCCATTAGTAATGACTATGTCGCTCTGTGTCCCGTGATGTACGAGAAAGAAAATACCCCTACCCCTCCTCCTTAAAGTGGTTGTAAACCATAACATAATCCCAGTGAAGTGAAAGGCCTCAGATGATACACCGAGATGAAACAAATCATTCTACATAAGTTAAATAAACGATGATGGTCTTTCGCGCTACTAAAGAGTAAATGAAAGGCAGGTGAAGTGTATCGTGCTAAAGCTGCAAAAACTAATTGTGTTCACTATACACACACTAGTAGAAATAAAAAAAGGGGGGGGGGTGTTTATGCGCTGAAAGCCAGCAGTTAAACTACATAAAGTGCAAAAAGCCAAATGCTACTATTAAATAAAGTGCTAGAATATTTGGGTCTATATTAATAGTCCTTAATCCAATGATGAATAAAGTGCACAAATATAAATATAGCAGTGCAATACTTATATATAAATAAGTGAATTGTGGTATGAAGACATGAATAATAAAGTGCACCAGTGCTATCTATATATCTATGAACCACAACAATGCTATATATACATATAAAAAAAAAAAAAATTATTAGTCCGTATTCAAAAGTCCTTAAAAGTGAGTGTTCAAACAGAATGAACTGATGTGAAATACAAATCCTCTGCTGCATAGAAGGATAGGAATATCTCTAATATGTCCATGCAGTGGTCTCACAAAACTCTCACCTCCATTAGAACATAACATGTATGTTTAGGCAGTAAATCTCCTTAATGGTGGTTCTTCTGATCTATGTTGTTGCTACTCCCAACCTAGTCTCCTCTGTTGGTGATGTTATTGCAGTTCCTAAGGAGAGAAGGAGGGGGAGGGGAGTGCAGCTCCAAGGGGATAGGATAGGAATAAGGAAGAGAGAAGGGCCTCCAATAGTGTAGTATGTTGGTCCAAAACTGGTTTATTAAGTGATAATATGTAATGCTCGTACATTAAAACAAAAATCGTGTGGCTAAAAAAAATAACAACAGCGGCTATATACGCCGTCTTACTCGTCCTCCGGGTACTTCCGGTCTGCGGTACCTCGTGATGTCCCTACGTCGTTACGTCACGCCCCTCGTGACTTCATCAGGGGAGCCCGATTGGCTATTGAGGATTTGTTTATATATACGGAAACCGGAAGTATTGGTGCGGCCATTTTCTTGTGGCCTCTTATGTGTATTAGGACGTCGCCATTTTGGAAGTGGTATCCCATTAGCGCGCTTGCCCATAATCTAAGGGCACACATCTAACTATTTCCTAATTATTCGTCTGTTATTATACCATAGTGAAGGCTAAGTGCAGAGATAATCTAGGCCAGGGATATGCAATTAGCGGACCTCCAGCTGTTGCCAAACTACAAGTCCCATGAGGCAAAGCGAGACTGACAGCATCAAGCATGAAACCCAGAGGCATGATGGGACTTGTAGTTTGGCAACAGCTGGAGGTCCGCTAATTGCATATCCCTGATCTAGGCATTAAAGAGGGCTAAAGCAGTGTACTCCATGTATTAGGGACCAGCAGTTAGCTGACTGTGTGTACAATACACATAGAGTACCTGCAACAGTGCCATCTATAGGATACAGATGGGTACTACTGTCAATGGCATAGCAATACATAATTTTAAATGAAATGGCAATCTAATATATTAATTACAATTAAATGGAAAAATGTTATTAAAAATATAGGATAAAACTTAATCTATGAAGATCCTAATTCTGGATAGTCATGATCAGGTGTTAAAATCAACTAAATATGTGGAAGTCTGGGTGCTACCACTCTGTCATATTGCATGATGTATGTAGGTTACCACAGACCGGATGTTCCCTTTTAGAATAACATAATGTAATCATATTCATATAGTGTTCAATAAAACATTAAAACACATCATAAAATACCGGCAAATAAATCATTAAAATATTAAATATATGAAATTAAAAAATCTGAGACTCTTGGCTATATGATCCATTAAAATATGGTGTAATCTAGAGCAGTAATAAAATATTCTGGAGGTAATGATATTTATGTATGGTTTATTGGTGGATTCTGATATTAATGGACTAAAAATTGCTTAAAAAACAGTTTAAGTCGAATTCCACATTCATTCCTCCAGGTACTAGAGTTATCAAAGTATGAATCCATTTAGACTCTTTTTGACTGATTGCTCTAATTTTATGACTTCCTCTCCAGTTTGCTTTGTATTTGTCTATGCCCCAAAACTGTAATTGGGAGGGATCTTGGTTATGGAATTGTGCAAAATGTCTGGAGACATTATGTTTGGGAAATCCATTAGTAATGTTCTGCACATGTTCTTTGATTCGAACCTTCAGGGCCCTTTTGGTCCTACCAACATATTGGAGGTTGCAGCTGCACTGTAATATATAAACCACCCCTTCTGAGTGACAGCTTATAAAATCTTTTATCTTAAAAGATTGGCCTGTATTGGTCCCTATAAATTCTGTGCGTTTGCCCTGGAATTTTCTAGCATGGCGGCAGGCATAGCAATTCCTGCACGGAAAAAAGCCTTTCCCATTAAAAAAAGAGAAACCGGGTTTAGGTGGGGAAACCACCACAGATTTTGTAATTAAATCCTTCAGAGTGGGCGCTCTTCTATAAATAATTCTCGGCCTTTCAGGTAAAATACGTTTCAAGTCTTTATCATTTTTTAAAATGTGCCAGTGTCGTTCAATGAGTTTGGCCACATCTTTATGTTGCACGTTGTAATCAAGGATTAAACAAGGGGCATCTTGAAAGGGAGACTGTTTCTTTTTGTCTTCGTAATTATCAAGATCAATATAATTATGAACAACGACAGTATCCACAACAATCATCACACGATACACAGCGCCCTTTTGTGGACAGGGAGAGGAGGGATCACTCTCCCCGGAGACAGATACAAGATCCCAACCATTCTCCACGGAGACAGGTACAAGATTACAACCGATCACCCAGGAGACCGCCCCGAGAGGACAGATCAAGAACAAGCCCCATACAAAGAGAGGAAACAGAGCAGGAAAGAGACTTAAAAAGAAAAAGATACGGTTAGGAGAAAATGTGGTGAACCTGAGTGATACTGCCTTATCAGTAGAAGAACTGGCAGTACTCACTAATGGACTGAAACATGCACCAATCAAGAATTTAAATAAATTTGACACCTATGTTGGAATACAAAAGTACATAAGGAAGATGAACATAAAGAAGTACATTATGAACAACCCATTCCAAATAACAAAAGGTGTAGAGAAGCCACAAACTACAGTAGCACAAAGCACTTTAAGAAATAACTCAGTCTTTAATCCTCAAGTAACAAACGGTCAAAACATAGAAGTCTTTAAAAGACTAGTTCTACAAGATCTAGAATCTCTAGAATTAAAGAAAGAAAAAATTTGACCCCACACCTGAAGAAGGGAATGAAACTTTTGATGGCACGTAAAGACATAGTTATTCGCCCAGCGGATAAAGGAGGGGCGGTAGTAATTCAAGGAAAAGAACAATATTTAAAAGAAATAGATAGGCAACTACAACAAGAAGATACCTATACTAAATTATTGGGCAATCCTACTCATAAATACAAAAAAGAGCTTAAGTTATTATTGATTTAGGAATAAAAAAGCATGTCCTAAATGTAAAAGAATCTAGATTTCTCATACCAGAAACATGCAGAATACCTATTATTTATACTGTACCAAAAATACACAAGGATAAAGAAAACCCTCCAGGTAGGCCAATTGTTAACGGCATCGAGTCATTAACATCTAGACTAGGACAATATATCGACTTCTTTATGCAACCAGCAGTTCAGAATACCCGGGCGTACTTGAAAGATACTAAACATGTACTCCAATTGATAGACAAGATACCAACATTGGAAGGCCGGACCATACTAGCAACTGCCGATGTAGCATCGCTATATACAATCGTTCCACACCATGCTGCCTGCCACGCCACCAAATGGCTGTTGAAGAATTATAGCGAATTGATATGTAAGCAAAGGAAATTCCTATTAAAGAGCTTAGATTTTTGCCTGAAGTATAATTACTTCTGGCATAATCAATCATATTATAAACAAGGTATAGGGATAGCCATGGGAGCCAAGTTCGCACCTAGTGTGGCGAACGCATTCATGGCACAATGGGAGGAAGAGGCGGTATACACCAATACTCCCTCAGAACTAACCCTATACAAACGCTATATAGACGACTTGATCATCGTTTGGAATGGCAGCAGAGAAAAATTAGAGGAATTTTTGGAAAATCTCAATAATAATGACAAAAATATAAAAAACTGGAGTGGAATATAGACACAAAAGCAGTCAATTTTCTCGATTTGACTATACAACTGGAGGGAAATAAAATCACTACTAAGACATATTTTAAGGCAGTAGATACCAATAGTTATTTATCAATAGCCAGCTGTCATTATAAAGCGTGGTTATACAATATTCCGAAGGGCCAATTAGTACGCATTAAAAGAAATTGCACCAGTGAAGAAGACTTTAAGCAACAAGCCGAACTAATAGGCAAAAGATTTATAGAAAAAGGGTATGAAGATATCTGGATCAAAAAACAAATCGAAAATGTAGGTGGGATGGATAGGAGGGATATGTTACAAGACAAAAAGAAACAGTCTCCCTTTCAAGATGCCCCTTGTTTAATCCTTGATTACAACGTGCAACATAAAGATGTGGCCAAACTCATTGAACGACACTGGCACATTTTAAAAAATGATAAAGACTTGAAACGTATTTTACCTGAAAGGCCGAGAATTATTTATAGAAGAGCGCCCACTCTGAAGGATTTAATTACAAAATCTGTGGTGGTTTCCCCACCTAAACCCGGTTTCTCTTTTTTTAATGGGAAAGGCTTTTTTCCGTGCAGGAATTGCTATGCCTGCCGCCATGCTAGAAAATTCCAGGGCAAACGCACAGAATTTATAGGGACCAATACAGGCCAATCTTTTAAGATAAAAGATTTTATAAGCTGTCACTCAGAAGGGGTGGTTTATATATTACAGTGCAGCTGCAACCTCCAATATGTTGGTAGGACCAAAAGGGCCCTGAAGGTTCGAATCAAAGAACATGTGCAGAACATTACTAATGGATTTCCCAAACATAATGTCTCCAGACATTTTGCACAATTCCATAACCAAGATCCCTCCCAATTACAGTTTTGGGGCATAGACAAATACAAAGCAAACTGGAGAGGAAGTCATAAAATTAGAGCAATCAGTCAAAAAGAGTCTAAATGGATTCATACTTTGAGAACTCTAGTACCTGGAGGAATGAATGTGGAATTCGACTTAAACTGTTTTTTAAGCAATTTTTAGTCCATTAATATCAGAATCCACCAATAAACCATACATAAATATCATTACCTCCAGAATATTTTATTACTGCTCTAGATTACACCATATTTTAATGGATCATATAGCCAAGAGTCTCAGATTTTTTAATTTCATATATTTAATATTTTAATGATTTATTTGCCGGTATTTTATGATGTGTTTTAATGTTTTATTGAACACTATATGAATATGATTACATTATGTTATTCTAAAAGGGAACATCCGGTCTGTGGTAACCTACATACATCATGCAATATGACAGAGTGGTAGCACCCAGACTTCAACATATTTAGTTGATTTTAACACCTGATCATGACTATCCAGAATTAGGATCTTCATAGATTAAGTTTTATCCCATATTTTTAATAACATTTTTCCATTTAATTGTAATTAATATATTAGATTGCCATTTCATTTAAAATTATGTATTGCTATGCCATTGACAGTAGTACCCATCTGTATCCTATAGATGGCACTGTTGCAGGTACTCTATGTGTATTGTACACACAGTCAGCTAACTGCTGGTCCCTAATACATGGAGTACACTGCTTTAGCCCTCTTTAATGCCTAGATCAGGGATATGCAATTAGCGGACCTCCAGCTGTTGCCAAACTACAAGTCCCATCATGCCTCTGGGTTTCATGCTTGATGCTGTCAGAGTCTCGCTTTGCCTCATGGGACTTGTAGTTTGGCAACAGCTGGAGGTCCGCTAATTGCATATCCCTGGCCTAGATTATCTCTGCACTTAGCCTTCACTATGGTATAATAACAGACGAATAATTAGGAAATAGTTAGATGTGTGTCCTTAGATTATGGGCAAGCGCGCTAATGGGATACCACTTCCAAAATGGCGACGTCCTAATACACATAAGAGGCCACAAGAAAATGGCCGCACCAATACTTCTGGTTTCCGTATATATAAACAAATCCTCAATAGCCAATTGGGCTCCCCTGATGAAGTCACGAGGGGCGTGACCTAACGACGTAGGGACATCACGAGGTACCGCAGACCGGAAGTACCCGGAGGACGAGTAAGACGGCGTATATAGCCGCTGTTGTTATATTTTTTAGCCACACGATTTTTGTTTTAATGTACGAGCATTACATATTATCACTTAATAAACCAGTTTTGGACCAACATATTACACTATTGGAGGCCCTTCTCTCTTCCTTATTCCTATCCTATCCCCTTGGAGCTGCACTCCCCTCCCCCTCCTTCTCTCCTTAGGAACTGCAATAACATCACCAACAGAGGAGACTAGGTTGGGAGTAGCAACAACATAGATCAGAAGAACCACCATTAAGGGGATTTACTGCCTAAACATACATGTTATGTTCTAATGGAGGTGAGAGTTTTGTGAGACCACTGCATGGACATATTAGAGATATTCCTATCCTTCTATGCAGCAGAGGATTTGTATTTCACATCAGTTCATTTTGTTTGAACACTCACGTTTAAGGACTTTTGAATACGGAATAATAATATATATTTTTTTTTTATATGTATATATAGCATTGTTGTGGTTCATACATATATAGATAGCACTGGTGCACTTTATTATTCATGTCTTCATACCCAGGGCCGGCCCAAGACATTGTGCTGCCTGGGACCAATAATGAAATGCTGCCCCCCCCCAAAAAAATCACGCCCACCAAAAGGCCCCCCACATTCATTAAGTTATATCATAACTAAAATTTATTTTATCAGAAAATCAGTATAAAAATGCCATAAATCTATTCCCTATTTTGTAGACGCTATAACTTCTACGCAAACCAATCAATATACGCTTATTGGGTTTTTGTTTTTTTTTTCTAACCAAAAATATGTAGAAGAATACATATTGGCCTGAACTGATGAAGACATTTTTTTAAAGCTATTGATCAGTAAGTTAGCGCTGCACTTTCTTTTTTTTTGGTTGTGTGGGAACACATAACAGTGCTTAGGGGCAGGCCTTTTACTGACACTTTTTTTTTTATTTTACCTCCAGTAGTTTATTGAAAATTAGTAGTGTGGTGATTACCTATTATACTAAAGATCGGCATGTGGAATTAATAAACATCAACAGATTTTAGTTGTGCCCCACCAGGCCGGCTCCCCATGGACAATGTGCCTGGCTGCCGAGTTCATCGCCCCATTCCTGCACTCAGTTTGGCAGATTGGCAGCAATGGTTGGCAGACAGGCAGCAATGATTGGCACTGACAGGCACCACTGATTGGCACTCATAGAAAGCACTGATTGACACTAATAGGCAGCACTTAGTGGCACTGATTGGCAGCGCTGATGGGCACTAATTGGCAGCACTGATGGGCACAAATTGGCATCACTGGGCGCTGATAGGTGGCACGCATGGGCATTGATTGGCGACACTGATGGGCACTGTTCGGAAGCACTGTCACTGATTGGCACTGGTAGGTGGCACTGATTGGAAACACTTGGCACCGATAGGTGGCATTGGTTGGCACTGATATTAGGCGGCACTTATTGGAAACACTGATTAGCACTGACAGGTGGCAATGATTAGCACTGACAGAGAAGAGGGAGTTTCACACTGAGCCGATATTGACCCTTAGTGAAACTGTGTGCGACACTGTCATGTAATCAGAGCTGCTGTTAGAAATTGCTGGGCCCTGTACAGTCTACCTGACACAAACACAACAGAATTCCTACTAAATCTAAAAGCTAAGAAAGTGTATTGAGAATCAAAGCTTTATGTGTGAATGAGGTATCGGGGCTCATTTACAAGGGTACTGTGGCCTGTACAATGTGAATCAGTGTTTTTTTTATGTGTCTGGAGTCACCTGGAGCTGTGTGCAGGCAGAAAATGTTACACTATGGGTGACAGGTGTGTGAGTGCAGGTGTACGGCCCCAAAGGGCTCTTTCACAAGGACGTTCCGTATGTCTGTTTTTCATCCATCCGTTTTCGGATGAAAAAACGGACATGCATGTATCCCTATGGGATAGCGGATGTCAGCGGATGACATCAGTCTCCGCTATGGTCCGTTTAGCATGACGGAGGAAAATCCTACTTTTCCATCCGTCTGCGGATCGGATGAAAACGGACAGAAGGTCCGTTTTCATCCGATCCCCCCCATAGAGGAGAGCGGCGATCTGACCGTTCCGTTTCTGCACAATGTGCAGAGACGGACAAGTCATCCGCCGGCTCAGCGGGGATCAACGAAGCGATCTTCGCTAAGTAAGCGGATGTTCACGGGGCGGATCATCACGGGATCCGCCCATGTGAAAGAGCCCATAGTGCGCATTCAGGACCACTCCCCCACAATTGCACACCTGTCAAATTTGGACCTGTGGCTGTGTTTATACAACCACTGCGTCCCTAAGGCCCCTTTCACACATGCTGACCGTATGTCCGCTTTTTCATCCATCCGTTTACGGATGAAAAAGGGACATACATTGGTCCCTATGAGATTGCGGGTGTCAGCGGATGAATATCCGCTGACACCCGATCTCCTCCGTGTCCGCAATCCTCCGATTCTGCAGACGGAGGAAAATCCCATTTTTCAATCCGTCTGCAGAGCGGATCGGATGAACACGGACACAGACGGTCCGTGTTCATCCGATCCCCCCATAGGGGAGAGCAGAGATCTGACAGGGCGGTCCCTGCACAGTGTGCAGGGACCGCCCTGTCATCTGCCAGCTCAGCGGGGATCAATGGAGCGATCCCCACTGAGCAAGCGGAGCTTCACGGGGCGGATCATCACGGATCCGTCCCGTGTGAAAGGGGCCTAACAGGCAGCTCCAGCTGTGTGAACAATTTACTCATTCGCAAGGCCAGAATACATGGATGAATGAGTCCTTAGGGCTCATTTACACATGAGCTTGGGGGTGGTAAAAACCCATGGTTGAACAGTGTTTTTACTGCCTGACAAAATGCTACCCCCTTTAGCAGTGGAGGCAGTGGCTGGGGGTATACACATTCCATGACATTCGATGCCGTGCTTCACAGCCATAGCAGAAATTATATCCTTGTCGAAAAAGTCAAGTGAATAGTGCTGCTCTGCAAGTGTCCTGCAACAGCATGCAAAGCACATGATTGTAGCGTGCTAGTGAGGGTTTAAAACAGGCAGTGAGGAGGCAATATGCCTCCTCGCCACCTGTTAAAAGCTCTCTGAAGAGCAATCTAAATGCTGACAGCTCTTCAGATAGCAAAGTACATGTGAACGGCCCTTTATTTTTTGCTAATTATGTTTTAGAATTTAAATTTTTTTTTTTGAATTGTATGTATTGTTCTGTGAGCATTTTTGATGCTGCTGGAAAGCACTACCTTTGTGATCTGCTGTGGGTGCTTTACGCCACCTGTAAAGCAGATTGCAAACACACCACCAAAAAGTAGTGCATGCACAATTTTTTTCTGTGTTCTGGTGTGAACTAAAGCCCATTTAAAATGAATGGGCTCCAAAATCGCACCACATGGGAACGCTGACGACAACCAAACCCCTTCCTTTCAGTACAAATCTCCCCTCCAAGGTCATATTCTATCATGACGATCCCCCCCAAACCCCCACTCAGTACAGATCTCCCCCCACAGTCCTAAACTCCCCCCAGCACAAACCACCATTCCAGCCCCATCTCAGTACAGACCTTCTATTATGGACCATGGTGGGCATAGGGACATAATAGAAAATATAGAAGGAGCTCCTGCACTTGCAGCCTTCCTTTATTAAATCCAGCAACCATATCAGTGCACTTCAGCCAGGTACAAGGGGCTGGGCAGACCCTGTGAACTAGAAGCAGCCCCCCTTCTCCCCACCAACCTCGTTCTGTGTAATCAGATGGTCAGGAACTGCAGCCGATTAGAAGGTATAACACTGTCCTTTGCTTCAGAGGCTCCCAGATGTTTGCAGCCTCAAGGTGTCTGATCACACAACAAAACAGAGCACATGCAGAGGGGACTGACACTGGTCTGTCTGCCCTCCTCACTACATCTCTGCCTGGATTCCGCATCTACTGTCAGAAACACTGTAACAAGTATGTTTCCATGCTTCCTCTCAGGCTCAGTGTTCAAGATTGCAGCGCCCAAATCTCTGCCTGGTGTAACATGGAATTCAGTGTCAGCATAGGCAGCGCAGAGAGAGACCAGCTTTCAAAATCCAGCGGTAATGTGGGGTGGGCGGGACCCAGCAGCTATCGAGCACCAGCCAATGATTGTCCTGTTTAAGAAAGGGGGCGGGGCTACATACACACACACACATAGCGGCCCGCCCAGACCCCATCCCATTGGCTGGTGTTTGATAGCTCCCCCACCCACCCCGACATCAACTCAATACCGACAGCTAGTCTCTCTGCATTCAGGTATTTTACATCTCTGGCAAGTGTCAAAATCGGCTCAGTGTGAAACTGTCTCCAGGCAGTAAGGGCTGCACACAATAGATGCAGCCTTTCATGGCAGATCTCGGAAACAGCCGGGATGGCTGCCGCCCCTCTTAAAATGCCGCCTGGGACCATGGGCCCACTGGGTCCCATGGTAGGGCCGGCCCTGTTCATACCACAATTCACTTATTTATATATAAGTATTGCACCGCTATATTTATATTTGTGCACTTTATTCATCATTGGATTAAGGACTATTAATATAGACCCAAATATTCTAGCACTTTATTTAATAGTAGCATTTGGCTTTTTGCACTTTATGTAGTTTAACTGCTGGCTTTCAGCGCAAAAACACCCCCCCTTTTTTAATTCTACATAAGTTACACCTGTCTATCTGCAGGCCTTTCTCAGTGAGGAGAGCCCTGAGAGCTGATTGGAGAAAAAGGGACACACTCCCTTCACGCAGCAAACAGGAACAGAGCTGAGGCTGTTAATCAGTTGGCGCTCCCTCCCCTGTCACCTTTTTTCTCTTGGTGTCAGGAAAACTTGTCAGAAGTGATTTATGCTGATAGCAGAGGAACGAAGCAGCTGACAAAAAAAGTGTTCTTAATTGAGACAAGTATACACTATAGAGGGATATATTTTTTCACAGAGGTCCCCTACTCTGGGGTTACCCCATCGAGCATACGCCCTTGTCACTCCATACATTTTGACCCTCTTGGGGTGCTGTTTGTGTTGGCTGCTGTCGCCCTGCACGCCCCCTCAGCTCCTGGAGGTGACGTTTCTCTGCAGGATTGTGATCCTCAATACCGCACCACCATTGCGCATATGTATCTGTAAGTCTGTAGTCAACCTATATATGGGGGGGTCTCTCCTATTCTATACTTGCCTACATATTCCCATAACCTCTTTAGATCATTGAGATATGACTGTCTCTCTTATTTATAGATGATCACTACGGTTCTGCTCCTGATGAGTGGCTATAAGGCCCCGAAACACGTAGAGCTAATAACTACAGTATACAGTAAATATCATGGATTGCCAAGATTTCCCTATGAATCAATAAATGTTTACACTCAAACTTTTTATGGATGTTCTTTTAACGTATTTTATGTTTCTCATCTCCATTAAGAGCTACTCTCAACAGGTTAATAGTCTGTACAGGCATCAACTGCAATGTATGTAAAGAAATATGCATCAACTACTCCATGTATTTGTAAATATATGACATTTCTCATATATACAGAGCACTATGTAAAAACCTGATCCATTATTATTTTTTATTTGCATTTTTTCTTATTACTTTTGAGGTTTTTCTTTTGAACCTTTTTGATTTTTTTCTGAATCAAATAGTTTTTCTTCTTTTTCGAACTATGCTTTGAAACTAGTCTGGATCCCTACATGGAGATACAAGAATGATATATATATTCATTATCCACTTCAGGCCCAAGCCAATTCTGACACTTCGCTCCTACATGTAAAAATCATCATTTTTTTGCTAGAAAATTACATAGAACCCCCAAACATTATCGATGTTTTATTAGCAAAGACCCTAGAGAATACAATGGCGGTCATTGCAACTTTTTATCTCGCACGGTATTTGAGCAGCAATTTTTCAAACGCGTTTTTTTGGGGAAAAAAACAGTTTCATGCTTTAAAAAAAAAAAAACAGTAAAGTTAGCCCAATTTTTTTGCATAATGTGAAAGATGAAGTTACGCCTAGTAACTAGATACCTAACATGTCACGCTTCAAATTTGCAAACCCTCGTGGAATGGCGCCAAACTTCGGTACTTAAAAATCCCCATAGGCGACGCATTAAATTTTTTTACTGGTTACATTTTTTGGGTTACAGAGGAGGTCTAGGGCTAGAATTATTGCTCTCGCTCTAACATTTGCAGCGACACCTCACTTGTGTGGTTTGAACACCGTTTTCATATGTGGGCGGGACTTATGTATGCGTTCGCTTCTGCATGCGAGCACACGGGGACAGGGGCACTGTAAAAAATGTATTTATTTTTTATTGTTAATTTTACTTATTTTGACACTTTAAAAAAAAATAAATATTTTGATCACTTTTATTCCTATTACAAGGAATGTAAACATCCCTTGTAATAGGAATATGACATGACAGGGCCTCTTTACAGTGAGATATGGGGTCAATAAGACCTCACATCTCACCACTAGGCTGGGAAGCCTAAAAAAAACAAAAAAAAACGATCACCAATTCAAAGCCGAGGCGGCGCCGTTTCTTTGAATGCAGAGGCCGGGCGTGACGTCATAACATCGCGCCCGGCCTCCGACGATCATAGAAACTCCAGCGACCATCTGGTCTGCCGGAAATCTCTGTGATCAACATCCGGGGCTGGCGGATTCTGTCACCGACTCACCGATCGCACAGGTGAGTCGGTAGAAGCACCGGCGTGCGGCGGGAGGGGGTGTCCTCTTCCACTGCCCGTAAGAACGATCAAGCAGCGGAACAGCCGTTATGATCATTCTCATGGTGCAGGGAATCGCCGACTGAAACCGGCAATATCTGAATGATGCCTGTAGCTGCAGGCATCATTCAGATATACCCCCAGCTGAGGACGTCATATGACGGCCTGTGGGCCTGAAGTAGTTATAATTCATTAGGTTGTGTACTACCCTTGAGGGGGCTCTTCTGACCGCTGTGTTCAGCCCTGATACACCATTCCCTATGTTTGGGATAGCCTGGACACCTTTGTTTGGGATTGAGCATCTCTGAGCCTTTTCAGCTCTTTATGTGCAAGTACTAGACATGGCATTTATTAGGTATACATTTTAATTTAAGTGATAAAGTCTCATTTTTTTATTTTTTTTTTAAATAACAAACATTTTATATTTACCTGCTCTGTGTAGTGGTTTTGCACAGCGCAGCCCAGATCCTCCTCTTCTCGGGTCCCACTTTGGCGCTCCTGGCCCCT
Organism: Rana muscosa; assembly: GCA_029206835.1. NCBI lineage: Eukaryota > Metazoa > Chordata > Amphibia > Anura > Ranidae > Rana > Rana muscosa. The sequence goes on from CM055120.1 coordinate 355,952,515, forward strand.
TCCTCCAGTTGAATGCCCCCACAGCAAGCAGCTTGCTATGGGGGCCCCCCCAAGACGAGCCACAGCTCCGTGTATCCATTCAGACATGGAGCCACGGCCCGGCCCCACCCCCTCTCTCTCCTCATTGGCTGATTGACTTTGACAGCAGCAGGAGCCAATGGCACCACGCTGCTGTCTCAGTCAATGAGGAGGAGAGTCCCGGGCAGCCAAGACACTCCTGCAACCTCGCTAGATGTAGATGGACCTCAGGTAAGTGTTAGGGGAGCTGCTGCACACAGAATACATTAAGATAAAAATCATTCTGCCTTTACAACCCCTTTAAGTTTTCTAAGCAATTGTGATTTCTTCATTAACCACTTGCCACCCGCCCTGAACGACCACTCTTGCACGCAGCGCGGCGATCGCGCCGTGTTGCTAGGACACGGCGCGACCCCGATCTGTGTAAAGAGCCACGTGTAAACAGAGAGAGTGTGAGGCGAGGAGAGCCGATCAGCGGCATCTCCTCGCAGGGGACAGCTAGGTATGTAAGAAAAATTACTTATTTGCTAAATTTGCAGAAACTAAAAAAAAACGTTTTGTTTTTTTTGGGGGTTTTCTTTTTTTTTGGGGGAAAAAATTTAAAACCAAGGAGTGATTAAATACCACCAAAAGAAAGCTCTATTTGTGTGAAGAAAATGACGAAATTTTCACATTGTTAAAGTGTAGCATTATCCCGCAATTGTCATTCAAAGTGTGACAGCGCTGAAAGCTGAAAAATGGCCTGGGCAGGAAGGGGGTAGAATAGATTCAACAAGGTGTTGGAAACATTCCTCAAATATTTTGGTCCAAACTGACATGATAGCATGGTCGTGAGTGAAAATCCCAGTAGATCAGCAGTTTTTGAAATACTCAGACCAGCCCGTCTGCCGCCACCAACAACCATGCCACATTCAAAGTCACCTAAATTCCCTTTTTTTCCCCCATTCTGATGCTTGGTTTGAACTTCAGCAGGTCATCTTTACCAAGTCTAGATGCCTTAATGCATTGAGTTACTGCCATGTGATTTGTGTTACCAAGCAATTGAACAGGTGTACCTAATAAAGTGACCAGTGAGTGCAAGTAGGATCTCCTGAAGAAGCCATTTTTTGTCGAAATGCGTAGAAATCAAGACTGACAACTGGATTCCCCATCCTACTTGGCCCAGTACAATTTGTTATAAACCTGTTGCAGTTATACATGTTGTATATACATTTCTAGACTACACCTCTATGGGTTAAATGTACTGTTACCCCACCTGGGAATATAGTCGACATCCATTATGGATGTATGAAATTGTTATACTGATTTTAATGATTTTTGGAATTATGAATACATTTTGTATACACAAAATTCTACTACTCTTTTATTTAGGGGCTATTGGTGGCAACCTACAAAGTCCTCTCTTTTCTTCCTCTTTTTTGTTTGGATCTAAAACTCTGTTTCATAGAAACAGCTAGAAAATGTAAGAAATATTTTTTGGGTATGAACGTTTGGTTCTCAAATTTGACAATACTCTCTGTAAATATGCAAATTTGCATTACAACAAAAAAGTTCTGTACTGACCCAACATTGGATTGTAGGGATGAGAGCTTAGTAATATACACTATATTGTGAAAAGTATTGGGACACCTCCCTTTACACGCACGTGAACTTTTTTGGCTTACCAGTCTTAGTCTGTAGGGTTCAATATTGAGTTGGCCCACCCTTTGCAGCTATAACAGCTTCAACTCTTCTGGGAAGGCTGTCCAAGGTTTTGGAGTGTGTCTATGGCAATGTTTGACCATTCTTCCGAAACGCATTTGTGAGGTCAGGCACAGATGTAGGACGAGAAGGCCTGGCTCGCAGTCTCCACTCTAATTCATCCCAAAGGTGTTCTATCGGGTTGAGGTCAGGACTCTGTGCAGGCCAGTGAAGTTCCTCCACCCCAAACTCCCTCATCCATGTCTTTATGGACCTTGCTTTGTGCACTGGTGCGCAGTCATGTTGGAACAGGAAGGGGCCATCCCCAAACTGTTCCCACAAAGTTGGGAGCATGAAATTGTGCAAAATGTCTTGGTATGCTGACGTCTTAAGAGTTCCCTTCACTAGAACTAAGGGGCCAAGCCCAACCCCTGAAAAACAACCCCACACCATAATCCCCCCACCACCAAATGATTAGGACCAGTGCACAAAGCAAGGTCTGGGATGCCATTAAAGTTCATGTGTGTGTAAAGGCAGGTGTCCCAATACTTTTGGTAATATAGTGTATATCAGAATACTGACCCCTTTAGCACCTCCACACAATGTACATTAGTTTTCCTCGAAAAGAGTCTTTAGTTAAAGTTACTTACTGTGTCCCACATGACAATCTGGACATCAGTACTAAAGGAGTTGTTCACATGTTGTGTTATGTAAAGATTAGCAAAATCACAAAAGTGGTGATACATATTTACACCTGAAAAAGAAAAAAAAATAAGAAAAAAAAAACATACAATATAAAAGTTTGTGTATATCAACTTGTATGCACAATTTTTTTCACAACTTTCAGTCCGGTGCATTTTGAGTCATGATAAATGTATCTCTACCGCATGCTGAGCCAATGTTGATAACTGCGTGTCTTGGGATTCATTTTTTAGACAATGACCTCATTTCATGTCCTAAAGCGGAACTAAAAACTTTCCCAGTCAACATGAACTATTTTTAATCCTTAACCGCTTGCCAACTGCCCCACGCAGATATACTGTTGCAGGATGGCCGCTCTGCGCTGGATCATATGTCTGATACACGAAAGCGCTGATCACGTAGGGGGCACGCACGCGCGTCCATCGCCCCCAGCTGAACAGCAGGTCCTGGCCAATGACTGGTCACCGGCACTGCTGATCGCCTCTGTCATTTAGGGAAGAGAGCTCTGTGTCGTAAACAACACAGAGCTCCGAACACTGACAGGCGATCTTGCAGGGAAAAAAAAAAAATACAGCAAATATGTTTAGTAAAAGCAACACACACACACACACACACACACACACTTTACCCCTTGATGGCCCGCAAATGTTGACCCCTTCCCAGCCAGTGTCATTAGTACAGTGACCGTGCATAAAATTAGCACTGTACACTTAGGTGAACGCCTCAGCCAGTGCCAGATTGTCCACGCAGAAGTGATCAAAAAATACCAAAAGAAAGCTCTATTTGTGTGAAAAAAATATACAAAAAATGTAATGTGTGTACAGTGTTGCATGACAGCTACAGCGCGGACCTACATTGCCACTCCCCACGCGCTCCCTGCAGGGCGCACGCTGTGATCACCGAGTCAATAAGACTTGGGTGATCACAGATCAGAGTAAGGGGCTGATCCCGACCCCTTACCACGTGATCAGCTGTCAGCCAATGATAGCTGATCACGTGATGTAAACAGAAGATCGGTAATCGTTCTTTTTTTCTTCTCACGCTGACAGCGTGAGGGACATCGGTCCCCAAGAGGAAGAGGCACAGCCGCCTCATCTATGCCCACCAGTGCCACCTGCCAGTGCATATCAGTGCCCACCAGTGTATATCAGTGCCAACCATCAATGCCCATGAGTGTCACCTATCAATGCCCACCAGTGATGCCAATCAATGCCTCGTCAGTGCCACCTACCAGTGCTGCCCATCACTGCCACCTATCAGTGCTCCTCACTGCCAGCTATCAGTGCCCATCAGTGCCGCCCATCAGTGCCACCTCTCAGTTCCCAGAAGTGCAACCTCTCAGTGCCCACCAGTAATGCCTCAGTGCCCACCAGTAATGTCTCATCAGTGCCCATCAATACAGCCTATCGGTGCCCATCAGTGCAGCCTCATTAGCGTACATCAATGAAGGAGAAAAATTACCTGTTAGAAAAATTCTATAACAAAATATAAAACTGTTTTGTACTTTTTTTTTTAATTTTCATTTTTTTTAAATAAAAAACCCAGTAGGTTATCAAATACCACCAAAAAAGAAAGCTC